>OZ018337.1:35888186-36555686 GCA_963969495.1 Ceratothoa steindachneri
TGACTTGTACACCTAACTTGTAATTTTTCATACAGTTTGTTGCTTTATTTGTATTTGTGGTACTACCCATTGCTTTTCCAAGCACTCCCACAAGTGTTTTATTGGATTAAAGTCTGGGTCGGTTGTGACCACGCCATTAAGTGATCACGATTTCGTCCAATAGGTTCTTGGTAAGAATGGATGTATGACGTGAAGAAGAGACCTGCTGAAATTTAACTTCATTTCTTGAGGTTGTAGGAGGCAATTTCTGGATAGGTCGTTCCCAAACCTGTGCCAACTGTGGCAAGATGGGGGTATGAGTTGTGAAATTCCATGGCCTTTACACAACTGTCCTGGCCCTGATAAAGACATGCTGGGAGCATAGCATGATAGAACCGCATCCTTGATTCACAATTAGTCTCATACAAGCTCGGTGAAATACATTTCTATCTCTTCGTGTCACAAAGGTATACCCAGATGTTCTTAAAATCTGAAAAAATTGTTAAAAAATTTTAATTGGTAAATAATTTTCTTTCAAAATATATTTAAAAAGAATTGCATAAATTAAATGTAAATCAACAGTATAATAGTCTTTTTACATTCTGTAATAACTAGTTTCATCTGACCAATTTTAGGCCACTGAAGACGTTTATTTCTGTTGACCGAAGATATCCCTCTCCTTTTTCTCCTTGCATCCTTTTAGCCCTTGATCTTTCAGTCTCCTTATAACTGTTATGTGTCATATGTTGGAACCTAAATCTTCATTGAACTCCACCGCGATTCTGTAGTAAACTTCGGATGATAGATCCAGGTTTTGTAAGGCGTTTTTCCGGAATTCTCTTTCTTGATACAAAACTCTAAGTGTCTTGTGATAACCATTGAGAATAAAAAGTACTTCTGGAAGTTCTTTAGTTTAGTCAAATTACTTATCGAAAACGATAATGAATACACAATTGCTATAAATTTAAATTGAAACAAAAAATCTTGATTTAATTCTGATTTTAGAAAACATACCATTTTATTAATTACGCACCATTTTAAAAATACTAATTCAAACATATAAACAAAATATCAAAACTTTAGCAAAATACAAATTATTATCATTCATATTTATGAATAATATGATAAATTCTAAAAAGTTTGATTAAATATAACGTATAAAAATCTAGTATGACTGCTTTAAAATTTTGGGCAAGGGTGTAGATCTTAAAATTATTTGTTCTAAGGAGACCAATTTATTCAAGCACAACTCACAAAAACTCAAGAATAAAAAGAATTTTCATCCTATTCTATTTGAACAGTGTCATTTGTAACGATAAGATTCAAGGGGAGAGAATGAAAATCTTAATCTTCTTGCTTTCTCTATAGTGCATATATTTTGCAAAATGCTACTATTTTTCTACCGACTTCAAAACTAAGTATTAAAAATTGTTGCTACCAAACGTTTGAAAGTTAATTATATAAAAAATCTCAGGAATCGGTTTTGAAGAAATGATGGCTGAAGCCAGTGAAAAAGCTCAGGTTGATCAGCCGGAAAAAAAAGTAGCCTTATTTTCAAAAATATTTACCAAGTGTGATGAATGCGCAGGTAGGAGAGTCGTGTAGCTTTATATTTTCTTTGCCTGGTAGTATGCTACTTCTCAAGTAATTTTGGGGCGCCTTCCTTTCCTTTCGGACTAGGATTTTTCCCACGATAGAGCACAAGGCTATCTGCTGGGTTAGAAAAAGTCGTACAGGCATAATGAATTATAAAAATTTAACTGAGTTATTAACTTAAAATGGCTATATCATTATAGTAACCACCCGGAAAGGTATGTGTTCACAAGATTCGTTTAATCTTCTTCTTCTCAGCTTTCCCCTTTAACCGCGGTCGCCGTTCTTGATGAGTCCTTTCTAGAGGTTTCTGTTTAGTGCACTTTGATTTAGTCTTTTCTCTCTCATATCACTTAACATACAGTATTTTCCTCTCATTTTTGGTCTTTCTCTTCTTGGGGTCCCCTCTACCTCCATATTCATCACTTCCTTTGCTATTTTCCACTCTTCATCTTCTCTTCTTGCAATGTGCTCAAACAACCCCAATCTTGCTTCTAGTGCTTTAATTGATAGTTCAGTTACTTTCACCATTCCTCAAATGTGTTCGTTTCTAAATTTGTCTCTCTGGGTTACTCCTGAAATCCACCTCAGCATCTTCATCTCCGCCACATTGAGCCTTCTTTTTCCGTTCACCTTAGTGGCGCTATTTACAGTGCATAAGTCGTTGCGGGTCTCACTACTGACTTATGGGTTTTGCCTTTTAGTTTTACGGGGAATCTTCTGTCACAAATTATTCCTGAGACCCTTCTCCAGTAATACCAGTCACATTACACACAGTCGTTTACTCCTTACATTTCTCCTGTTTCTTTTACTACAGACCCCAAGTATTTAAAATGCCTTATTTTTATATTTGTTCTAATTAATAGAAGCAAAGCCTGCCGATCTCCATCCACATCAGTTGTCATATATTCAGTCTTCATCCCTTCTCTAGGATTAATTGCAAAGCTTCTCTGCTCTCCGGGACCAAGATTATGTCTTCAGCAGAAAAAAAAACATCAGGGTGTTTCCTTTCTCACAGCTTCTGTCAGAACATCGATAATGATGTTAAAAAGGAATGGGCTGTGGGAGGATCCTTGGTGAATTCAGCCACTCACCTGGAATCCACCCGTTGTTCCTACTTTAGAGCTAACTCAAGGTTCTTACATTTACATAAGTCTCCTTTATCATTCTGGCATATTTTTTCTGGCACACATCTCTCTCTCTCAATTATCTCCACACTTATTGCCTTGGCACTCGGTAGTAGGCTTTCTCTAAATCTACCAAAATTATATGTATGGCCTTCTGCTTCTCTCTGTATTTCTACATTGTTTTTTGTAGCGTAAATATTTCATCAATCGTGCTTAAACCTTTCATAAATCCCAACTCTTGCCTTCCTATGCAAACTTCTCAATCTCCCATCTATAATCCGTCGAGTAGTTTCTGTGTGTGGGACATGAGTTTAGTGCCCCTATAATTTTAAAAACTGTGCATATTCCCCTATTCTTTAAATATTGGTATCAGCACACTTTCGCGCCATTCATCATGTATTTCTTCACAATTAATGATCCTTCTCATTAAGTTCCACAATGTATCTATGCCTCCCCCCTCTCCCGGTGCTTTACCGCTTCAATAGGTACTCAATCTGGTCCCGTCGCTTTTCCACACTTTATCATCGCCAGAACATTCGCCAGTTCTTCATTTGAAACTACAGTCACAACTCTATAGTAATGATCTCCAACTATTCTCAAAAACCTTTTATTTTCCTCATTTAGTAGCCTTTAATAATACTCTTTTAACCTCTGATGATGTCCACTTCCTTTCTTTCCTCATCACACTGCTTTTCTCATCTTTTTTCTGTCTGATATGCGTTATATCATTTTCAGTTTTATTTCGATTTTTGCCAAACAAAATATCTTGATCTGTCTTTCCTTACTCTTCAAATCGTCGTAGAGCTGGTCGTAGCCTTGACTTTTAGCAATGGCTACAGCCCTCTTTGCTTCCTTATTTCCTTCTTGATAGGCTAATCTATCTTCCTTAATTGACGTCCTTCCCATTTTTTTGCTTTGCTTGCTTCTTGCGCTTCTTCCTAAACCACCAAGTCTCCCTCTTTACTCAGATCTGACCACTGCTCTTCTCCATCACTTCCTTCCCCATCTCAAGAACTGGAATTCCTTGTTTTACTCTACCATGCATTTATATCATATATTTCTGGTTCTATTTTCTGCAGTGCTTCTGTTTTAAGCCAAGCACTCACCTCTCTATTCCTCAATTTGAACTATTTTACTTTCCTTAGAAACTGCAGCTTCCTTTTCTCTACTTTAACTACCTTTACGGACAGGTCCATGATAGCTATACGGTGCTGAGCCGCGACATGGTCTCGCGGTATGACTTTATAATCAGATACCTCTGAGATGTAATTTCTTTTGTACAGGAGAAAGTCAATTTGACTTGCCTGACCACCACTTTTATGGGTAATAAGGTGTTAAGCAGCTTGTAACCTATTAACTATATCAAATGTGTGAATCGTACGGTCACACATTTCTCTGTTCTCGCGCAATAGCGCAGCATTCAATTGTTGTCTAAGTTTCTGGACCATCACAAAGTCCATTGGGCTAGCGTAACCAGTAGCCCGGATGTCGTCATAAATCTGCTGTAATCGCTGTTTCAGGATGATCTTCTCTTGGGTTAGACGCGTCGTGAACAAGACCCTGTGCTTTGTGGTTGGTATTAAGCTGTTCGCGGTTGCAAGGCTGTCGAAGATGTTATCCCTCTCTTCGTCTATCATTTCTGGCGTGGCAGTTTCCATCTCGGGAACTTTCTCCGGGAAAGACCTTTTGTAGGCCTCTCAGTCAGCAGCCGCAAAGTTCTTCCTCCCTGGAGTTGGGATATGAATGGGCGCAGTAGCCACCGTAATGACCATAAAGATGTGGTCACTAGTGGTGAGAGGGCCAGGCTGAATAATTAGTGGAAGGGAAAGTTGGTGTCGGCTAGCACAACGTCCGGCTTTGTTGCTGTCCCTGGATACATAAACGTTGGGAAGTCAAGCTCACTCCAATCCGCTGCTCCCCTACGCAAGAGCAAGTCTAGGTTTTTCCATCGCCTGTCCGTTTTGGCGTAGCCAGTCATTCTTGTTCTGGCGTTGAGGTGGCCATTAAGAATGACGGGGTGGGCTTTCCAAAACAGGGTGAACAGGTTGTGGATCGGAAGGTACCTTCTACTTGCCGGCTGGTACCCTCAACTTACTTCAATTTTCCCAATGTTTGTTCTGAGCGTCAAGTACAGGAACGATCCATCCATCTCTCTCCTCTTCTTATAATCTATTCCCGACTTTACCGCAATTGGCGCTCCATCAAATCTCTAGCCAGCAACGTTCCTTTGAAAGACGTTCAACCCAAAGATCTTGATGGGGTTGTCGTCTCTTACTCCAGTTTAGGACAGAAGTAAAATATCCGGGTCAATTCCTCATGAGATGCTAAACAGCTGGTGTTTATGGTTGGTCTATCCTTGTACGTTATGCACAAGAAACACCAGTCTGTATCTTGCGGCCATATTTATCTTCTGGGCTTGGTCGGGGAATTTTGGTACTTAAGAGGGCTGTATTGCCTGCCGAAACGAAGCTTTTTATATAGACTTAGCTAGTAAAATTTGAGTGAAGCATCGTAGAACTCAACATTCTTATCCAGCAGTGCGTTCTTGATTATATCCTCTCAAGTTAGGTAATCGTAGAACCATTTAAATTACTCTTTGCCTATACCAGTTGTGATGTCCTCTGTGGCAAAAGTCCTACCTACTCTGGATGGTGTTTTTGTTTACTGCGATGATCAGGTTGATTTGTTTGGCATCGATTGAGTAGGTCTTTGTATACTGTTCGCATTTCGGCGCTGGAGTATCTTCTTCTATTTTCATGAGATGAACTTCTTTGCGTGTCCACTCAGTGGAGGGACCAGTGGAGTCCCTCTCTTTGTTCATTGATTCCGCCTCTTTAGTTTAGGCACTTCTTTTCCTTTGAAACACCGCGCATCCATGCGTGTCCTACCTGCCTGTATTTCGAGCATATATTTTTGTCTTTATCTAGGAAATTTCAGGTGAGGTGATCTTTTATTTTGTAGCAGGAGAAACAGGTGAGCAAGTGGTAATATTTATCTTGCCTACTTTGCGAAGAGGAAATAACCATGCCGAAGAGTCTCAATACTGCCCTCTTTGCTTTTTCCGAAATCATGATTTCTTCAAAGATCACCTTGAAGACATGTGTTAGGTCACGAAATTTAATGACCTCTGCGACTTTGGCCCATTCATGATTTCTTTTGATCTATGATTTTATTTCTTCTTCTGTTTGTGTACCAACACATGAGTCGATTTGCCTGAAGCGGCAAGTCTTGGCTCGAGTCCAATTTGAGGTAGGTCTTTAGCTCCTTTTTTTTAATTCAATTTCTTCAGGTGAGAGTGGCTATGCTAAATGGCGGTGAGTCCATATCCTTGTTCTATGAGATTTTTCACTCGGATATCCAGCTGACCGAAAATGACGTCTACTATCTGGGACTTAGTGGGTTGCATTTCTCCCTCCCGTCACAGCAAGACGCGTAGGTCAAGTGGCTCTTCATGGACGCTCATTACACCACCGTCACCCAAGTCCCATCAGAGCGGGCACGCCAGGGTTTTTTCCCAGCCCACCACTTCACTCACAACCAAGGGCAACACAGGAGGAATCTCCAATCAGTCTTCCTTCGGTCGTGTTTTATTCAGAAAGGTCGATGGAAATAGGAGGAATCTCCAATCAGTCAATGGATTCTATACTGTGTCCAAGGCAAGGGGTAGAGATAGTACGGGCTCGAATACCCTTCTCTCAAGCAGGACAGGCACAGGATGTATCTCTAATCAGCACGCCCACGCTTGCTACTGCCACTGTTGGGTGCAAGCAAAACAGGAAGACTCTCCAATCAGTCGGTCGCTACCCTTCAAAGACAATAGGTAAGGTATACGGGGGTAGAAGTGTATCAGTATGCTGCCGTGGGGCAGTCCCTGTCCAAGGGTTCACGTGGGTGAAACCCTGCAGTTCGGTGAAGAATTGCTTCTCACGCAAATTGGCACCCTGCGGGGTAGGAGGTTTAGAGTACTTCTGAGGGAGAGCGAGGATTCTAATGTCCTGGATTCAGATGTTCAACCCAATCCAGAAAATTTTCAGCGATCACGGTTGTAGAGGCCTCTTCTTCTTCGTGACCTTGACCTTGCCTCATTTACCGTGTTGTAAATTCCGAAGGGAAGACGATATCCTTTCCAATCCTCTAATCTCCACTGAGATCAAATTGGTCTTGTAGTCATCTGACAAGAAATGATTCGGACCACCAGCTGATATAGGCATGCGATTGAACATTACTCTGACCATCGACAGAGTTCGTCTCTGATTGATCAGTTTCCTGATGAGTCCAGACCAGTATGTAGCACAGTCCAGCAGCACGAAGTTGTTCCTGTGCATCTATTTTACGGTAATGAAGGCAAAGGAAAGGAAAGACTATTTGATTGGCCACGTTCTGAAGTATGCTGAAAAAGCCAGAGGTGTTTAGGCATTCTGACGTGCCTATGAATGCCGCTTACAATGCCTTTCTTCCTCTGATGTGGGTGCATACGCGGCTGCTCTCGCTTCCCTAAAGTTAATGCGGTGTTCAGTATCTCACAGGTGTTAGGTTAGATCGTTGCTGAACTGCCCTGCCAGAATATCCTGCATGGGCTCTCTTACCCTGGTGTCAACTCCCCCGTGTGTCTCACCAAAGTAGGCCTTGGGGCAGTCGCTGCATGGTACCATGTATACCATGGATTTATTATTAGTCTTCGTTGGTGGTTTAGAGCGGCAGGTGTCTCCCACTTTGGCAACGACTCGAAGGCCAACTCTCGTAAATGGAGCCAGCTTTATTCCTACTGCGATGGTTTAGTTGGCTAAACAGCTTCAGCCAACAAAAAATATAATAGAACTGAAACAAGAAAGGTTGCTAAATATACTGGCGTGTATATTACGCACACGCAATGAATGTTGCCAATCCAGGCGCATATTCAAAAGAGCTTAATTAAATGATAAGTAAAAACGACGGTTTAGAGCCAATGTGGTTCTCGGAGAACCCACCTTTGGCTGATGTTTTAAACATAAAGTACATTTTACCGGTTCAAGCAACACAAACGCCAGATAAAGAAATAGAATCACGAAGCCAGAGCCAACGCATCAAGCTGGGATTATGGAGGGACCTACCCAAGGCTCAAACAAAAGAGAATCAAGTTGAAGAAGAAAGAATGGACGTGGACCAACAAACAAATAATACAAGGGAGAGGCAGTGGAGGAGGAAGAAACGGGAAACGATGTCATCTAACACCAGACACAATAAGAGAACAAAGAAGGAAAGGGTTCTATCTTAAGATTCTACACACCAGAGGATAGGCCCTTCTCAAGAGGAAATACGAAAGACATCATTTAAGGACTAAAGAGGGGAATTTACAAATACGAATTTGAAGGACCTACTTCGGACAACGAAATCCATACAATCATCATGAGCGGAGGCGTAAAAATCACCAAAGAAATTTGTTATAATATAAAGAAAGAAGAATTAAAAAAGAAACGATGTGAAAGAACCAAATCCATCTGTGAAAGAGAACTACAGAAGACGAAGAAAAGATCATCAATGGATTAATAGAAACTCATAAAATAATGGAAAATAAAAAACTTTTGAATAGTAAGTCATAACCTAGCGGGATGGGATGCCAAAAGGCATTCGCTATGCAATTCATATCTAAAAATAGACCAAGATATTATCATCCTAAAAAAATAAACATCGATCCATAAACCAGCCCTATAAAAATATATAACTACAAAATAATATACAAAACTACCCCAGATATCAAACACATTTGTATAGCTATGGCTATACAAAAGGAAATAGAATTCACTAGACTAAAAGAGCAAGAGGAAGCATACCTAGCCATTAAGATCAAGACCAGGACAGGCAATATACACATAATGGCGGGGTACCAACCCCCAATGAGAGGATATGTACCTATCCATAACTTTATGGAAATATTCGGCCAAAATGACCAAGATTTGTTCATGGGGGACCTAAATGCACGTACAAGAGCCTCAGGGCATACCGAGAACTTTAATAGTATAGGAAAAAATTTAGACACAGTAATGGAAAGAGGTATAGTAGAAAGAATAGGTCCGGGATTTCTCACAGATCTTAGAGAGACTACGCTCAAAGAAATAGATATAGCCATAGATAATTGTATTAAAACGTTACTCGAAGCAGACACAAAACACATTCCGAGAACAACGTTCAAAACCTTGCCGCCCCACGCTCATACAACACTAATTGCAGAATTAGAAAATAACTATACAAACTTAAGAGAAAGAATGGAGCGAATTGGTTCCCATGGTGGCGATAGGGAAAATCTCCTCAACATTAAAAACGAATTAACCACAGCAATTATAGCAGAAAGAGGTGCCACCTGCGAGATGCACCCAACAGAAAGAGGAGGACGACATTGGAAGCGGCATTCATAGCCACGTCAGAATGCCTGAACACACCTCTGGCTTTTTTAACATAAGTCAGAACGAGGCCGAGCAAATAGTCTTGCCCCCTCCTTTGCCTCCCTCACCGTAAAATAAATACATAGGAACAACTTCGCGGCGCTGGACTGCCCCCCACACTAGCCTGGACTCATCAGGAAACTGACGATCAATCATGGTTTCTCTTATTCTCCCTCTCCATCCCCCTTTATATAAATAATTATATGATTTCATTAAATATTTCATTTTTCTACTCTAATGTTTTGGGTGAAGGCGATTTTCTGCTTTATTCAGGTTTTCTTAATTTAATACGAGATAATACCAGAGGGTAGTGACAATCTTTACAGTTGCCTTAAAGTTATGAATGTTGCGATGCTTTTACCAAGGACTTTTAAAAATGGGTAAAGTCACTTTTAAGTGAATTCTAAATGGCGAGAAATATGGACACTATTACAAAATGGCTTAATAGTCTCTCCATAACTAAAAATACAATAGTTAATTAGGACTATAATATCGTTTTTCCTTCTGTAGGGACAATTTTCGATGATTTTGGTCGTTTATCTCTATTTCCACTTACAAAGGCGCATCTTTCAAATGTATCTAATTCTGTCGCGTTTTCGATGTCAGCTATATTAACATTGGTTTCCCATTTCTTTGTACTTTCGGGCTGAATTTCCTTTCGCAATTCCATTATTCGGCAGCGAAAAGAACAATTTCCCTATAACCGAAGCTCGTTTGCATTCTCTTTTCGCCCCAACAAACTGCATATAGGCGCAAAAATTTGATTAATAACGTGTGCCTTGTTATACTTCATACTTCGTTAACTTTTCAGAGTGGCCGGGTCAAATGGAACGTGTAAATTGTATAATTTGCATAATAGCATCAAGGATGGATCTTTGATTAAGCAATGAAAAGGAATTGTAGTATTTATTAAACAATACTGATAAAATTGGGCTAGTATTTAAAAATACTGAGATTCCAATCAAAACCAATAATGTTTAATAAATACTATTATTATTTATTTGATTTATAAAAGCAATTTTAATTTATTTTGTGCAGTAATCAGCCGAATAAAAGTTATACATACTGTATATTGTTACTGTTCTCTGACGACACGATATTTGTAGGCTCTTTTTTGGCGATGAAATTTTTTTATCATTTAATTTTTCTATCTTTTAGCTCAAATGTTTGATTTATATTGATGACAAGTTTAGATTTAAAAAAAAACTTTAATTACTACGTTATTATTGTGTTTAATAACTTTGTGGATAAGGAATTGGGTATCATTGTATGATAGAGAAAAATAATAGCAATAAAGTAAAAAAACCCACATATACAGATGGACGATTTTTTAATAAATTAAAAGGCAGGAGTAGTGTCGAGTTGCAAACACTACGTACAATAACTCCAAAATATATAACAAGACCTAAATATTCGTATCTAAACATACTTTTCTGGTGGACAGAGAAATGGTTTTGCCCTTTTTTGTGTGTTTGCTACCATTTAACTTTTAAATTTAATAACTACCCTTTGCCAATGAAAAAGTAAATCAGTATAAAACAAAAAAGAAAAATAAGAGCGAGGAAATAATGAGAAAATTAGTGTTAAAGGAAGATAGAGGTGAATAAGTAGAAAGAAGAGGAAAAGAGATGACGATTCCTGGTTATCAAAGACTGCCGAACTAACCCTCGCCCTCCATGGTGGTAGGCCCTTAAAGGCGCCTTTAAGCCTATATAGATCTGATCGTCGAATAGAATGCTTTTAATATTATTTTTTTATTTAAAATACGAAACCAAACGGAGCATTTTGGTTGAACACAACTCTCCTGAATCTTCCCCTGGTCCAAGAAGAATGCTGGTGCTTCTGCAAAGAAAACTAGGACATTGCTACTTCCCAGGAGATAAGAAAGGAAGGGGGAAGTATTATTCAATCCAGTAAAAGCTCTTGAGAGACAGCCCGTGCATACAACCCCTACTGATTCGTGTACTGTAGTTTTGTATCTTAACATCAAGCAAGTGGAAGACTTGAGTCACTTAACTGAAAAGACCTTTTGAGAATTTGATTCTAGGAATCTGGAAATCATGGGATCAGCGGATAACAAAGTCACGAAATTAAAAGAACTCTTGATTTCTTTGTCCTGTGGGATGAACTCATCGTTTTGCCCTTTTCCAGGCACCAATCCTCGTATATTCACGCCCATATTTGGCCCCACCACAACACGACATTTCATATTGGCCATATTCACGATCACAGGATTCTTACTTTACCTAATCTCTTTCCACTGTATGTAGCCCCATTCAAGACCCTACCAAGTAAAGGCTACCATCCAAGTAGAAGGAATCTAAACTCATTTTCCCCATAGAGATGAAGACGCCTTTTAAGATGCTGAGGTCTCGTACCATCTTGTTTTAGCGGGTATTTAGGGGTGTTCAACCGGTATTATGTTAGGATTACTTCCCTGATTTCATCTATTTGTTCATTAAAATGGATTTGGGGATTTTACTCAAATCCACAGAGAACCCAATCTGCCATTACAAACACACTAATTTTCCAACCTATTTTATGTAATCTTCACAATTGAGGTGAAAATTGAGTCAAAGTGTTAATAAAATTAATTAATAAAATAGCAATTGACTTTTTTCATTACATTATATTTATGACTAGCAAAAAATAGAGAATAAAATGATAAACCGATCTTAATCGGTTTTATGAACATTTGCTCTCTGTTGCATTGACTACACTGTATAACACGAATTTTATTACAGAGCAAAATATAAGTTATTCTAAATGAGTTTTAGGCGCTGATTACAAATCTGTCTTTAGAATTTGCATATCAAGTCTAAACTTTGTGTAGTTTGAATTTTCCTTTTCAAGCCATTTCACATATTTGCTCAATATTGTACCAATATGCTATTTTTAATATATATATATATATATATATATATATATATAATATATTAATAAATAATATATATATATTTAATATATATCAACATTTTTAATATATATAAAGTAGACTATATCGAATCTCAAATATCATTGGATTCTAATTAGTGAGGATTTTTTTAAGATTTTCAGATTAATACATACTAATTTGTGATAACTTTTCTGCTACTGATATCTGGTAACTGGTAAAGAATATAACACGTTCATCAAAGTTTTGCTCACATTGTGTATCGCTTGCTTGCTCAAGTTAGTATTTGAAATCTTGTCATGGCTTCAATTTATAGACGCGGATGTGTAAACAGCCCCAACATATTTTGTTGTTTGTGGGCAATTTACACCAGTGGCACAACGGAGAAAAATAGAAATAGCAGCAACGATAAAGCAAACCTACAGATACTATTTTGGATGTGAAAGGGGACCAGGATAAAGGTGGGCCTCTCATATTTGCTGCACGCAGTGTACCACAATGTTGACAGCTTGGTTAAATGGGAGAAGGAAGGCAATGCCATTTGCTGCTCCCATGATATGGTGTGAGCTCTCATATCAATTAGATAATTGTTATTTCTGCCTAAAAAATATGGCTGGATTTTCAAAGAAAAATAAATCTAAAATTGTTTATCCAAATTGCCCATCACTTCTTCTTGGGTTACAGTTGGGATACACAAAGTACATGCGATTTTTGTGTCTATGAGATAGCATATATGATAAAAATCTCTATAAAAAGCGAGAATGGCCAGCCAGAGAAGAGCACATTGTTGGCAAACATAATGTTAAGCATGATGCTGTAGTAGATCCCCAAAAAGCTCATCTTCCACCTCTTCACATTAAATTAGGGTTAATGAAAAATTTTGCCTAACAAATGTGGCTGAATTTTCAAAGAAAAACAAGAAGTTAAGGCTTTCAATATTTGAAAAATAGAAGCTAGAGTTTTCACTGGACCACAAATTCACAGAGTTGTTTGTGATGATTCCTTCACTCTGTGTCTCAATGAAAAGGAACGCAAAGCATGGACATCCTTTGTGGAAGTCATTGAAAATTTTCTCGGCAATTTTAAATCTCCAAATTACTCCAAAATAGTAAACAATAAGCTGGAAGTCTATGAAAAGATGGGATGTAGAATGTCACTTAAAATGCATTTTCTGCATTTTAATCTCGATTTTTTTTCTGAAAATCTGGGAGCAGTTAATGATGAATATGGTGAACGTTATCATCAACAAATTTTGGTTATGGAGACGAGGTACCAAAGAAAATGTAATCCAAATATGATGGGGATTATTGCTGGTCTTTACAAAAACAAACTTTGATGTCTCACCTAAGAAAAACGAGAAGGCTTAGTAAAGTTTCTTTAAACTTTAAGTGCATAACAAACTTAATCAATACAATAAAATATTCATAACTTAGGAGGGAGAGATGGGGGTAACTTCGCCAGTGATGTACACTGTCTGTCCTAAGCCAGAATAAAGAAGAAGTTTTTTATTTATTAATTGAAAAAAATAGCGAAAAGAAAGGGGGGTCCTTACACAAAATATAGACGTGATAGAGAATTTTAGTTTTCAAATTTGATTCAGCGTCCTCGAACTAAATAGAAACACTTATTCACATGTCTGCAACAAACAAAAAGTAAAAAAATTGTTGCCTAGTGCTATCGGCAAAAATGAAGCTAAAAAAAGAATAGTTTTCTTTTGAGCGACCGCAAATGTGACGCACCGTTTTAGCGATAAAACAATTCTTTCATATCTCGGATTTTCAAAGTCTTCTTCAGACGGAATGAAAGGATTTCCAAGGCGGACAAAACCATTCGAAATTTGCCCTTTGGAAAGTGAATCCCCGAACGGCAACAATGGTAATATAACGCCACGGATCAGATGAATGTGAACACGGAATGGAAATAGTGTTTCCAAGAATACGATGGGTAGCATTGGCTTAAAAAATCAATGAACGTTGGGACATCAAATAAATGCAAAAGACAAATAAAAATAGTAAAAATACTCTAACAATTCGCTAAAAAGTCAGAATTTGAAAGAATATGAGAGCAAGTAGTACTGGTAATGAAATCATCTGATAAAAAGCGACTGAGGTAATGGAAGTAAACCAAAGAAAAAAACGTTGTTGTAAAGTTAAAGAAACCATAAACAAATAAAATATCTGGAAAATAGATGGTAATATATAAATCGAAATAGCATATAATAAATATACATATCTATCTATCTATCTATCTATATATATGTTTAGTGCATTTAGAGTAACTATAGCATAGTTAAACAAAACGGGAAACACGCCCACCTCTCACTTTCATTCATAAGAAACACATTTGCATATAATTAGATATATAGGTCGATAAAAAATTGATAGACAAATATATAGGAATTAAGCGCTCAGCAGTTCACAAAAATTTATATTATATTTCGGACTTCAGCTGTTCTTTGTTTCCAACTTCATTTGCTTTCCAAATTCTATATTTCATTTTTATCCAATTCTGAATGTTATCACGGCGAGAAAACGTACCTTGTTAGCAGCAAAACAAAGACAATGCAAAAGAATTCCCTTTTCTTAAATATTTCTCTAAAAAAAAGGCTTAGGAATATGCTAGAAGATCAAAATCCTTTTCTGTTTGACGTCATACGTTTCCACTACCACCGACTTTTGAGGTTAAGGTATAAAAGGTGTATGGCAGCCTACCGGTCGTCAAGTTGGAAAATATACCGGTCATGGACATGGTTGAAACCTTGCCATATTAGAACGAATGTTTAGCTCTAGCTCAGATTGCCATCAACTGTGCTAATCATGTATCCATAGGAGATAGACCACACTTTGAACTACTTCAGATAAAAAAATATCCATCAAAATAAGTAACTACATTCTACACGCACATATAATGAAAATAGCGAACCCAGTAAGGTATGGTACGATGGCACACAATGGGATGCTAAAAGAAAATGGACTCGAGAAAATGCAGGTCTCCAAATAAGTTGTCTCTTCGGCGATTTTCAACATGAATATAACCGAGAACACAACAAAATAAGATCGAATAAACTAATAAAAACGATAAAAATAAAGAGGATGACAAAGAAGTGGATACAAATACAGAAGAAAGCAAATTATTAACAAGCACCGTGGAATCCGCTCAGGAAACCAGAGTAACAAGAAGGAAAACGCAGCAAAGAAAGAAATCTAAATAAAAAAAAGAGTACAACCCCAAGAGAACAATTACCGGCATAGTCTACCTCAACCTTATGCAAAGGAAAAGAAGAATATGTATATGTGTAGACGAGAACAAAAAGAAGGAAGAAAAAAATGCTAATAGAACCGCCTGGGGCTACCACCACCAGGAACATGAACCTAGCTAAACGCTCACTATGGACTGACAGAAATTAAGAATTATACAGATAAATAAAAAAAGGATGGAAAGAAAAAGAATCTATTTGGGGAAATATTTTTTAGAAAATTAGACCCTGATGTAATACTATCAGGACACGGAATTGACTTAGAGGCAAAATTGATAACGAAATGGAACTACAATATAGTAGCAAAAAGGAATTGGACTATAAGGCGTGGCGAGACGGCCTCCCGATTGCCAATTTCACAAAAAAAGAAAACCAGTCATCTTTACGGGAGACATAAAGTCCCACTGCACAGAAAATGTTATACAAACACAAGTGGCGCGGGGAGGCATCTGAAAACGTTGATAATTAGGAAATGCTCCAAAGGTTGGGGCCGCAAATTCCATCCTACGTCAGCAACAATATAGCATCAAAACCAAATGTCTGCCTCTCGAACTTAAACATCCCATTTAATTACCACCTCAGGACCCGTGAACATTCCATTAGCGACCACATAGCAACCCTGCTAAGAGCAAACCAGAATGGACAAAATTTAGAAATCCTCAGAGATTATGAACCAAAGACACTCAAGGAAGTTATACTAGAACATGACGAATAGATCATGGAAATTAGAATGACATTGATAAACACAGATAATGTGACAATCGCCAAAAGAACCCACACAACCATTAAGAACTTCAGATGGACGCCTAAAATGATAAATAATAAAGTAGAGATAAGAGTGACTTTGAAAATATAAAGAGAAGAGGAACAATCAGAGAACTTTACAACAAACTAAGAAGGAAGAGGTGAAAGCTAATGGTATTAATAAACGAAAAAAAGAACATCGGAACTGAATAATTCACAATATAGATAAAGAAAGATCGCAAAAAAAGGTTTGGAAATGGATGAACTGGATAATGGACGAGCCAGCAAGGAACAGATGGGAATTAAGGATAAGAGATGAACACAAATGGAAGACGAAGCCCACATTTAAAGAGCATTTAGAGAACACTGTAAGAACGTTTTTAAGATCAAAGAAGAAGAAAATGATAACTTCCACATTGACTTTGAGAATAAGATAATATAAGAACATTATCAATTAATAAAAAGTACCCATTACAACCACTTTGTCAAGTAAATATGAATATCAACGATGGAATTAATGTCATCATAACGACCGAAGAACTTATTAGAAAAATAAACAGCTTTAAACAGAAAGCACCCTTGGACATCATGACTCACGAAGAAAAACTATGTTGAAGCAACTAATAACATATTGGATGGATTAAAAAACATTTTTAATGCATGCCTGAATACAACCTGAAAGTAGCAAGAATGATTTTCTTAACAAAAGCTGGAAAATTACCATGGCTGATAGAAAACTAACGTCCTATTTCACTACTGGATTTCGCGGGAAAGTATATGAAAAGAGTCAATCAACACTTGTAAGAAACAACCTTTATAATGAGTGCCAATTCGGAATCCGGAAAAAAGGAAAATGGATATGGCACTATGTATAAAAATGGAAATGTTAGAAAAGGGGAAGATAGAGAAAATGAGCGTAGACATTTTCTGCAGAGACGTGTTTAAAACTTTGTACAAAGATTAGCAGACTGGCATCTAGTACAAAATACTACAACTAGGATCAAAAAATAAATTAATAGAATACTGTGCGACCAAGTCAAGGATAGATGAGCATTTATAAGCAAAGGCAGTCACCATAGGGAACGGTTTTAGCTTGAAGCCGGTGTTCTAAAAGGCGGGTGTTTAAGTCCTGTATTATATGATATCCACACAGCAGCCATGCCACATCCAGAAACCGAAGGATTTATTAACATACAGTTTGCAGATGACATAAAAAGGAGTGTGTCACCGTAGAGCAGGGGCGGGCAACCTCGGGCCCGCCACCTTGCTCAGCATTAATATTCCAATCTAGCCCGCGAAACCCCTGTCAGTGAAAATGAGTAACGAATAAGACAAAAATGCATTTTCCTCACAACAAGCCGTCTCACTGATTTGCAGGTTTCTCAATAAAATTATTGTATAATGTATTCTAGTGAATATATGGTTATTTGGGAGATTTTGTTTGTCACTCCGGCCCTCGGCCTGCTCCCAAGAGTATCATCTGGCCCTCACTCTGAAAAGGTTGCCTGCTCCTGCCGTACAGGCCTGACCAATTCCAAGGTGAAAACAACGAGAGAAGAAATACGAAGAATAAATCATTATGAACAGAAATGGAAAATTAACCCGAATCGAGAGAAATTCAAAATCATACCATCTACAAAAAACAATAGAAGACATATACGTAGATGAGGAAAGCTAAAGATACAGAAACGATTACAAAGGGCTGAATATAACCAAAACTAAATCTGGTTACAGGAAACTCGTAACCGAGAAAACTGAAAAGGCAGTTTTGAAAAGACGTAAGATGAAATTGGTGAAGAACTAGCGGATCAAAGAGTGCAAAGGGTTTGCTGGGGACCACATCGACTCTTCACATAGAGCATGACGGCAATAGACAGACATGAAGAAGAGGAAGATATATTTGCATAGAGAACTTAAATAAAAAACAGAAAAAAACACGGATAAAATCCCGATTAAAATAGCCGATTAAGACAACCTTTAGATGTAAACCAAATAATGACTTAATGATAAATACCAAAACGAACAACATAAATTAAAAAAGGAACAATTTAAAAAAGGACTGAATAAAGAAAATACAACCAAAGCATTCATACTAGAAGCAGTTGCAGAGCTACACAACAAGAAATACATACAAAGTAAAACAAGAACAATAAAACGAAAGGTAACTGACTTACAACCTAACAACGGTTTGAACGACAAACAGCGACTAAAAGTTCAACTTATAAATATCTAAGAACGACCAGAGATTAGCTTTACCTTCAAGTAAACTTGTTCCTCTGTATGCAAATGAGGGTAGGCCACACACATCGTGGTATTAGCCCCGTGTTTAGATTTAAGGACAAGACCGCCTGGGTCAACTGTCTAATCTCCTACAAGTTTGTCACCATACTATCGCTCCTCCTCTCCCCTTAAACCTCAACTTAGTGCCTTAGAGCACTGGCTCTCTTGCCCTCCCTCTTCTTGCTCCAAAACAAGCAAAGGGAGGGACGAAAGGCTCTAGCCTTTTACATTCTCACACGTTTTTTTCTTATCTTCTCTTATGGCCGCGGAAGAAGCACTTCTTTTGAGTCACTTCAAAAATCCTTACAGCTCTCTAAAGCTTTTTTTTAAAAAGAGATATGTGGTTAAAGAGAAAATACTAAAAGGATAAGTTAATTGCGTTACCTGGGCTGATTGGAGAGAACTACTGTTCCCAGGAAAGAATTAATACCTCAAAGTGGTATTAATTTCTTCTTCACACGTTTCTGTCTGAACTTTAATCTTCCACGTTACTTTCCACCAACTTGCACCACAAACCTCGATCACCGGCAGAGTCTTGGATAGAGTTGGAAAGTGAGGTGTATTGAGCACTTGGAAGAGAGCCTGTTGGTGGGCCAGGAAAAAGTGCTCGGTTATCGATTACGAGCCTGAAAGCAACTGTAAACTTATGTTAGGGCTAGGAATATTTCGGTAGGGTGATCAAGGATTCTACAAATGATAATAGGTAGGAAAGATGAAAATAGGCATAAATAAGGAAAGCTTCCGACTAGAGGAAAAAGAAATAATTATTGTGGATACGGAATTATTTTCTAGAAAGTAAAAGAACATAAAAAGTGAAGAATAAAAATAGCACTCCGGGAGAAGGAAGAAGACCTGAAAACGGATAGGTGCAAAGTGGTGAAAATTTGTCTGGTGAAATGAAGGTAGCGCTAGTAAAAGTGGTAGACGACGCATCAGTATACATCGCAATATGACATTGAGAAAGAGATGCTGAAAGATTGATTTCACACAAATGATTTTAAATCCCTTATAAGAATAGGTCCACCCAGCAATTTCTCCACAACTTATCGCAAATAGTCGCGTAATTTGCAGAAACGTAGATCTATGGGTTGGATGAAATTCAGCGGAAGACTTGAAGCAAGAAATTGACAATAGAAATCAAAATATAAATGTTCGTCAAATAATCACATTCGGACAAAACGACCACGTATTGCAATTGGGTTACTCGCGTCTAATATCAGAATCCTAGCGTAAAATATTGAAAAGGAAAAATTTAAAAATGTACAATTGTGCTATAACTGCTACGCATTCGAAAACTACAACAAAGGATGTAATGTGATAGATAAAAGATGTTCGGAATGCTCTTGTCATCATGGATGGAGGGAATGAAACTCTACCACAGAGAAATGCTTACATTGCAAGCGTGACCATCGCACCCTTGCAAAGAGAAAATAAATTATAAAGAGGAAAGAAAGAAAAAAATAAAAGCTAAAGTAGAGGTTAAAAATGCCATATATGCAAACGCGTCAAAAGCAATCATGAATGAAATAAGGGAAAAGAGAACAATACCATAAGAAGTAGGGTCAGACCTCCAATTGTGCAAATTGCACACTTGGCTAACAGATGCAAACTAGGTACGTTTTTAAGCATACTGTACAAATTATTGGTTAAAAACAGAATTAAGGAAAATACGGTATAATTAGAAGCTATACTTAGCGACAAAGAAAGAAGCTCACCTAATATTCTACAGGAATACAGAAAAACCAACAGGAGAAACTTGAGGAGGGGAAAACTGGGCACAAGGAAAGACTCGGTACCAATGTACCGAGTCATGAATTGCTGAGGTAAGAAGAAAAAAAAAGGACAAACAATGGAAAACAACAGCAAAATACCCATACAAGAACGAAGGTGATGAGTGAAGAATAATAGATGCACGAAAGCCTTCACATAGATTAGAAAGTAAATATTTAATAAAACGAAGATGAAGAACCCAGGGGAGGGCTGTTTACCCAACAATTACTACCGCAACTCATCTCATTCCCTTTCACCACTTTGTACTTTTTTTTTACTTCTAAAACTTGTCAAGGTGTAAAACGTAGGTCGGCTACAGGCATCCTGGTCTTCTCTCCACCAGATCATTGGTGGGGGAATGAAGGGAGTAGGACCTGCGAGCCATTTTCTCCCTAACAGAAAAGGGAAGCGGGATATGGCGAACAGGATAGCCACAAATGGTTTGCTCACGTTTGACATGAAAATCCCAGCAAAAAACACTGAAACGAAAAATATTATAAATATCCAAATATGATACAACAACTACGCACTTGAAATCCACAAAATGAGGAATAGCACAGTGACGAAAAAAAAGATGTTCACAATTCTATAGTTAATATGGATTGAGGGAGTGAAACTCACTACAAAGAAATGCTTAAATTGAGAGGGAACCGATCTCACCATAGCAATAAATTGCCTCCAAAAAGAAATTATAAGGAGAAAAGAAAATGAAAAAGGCAGGCTAAGCAGAGGGTGCAAAATTCCCCTTTTGCAGGAGCTACAAAAACGAACAAATATAATTATACCGCAATTAAAGAAATGAGACTTCCAGAATATCCATAATCGTCCAATATCTTAAGAATACACATCCAAAAAGTAAGAAAATACACTACAAATGGATCTCCATCCAAATGAAAAGGTAAAAGAAAATGCAAACCTCCAAGAAAACACGAAACCCTTAAATGAAAAAGAAGAAGTGCAACAAAAATCAAAATTACACCTTAACAAAAAATAAGGAATGATTTGAGAAGCGAAAGATCTCCGTTCAAAGATCTACGCGAGAGAATCTCGACCACTAATAATAAAATTAATGCAAGATGATATAGGCCGAGTACTTAATGAAAATAAGTGCAAATGGTCTTACAAGTCACAAGAGAATGAAAAAGTAGTCGAAAATCTTTTGAAGAATGGACTAATTAGAGTATACCCAGGCGATGTGGTAACTCTCAAAAATGGTAGATATGAACAAGCATACGACTGAAAATTTACCCCCATCACCCCTAATGTCCCAACTGTAGAATCATCTGAGACAAGAATGAGAACCATATGACAAGTACGGCAAAATGGGCCGTGAAAGATATGGAAAACTAAATATTCTCAAAAGAAATACCACCGGATGGATCTGTAAAGGAAGATAAATTGGAAATAACATCAGAAAGTTCGATTCAGATATTGTACTACTCATCTTGGATCATGGAATAAGTATCAAAGCCGAAGTAATAAAAAATGCATAACTATAAGTCATAAATAACAACCTAACAGGAAAAAGAAATGTGACGGCTATGTCTATGGAAAAGGCCTCAAATACATCGAAATTTTAATTGTAGATGAAATATACATAGCCATTAAATATAACTAGAAACTACTCTGATAATATTATCGACGGGCTACCAACTGCCAAGCAGAAATTTTTCGCCTGTACATAATTCAATTAGGATATTCAGACAAGGTCATCCAAAATATTCAAGTAGCCGTAGACACGAATTAAGTACCAAAATCAAGTTACCGAATTAAACAACACCTCGAGTTCACCACCGAGATTAGAAATAAAAATAAACAAATTAAAAAGGCATATAATTCAATATGGCTAGGAGGACCTAGTCCCGAAAAATATAACGAATTGAGAGAATATAAACAGAAATGATTTACTAATTAGGTGAAAGCAGGAAAAAAGCTGAGATAAACTTATTAGGCAGATAGATTAGAATAAAACACCCCCCAAAAATTGGAGAGCAATTGAGAGAACAAGAAGATAAAAAACGAATAAAAATAAAACTGAAGGACGAGAACAGTAACATAATCAAAGAAGATCAGGAAATAGAACAAAGTTCCGACGGCACTGAGAGTTAGTTTTCTCAATTTCACCTGAAGAAACGAAGACTTGTGTGCTCAAAGCAAGAAAAGGTGCATGAGAACCTAAGTAATAAAATCAAAAGGATTACTCCTACCCAATCGGTATACACTTACAGGAAAGAAAAAGTGGGTCAGGGGAATAAAGCAACGGATTAAGAAATAACGAGTGTAATTCACTCATTTTAACAGAAAGCGCTAGGCACTGGTGGGCACCCGCTAATGTTTCGCAATCTCGCTAACTTTGTTGGGCATTCTGCTAATCACTAATTTGCTAATTTTCCGGCTTCGCCGGTCCGCTATCGAATGTCCGCTAATGCTAAAGCTAAGAAAATTTTTAGTCCACTATTAAAGTTCCACAGCAGTCCGCTAACCCTTTATTGTTTGCTAAAAACATAATTTCCAATCAAATTACCTCACAATTATATATTTATTATTTTCTATATTTTTATATATAATAGAACTTCTAAAACAGAAAAATGCAGAAGCCTCATTACAGAAATTAATCATTTTTGTCTTCGTCCTCCTCCTCCTCCTTCTGGCACACTCAATTCCTCTTCATTAGGTGCGTATTTCCATTGACAAACACCAGCTTCTCGAAATTATCATCAGTAAGGGATTATCTCTTGGGCCTGAGGACGTTAGTGCCAAATCTGGCCTGGGGGCCTTCTCCTCCACAATTTGGCTCATGGAGCTGCCAGGCGGCTTGAGCAAGACGACGGCGTCAAAAATAGTTACATTTCAAAATGTAAATCACTGTGAAAATATCAAACTAAATAAAATACTAAAAGGAATACTTCTTTTAGTCTCAGCGAGTTATTGTACACTGCCTCCCACGAAGGCTGCCGAGACAGACCGGCTGCATAACACAGTTCTAGAATATTCACGCCCACGCAGCTTGGGCAGCCTGTCTTATGCGTGCTCCACAGAACTGTTGCGCATCATACATATATAGAAAGAGTGGCCAGATTTCTAGAAGTTAAATTCAGAACTTCTAGAGACCCTAATCTAGAAGTTTCGTAATAAATTAATATGAGGGAACAGAAATTGTAATGAAAGCTGGAATGTAGCAAAGCGGGTGTTTATCTTCTACGATATTTTCAGTGCATACAACGGACATGCCGCCACCAAAAAGCCCAGAGACGCTCAACATCTAGATATCAGCCAATGTATAACTTCTCCAGGCAGAAATTGAAGACAGTAAGCACAATTAATGGCACTGGAAATTGCTAATATTAATCAATAAGAAAAACAATGGAAAATATGGACGAACATAAAAAAAATACCCTAATCCCCATGCAAGGAAAGCAGCCGATATAACAACACTTGAATGAGAGATGTACAATTATAGAAACGAAGCTAAAGCTTTGGCTAAATAAATAACATCAAAAGGTTATATAAGTTATCATCGAAAAAGGATAAAACAGACAATCCCAACGGACACCAGAAAGAGAGAAAGAAAAACAAATTGGGCAGACTACACGTAGAAGCCAATATGCCATCAAAAGTGCAGGCTATATATGGAAGAAAATCAATAATCTCCCACAAGTATTCGCAGAACATATCTATATCCTCAAAGATAAACTCAATTAACTTCATTACCAAAGCTCAAGATATCAGCTAAGGAGAGAAGAACAGGACATATTTTCGTGATGAAATCAGTAAAAATAGCAAAAAGAACAAAAATTCACCGAAAACGACCAAAAATACCGAACAGAGACAAATTATCTTACGGGAACAGAATTAAGACAACCAACCAATGATAACTGAACGATGACAACCGAATTAGGAGTATACACGATTAAGATATATAAAATAAGACAAAAAAGTGAAAAAATAAACAACCTGAAAAGAAAACAACATGAAAGAAATATAAAACAAAACATGATATTCAGAGTATATAAAATGCACCCAGAGCCAAAATGATATTGCATACAGAATAAAAAAAAAACAGAAAAAGGAAGAATAAATGATAAGTAAATGCAGTATGGTGGTTTGGAACAACATTGTCGAGGTATGCCGATATATGTATATCTATGGAGGGAATTTGATTAGCTGAGTTGTGTAGAACAGGGCGAAGGGATGCTCAGTTGACCTCTCCTCGGCTCCGTTACCAGATGATAGAGTTAAGCTAATGAAGGAAGGGGGAAAGAAACCTTTCCCCTGAGTACGCAGGCAAATAACAAAAAGCGAGTGCAGATTGGCCATTGATTACTTAGCTATGGCTGAATGCTGTTCTGGGTTATTTAAAAGAGTAGGACAAAAATAATATTTAATAACACAACAAAGAAAATAATAAATATTTACACAAATAAAATGAAATTGGAATATCCAAGACTATTGAGTACTCGATAGTCTGGCAAAAACGGACAAAATGACCAAATTCGTATTGTGACTTCAAAGGCTGCGCTGAGCAGAAATACAAATAAATCTTGTGGTGTAACCGGATTAAAAGAGATCCGCACGCGTCGAAACCTTGCAAATTTAATGTTTGAACGACGAAGAGAAGGGGCAATTTGAGGAGGAGAATTGCAGGAGGTTGCGATTTATCTCGGAATACCTTGACGAGGGAGTACTTACGCTGGTGAACGAGAACGGCCGTTGCGACGAAATCGCCAATTAACTGGGGAAGAGTTCTGCAGGAAGAGTTTCTTGCCCTTGCGCTCGTGTAGACGAAAACGAAGACAAATCGAGAAGTGGCGTGTCTCGTGCGTGATAGCCGGCCGGTACTGACTTAACCCAGCTGAGCCTGGCGTTAAATACCGGCTGACGATGGGGTAAAGTCGCCTCCGGCCACGAAGGGGATTCTCCCATGGTAAACACGAAGCTGGTAGATGGACTTCTTCCAGCCAGGATTTTGCGATAGCAGATGTCCTTCCTCGCTATCGCATGCTCCAAGATGGTAGACGGGAGTGGAGATTGCTTCAAGGCTTAGGGGAAAACCTCCATGAGTAAACACAGCTACGTTCTGAAAGCCTCTTCGCTCAATTCTTTGATCTCGTGTTTGAGAGCCACGTGGGTTTCTGGGGTCCACGTGGGGCTCATTGACTCCATTCCTTCTCACACATTTATTAACAGGTACCTCATGTCCTTTGAGCATGGGTTTTCCATTTCGCCATTTAATACAAAGGTTGCTTTATTGTGCCTCCTCACTTAATTTATTCTCTTTTACTTTTCATTTTTCCATAGATTACTATAAACTCTTTACGAATCCTTGCTTCGGACTTCCTACCAGCAATTCCCCCTCAGTTGACCTTAATTGAGGATTAAAAGTGTGGGAAGTTTCTTTAGGAGTCATTTCGGCCGAACCCTTTGGTTCTGATTTCCCCCTTCCCCCCACCATCGTGATGAGGAATGGGAAGCATAGTTTTGAAAAAGACCTTCCAGTCATCCTTTCCCTTAAATATAGAACAAAAAAAGGAAGCGGGGCGGTTCAGTCACTCTGACAACTTTCACCGCTATATGGTCAAGTAAAGCTATTCACCAATAAATGTGTCAAGTCCAAGGACAAGTAAAAAGAAGCAATTTTTCCAGGAAATCTACTTTTTTAAGTACGCACTCAAGAGAAGCGGAATCATCATTTAGTTAACTACACTTACAGACAAAAAAAGAAGAGACGCCAATTAAAGAAGAAATATATGCGTGAGATTTATCATGTTTCCGATTCACAGGAAATCACCACAAAGTGGTGATCACCTCAGAATTTTCTTACCATTCACTATCACGTTTTTATATCATTTGCATTCTCAAATTGTATTCTAATCTAGCCAACATAACATGACCTTAAAAAAGGTTCTAGAAGCAGTCAGTAGTATGGCCTAGTGAACTCCTAGAGGAACCCTCCTTTGTTGGTCAGAGAAGGGGTAGGATTAGAGGTGATAAGACAAACGTGAGTGCAGATCGCTTTTTGGGCTTGGTCAATTTAGGTAGGGTGGTAAGGGAGTGTGCGCTCCCAAGCAGGCAGGAGATCTAGAATTCGGAGAATTTAAAGTGCATATCCCACTAGTGAAGCGGATAAAAACCCGGATTATTTTAAGAAGATTATCTTCAAATTTGAGAAGATATCCTTCTTCATATTGATCTCGACGGAGCCTATGCAGCAGAGAGACGCCAGTCATACCTTAAAAAATTTGGGGTTATAGATAAAAAACTCCTTTGTGGGTAGTGTATCTGGTTATTTATAGGACGCTATCCTGCGTGTTACTTCCTTTGACTATTTCTCGTTTCGATTCTGTTCACAAAGTTTCCAGAACATCGGGAATATTGCGTTCGAACTTATTAAAGCATACTCAGTGTCACACTAGATTTTTGGTAGTGTACACGGTTAGTTCTACATACAAGGATAGTCAAATTTTAAAATTACTGCATGATTTAGTAATTAGACACATATAATTTATAGCAAAACATTATTGCCATGTAAGTGCCACAAAATTATTTGAGAAAAATTCAAAACACAAACTTAAAAGAAATTCAACATCATTGGACAATGAAATAATCTGTATTAACTAATCAGACACTGTGTGAACAACCAATCAGGCTTGCCATGCCTATGTTTTTTTCTCTGTGTTAGGAAAATTGTCGATTACTAACTAAAACTGCTAGGCCTTGATGTAGGCAAGGAGAATTCAGTGAAAATAGAATCATACACATTTCCACACTTTCCTCAGAGGGCTGTAGTAGTTGTCTTCTTCTTCTGTGTAGTGTCGAGCCATTCCTTTTGTTGAGGTAGCTGCTTTTCTTACTTTGCCTAGACATTTCTTCACATAAGGCAGTGGATCCCACTGTGTACATAGTGGTCCCACCAGCTGATGAAGAGGAGATTGGGTGCATTCTTGGTTGTGAGTTGGATCTTGTACTCTTGAGCTGAACCCTCTATGACAATCTGCATTGCTTGCAGACAGTGTGTCTACTGCCATAAGCAGCTTCTTCATCTGGTTAGGAATGCTTCTCCCTCAATTTGTCTTGTACTCCACGAAACCAAGGCGGAGCTCTTTTTCATTCACATGTAGGACCTGACTTAAAGTCTTCACCTCCTCTTCTCCAAAGCGATGATTGTCATGGTTCCAGTTGTCAGTATCAAGGACTGACATTTGATTGATGATGGTGTTGCAAGTCTTTTTTAGGTTGCCTATGACACTGGCCTGTGCTTCGTTTGCTTCGGTTGTGAAAACCCTATTTTTTATGTTGTCAGACACTGCTACAATGAACTGACCAGAGTTGATGATGGGAGAGTTGCCATGGTGGTGTGGGCATTTGGGAGTGTTATCGTCCTTGAGTTTACTGAGAACATCTGCCATCCCCGCAACGCTCATCAGGAAGTTGATTGAGCACAACTTGGAGAGCAGACCTTTGAATTTAGCTCTCTCTCTGCCATCTCCGGTCTCATCTTCTGATGCCTTTCGGAAATGTTGTAACAAACATTTTAAGGACGGAAATCTCAACACACAAGTTGATGGAGTAGATATGGGATCGCCCGTGGGGGTGACTTTTGCTAACTGCTATATTTTGTGTCAACTTGAAGAGAGTTTATTAGACACATCGTATATAAGTCACACACTTATTGCCAATACGTAGACATCTACATCAACGTCCAAAATAAAGAACATCTTAAGAACATCGAACAGCAATTTGATGAGAACTTAGTGTTAAAATTCACTTATGAATTGAACATGGACAAGAAATTACCTATTCTGGACGTAGAGATACAAAACATCCACGGTAATTACGTCAGAAAAGTGTACAGGAAAGCTAAAGACATGGGAAGATGCTTCAACGCGAATAGTTAATGTCCTGAAAGGTACAAAAAAAGTGTAATCGGGTCATACATCCGCAGAGCATACAAATGCTGCTCCACGTAGGAACTGTTCCATGAAGAGATCTCTCCCATAAAACAAACCCTCGTGAACAACGGTTTCCTGAACAGCCTGATTGCCAAAACAACTTCAATCAGTTTTAAGAAGGCAATTCAAAGACAAGGATGAAACGGAAAGTAACCAGGAAGCAGTAAATAACATCAAACTGTACGATAGAAATCATAAGACATCGGCTTACAAAATAGATGAAAAAAAATCAATGAGATTGTTAACTGTAACATCAAGATCCAGATGATTATATATTATAAAGCGACCAAGGTTAACAATATCCTAATAAAAAACAACAGCGGCGAAATCTCCTCGGTCCTGAAGTCTACGAACATTGTTCACGAGCTGACCTGCCCGAATGAAGACTGTAAGCTTTAAAACATCATCAGCTTAACAAGGCACATATTGGTTAATAACACAACGTTAAAAAAGAGGGAAATAAAGATAGCCTGAACACCTTAGCTGTCATCTTAATTAACGAAGAAAACCAGCTATCAATATCCAGAATACGGGTTGGAATCGAACATTAACATATTTTAAAATTCCGCTAATACAAGAGTGGCTCATTCCCTTGACATAACATTAAAGCAAGGAGGAATAAATATCCCCTAAAATCCATTTTATTTTCATTCTGACTCCACCATTCTTCACCGGAAGATGATCGCATACGAGGGGCTGTCAATAAGTTTTGCAATTCAGATGTAAGGAAGGAGATATGATAAAAAGTGTTTTATTATTTGTCAATATAACTACCCTAGACTTCAAGGCACTTGCGCCACTTGTCCCTGAGGCTTCGAGTTCCCGACAACCAGAAATCTCCCGACTGCTGTTCAATCCACTCCTGGCCGGCGAGCTGGACATCTTCATCGTTCCCAAACCGGCGTTTCCGCAGTGCGGCCTTGAGCTGGCAGAATAAAGAGTAGTCGCTAGGGGCCAGATCTGGACTGTAGGATAAGGGGTGGTTGAGCTCCTCGAATCCGCAGTCGCGCAGGGCACCTTGTGCAACTCTGGCCTTGTGGAAAGGGGCATTGTAGTGGAGGAGCAGGACACCGCGTGTCAACTTGCCGCGCCGCTTCTGACGGATGCACTTCTTCAACTCAGCCAGTTCCTCGGCGTAATATTGGCCTGTGATGGCCCTTCCACGAGGCGCATAGTCCCCCATCAACACTCCATCAGAATCCCAGAAGATAGTGGCCATGATCTTCCCGGCTGAGGGCTATGTCCGGAACTTGATGGGGGTCGGAGATCCCCTGTGCTTCCAGGCCATGCTTTCGAGCTTGGTCTCAGGGCCTCAGTAATGGACCCACGTTCTATCACCTGTAACTATGCGTGACTCGAATCCCGCCGGGTCTTGGTTGTACAGGAGCAGCACAGCTCATCCGTACTTTGACGACGTTGAAGTCGATCATGGGGCGTTAGGTTTCTAGGGAATCCACGGACAGAGACCTTGGTCATGGCCAAATTGTCGTGGATGATGTTGATAACACTTCCATGTGATATTCCAAGTTCTCGCTCGATTTCTTCGACCTTCATCCGTCGATTTTCGAGGATCATCCTCTCCACACGGGCCACATTGTTCTCGTTTGTCACGTCTGACGGGCGTCCTGGATAGAGGTCATGCTTAAGGGACTCACGACCATGGCGGAACTCCCTATTCCAGCGAGCAATGGTTGCATAGGAAGGGGCGGTGTCAGTGTATACTGCAACCATGCGTTCATGGATCTCTTTTGCATTCTTGCCTTCCTTGGTCAAAAATTTGATTAATGCGCGGTGCTCAACCTTCTCCATTGTTGAAAAAATTGTGACTAACGATCTGCAATCAGCTACTGCTTTTTAAATAGACGAGGCAGGAGCGTGCGGCTGCAGGTCCTGACTTGTCATAACTTGTCCTAACACCCCCACAAACAGCCATCTCTCTTCCTCTGTTTTGCCCTACCGAATCGCAAAACTTATTGAACGCCCCTCGTAGATCGAAAGCTCAGTAATTAAAGTCAAGTTTGGTTTTACCAAGCACATTTCATTTAAAAAAAAGATGAACGTAGGAGAAGGTTTTTACCATCTACAAGATGAACTAAAAAATATTTGGAAAAATGGAAAGTATCCAAAGAAAAGTAATAAAGGCGAAATATACTATGGTCATTAACCCTTTTGCTGCGATGATCGACTTTTATTGCCCAAATAAAGTTAAACATTCCATGCGACAGTCGACAAAAGTCAATATTACTGAAAAAATGTTTCCTTTTACTGTTACAGGCGACAAGAGTCTCACAACTTAAATTGACTCAATTTCGTACGTTTGCGTGAAGTATAAACTTCTGTGAGCTCCAGATTTAGGGGCAGTCTGCAGCTGTCATCGTGATTGGTGTTTCGCTGTTGTAAGTTTCCATTCAGGTCATTTTTATTTTACTATTATAATGAATACTTGTATTTTATAATTATAGATATTTTTACATTTTTATATCATACCTTTACAGTTTTACATTATCTTTCACAATATTCTCCATTTGTATTACAGGTTTATAGGCCAGCATGGATTTAAAGCGAAGCCTACCTGATGAAAGTATTCAAGATTTTTTTTTCTGCTGGTGACTCAGAGTGTCTCTCGATAGATGAAGAGAGTGAAGATATAGATTTGACAAATTTGTCAACTGATGATTATGAAGAGAATGAAATTATTGATATAGATGCTAGTGAGGAGGTAGGAGACCTACTAAAATGAAAAAAAGTCAATGTAAGTAAGAAAAATACAAATTTGTTTTCTCTTCACGAAGTAATCGGTTTCAGTGGGTCTCATCAAGTAATTGCCATTCAGAATCTTAGTCCTTTTCAATGTTATGAAATTACAGCCACAGAAACTAATAGGTATGCCAAGAAAATTATTAAAAGGGAGCAGTCGCTCTCTCCTAGATCTAGATTTAGAAAATGGGTTGATATATCTGGAAGTGATTAGAAATTGTTATGGGTATGGTTCATAAGTCTACACTGCAGTGATATTTCCAACAAAAATATTTCCCTCTTTCTACACCTGGCTTCAGTACTGTAATGTCTAGGGATTAGTATTTACTTATTCGATCATTTTTGCAGTGATGAAACTGCAGGTACAGATGACATTGGATAAAATTAGGCCGTTTCTGGATGTTGTCAGTGGATTGTAAACACATTACACAAGCAATAGGGAAATAAGTGTAGATGAAACAAAGGTAAAATTCAAGGGGAGACTGTTCTTCAAACAATATTTGACAACAAAACCAACTTCAAAATGGGGAATTCAAATTTGGTCACTCTGTGACTCACATACTGGTTATCTTCTGAAATTTACTGTCTACACCAAAAGGAAGCTGGACTTGTTAGTGGTAAAGGCCTTGGACATATAGTAGTTACTTCACTACCCAGTGACTTTGAAAACAAAGGTAATATTGTCTATTTAGATAATTTTTACTCAGGTATTTTCCTCTATGAAGATCTCAGATCCAAGCAAATTGGAGCATGTGGTACAGTCAAAACAAACCGGAAGGGCCTCCCTTCTGAAATGAAGAACTCAAAAGTGAAAATAGGTGATCTGCCAACCACATGGGTAAATAATAATCAAACACTTATTGCTACATCCTGGAAAGATACAGGAAAGGTGAACATTCTTTCAAGTGTAGGCAACACAAGAATATCGGCAGTTGAAGTGAATTCAAAGACAGGCAAGAAAGTGGTTCGTAAACCTACTTTCCAACAATATTATAATCAATTCATGGGCAGGTAGATAAATGCGACCAACTGTGTTCTACGTATCCTTTCAACAAAAAATAAAAAAAATGGTACCAAACTATATGGCATTTTATAGTCGAAGTAGCTTTAGTAAACAGCAATATCTGTTATAATATTCAAAATCCCAATGACAAAATGTTGCCTCGAAAATTTAGAGAAGAAGTAGTAACTGGTATGCTACAAGGTTATGTCACTTGCAGTGATTCAAACAAATCTAAAAGAGAAGCTGGCAACACACCGATGGCAAATCGATTAGCTGAGAGGCATTTCCCATCATGCCATGAAGACAAGAAAAATGAAGCCGAACTGTAATGTTTGCAGTATACTCCCAAGTAAATGCAGCAAATAAAGGAAAGGAAAAGTGTAAAAGAAAACAGACTTCATATGTTTTCAAAAAATGCCCACAAACACCAACATTATGTATTGTCCCTTGTTTTGAATTTTTTCATACACAGAAAGTATACAAAAAAGTATGCGGGTGTTCTGTAACAAATAACTAGATCAGAAAAGGGTGTGACTAAAGTCGCTCGCTGCAAGAATGCTATTCAAAATTTGAGTACATTCGACAATATTCAACTCTCGTATTTAAGAATTAAAAAGGTCATTCATTATTTTTATTTTTTAATATTTGTATTTACTTTTCAAATGCTATGTAAGCTTATAATTAACAAAATGTAATAAAATGTTTGAATATCATATTTTATTTTTTACCGTCAAAACTGCACTCTTAGGAGTAGGTTATTTCCAAATTGTGTCGCAGCAAAATATGCATATAAGAAAGTGTGCTATCCATTTAAACTAATATATATATATATATATATATATATATATATATATATATATATATATATATACATATAAAGATAGAGAGAGAGAGAATACTGCAAGAAACAGAAAAACAGGGTAATTTTTTCTCCTGAAAAAGTTATTTCATAATTCGAAAAATTACTCAGACCACTCGGCTACGCGAAAGACCAAAATATCTTCCGAATAGACAAGCTTTTAAGGCATGCTTCACAAAATCGATCAGGACTGTGAAAGAGAGATAAATTATATATATATATATATCACCTTCGTTTTTTATCCTATTGGTCCTGCTTCTTCAGGATTGGAGGGTCGTATGACTCTTCTCAACCGACTTCGGTCCGTAGCATCTTCTTCCTTAAGTCCAAGTCCCCGCATATAATCCACAACAAGTCCTTTCAAGATTTCCTGGGTCTTTCTGTTGGCCTTCGGCCTTCTAATTACATATGCATTGCCTCCCTAAGGCAACCACCCTCCTCTGATCTTTCCACGTGTCCAAACAAGGTGTGGTGACAAAAAAGTCGCGGGCTCTCACTTTTTCTGATTACGACCTTCAAAACTTTCAATATTTCCCGGACTAACCTTGGCAATTCTATCCTTAGAAGAAGAATGTAAAACAACATAAGGGTTTCAAATTTTTTTAGAATGGGCCCAATAGTTATGATGTCATTGCAAAAACAACATAATTCCTAAGCTAACCTTGGGTGGCTTTTGGCAATTATATTATTTAAAGATAATGTGAAAGAATATGCGGGTTTCAAATTTGGCTAGAATCGGCTGAAAAGATGTAATGTTCATGCCAAAACAAAATAATTCCCTGACTAACCTTAGGACGACATTGGCAATTATATCCTTCGAAAGAGAATAAAAATAAAATAAGTATTTCAAATTTCGTTAGAATGGGCAGGATGTTATGGTTATTACCAAAACAAAATATTTCCCTGGCAAACCTTGGGAAGAATTTGACAATTGCACCATTCAAAAGAGAATGTCAAACAACATAAGAGTTTCAAATTTCGTTAACAACGACTGAATACAATGTTATTGCAAAAACAATAAACAAAGCAAAATGGGAACCGACCGACTGAATGGCTGATATAGTGAGATGTAGAGTCGCCCGCAACAAAACTCGCGCGCGACTAAAGATCCTTCTCCTCAGTTGCAGATCAGACTCCAGCTCCACTAGTCTACATCTGTCCGCCACCTCAGTGCTCCCGATGCGATCGGACCACTTTACACCAGCCATATATCTCGGCATACGTCGATCACATCATCTCAACACACTCATCAGTCTTTCTGTTAAGGGCCAATTTTCAGCACCATACAATAGAGCAGCTGGTATATATGCTACATATACCATCTTCTCTTCTTTAAGGTAATACCTCGGTTCACCAGTAGTCCTGACCCCTCTGGTTTTAAGACAACCTTAGATTTTACTTGAGTGAGGCTTGAGCCTGTGAAGCCACCAAATCTATTAAGTGGTCCCCTGAGGATGTTAGAATCTGCACTAGTGTTTGGAATGAAGACAGGAGCTACCTTGCTCGTGGGCCTGGAGGGAACAGGAGCGGAAGATAATCTTTAACCTGGAAGTTGTAGGAAGTCAAGATGACACATGGCTTGACAGGATCATCTACAACCAAGAAGTAAGAATCCGCATGCTCAGGTTCATTATCCAACGCTGCAAGATATGAGAAAGGAATAGACCCGTTTAGATTCCTTCCTCATTCATCAACATCAATCACACCAAAACAACCCTTTCAGGAGAATAAATACTAGAGCACAAACCTCGTTACCCGATAGCAAGCTAGACTAGCCACACCTAACCGTAAAGACACACTCGCACCTCAACCCGAACCCTAAAAATATCGCTCACCACACACCATGACTCTGCATGATACCCATCCTCTTCACCATCACTATCACCTCCTCACTAAAATTTGAATAAACAGCGGAGCAATTACAACATGGCAAAATCTCCAACGACCCTGATTCAAAAATCCTAAAAGATCAATTAACTTCAGCCTGGGGAGGGTAACGTCCAAAGCAGGGCTGCATCACGATAGTAAAAAATCCCATAAATTTCCCGAGGACAGAATCTCCAATTGCACATTCTAAGCAGTGGAAGCAAAGCTCCGAAAGCATAAAGCCTTCGCCTAAACAACACTGAGGAATTCAGAAAATAGTAAGAAAGTATCTAATTCTCAAAGATAGATCATCAAATACCAACCTAACGAAATTCCTGAGGTCGAATATTCGTGCTCTCAGAGCCAACTAGGAGTTACTGCAGGATCCTTTCGGAACTTAGGAACATTCATGCATCTATCTCAGCAAGACGATGCATAGGTACGGACAAAAAATCACTATTTAAACAACAACTGAAGCTCTTACATCCAACGAAGAAATAATCACAACATTCCGTATATAGCGGACTCACTTAACACCTCAATTAATGCCCTTGTCTTCAGAGTCAAATTTAATTAAAGCGCAGATCACTAAGAGTTAAATATGTTATTCTTCTAACATTCAATTTTCCCGAATTGACTACTGCCTTCTAGACAATAAACTTCGATCTCACTTTTTGCTGATAGGTGATGTCAATGTTCCACATATCTACGAGGGGCGGTCAATAAGTTTTGCAATTCGGATATAAGGAAACGAGATATGAGGAAAAGTGTTTTATTATTTTTTCTATATAACTACCCCCAAAATCAATGCACTTGCGCCACTTGTCTCTGTGGCTTCGAATTTCCGTCAACCAGAAATCTCCAGACTGCTGTTCAATCCACCCCTGTACGTCGAGCTGGACATCTTCATCGTTCCCAAACCGGCGTCCACGCAGATCTGGACTGTAGGGGGGATGGTTGAGCTCCTAGAATCCGCTCTCGCGCAGGGCAGCTTGTGCAACTTTGGCCTTGTGGACTGAGACGACATTGAAGTCGATCATGGGGGAGGGGGTGAGGTTTCTAGAGACCCAACGGGCAGAGACCTTGGTCATGGCCAAATTGTCGTGGATGATGTTGATAACACTTCCATGTGATATTCCAAGTTCTCGCTCGATTTCTTCGACCTTCATCCGTCGATTTTCGAGGATCATCCTCTCCACACGGGGCACATTGTCCTCGTTAGTCATGTCTGACAGGCTTGGACGGGGGTCAACTTCAAGTGACTCACGACCATGACGGAACTCCCTATTCCAGCGAGTAATGGTTGAATAGGAAGGGGCGTTGTCGTTGTACACTGCAACCATGCGTTCATGGACCTCTTTTGCATTCTTGGCTTCCTTGCTATAAAAAATTGATCACTGCGCGGTGCTCAACCTTCTCCATTGTTGAAAAATTTGTGACTGATGATCTGCGATCATCTACTGATTGTTAAATAGACGAAGCAGAAACGTGCGGCTCCAGGTCCTGACTTGTCATAACTTTTCCTAACACCCCCACAAACAGCCATCCCCCTTCCTCTGTTTTACCCTACCGATTCGCAAAACTTATTGACCGCCCTTCTTAACTAATGGTAACGCACAAAATTAAAAAAAACTTTTATAAGCCATAAAGCACAACAACATGGTAGAACTAGCCAATCACTAGCCAATCCATTACCATTAACAAACATCTATTTTTTCAAGTATATATATATATATATATATATATATATATATATAATGGGAGATATCACATTGGCGTGATACGAGTATATAGCATTGAAGGATAGTGGTAAACCACAATATTTGAATCAAGATTTTATTTATAACTATCGGACTAGTTTCGGCAAGATGCCATTTTCAACTAATAATGAAGAAACTAGGCAAGGAACACGGTATATATACGGTAGGCCACATCCTAAACAAAGTGAAACCGCATGAAACAATCTGGGAAAAGTTTAAATGTATCTGGCGCAAACTACAAGCTAAATAAAATGAAATGAAACAGGAAACAATCTCGAAAGTTGCTAATCTCCGAGACCCATTTACCTCCGGGGGGTTATAAATACGAATGGCGACTTTATTCGATATATATTTATTAAATTTCTATTGCCTTTCAGATAAATGGAAATTATCAACTTTTTTAATGATGATGGATTTCGCAATTCTCCTCTCAATATAAATGCTTGATTTGTAAATTACTATTGCATGATTGAAATCAATTCTATGGTCGTGCTTTCTGATATCAGCTTGATGTTCTTTCATCGTCTTATTAAAATGGTCCGACTCCACTCCCCGATGTATGTTAAATTGCAATTATGGCATCGTATGCTGTATACTCCAGCATCGAGATTGAATGGACGCAGTCTAGTTAAAGATTTTCGTATGCTATTAGAATATTTAAATGTATTAGTTTCCCATATGCTCCAGCCCTGGCCCCCCTAAAAGCATTTGTGAACGGAAATAACATAAATATAACATTTCAATATTCTAATACCCTACACAAATCCTTAACTAGACTGCATCCAGGCTTGGAGTGTAGAAGGGATTTAAATTCCGCAGCACCAAATCATCTTTTAACCGCTCAGATAATTTACACTACGACTAAATACAGGCGTGTTTAACTCTATCACTACAACTTATTTACGCGTAAAACCAGGATTCGCTCCCTCTCAATATTGTAGAGAATAAAACGACCTTAGATTTTTTTCATAAGCAAAAGAAATAACTCAAAACTCATTAAAAACCTTCAAAATACAACTCCACCACAAACTTTACGATGCATAACCAATTACCCTTATTTTTTAATAAATCCATCCCACACATTAGACCCTACCTCCATGAATCATTTGTGCCCCAGATATTCTTAAATCACAAGCAGATACATCAAAATGGGGCCGAAATATATATAGACAGCTCAAAACCCATTGAAGGCACATCCTCCATCGCCTTTTTCATCCAGCTTATGTTTTATGAAAGATTAAATCCAAATGCCTCTCTACTCTTAGCTGAACGGATAGCCATTGTTATTGCCAGTACAATTACTAATCAATAATTATTCTACCAGATTTTTCTCACTCCTATAGTGCACTAACTCTTCTAAAAGTCAGAAAAATGGAAGAGCAATAGCGATCATTGCAAATCTTAGCAAACTATACTACCAGTTATTTATTACTGTTTTCTAGGATATCTCTAAATCGACAGGAACGAAAAGCAGAAAAAGCCGCAGAAGAAATGCCCAAACTACTACCATGCTACTTCGACCAACCTTTTACCGGGACTTCATCCAACATATTGATAAATAATTTAAACTTGACAGGCATACATCGTAGAAAAGAAAGTGACATGCAGACCTCAAAGAAATTAAGAAATCAAAGATAGGCACTCTTTTCCAAGAAGAATCAGGAGAAAATTAGTGACCATAGGCACCGTACGACTAGAACACAATAGATACAGTCACTGCTACAGGTTTCAAACATTCTCTATTATAATACACCCTTTGCTATATAGCGATATAACAATTAAACACCTTTTACTTTCATGCCCCAAATTCAATAGAGAAATAAACCTATATTTCGGAGCCGACTTCACACAATGCTACATCCTTTAAGATGATTCAAGCAAAGCCGATACATTACTAAAATATCTTACAGAGACACACGCATTAAAATAATAAAATCCGTTAAAAAGGCACACAACAGTATAGAACCTAACAAGAGTGAAAGAAGCATATAAAATTATTAAAAGAAAAAGGAAGGGAATGAGTGCAAATAGACCTAACTCCTAGACATAAGAGAGGGAAAAACACTCTCTCCGGTAGATGATCTAGGAGTAGAACCTAAAAAAACCATAGGGAGGGGCACCACCTTTACAGATCAGGAGCTTTCTTTCGGTGGCTACGTAAGGGGGAAAGGAAGGCTCTTAACCGGTTTTGGATGTTGGGGGATGCCTCTCCCCTGATTAAAGAGGTGCCTTGATTCATCTCTTTCTATATTGCATTGGTGGCTGCTCTCTCCTCGCACTCGGACACCCATTATTGCATTTGCTTGTCTCCAAATTAAAGTTGAAAAAATAAAGACGCCTGAAAAATAACTAGTATGACCATCCAATGCCTTGAAAGGTAAGGGGAAATGTCCCTATAGGATCAGAAATATCTCGAATGTGATCACTTACCAATAATCTGCCTGATGATTCGACCTGGCGTAATGGCGAGTTTGCCCTGGAGCTTTAAACCATATAGGTTTCTGCTGTTGTAGCCAACTCATATGTGCACTGGAGACAGTGAACATAGTTGGACATTCAGGACCCCTCTACCTAATTCCTCGTCTAGCCTAAGGGAATTCCTCGCTAGCAGCAGATAGGAACCTCACGGTATAAGGCCCAGTCACCAGAACCATTTTATATATTAAAAGCAAAAATTAACAAAGCGTAGAGAAATGTATGAAATATATAAAAGAGAGAAGAGCGAGTCCACTAAGAGTTAGAGGGTGGGTTGTTGCCTATTATAATCATACTCTGGCAGTAAGAGCCGAAGGCCATGCCTGTCCTCTAAGATTCAGGTATAGAAGAAAGATCACCATCGTCTACACCCTCTACGATCTTTCGTGAAAACAAAGAGAAGTAATAGCTCGATAAATAATAGGATGCATATAGGCAAAAGGGGAACAAACCAGAATACATAAATCCATCAAGGAAAAACATTTCCTAAAATAAAACTCTGGACAAGCCAAGATCAAATTAAACACAGAATAAATATATTTAAGTAAAATATTCAGGATTAACGCTTACATTTTGCCTTATTTTCTCAACCAAAAATAAGAAAAAATTGTCTTTAGTAGTTTATTTCTTGTGCCGATATTTGTTAAAATATATTTTGTTGTATCCGTTGTTTATTTTGTTCCAAATATTTTCATTTTATATCTCATATTTCTTTCAAGATCCAGATTGTCTTGTTTAATATTACCGACCCTTTTATACATAGCGAAAGCTAACTACCATATAAACCAGGGTTATTGCCTATTTTGTAGATTAAACCCGTTACAGGATAAACCCCAACAAATTTTAAGCAAGATTTCTTCAATAACTATACTGCTAATGCAAGTTTGTGTAATTTCACAGTCGAGGGAAAATTAATATCATGCAAAAAAGTAATTGAAAGCGAAAAATAAAGTACATGTTTTTGAGGAACATTTCAAAAAAAAAAAATCACTTCTCTTCTCTCTTTTAGCCTCGAAATCCCAATGGAAATCCTCTTCACGCGCCTCCGTCCGCCAGATGCTGAAATGAAAAGATGAATCTGGAAAAAGAAACAAAGAGAATGCTGTGTTCTTCTGAGCTTCCGTAAATGTGACGCTCGGTAGGCAGGAAGGAAAAGATTCTTTCCTATCTCGGAAATTTTCCTACTCCTTAGGCAAAGTGAAATTATTCTCATGGCGGAGAAAGTCTCTTAAAATAAGGCGACCGGAAAGTAAAGTAGTTCACAAGCGCCAACATGGGTTATAAAACTTAAAGGAACACATGACTTGGAATAAGTAACGCAAATGGTGATTCTTAGATAAGGCAATGTTATGTCAAAGCTTCGATAAAAAATGGTTCCTGGAAAATATTCAACACTTGAACTAGAAATAGTGACAACACTAGTGATTGACTGAACAAACTGCAAGATGAAAAGCCAAAAAGAACTCACTAAAATTACCAGCGACGTAGAGGTAAAAAGAATTGCCTAATGTAACAAGAGAATTATGAACAAAATATGAGAATTGAAAGGGATTATTGGAAGATGCTCCTGAAAAGTGTAACTGTGAAAGTAGAATCAAAGAAAAGAAGAAACAAGCGCTATTCGATATTTATTAAAGATACCAAAGCAAATCTAGATAAAAATACTTAAGCAAACACTGAAATATGAACTAAGGTCAGCAAACACTGAAAGAAGAAAGGTGAAAATAAAAGCTCAAGGAAAAAGTATTTAGTAGGAGGTAAAAAAAAATAAAGTATTTGGCGGGTAGTAACTGAATGAAGTATTTGGCAGGTGGTAAATGAATAAACCAGTTGCCAGAAGGTAAATGACTAAATTATTTGGCAGGGTGTAGATGAAAAAAAATATAACAGATGCTAAATGAATAAATTCTTTGGCCAATGGTAAATGAATAGTGTTTTACAGGTGTTGAATGAATAAATTATCTGTAAATAATTAAGTATTTAAAAATTAATAAATTAATAATTTGGGGGCAGAGAAAAAATTAATAAAGTATTAGGCATTTAGTAAACGAATAAATATTTTGGCAGGTGAAAAACGAGTAAATTTCTTGACAGGTAGCAAAGAATTAATTATTTGATAAATGAAAATAATATTTTACACGTTGTAAAATAATAAAATATTTCACAAGTGTTAAATGAAAGAGTATTTTACAAATGGTAAATGCATAAAATATTTGGCAGGTGGTAAATGAGTAAATTAATATTTGACTGGTAGCTTCTGACTAAATTATTTTTTGGTGGCAAATGAATTAAGCAATATTTTTAGTGGCAAAAATGATAAATCATTATGCATGCGGTAGTATTAGTTCGCTATCCTGCCTTGACCATGGGGAATCCATATCGGATAAAGAGATAGGCATAAAAGTCAGTATGACAATTGCTGGTGAGCCAGAGGATAACAGGGCCCGTTCCTCTTTGGAGAGAGGTGCCAGGGAGTATTTATTGCTTAGACAGCAAACAGCCACGGGAAAGAGGTACTTTTCCCCGTCCGAGGTTTCTTGATATAAATACCCATTAGCAGGATTCCCTGGAACAATGAGTGTGTGTCGTGCTGAAAAGACGGGAGGGAAAAGAAAGCAGGGTTGTAATTGGTTATGTGTTGCGATGAGAATTATTAGATCTACCCACCCAAGTAGGCTGATGTTTGTGTCCGCTCAAGCCGGGATCGAACCCGCATTATCCACTTGCCTAACCAAACTCTAGGCATGTGCTAATTGAATTTACTGATTATATTTAGCGATTACATATCGAGAACAAATTTCTTCAGTGTGGAAAACTAAGGAAAGACGATTCTTTTTCCTCATTGTTTACTACTCGTCGCTTTTTGGAAAAGGGATATCGTCACTAAATTCATTTCCATTGGTCTCGATTCGAATCCTAATTCTTTCTCCTGAATTATTTCGAACTCACTTAAATCGTTGGATTTCCATTCTGCTAGACATCATAGAGTATGTTCACTTATAAAAACACCCCCAAACAAAAACAAATACTACAAATAAAACTGAAATAATTGTGAAATTGTAAACACATTTATGGAAAATTATTTTTAACTCGCTTTTTCTTTACTTTTATATGGTGAGGTAAAAGATTTACCTCGAGATTATCGAGAAAATAATCATTAATGTGGTGGGTGACCTCTGCGCTCTTTGATTCAATTTTTAAGTAAAACAAGAATTAAGACTGATCCATATGGGATTATTTGAGTTGATCGGAGAAATGTATTGACGGACTATTAAAATGATCCAACCATTAACATAGTTTCTCTTATTATGACAATGCTGGGAGTAGATGAGATTGGCCTTTTATGATTAGAAAATTCGTAAATATAAGTGAGGCGGTTCGGAATTAAATCTTGATGTCAAAGGCTTCTCTGGCTTGTAAATGAGAGTGTTATGTAAATGAAAATAAATAGAATCCATTTATTATAAAATAAGCAATTACTGATTCGAAATCCAACGAAAAGAAACGGAGACTAATCCAAAGATCAATTAATTTTTCGTGGAATATACCCCCCCTCTCCCTTAAAAAAACCGACACTACCTTTACATCGTTGTGACAGTGGTCATATTTAGGAAAGGTGCGCACAGTACTGGTCTCTGGCGCTCGAAGTAATCTACTTCACTGGGAACTTGGGGGTTGAAATTTCCGAAAACTTTATTTCCTAACTACACTAATTTCTTTACCAAATCCTTTCCAAAGATATTCTAGTGGAGATTATTGCAAACTTTAGAAAAATAGATTTTTTTTTCCTCCTGTGCCTAAAATTCAGCATTCAACGCGGGCTGGAGTTTCCGTCATTTGTATTTGCACAATTCGCGTGTCTAAGATGCATTTACTTATTTCCTTTCAATTCTTTTATTTTTGCCTATTTAATTTATATAAGATCTCGTTTATTTCCACAAAGTTGCGCGTTACGGTCGAGCATAAGGAAAAGAGTTTGTGATTACAGGGAAGTTAGGCCACATCGAGGAGGGTAAGTCCCCGATTCGAGTCGACTTTTCGGCCTCTGCAAAAATGGTGTAGATCCCCAAGATTCGGATCTCACTTTAAATTGAAGATCCTAAAGATTCGGATCCCACTTTAAACTGTAGATCCCCATTGAGAATTAACAACATTGTAAATGACCTGTATCTATCTTTTTCAGAAGATGCCAGGTCTTTTTCATTGATTTAGAATCGGATAGGCCACAGCAAACAAATGGCGAGTGACCTGTAAGTTCCGTTAGAAGTGTTCATTTAAGTCAATCACCAGGCCAACCTAGTAGCTTCTTCTATATTTTGCATTATACAATGTCAGAAAAATAAATATTATGATCATTATCATCTCATAACGTGGCACTATTAGCATAACTGTTATTATCATATGATATCCATGGTAACCTTAATGCAACGTATATATCACCAGGGACAATGAAACATCGCAGCTCTTATTACCTCACTTGTGCAGCGAACTCACCATGACCCTGATCCCATTATTAAGCGGAGGCTTCCATCTCAATAGCAGATTTTGTTATTCATATTTGCCAAATTATGTACCCCAGACGCCTTTAGTATTTATAATTGTGCTCTATTAAAATGACATTTGATAAGAAAACATAACTTAGAGTCAGTTGGGAGGTAAGGAATCGCTTAATAATTTCCTTGAAAGGCCAGAGGCAGAAAAATTTACTATTAATTAATAAAAGGCAAGGAATCTCTGATTGATAAACAGGAAAATGTGATAAAGTGTTTGCCGGGAGAAACCTGGTTAGATATAAGAGGTACCAAAATAGATTTTTGACAAATATATTATATTTTTATAATCCATTGATTAAAGACACCCTTCTTCATCATTATTTTAACAAAGATCGATTAGGATCCTCATATTGGGAAAATTATGTCTGCTTAGAATTTTATTGAAGAACATAAGTATAGATTAATTTTTAATTTACACAAAGAAGGGTATTGAATATCCTTTTCCAACAATACTTTAGCGATGAAATTTTATTAAATGTTTCTTTAGGTATTAAAGAAATTTCCATATTAACAAAATCGTGTAAATGACCTATCATTAAAGCAGGTTACAGAAAAGTATATCTTATTCACAGTCATTAACAAAAACACTCATCAGGACTTCCGTTTACTAGTAGCAAACAACGAAGGTCTTCACAATTGTACCTTTGAGTGGTCTCCTTTTAAACGTATGAATAAAAAGAAGAGCCTAAATGAGGAAGAGTTTGATGCGCTATCCCATTACTCCACTAGCAGCCCCTCAAGAAATTCTGCCTCCGACAATGAGAAAAGTATATTAGTTTAACTACCATCCTGGCGATGAACGGCGTGGTCATATAACGGTTAAAATAGTTTGTCCTATCTTTCCGTTCTCTACATCTCCCATTTTACTTCTTAAGCTTTCATTGGTCCATATAATATTCTCCTTAGCGTTTTTCCGGGTTGTGTTACCAATTTCCATTTCTCTGGGCTTTCAAATAGTATATATATATATATATATATATATATATATATATATATATATATATATATATATATATATATAAATATATATATATATATATATATATATATATATATATATATATATATATATATATATATATATATATATATATAAATATATATATATATATATATATATATATATATATATATATATATATATATATATATATATATTAGGGTGGACCTTATTTGGGGGTAAATATCAAAAATATTTCTATTATAGCTCTCACCCCATAAATTGGATCCACTTGTCTTAGAAACACTGCTGTATACATTTGTTGCATTTTGATTAATATTTAGGGGTAGTGCAGAGGGGTGCAAGTTCTCATCTATATATCACAGTATTATATTGGTATAAAAAGTGACTTTTGTCACTCAGCTCCAGGTTCTCCCTAAACGGGCATTAGCTACTCAAGGTAAGGGTGTCACAGATGCTACTCTGCTCATTGTTGCATGGGTTGAATCAGGGTTCTTTTACGAACATCTGAGTAGACTCGTCGATTCTCAGAGACTAGTTCCAATAGGAACTGCAGTTGTTCTTCATCTTTAAGTAAAGAGTCGGTTATACGACTGTACAAGTGCAACTTCACGTTCTGCATTATCATTTATAACTTTCAAGCTCTTGACAATTGCTAGAGCGGATTGGAAACCCTTTATTCTATACCAAACACGTGGATCTTCATTTAGAAAGCTGGTGTCCAGTCGAAGCTTACTGAAGAATTTCATTGTCTTCAGAGTAAAGAAATCTTTCAGGAAAGAGGCCTGATACTGAGATCTTTTCAGAGGTTCCTCCACATCGTCTTCATTTTGAAGCTTACCAACCATGCGCTGCTTTACTTCAGGAGGAACAGTATCAATAAAGAAACTGAGGGCCACTAGCTCCTCAGAGAAATACCAGAAATGCTTTGACAGTTTGTTTGATGTAGTTTTGGAGACGGTTGAAGCATGGAATTTTTTAAATGCAAATCACGTCGAGGAGCTTTTGTGCATCTGGGGCAGTAAACCATGCCTCAATATGTACTAGTATTCCAAAAATGCAAAGCTACTTGAGACGCCTCTCCTCCTTAGCTATGAGTTCGAACTGTTTCCAAAACATATAAATTTTGAAAGCATACACGAGTTTACTCATCTAACGTGCATGATGCACCGGTCCTGGGGCCTTGAATTTTACACTAAGAAGGGGGACATCTCAAAGAAACAAAATGGAAAGCTCCAGAAGCTTAAGGTAATCATTACGAGGTTGTATCTTCTGCAATTGATCATTTGCAAACTTCAGGGTTTGTTGTCGAACATCATCTCGAATCACTGCACTGACACTAACTTGTGCAAAACTTCAAAACCAGAGCTTCCTCCCAAGGTGGATTCCAAAGCTGCTGCTAAAAGAAGTTCCATGATATCATGACGGCAAGCAACATGCAGCAATTCCCTGCCAAGTATATGTTCCAATAAAACACATGCACCACTTCGACGTCGTTTATTTGCAGCATGCGTAGCCGAGTTGTCTAAAGGGGGGTTTAATTGAGATCAAAGCGGTTGCTGGTTGCCTCAATGTGCATGGTTTGAATCCCACCCCAGCTGGGATTTTTTCGAGGTAAGAAATAATTATTTGCGAGGAAAAATTATTAGGTTTTCTCTTTCCTGCGGTGAATTTGGATTTATTTCATCATTTTCTCGCGCTCATGACATATCATAACCCTATATTTTAAGAACGAGATTTTTTGAAGGTTTGAATAAGATTTTTTCTTTTAGTTCGGTTGTCACCTAAGTAGATTTAATTTTTTATCAAAGTTATTTCTAATAATTTCTTTATAATATAAAAAAGATAAAATGGTAAAGTTCAGAAATAAATATAAGTATCGAATTTGTGACTTTTTTAAAACTAAAAGAATAACAAATGGTGAAGTTCAGAAAATTTACTAAATTTTGGCATGTAAATTATTATAGTAAATTTAGATGGAGAAAAGAAAAAGAAATTATGTTAGGCCGTAGGACACAGACCGAACTACAGAACTACAGAATCCAGGACCAGCAAAGACCCTAAGGTCCGCTCGAGGCTAGTCCGCTACACTAAATCCATAACTATGATACACACTTATCTACGAGTGTATCTCTAACATGCTATATATTTATTTTTTTTATTTATTATTCTTTATTATTTTATTTTATTTTATTTTTTTATATATAATCTACTGTACACACTTATCTACATGTGTACATTTTCATGCATATTAACTACTTCAACCTAAGGGTGGGGGAGGGTAAGAGAAAGTTTTTCTTCTCAACTTCCGCAGCCCTCGACTGCTAGTGGTGAAAATCTAATTTTAGGATAGTAAGACTATTTATAGGATAGGCGGAAAAGAAAATGGATATCTAAACTACACATGCAAGAGAAATCGCTGGCATCATTTTTAGTTATCAGTTTTACTCGTTGTTCCTCCGCTCCAAACTCCTTTTGCAAAGACGTTTTTATTTACTGTGCTCAGACTACGTTATATTTATACTATTTAAGTGCGCGTCGAGACGGTTTTTAAAAAAAAATCCTGACTTACTATCTACAACGTGGGTGGGCAGCCTATTCCAAATTTGAGTAATTTTAAACGTTAAATAGTTTTGGGCTATACTAGTGTTAAATCGCTTGTTCACTAATTTTAATCCGTGTTGCCGAGTGTTTCCCCTATGATCCAATTCGAACAAATTCCTATAATCAACGTTTGAAAATCCTTTCAATATTTTAAATACTTCTATTAGCTGGCCACGTTATCTTCTGCCTTCGAGAGATGGCAAATCTAATGCCCTGAGTCTTTCCTCGTACGGCCTGTTTCTCAGCTCGGGAATTAATTTTGTAGCCCTACGCTGCACTCTTTCTAATTGCGCGATATCTTTGTTTAAGTATGGAGCCCAAAATTGAACCGCGTATTTGAGCAGTGGACGCACAAGTGATTTATATAACGGTAAAATTACATCTTTGGATTTGAACGTGAAATTACGCGCGATATAACCCAACGCACGATTTGCTTTTTTACATGCATCCGTGCATTGTTTCGTGACTTTGAAGTCATCCGAGACTAAAACTCCCAGGTCTTTTTCCAATTTAACCACGTCGAGAATCTGGCCTTTCATGGTATACTCTACCCTTAAATTATGACAACCCGAATGCATCACCTTGCATTTACTTAAATTAAACTGCATTTGCCACTTATTCGCCTATTTGACAATCAAGTTTAGGTGCTTTTGTAATTTTTCTACATCTGATCTTACATAGGCACGGTTGCCCAGCTTCGTGTCGTCACCAAATTTAGAAATCGTACTAAATACGCCATTATCCAAATTGTTTATATATATATTAGAAACAATAATGGGCCAAAAACCGAGCCCTGGGGAATTCCACTACTGACGTTGACCCAATCAAAACATTCACCATTTATAACTAATCGCTGCGAACGATCTTTCAGCCAATTTCTAATGTAATTTAATATCTTACCCTCCATACCGATTGCTTTAACTTTCATTAATAATCTCTCGTGCGGAACGGTGTCAAACGCCTTTTTAAAGTCTAGATAGATTACATCTACAGCTTTGCTTTCGTCGTAAATGCAAATCATTTTATGGAAGAATTCGAGCAAATTTGTCAAGCACGATCTTGCCCGCCTAAACCCATGTTGGGAATCTTTAATCAGATTATTTAGCTCGAGGTGGCTCACTATTCTATCTCTAATTACTGATTCTAAAAGCTTATTAACTACCGAAGTTAGACTAATAGGACGAAAATTCGTTGCTTCGTATCTATTCCCATTTTTAAATATTAGTGTAACGTTTGCACGCTTGAAATCTAAAGTGACTACGCCAACTTCTAATGAGCGATTGAAAATTGCACGCAACGGCTTTGCAAGCTCATTCTTAAGTTCCTTTAAATGAGTGAGGTAAACGCCATCGGGCCCGGGTGATTTATCTTCAACAGTAAAGACGCTTGTGAAATGTTCATTTAAAATTTTAGACATTTCCGCCGGCAATTCCGTCAACCAACCATCTTTGTTTTAATCGGCCCTATTGAACCTTTTAAGGGTTTCCTACTGCTTACGTAGCCGTAAAACCGTTTCGGTTCCTTTTTAGAATCTTTAGCGAGTTTTATATCATATTTCCGCTTCGCATCTTTAACCGCCCGTTTAACTCCTCTTCGAGAATCTATGTAATTTTGCCGACTTATAAATGACTCATTGTTCTTATGTATTTGAAATTTTCTATTTCGGTCCTTAATTAAGCAGAAGAAGAAGAAGAAGAAGAATAAGAAGAAGAAGAATAAGATTTAAATGAAGATGGAGATGAAGATAAAGATGAAGAAGAAGAAGAAAAGGGTGTTCAGGGTGTTAAAATAAAGAGTCTATAAAGGGGATTAAAAAAGGCGGTTAATATTAGCAAATAAGGCCGTAGGCCACACCCCCGCAGGGGTGCCTGTTTAACCAAGCTCTTCCTGTTAAGGAAGAGAACAGGGGCTTGAGTCAGATTTTTTTCTTTTAGTTCGGTTGTCACCTAAGTATATTTAATTTTTTTATCAAAGTTATTTCTAATAATTCCTTTAGAAGAAGAAGATGGGGAAGAAGAAGAAAAAGAAGATGATGAAGATAAAGATGAAGATGAAGAAGAAGAAGAAGGGTGTTCAGGGTGTTAAAATAAAGTCTATAAAGGGGGAAGAAGAAGAAAAAGAAGATGATGAAGATAAAGATGAAGATGAAGAAGAAGAAGAAGGGTGTTCAGGGTGTTAAAATAAAGTCTATAAAGGGGATTAAAAAAGACGGTTAAGATTAGCAAATAAGGCCGTAGGCCACACCCCCGCAGGGGTTCTTGTGTAACCAAGCTCTTCCTGTTAAGGAAGAGAACAGCGGCTTGTATATATATATCTGAACAATTGTTAAATCCAATGACAGATTCCAAATATGTTAATAAAACCACTGTGGAGGAACGTATTATTTATTATTGACTGAGTCTGGCATGACAAACTCCATGACGAAACTGGTCTCGAGATAATAAATACTACGCTCCTCCATAGTGGTTTTATTAATATATATATATATATATATATATATATATATATATATATATATATATATATATATATATATATATATATATATATATATATGGAGTGGAGAGGATTTGATTAGCCAAGTGGTGTGTAATTGGGCGAAAGGACACTGAGTTGACTAGCCCCTCGGTTCAGTTACCAGATGATGGGGTTAAGCTAATTAGGAAGGGGGGAAAGAAACCGTTCCTCTGAGTACGCGGGCAAATAAAAAAAGCGAGTACAGATTCGCTGTTGATTACTTAACTATGGCTGAATGCTGTTCTGGGTTATTTAAATAGGTAGGAAAAAATATCTGCGATATCTGATGTCCTTCTTCGCTCTCCCATGCTTCAAGATGGCAGGCAGGAGTCTAGATTGCCTCATGGCTTGGGGAGAAATCTCCATGAGTAAACACAGCTGCGTTACTAAAAACTCTCATTTGATTCTTAGGCCTGTTCTCTCGTCCATTGATCTCGTGTTTTATAGCCACGTGGGTTTCTGGGGGTCCACGTGGAGCTTCTTGACTCTATTACTTCACAGTCTCTATTGTTTCCTTTCAAAATTTATCTACTTTGCTTGAAATTGCCTCCCAGCGAGCTTTAATTTTTGTTCATTCTGCCGGAGTTCATGATCGTTCCCTTCCACACTCAAAGAAAAGGCCCATTAAACACATAGTGATGCATCAGTTTAAGAAGACAGGAAGACCTGTATTATCTCCTACGCGACAATTAGATTCAGATAGAATAACAAAAATGAAACAGGAGTTAAATATCTTGAGGGATGTTAACATTGTTTCTCCTTCAACGTCCATAAGTGCCTCTTTGTTTCAGATTGTACCGAAGACTACACCTGGTGTATTTTGCTACGCTGTGGTGGGATTACAGACGTGTAAAAATGCTAATTATACCCGATAGGCACTCATTAACTTACCTCTCGGATTTTAACCCTGCTCGCTTCGCTTATTCTGTATTTTCTCAACTCAAAATGTTTCATGTTTCCAAACAGATATTTTTTTCAGGCAGATGCTCTGTAAAATACGTCTATAATGACGTCTTTAGGGTTCTTTTAAATTTATCGATGGCCTTATGCTATACGTAATTGAGGTCAGGCCTTTCAACATTTCAACGATCAGGTTCTGACAGGTTTTCCTTTCGCTTATGATAAATAGACGACCGACAGATAGCTCTTCCTCTTTCGATCACCACATCTCTTATCCGTCAGTAATTAACTCGTTTAGAAAACGAGGACAAAGTTGCTGTTATTTGGGATTTCCCTCGAACTTCTTAACTAAAGCAATATCATAGGTACTGAAGTATGTTCAACTCTTACCACAGATTTATTACTGACGTTTCTCGCATTATCGAATCTCTCACATTTTACTCTTTGCCCCTAAGAAGAACACTCTTCAGGCATGATCATCTGTGGCGTGTGAAAAATTATCTCCAAACAAAGAAGCTATGGCTTTCAGTGTTTCATTGGCCCAGTTTTGTTCTGGCTTTCAGATAAGCGTTGTCTAGGATGTGTTAGCTATCCATGCAGCAGAAGGTTGGTTTCTTGGTAACCTCTCGCATTCTTCTCTAAATCCGTAACTTTTCCCCAAAAAGGTAAAACAGCTTCTTAAGAGAGCGGTAAAGTGTGTATCTCTCACTCCACCACTTCAATCAATATTTGCAATAATGTAATTTTACTGTCCTCACTCACCATAAGCCTTTAGTTTGTGAACTTTCCGCTCGTAACAAGTCTTGCTTGCAAACCAAAGTCGATTCTCCTCACCTTGTCTTCATTCTGCAGCTTTTGAGTGACATTCGATATATTCCTGGTTCTATACAAGTCGAACCGGATGCACATTTTCGCATTTCCATGATTTAGAGCAGCTATCTGTCTCATACTGCGCCCATCGATCATGCGACATTATCGCTTTCTCAGGAACAGGATGAAAACATACGAACACTACTTCAGCCTTTTTAATTCGACGGTCATGAGATAGAATTACCAAATAGTCATTTCTAGGCCTTCTTGGTCAACGATTGATTACCTGACTGTCTTTGTCCTCTTATTCTTCTTGCTTTCCTTCGGCAATTTTCGAGCAAATTCATGTTTTTTTCCATCCTGGTATCAAAACAACAACTAAGCTAATCGCACAACGTTTCATTGGATCAGGTATAAAACTCGACGTGGCCAAATAGACCCATTCATATTGGTCTTGTTTAACATACCAAGGTTCAGCGCCAGAAAAAGAACACCTTGGCTCTTTTTTCTCTTTTTCGTTACCTTTTGACCCCATTCAATTGGATATTGTAGGCCCCCTGCCTTATCCTCATGGTTACACCCATCCTCTTAACATGATCAATCGTTTTATCCGATCCTCCCTCGTCACTTGAACCTTCGTCTCTGATTCGTTGCTCGTTTTGGTGTGGTTTCACCATTCATGACCCGTCGTGGTAGTCAGTTTAAGTCCACCCAATGAAATGCACTCATCTCAGTGTTTGGCACTAATTGACTTCGTACCACAGCCTACCATCCTAAATTAAGGCCAGTGTCTAAGTTGTACACTGGACGGTTAAAACAAGCTTACACTCAACAGATCCAAATATTATTTGCGTGGACGAGCTGCCTTTGATCTTTCTGAGTATTTGTCCATCTTTAAAATAGGATCTAGCCTGGTATAAACGGAACTTTTCTATGCTATCTAACTACGTCTTTATGTTTAATTATTTTCTTTTACTGACCGTACCCTATCTTCTTATCTTGTTCCTGTTTCATACGTACACAATAGAGATGTCAACTAGATCCCATAAATTTGCGCGTCGCGACTCAACTCGTTTCTAATGGACAAAGTCGACATCTTTAGGAAGACGAAATTCTTTATCCTGGAGTTTGGCCACAAACATAATAATGTTCCTTTAGGTCGTCTGAAACCCGCCTTTATAGATACAATTCACCCTGAACAGACATCCTGTACTTCCCCTTTAACTATAACGGTAAATTGTCCAGGAATTCCCCATAGTCGCGGAAATTTATCCTTCTTGTTTCCGTAGGCGCGCAGCGATCTGCCTTCCTGGCCGCCGTGCTGACGGGATTCAGCGCCCCACATTAGACTCTTCTCCTTACTTCTGACAACCTGTCTCCTTATCCTGCTTACTTACTTTCTCTAAACCTCTCCCACAACTTACCATGGTCAGCTTCTAATTTCACAGGGTAGAGGCCGACCAGATTTCTCTCACTCAAACATCCCACATTAGGGCTGCGGGGGGAGGGGACAACGTTCCCTCACCCCTAGGATATGGTTTGAGGTGATGGTTTTTTAACAACCTGCTTCATCCCCACCCACATCTCTCTTACATTACCTTTCTTTCCCCCTTCAATATCTATCGATTTTACGCTGAGCCTAAGGTGGAGCCGCCATTCGGATGGGCTGCCAGGGGACTAGGCAGGAAGCGTAGCCTCACAAGGCGGCAGCTGGTTTTGTAGCCCTGTATTCAACCCTCGCAGAGCGGGTCACTGCGTATGGTGATTAGTGTTTGCTTTCATTGTCACTAATATGGTCACCGTGCCCAATAATGAGAATTTTAAATAAAAACCCCTCTCGCTCTCCCTTCGACCTTTACCAGCGATGGAACCGGCATCGGGCAGTTCCACAGGAAAAATGGAGACCCCTCTCGTGTGGTTTCGAGGGGACTCTCCAAAGTTCTTCTGCCAAAGAGAGGGCTTACTTCTCTCCTATGCCTACCGGTGTAGAGTATTCACCCTTACTCCCCTTCTCTGTAGTCACCCTTGACAGATTCACTTTTCCAGCGGCAGTTCCCGTTTGCTTTCCAAGGGGACTGCCAAGAAAGCACACAGGAGACCCATAATTGACCGCTCACGGTGGGAGCGACTCGATAGGGCTAACTCCCTTAGGGGGGCGAGGGAAGACATGGCCTGTCAGCCCGTGCCCTCCAGAGTCATGCGCGCACGCATATCAGGCTTACAGGGCGTCACTATACGTGTACCCCCTCTTGCCTTCCGGTTCCCGGATCGCCGGCCGGGGAAAGAATGAAAGGTACCTAGAAGGGGACCTGTAATGCCTTAGAGGGGGGGAGGGCTCTGAGGCGGGCATGGTCCCTGAGGTGACCCAGCCCCAGATAGTTGGATCATCTATGAGGGCGAAACTGGGCTCGACGCAATTCACAGAACCCGTGTATGCCCCTATGCAAGTTCCTCCTCAGACGACGGTTCGGGGCCCCAAGATCTCACAAGGAGAAAAGGGATCTCCTCTCCCGGCTAGTGCTCATGTGACAGGCAAGATCTTAGCCATATCAGAGAAGAATCTTGCCGAGGCCTGCCCATCCGGCCTAGGGACTCCTACTGGCGGAGGAGGTAGCGGGTTAATTCCCCGCCCTCCTCTCCTAATAAAGAAAGGAACAGGAAAAAGACAAAAATACTTGGGGCTCCTCTCCCTACGCGGTAGGCACGAGGACGAACGAGGCCGCTGCAAATTCGTTATGCGACCAAGCCAAGAACGGCAGGTCTGGGTCCGGTGACAAAGAGCAAATGTGCGCAGAGCGGAGCCTCAAATACGTCAGTGCTCCACATTCAGAGGTTTCCTGTCGTTTTCGAGCCCACTGGCTTCAAACGCTTCCTTGTTTTTCGCTCCACTGATGACAGCATGTTGGCTAAGGGTAACATAATCTATCAGAGGAGACCTTTAACTAGCGTGATTGGTAGAGAGCCTAAGGTGATTTGTTTTTCGGACGATAGCCTTCTGTCGACTGCGTCGAATCTCTCAGGGGTGGCCATGATTAGTGAACTCCAGACACTTAATGATACGCCAGTGAGTGTGACGTTGCACTCTAAAATGAACTTCGGGAAAGAAATAGTTTATACGAGGGAACCTTATGGACTAGTCCATAGATGAAATCTGTTTAGAGGTGGACTACCATGGAGCAGCCAAGGTCGAGCGTGACATGAGGAAACAGGGAGAGGACTCGAAGAAACCTACCCCTTATAATCTTCGTCACGTTCGACTGTGACAAGTTACTTGAGTCGGTAAGTTCCGGGTGGTATCGCTACCGTGTAGAAGGCATTCGTGCCATTGCCGCGGAGGTATTACTACTGTCACTGCTTCAGCTATACTACTTGCTTCTGTAGACACGAAGAGTCGGGGTTACCTGAAGTCTGTGGAAGGTGCTCCAAGGCCGCACACAATAAGTCCAAATCGTGTGAGACTAAGTGTTTAAATTTCGGAGAGCCGCACCCCGCTTCTTCGTCGAATAATGTGGTGCGTATCTACTTGAGAAAAAAATCCTGGCCGTTCAGGCAAAGGATCGGCTCTCATTTCGCGAGGCTAAAGCCATATTCCTGGCGCGCGCGGCTCTGCCTGAGATGTTTTATGCCTCAATGTTAGGAAAGACACCTTCTGCTTCTGGCTCCTCTACGCATATGAGCACGATCGTTTCCGCGCCCATTCGGGACCCTTCTGCAGGTTCTACTAAACCCAGACGTTCTTCGCTTTGTCCACCTTCGCTCGTGACAGTGCATCGCCTCAATTAAATGGCACTTCCAATAAACTGTGTCCCTGTAACCGTAGTCAGCCAACTGACATGGTGACATATTTAGGGGCGCGTGGTTTGGAGAACCCGGTGATAGCCTCTTTAATGCAGAACAGTTTTAAAGGGGCGTGTAACTATCTTAGACGTGTGTATTGTAGCCAACAGACCCAAATTATATATTTGATTCATTGGTCAAAGAATATTCTGAAATAATATTGTTATTTACCTCAGTGTGTAGATTAATTTCGTCCCCAATTTAAAGTTATTAGATATAATATAGGCTTCATGCACGATCTTTCGTAAAGAGCATACGTGTTTACCCGTCGCTCTCTGCTCCTCAATATATTTAGCAGTTCATTGCGCCCATACCCTCTTTAAATTTCGGATAGTGACTTTCGTGGACACAATTTTATCTGCTTAGTTTGATTTATATATATATATATATATATATATATATATATATATATATATATATATATATATATATATATATATATATATAAATATATATATATAAATATATTTATATATATATATATATATATATATATATATATATATATATATATATATATATAAATATATATATATAAATATATTTATATATATATATATATATATATATATATATATATATATATATATATATATATATATATATATATATATTTATATATATATATAAAAATATATATTTAGAAATATTAGTTTCTACTGCCAAACCAAGTTTTTTTTAAAGTGGTAGTTACATAGATATACAGTGCTGAACACGGCTAAGTGTTTTTAAAGAGGTTAGTTAGTGTTTGAAGGTAGTTAGTCGAATTGTCAAACAGTGTTTTTTAGATTTTTTAGGTGTTTATTTTTGTAAGGAGTTAGTTACATCTTCGTACAGTGCTGATCATGGCTGTGATTTAAAGTAGATGGTTACATTGTCATATAGTGCAGAACACAGCTGAGGTTATTTGTAAAACAAAGTGTATCTCCTCTGTATTTTTCTCCTATTTTTTCTTTTACCTCGTTCCATACTTAATTGAATCAACTTTCCTCCCTTTCTAATTTTATGCAATTTTACAATCTTTATCCTGTTTACTCGGTATTCCAGCGTGAAATTTACATCTCATTTCTCCTCTGTAATTTATTGTACACTAACACACACACGCATATACTATTTCGCTCATTCCTCTTGATAATCCGACGAAACCTGTAGCGACCAGCGTGTACGTACAAAGTAGGACACACGCGAGAGTCGCTACACACATAAAGTACGGAGAGAGAGAAAAGTAAAGTCAGCGCCGTTTACGAGAAGGTCACACGGTAGTAAACGGAGCAGAGTTATCTCTGTTAGAGTTGGTCGAGGCAATCTTAGGCAAACATTATAATCAAGACAGAATCCCCAATGAACCTGATAGCTATCACTATTAAACAAATAGAAACCAGATTAGGAATCTGAGGATGACATCGTTGAGGACCTCTCTGTTGGCTAAAAGCTCAGTGGCAGTGTCCACCGACTAATTAGATTTGTAGTTAAAGTCCTCAAAGGCAGAGCATGCAACTAGTAAATCGAGGAAACTTGATTTGAGGAGAGCAGACTTTGCAGGTTTATGTGCTGGACTGACTGACGCGAGGCTAGAAGTGTGCGAGGCTGTTGAACATGCGTGGAACAGTTTTAAAACCACATTCATGAGTCTTCTATCGCGTTTCATCCCTCTCAAATGCTCCCGTCGGTCTTCTGTTCAACCAAATTGGTTTAATCGAGAAATCGGCGAGCTGCTTAGGGAAAAGAGAAATGTGTACCGGCAATGGAAGTTCACGGTTGACTTTGACGAATACCGGAGGCTAGCCAGGAGAGTGAAGTCCAGCATAAGGGCGGCTAAGCGGTCTGAGGAACTCCAAGTGGCGAAACTTTGTAAAGAGAATCCCAAGGAGTTCTTTGGATATGTAAACAGCGGTAAACCAATCCGTCAAACGATTGGCCCTTTGAGGAATAATGAGGGGACATTAAAGCATTTAGGTGCAGAAAATGCTAACCTCCTCAACGACTACTTCGCTTCAGCGTTTACTGAAGAGTGTGGTCCCATCCCCCAGCTAACGGATTCCTACTCGAAGAAAAAGCTGGAGGACTTCACCGAAGGAGAAAAAGAAAAGAAGATCAATGACCTAATGATGAATAAGTCACCTGGCCCGGATGGGTTTCTACCTAAAGTGTTGAAAGAAGTGCGCGATCAAATGTCACGATACTTAAGCGCAATCTTCAACATGTCAATCCGGAACAATGCGTTCCTAGAGACTGGCGTGAATCGGAGGTGACTCCTATCTTCAAGAAACGAGACCGTAGCCACCGTCGAACTACCGACCTATCCTTCTGACTTCGATAGTCGGTAAACTCATGAAAAGCATGATGGTGGACAAAATGGCGTCGCCTTTAGAGTCAAACCTGCTACTGAGGAGTTCCCAGCACGGCTTCCTAGGGCAATGGTCATGCCTGACGAACCTTGAGGAATTCTTCCACTTCGTATTCAGGGAAGATGATCGGCACAAGGCGGTGGATGTGGTCTACTTAGACTTTCAGAAAGCCTTTTAAAGGGACCACACCGCCGCCTTCTCCGGAAAGTGCAAGTGCTGGGCATAGACGGAAAAGTAGCCGGCTGGATAGAGAACTGGCTAAGTGGAAGACGGCAACGGGTGGTGGTGAATGGACAGGCTTCTGAGTGGGTGCCCGTTACTACCGGGGTGCCTCAAGGTTCTGTCCTGGCACCACTACTATTCAGCATCTACGTCAACGACATGGCCGCGACATGGTTGCCAAGATTAATAAATTTGCCGACGATACTAAGCTTGGTATGAACATGGCAAAGGATGGAAATACTGCCTGCCTGCAGGAAGATCTTCGGAAGATAGGGGAGTAGTCGGACACGTGGCAAGTGCCTTTTAACGGGAACAAATGCAAAGTGATGCCTATCGGCCACCAAAACCCGAAATCTCAGTATATCTTTAAGTGCACTGCTATTTAATCCCCCGACACTGAGAAGGACTTGGTTGTAACAATCACTAGTGACTTCATGTTCTCGAAACAGTGCACTGAGGCGGAGAAAAAAGCCCAAATGATGCTAGGTTACATAAAGCGCCCGTTTCGATATCGGAACAAGAGGATTGTACTGTGTTTATACAACTTACTTGTCCGACCGCACCTGAAGTATGCCGTACAATTTTGGAGTCCTTCATTTCAAAAGGACATCGCGAGATTGGAACGCATGCCAGCCAAGGCATCCAAATTCATTCCCTCTTTCAGACATAAAAGTTATGAAGATAGATTAAAGGAATTAGATCTGTTCTAGTTGAAAACCCGTAGACTGAGTAGTCAACTCATCAAAGTTTTCAAAATAGTTCGTGTGTTCGACAATGTTGACTACAGGGTTTTTTTCACACTTGCTGAGAGCAGAACAAGAAATCACGGCTTTAAACATGAAATAAGGTGTTACAACCGCGATCTGTGTAAAAATATTTTCACCTACAGTATCTGCGGTAGTTGGAACGCACTTCCAGTGGAAGTTGTCAACAGGGAATCTGTTGACAAGTTTAAGTCAAGACTAGACTGGGTCTTGAAAAATGGCCGTTTAAGGACGTAAAATATTTTGATAAGAGATGTGCCCAAACGACTGCTAGTCCAAAGGTACCCTCTTTGAATGGCCCAAAGGTCTTCTAGGATACTTTTTTCCTTGTTACTCCTTGTTACAACATGCCACCGCCCACAGAGAATTTTACCCAATAGTCGAACTGCCTTCTTTATCAATATGTTCGACAGTAGATAATCAAAGGTGGAGTTATGTTAATACCGACAAATCAACAGGCCGGTACATAAGAGGGAGGTGTAGCTTAGTGTGACGAGGAACTTGTAGGGCGTGACTTAACTTAAATATATAACGGTGTGAAGACAGAACAAAGAGAATTATAAGTTTACTGTTTTATATACTAATATATCGCGTTATATATCGTTTAGTCCGATTTCTCAGATTCGCGTAATTCATCTTTGTATATAGTCGTATACCTAACGCAGACATTAAGGTGTAATTCTTAAAAGCTCTATGTGTCCGGATTCCTTTAGCGTTTGCCCGCACTTGACCTCGAACTTAATTTATGTCATAACTTAGAACTTAAATCTTAATTAAAGAACTTTTGTAAAGTGCAATACGATCTAGTTCAATAATAATTCTATTTTTGCTTTGGTGACTTCAATATCCTGACATTCCTCAATCTTTCTGCTTCAAGGCCTTATTAATCGGGAAAACATCCGTTGCGCATTCTCCTCGTTAATTGCAATTCCTCACGATTACATAACTCCCGAAATGCCAATGTTCTACCCTAGTTTGGTCTATTACCATCCTCCAGGCTATATGACCCGTCGCTAGAATAAGACCACCCCTCAGCTTAGGGCACCCCATAGCAATCAACAAATAACTCTCGTGGAAAATAAGGAAAGGCAACGCAAACTAACCGGCGCATCTGTATCAACCGGAGTCCTTGCCAAAAGATTACGCGATAACTCGGTAATCTATCACCATTACTGGCAACCAGCATCCCCTTTCCAAGGCTCTTGGGTTGTCCTCACAATTACCTTCAAGGTTTCCCCATAATTAGAGACAACCTTCAGTAGCCCCCTTCCCCTCATAAAACTTCAGTTTTCTTTACCATGTTATTAGCCTAATTCAGCTCCCCAACTTCTTTCTAAATAGTCACTAATCAATTTAGCTTCCGCTGCGAGGATTAAAGGATAATTCCCCTCGCTCCATTCGCGTGAATTAACGGATATTCCCATCGCTTGTCCTGCTCTCCTTTTATTGTACTTCTTTGCAGGAATATGCCTTCAAAACGCGGACTTGCTCCGTCTCTAATGGCCTCTTCCTTGTTCCTCACTTCGTCGGAAAGGAAGTTGCAGAAGATGCGAAATGAGAAGTCATCGGGAAGTTAAAATTATGTCTCTCGAACAGGAATTGAAGGTGTTGGGATTTGAGGTGCAGCTTTTGGTTGAATTCGAAACTTAGGTAACGGAACGTGCACAGCGAGATGAGAAACGACCTTCGACCGTGGCTAATCCAGCCTCTCAAATTAGCCTGCCTGGCCGGCTTTCTAGAACCAGGGAGAATACGTTCTTTACGGTTCGAAAAAAGCTCCACCTAAGTCGGCCTAGGCAGACACTGCCGATAATCGTGACTAACAAATATTCCGTTTTGGTACCGCGCAAGAGGAAGAATCCGAAATTGGAATCATAGGGGATTCTATAATTAGGGGCTAACTTGAGGAATTCTGCGGCACAAAACGAACCAAACGGGAGAGGTAATGTTTTCCTTAAGAAAGAGTTGAAGAAGATCTTATCGACTCAATGGAAGATTTTACAAGCAGAGATACTCAAGACAGCTATAATACATGTCGGTACTAATAATGTTATATCTCCAAGGTCCGAGGAACCTCTTGCAATGTACTGCCTACTGATGAGGAAGCTGAAAGAAAGGAATGGGAACGTGGCGTTTAAAGGTATCCCTCCCAGAATAGGTGCGGCAAATGTTTTCTATGGAAGAGCATCCTATATTAACAACTCTGTTAAAGTTTTTTGCTAGGACGTGAGAGTGTACTTTATTGATTTGTGGGATGATTTATACGAATAAATGGAAATATTCTGGCGGGACGGCCTTCATCTAAACGGGGTGGGAGCGGCAAGGCCTGGAAGAATGATTAATAATTCTTTTGTGAATTTTCGGACGGAACAGCATCCGAGAGTAGAGAGCACATAAGTGAAAGTGGCTCGCCACGCCGTACTAATAATGTACCCTTTCGAAAATCAAATTTACATGTCTACTACTGTAACGCGCGTAGTATTCGAAATAAGCTCGAAGAATTTAAATGTTTATTGCACTTACGCAGCTTCGATATTATAGCAATAACGGAATCATGAGCGGAGACATCTAGGAGAGACTATATTGACGAATTGCAATTACCAGGATATAAGTTAATCAATCATGACCGTAAGCATAAACTCTGTGGAGGAGTACTACTGTACACCAAAAATTATATAAGTTTAACCGAAATTAAAATTGATGTAATATGCGCCGAAATAAAATCGAATGTTTTTCAAATAAATATTTAACAGATTGAGATTAACATTGAATTATATAACATTATTGGAAGTAACATTAAGAATAAGTTCACTTTATTAATTCGGGATTTAAATTGTAGAAATATTAACTATGAAACGTTGAATTAGTTTTGGATGCATAAGAAGTGTCCAATATATTATATAACCTTTGAATCGGCATTTATAAACGAAGACAAGCATAATATACTAAGAACGGACGAGGTGGTAAACTTTAACGAGCATAACTTTTTAACCGATATCGAATTCTTCGAAGTAAAAATAGATTTTTATATGAGTCAGTTAAAATCCGGTAAATGTCCATGTCCCAATTTAATCTATCCAGCACCTTTAAAATAATTTCGAAATGTGTTAGTGGGACCGCTAAGAAATCTTTTAACAAGTGTTTAGAAGAAGGTGTCGTGCCATTATATTTTAAGCTAGCCAATATAACTCCTATTTTTAAGTAGGGGAAAAAAGAGCTTCCGATCAATTATCACCTCATAAGTTTATCATCCATTGTAGGTAAATTAATGGAATCCGTCATTCGCGATAGGGTGATCGATCATTCGGAAGCACATAATCTCAATTTTGATAGTCAACACGGCTTTAGACAGAAACGTTCATGTTTAACAAATACTTTACAATTTCACGACAGCATGATTAAAAGCTTTGGCGAAAGTAGATCTTTGGACATAATTTACTTGGACTTTGCTGAGGCATTCGTCGCCGTTCCTCATGCGCGATTACTAACGAAATTCTTTGCTCATGGACTTAGAGGAAACCTCCTACAATGGATATAGTCGTGGCTAAGTAATCCTAAACACAGAGTAGTTTTAAACGGTAAATTTTCGGATGAATTAATGTAACTAGTTGCCTGCCCCAGGGGTCTGTGTGGGGGTCACTGTTGTTCCTAATATATCTAAATGATATGGACACTAGCCTACTTGTAGTTTATTCAAATTTGCGGAAGTTACAAAAATTGGGGGTAAAACTTTAAATGAGAACGATAGAAAATTAATTCAGCGGGATCTAGATAAAATCTTCGAATGGTCTATCTAATAAATGGAACATGAAATTCAATTTAGACAAGTGACTATAGTGTTTTGACTATAAAATTGTTATATCTGTGGATGAAGAAAAAGATTTAGGAGTACAGGTTTCAAAGGATCTTAAGTTTAAAAAACAGTGTGACAAGGTGTGTAAAAAGACAAACCGAATGCTTGGATTTATTGCGAGAATTTTTCACTACAAACACCAAAATATAATCATACCTTAGAAAAAACTTTAGTAAGGCCACTCCCAAAATACACGATGCAATTCTAAACATCCTTATAGACATTTAAACATCAATAAAATGGAAAAAATTCAACCAAGGGCAACAATGTAAACTAATTCCCTCGATTAGAATTAAGTCGTATATCAAAAGATTAAATATACTAAAACTATCGACTCTCGAAACTAACAATTGCGAGATGAGTTTATCGAAATATTCAAAATTTTAAATAAATTTGAAAATGTAAATTATGAAAAAAATATTAATAAGACCATGGTATCACACGTAACAACGGGGTTAAACTTAAAGGAGAGAGGTTTCAAACAAACATTGCTAAAAATATTTTCATCTTTAAAATCATCGATAAATGGAACACACTCCTCGCCGAGGTATTAAATGCTATCAGTTTGAACTGTCAGTTTTGGAAACAAAATTGACAGTTATTTTACGAATAATTATATTGTTTAAATACGGGGCCCTGTTGTGGATTGAATGAGCATAAGGGAGCATCGTGGTGACAATTTCCAAAGGAGGACTACTAGCCTATTAGTATAGAATCGCACTGGCCTTTGAGTGGACTAAGTGGTCCTTGCTAGATCCCTCTAACTATGTGACTATATACATATATATATAAATTAAATATAAAGTAGAAGTTCTGCGGGTGGTAAAAACCAACACGGAGCTTTCACCATATTTAATTTCTGCCTTTTTTAAAAGCCATTTGAATACAGAAAGAAAAATGCAGAAACCTTGTATTGCAGACAATATAACAATAGACTACAAGAGAAAAAGACTTTGACGTAAATGAGCAAAGAGCTGAAAAAGAGGAGTCTTTTAAAGACAAGAGAAAGGGACATTGGAAAAACACAAGGATCAAAGAGAGCAAAGGATTGCACAATGAAGGTAATCCATACTGATAAGACAGAAATAACAACAGTGACAAAATTGTGAATAATCCTGCCTGGAACTCGAACCCATATCTGCGGATTGCCTGTCAGATTCTCTACCGTTAAGCGACCAAGAATATTGATTCAGTTCCTGCCAAAGCGTTACCATATCAAACCTAAGGCTCCTAAGCTAAGAGCCTTCAACAGATTTTTATAAAATATCATCTTACTCACTCACAATTTAAAGGATAATTATCCAGGAATTTTGTTTCTATGTGACATAGATAATAAGCCTTTAAATTGTGACCGGGTAAGAAGATATGATATAAAAATCCCTTGGAGGCTCCTAGCTTAGAGAGATACTGGGTTTGATAAGGTAATTCTTTGAGTGGAACTGAGTCACCGTGCCAGGTAGCTTAACGGTAGAGCATCTGACCGGCAATCAGCACACCCGGATTCGAGTTCCGGCCAGGCTTATTCCAATGTTTTTCCCCTGGTGTTATTTCTGTCTGCTCAGTATAGATTGCATTCATTGTGCCATCCTTTGATCCTTTCGATCCTTGTCTTCTCCCAATGTCTCTTTCTTTTGCCTTGAAAAACCTCCTGTTTCTTATCTCGTTGCTCACTTACGTCAAATTTCTCTTCCTCTTCTAATATATATATATATATATATATATATATATATATATATATATATATTAGAGTGGTCCAAAAATATATGCAAAAAATTGACATTAGTTGGAATTGTTCTCCACATGGTTAAAATTATGCTATAAGATGTTAAAAGAGCTGATGCAAAATATTGACTAAATTGGTGAATATTTTGAGATCGCTATGTGTCTCCATATTTTTAAATTTCAGTCAAAATATTGGAACTTTTTAATAGTAGGCATTTATTAGTTGTTACTTATATACTATCATATATTTGTCATTGATAACTCATTCCTTATGAATTACAAAAATTCGCAAAAAATCAATATATTGCATTATTTCAAAAGTGGAATGACATTCACATACTCGGAGTAGGATGCAATAATAATTGTTGTTTCAGCTTGTCGATTTCTGAGCCCATGTGTAAGGTGATGACGCAACAACGCCCTCTCGTTTCAAATGGTGATGCAATCGCACCATTTCCTATATAAGTCAGCCAGGATTGATTAATTGTTCATTTGTAGTTTGAAGTTTAACAGTTGACATAATACAAGTAAATCCAAGTGCTGGTTTATGCAAGTATATATATATAATTATTTAGGTAAGTAATATACTTTGTTTATTCAGTGCATAGATAATTTGCAGTTTTTATCAATATCAGACTTACTTATAGAATATTAGAATTATATGTTCACACACTTTATGTTCATATTTTAATTCACAATATATATATATATATATATATATATATATATATATATATATATATATATATATATATATAATTATATATACTCGTATATATATTTTAATTAGCAGACTGCCGCAATTTTTTACAAACACAGGAGACTATTTATTTATGTAAAATGAAAGCTTATTCTTTCTTGAATATTGAATATTTAGATATTTTAGAGTATAAAAAAATATTTTATAATTATAACTAAATGGAGGGGAACCGTGAGCTCACTCAGTTACAATAATTTTTATTTCTGTTGTTTCAGATTATGGCTGGAAGTACTCGTTCATCTGCGGCAGTCTGGCTTTTAAGACATCCTACTAGTGAGATTTCATATGTAAGGCTACCAGCATATGGTGATGTGCTTCGTGTTGTTCAGTACCACCATCAAGTGGAGTCAATGCCTTCGACACAAAGTTACAACCTCGCTTGCAAAAAAGTCATACAAGTATGGAAAAGATCCCGAATTCCCACACAGCGAATAGACTCTTGCGTTGGAAACTCTCAAGGTTGTATGAAGAATACTTTTCTTTGAAGAAGAACCGCAAAACCGAACTGTACTCATGTAGAATGAATGAGCGTAGTATTAGGAAGGGAGCTTGTTTCGATTGCGTGCCATCATCCTATTTTTGAAATTATGTTGTCATGTGCTTGCAATATTTTACTTGGGCCTACAAGTGGTCCAAAGAGGAGTCTCTTTAAACGTTTTAAGGAACAATGGTCGTCACCTAAAAAGGATTTTTTTTTAAAGGCGGATAGCAGTTTATTCGTCAATCCAATAATTCATAATCTTCGAGGAGAAATGGTTCCATATTTTCAGGAAGCTTTGAAATCTCGTCCGTTGCGTGATGATTATGAAGAATTGTTGCCACACAGTTTTATCTTTCTTGTTGGCATTGATAAGACAGAAGTTACATTAAGAGCCCCAGGAGCGACTTATCATGCACGCTGGATGGCTAAGGCTATATACGAGTATGTCCTGAAACTGAAACTAACGGAACGTGAAAAGGCCAATATTACAGAGTGCTCTCTTTTTATTGCTTTGATCTACTCGCGTTTTTAGAATGAAGCCCATTTTGGAATTAATGCTCCTTTAACTAACATTCTGCTTCTTAAAATTTTGCAAAAGTACCCAAATCAGAAAATATCTAAAGAAGCAATCACAGCTCTTCACAGACACCTTTGGTATTTTGGAGAACATCTTGTTGTTCTCGAATTTTTCGATCATAGAATTAATGCTGAGACCAAAGAGAAGATGGTCTCCAATCTCCAACGTAATGAAAACACCAAAGTTGTTCACCGATTGAATCTTACGAAAAACATCGAGGATTTGGAATTGCATGAAATAGCAACTCAAAAAACTAAGCTAATCTTCAGTCTCCTAATTAAAGATAGATACAAGTTTGCAGAGGATACATTTCTGAAGACTAACCCAAGTTCTTGGGAGGAGAATACGTTCCTTTAAGAATTTCACAACGTCGAGCGATTAAGTTAATGGTTGTTAACGATCCAGCAGAAAGAGGTATTCCACTCTCATGCTCAAAAGGATCAATGTTTAATCAGCAATTTTAGTTATAATTTGTGTTAAAAAGAAATCATTTGCCATTTAACTATTTTCTTTTCACTTTAATATAAATATCTTTTAAAAAATTGTCTTTTAACACCAAGATCTGTTTCAAATAAACTAGTATTTGCAAGGACTGTTCATTTCTATCCTAAAAATTAATTTACCAGCCGACTAATAAGTTAAGATCCAATAGCGATCGGTAAATATTGTTCGATTTTGATCAAATAGTGTATGTGACCTACTGTTCAATGTGGTAATACAATCAGGCATGTGGAAATAAAAACTAAAAAGTTTTTGTGGGGGACCACCCTAATATATAACGGGTGTTCCAATAACTTGGAACGATTTTAAATGTTAGTTAAGTTTAAGTAAGCGTCTAATGATTTTCTTCTTTTTCTTTAAGATTTCACAACTTCAGTCTTTGGCAATTTCAAACATGAAAAGATTACCAATCGAACAACGTGTTAAAGTTATCGAAGCCTATTACGAAAATGGACGTTCAAACAGAAACACATTTCGGGCACTTCGCGATTTTTTTGGTCAACATAATCGAACAACCAAGAGTGTAATTGAGAAAATAGTTCGTAAATTAAAAAAACGAGGTCGGTGGAAGATAGGAAAACGCCATTGCATGCTCGTTTATGCCGTTCAGCTGAAAACATTGCTGCCATGCACGAGAATGTTGCCGAAGATCCAGACACCTTTATTCGTCATCGCGCGCAGGATTTGAATCTCTCTACAACAACGTAACATCGGATCTTGACAAAAGATTTGTATGTGCACACTTACAAACTCAATTGACACAAGAACTAAAGACAGCTGACCATTTGAAGAGCCGTACATTCGTCAATTGGGTGTGCGAGTAAAGACAAGCCGATGATGATTTTTCGCAAAAATCATCTTTGGTGATGAAGCCCATTTTCATCTTCGTAGATTCGTTAATAAGCCGAATTATCGCATTTGGGCTGATGAATATCCCAGAAAAATTGTTGAAAAGCCACTGCATCCACAAAAGGTCACTGTTTGGTGTGCATCTTTTGCTAGCGCAATCATTGGGCCGTATCTCTTCGAAAATGATCCTGGGAATTCTGCTACGGTGACAGGCGAGCGATACCATGCCATGATAACCAACTTTTTATTTCCTGAATTAAATTCTATTGATGTCGAAGATTTGTGGTTTCAACAGGACGGCGCTACATGCCACACATCCAATGCAACAATGGCTATATTGAATGAGAAGTTCCGAAAGCGCATCATCTCTCAAAACAGCGAGGTCAATTCGCCACCAAGATCGTGTGACTTGACGTCTTTAGATTTCTTCCTTTGGGGTCATCTCAAAAGTAGGTTCTATGCCAACAAATTAACAACAATTCAACAGCTAAAGGATGAGATAATAAGGCATATTGGTGAGATCGAGGAGCAACTATGCAGAGACGTCATCAAATAATTTTGACTATCGAGTGGAAGTGTGCTGCCGAAGCTTTGGCGGACATTTAGGCGATATTATTTTTCACAGATAATTGCCATGACTCACATAACATGATCCAATAGTGAAATCAATAAATTTTCACCAATAACACTGTTTTATTTACTGCTAACTTCGATCCGTCTTAATGGAACACCCTTTATATATAAATCTTTGATGAATGCAAAAGAATGATGAAATGAATCCATCAAACTCCAAGAAATAGAAAAACAGGATGATTTTTTTTCGGAGATTTTATTTCCTAATTCGCAAAAATTCCGTACAGGGGTGGTATTCTAACGGTACACACTGAGGCAGCGAGCAGCCGCTTTGATCTCAACTAAACCGTCCCTTAGACCACTCGGCTACGTGGAAGACAAAAATCTTCCGAATATATTATATGTATATATATATTGAAGGAATTGCCATATGATATATATATATATATATGATATATATATATATATATATATATATATATATATATATATATATATATATATATATATATATATATCATATGGCAATTACTTGTATAAAGGCTAAAGGTTATCAGGAAGCGATCAATTCCATAAGGATATCACACGCTTGATTTTGAATCCCAACCAATCAGAGCGCAGGAGTTATATGCTCAGGAAATACTCCCACAGAGTCTTTTTCATTTATACAAATCTCTCGTGCCCCAACATTCATGGAAACAGATGTGTCAAAAAATTTAACCCTGTGAATTAATAAGTATATTTTTGGGGGCCAAATATATGTAATTGTTAACTTCACATTCCTTCTTCTTATTATAGTTCCTAATTTGCATTACAAAATACTTGATCCTAGTTTTGTTTACTTCCCAATTTTTACTTCCTCACATTGGTACTTTATATATTACCCGTGAAATTATTCTCCTTTTATCACGTGGTTATATTTATCCAATCAGATATTATCTACGTGCATAGATCTTTCAGTTAATAATCTAACTGCGTTAAATAATTAATAATCTCTTTCTATGAATTTCCATTACATGACGTGATATTTTTTCTCTCCAAATCTATCTTAGCGTCTCATTCTTAATACACGTAATCTTGTCTCTCGGCGATACTTGATTAAAATTATTTCATTTAATATTTATAGTTATATAGTATTTCCCTAATTTATAATTATTTAATAGAATATATTATATCTCTTAATAAATTTCACTCATCTTTCTTCATTCTGTGAGAGAAATTTAACTGTTTTCATTTTTCATCTTAAATAATAATAAAGGAAGGTATTGTGATATGTAAATTAGATTGTAAAAATAACAATCTTGTTAAATGCCAACGAATACAAAATTTCTTCTAGACCCTTCTAGTTGAATTTATTACGTATCATTTCCATTGCCTGAAATGAAAGTATTCCGAATCTAGGTTTCAACTTTAAATTCCCCAGAGCAGAAGTAAAATTTGAACGAATTTTGTGGCGTATCCGAATTTATGAAGTTTTCTAGCATCAGAGAAATTGACAGAGCTTTGAACTTCTCAATTCTAGTTAGCAAGGAAAGTTTCTCTGATATTAAGAAGATAGAATAGTTGTCTGACAGCAATCTCCTTTTTTATAGTTGCAGCTGTGAAAGAAAAGCTTGAAATTATTCTGTAGCATCCATAATGATTGCTACGTGTCCTATAATAGAAAGATGTGCTTTATTTCTATCTCTCCAAACATCGCAAATTAAGCTGAAACATGATTGAACACGACACTCTCATATTAGAATAATGTTAATTGTCGTAGAATTGCTCATATTCTGGTCCAATAATTATTGTAGTCCTTGATCTGGATACACCGCTTTTGTTTAAGTTGGTAGTATTGACCCTATGACTCAATCCTACGATCATATATATATATATATATATAAATATATATATATATATATATATATATATATATATATATATATGTATATATATATATATATATATATATATATATATATATATATATATATATATATATATATATATATATATATATATATATATATATATATAAAGGTTGGCTTTAATTCCTACTAAACGTGCGAAAGCTGGTTAGAGGCGTGTTGTGTCATAGTTAGGATTCTCACTATAAAAGTCCCACTTGTTACTGGGGAGAGGTTTGTGATTGTTGAATTCTAAGAGTGCAAAATACAAGTTGAATGAATTAGCCGAAGGGATGCTTAATTAAAGTCTTGCCAAGGGTACGTAAAAAATGAGGAGCCACAAATAAACACACGTACTCAAAATAAACTTTACTTTACACAAATATAATAATTAGCAATAGTTAACAGGCAAAATTAAGGATTAAATATTAAACAATGACGTGAAGCGTCTAGATTTATAATGACTCATCGGGAGTATCAATCACGGTTAATTAATTAGGTAATTTAGGAATAGAGGGACACTGAGTTTACAGATTACCATTAATTGATGGATTGGAGAGACGACTACTCGGGTCCAGACGGGGTGGTTCGGGTAGCGTTAACACGAGCTCTCGGGGAGAGGAGGGATGAGAGGACGGGTTCGGGCTGCTGGCTGCAGTTCCGGTTAGTTCACTCCTAACTGGATGTGACACTAACAAATAGTAGATTTGGAACACTGCTGCTAGAGGGGGAAACGACGATGTTATTTATACCGCGGATTGTGGGAAATCGAAAGAGATATTCCTTCCACGACAATTCGCTTATCGCAGCGCCTTCTGGACAATCTTCATGATATCATAAAGAAGGCAAATAAGATTTAAGCTTCTTTTTGATATAGGCGTTCTTTCGTCCGACTTCCTGTCGCCAGTTGGGAGAAGTGTGGGGGTGGGGGGAGGAGATGAAGGTCAACTCAAACGACCAATTTCTTTCGTTCCCACGATTGTCTGGCGGCATGTGAGTATGTATGTTCCTTCCCCTTACACGCCTACCTATTTCGAGCAACATTATTCTGCCATGAAATAAGGAATAATGTGAAAATTAACTTTACCCATGGAATTTGTCATTATCTTCCTCGACTCGAACAATAGAGTCGGTAATTTTATCAAAACCGTTAGGAAGTTACCTTAGTATTTAATGGCTATAAAATACCACTGCTACGTAAGTTTCTCTAATTTACATATACAAAACAAAACAATACACATACGGAGTACAGGCAAGAAATAATTATTAATACAAAGAGATACATACAAAAAAATAAATAATTGTCTATTAATCGCTATCTGAAATTGAGTTTCTCGAAAGGCTGCCTGCGAGTACTTTCTCAGACCCTTTTAGATACCTGATTTCATAACGGTACTCCGCTAGCAATAATCACCAGCGCATTAGCCTGCCGTTTCAGTTTTTACAAGTTTTTAAGTAGGCTAACGGTCTATGATCAGTCTCGATGAGGAATGGACGACCTACCAGATACTTTCTACATTTTGTAATCGCAAAAACAATCGCTAGAGCTTCCAATTCTACCGTAGCTTATGCCCTACGCAAGCCGTCAGTCAGCGACTCGCATAGCTTATAGGAGCGGGTTTTGGTCCTCGTCGTATTGGAGTAATACGCGGCTAATACCCAGGTGGGAGGCATCTGTCCTTACGCCAAATTTCCTGTGTGCGTTCCGTAATTTTAAAATTGGGGCAGAGGCTAGTTTCTCTTTGAGTTCTTCAAAGTGCGCTTCGGCGTTGGGGTTCCCCTGGAGGAAGTCCAGGAGTTTCTTTTTTAGCAGATCGTTTAGGGGAGCTGCTTTAGAAGGAGATTGGGGTACGAAACGGCGGTAAAATGACGCAGCACTGAGGAATGACCGTAATTGCTTCTTCGTGCGCGGTAGGGGCCAGATGACTTTCGCCTATTTTAAATCCAAGGTATTCTATGCATTTATAAGAAAAATGGCATTTTGAGGGTTTAATAGTTAAGCCATGATGCTTTAAGCGTCCCAAAAGTGGGCGGAGGGACAAGATATGGTCGCTCCATAAACGTGTAGCCACAAACACGTTATCAAAATAAAAGGAAACGTTTTTTAAACCGTCTATTACACGGCGCATTATGCGCTTGTAGCTACTGCAGGCAGTGACTAGGCCAAAAGGAAGACGAGTGAATTCCATTAAAACTTTGTCTGTAGGAAAGGCTGTTAGTTTCTTTGCTGATGCCTTTAGGTGGATCTGATAATAGGCCTTACATAGGTCTATCTCAGTGATATAGGCGGCTACTTTGAAGAGATGTAAATTTTGGTCGATTATGGGAAGAGGCTCGGCGTCGAGCAAGGTGAGGGTGTTTAACTTCCGAAAATCGACCGATCCGTGGGTTTTTCTAAACGGCGTAGGGGCCTTTCCTTTGGGAGAGAAGTTTATGGGAATCCGAGGGGAGTAAGAGTAGAACTTCATCTCCGGGCTTCAGTTTTCTGTGTTTGGCCTTTAGATCAAAGTATGTACGATACTTTTCCATATTAATTTCGGAATTTCTGACTGCTATGTCAGAACACCTTCTCTAATCTTTCCCTTAGTTCGAGGACGAAGGAATAAGTGTTCCTTAATTCTGGACACAAACGGGAATTTGTCCATATCTCCTTCAAAATACTCAGGGGCCCCCGCACGTTTCTCCCGTACAGGAGCTCAAATGGGGAAAATCCAATGGTCCTATGGGGAATTTTGCAGCATGCGAATAACGCAACTGGCAAATATCGGTGCCATTCTTGCGGTTGTTCCATGCAAAGCTTCTTGAGGACGCTTTTCAAGGTCGCATTGAACTTTTCGCACATGCCGTTCGCGCTCGGATGGAGGGAGGTTGTAAAAATAGATTGGATTTGGAGCAGGGGGTTTACGTGTTCCATGAGCTCAGAGGTAAACTGGCGGCCTCTATCTGACAAGATTTCTTTGGGTAATCTTACTCGATAAAAAATGGAAATAAGGGCTTCGGAGCACGAGATCCTATTGATCCTTCTTAGAGCGACAGCGTCTGGGAATCGGGGAGCGCGGTCTATCAGGGTTAGTACATGCGTATGACCTTCGGCGAAAGGGGGTTGAATTGGTCCGATGAGGTTGATGGCGACTCTGGATAAGGGCTCCGAAATGACTGGGGTTCTTTGCAGGGAAGCTGGGGCTGTTCGACCTTTTGCAGTGGTTTTCTAGCACAAGTCGCACGTTTTTCAGAATTCGGCAATATCTTTGGCTGCACTGGGCCAAACAAGTATTTAAATACTAGCTGAGAAGTCTTGTTATGACCGAAATGACCGGTCATGGGACTTTCATGTGCTACTAGCAGGATTTGGTCGTTATTGATGTACCTTATGGGTCGGTTGCCTTGAACGATCACCTCTTCGTTCTTTCGGGCCTTTTCCCAAAGGAATTGAAGTAAAGGGAGGCTCTGCTGAGCTCTGAGGAATTGTGCATTACTTGTTTAGACCTCTAAAGGAGCCTGTGAGGTGGAAGGGAGTTTTGGGGGAGAGGCCTCGTGGCTAGCTTGCGCTCGAGTGACGACAACTTGAGTCACTTTACTCGGGAAGAGTTCTGTGCTCTGGCAAAATATGATGGGGGCTGCCACTACGTCGGCCCAACCAGTGAAATATTGACACTGTACATGGCAGCGGATTACCGGGAATCTATTTTCTCGACCCAAGAAGTCGTGTACAATTGCGTACTTCTTATGTTGGGGGTCGACAGGGGGGAGCAATTTGTCCGACACCACAAAGCTGTGCACCCGGTGTCTCTGACGAGGTTAGACACTTTACGGCCATTGATCGAGCCGGTTTCGAAATATAGTCCTACAGGTGTACTCTTGTTGAACAGGAAGTTCACTTGAAATTCCTGTGGGGATGGAGACGAGGGGGATGACGTAAGTGCGGCCGGCTGTTCCGGGGGAAGGGTGGCAGTTACTTGGTGGACTTGTTGGCTCTGGGTGGGACGTAGGCTGGAATTCTGTACGCATTGGAACTTATAATGGCCGGGGGAACCGCAGGAGTAGCATATAAACTGCTTATTCTGGTGCTGGTTATTGTAGGGGGTATTGAAGACTGGGTCTTTTCTGTCTTCGTGGGCTACAAAAGGCTTATTCTTTGGCTTGAACGGGGCTGTGGTCTTTATCAATGGAGGGGGCTTCCTTTGTTGGGACTTCCATTCACTAAATTTATTCTTCGGGGGCGGGGAACTATTCTTTCGGGTATCCTGTGGGTATAGGCGATGATTTGTCACATGGAGATCAGCTTGCTCGAGGCATTATTGAAAGGTAGACGCTCGGCGGTCTTGCACGAATGCTCGGATTTCCTGGGGGAGGGTGGACAATAGCTGGTCTTTTAACATAAAGTCAATCAGAGCCTCATACTCCGATTCGACTTTGGAGGATTCTTACCAGAACTGGATGTTTCGCTTTAGGATATATCCAAAATGTCGGTTAGTTTGACCGGGCTGGATTTTAGCCGATCTAAACTTAGCGCGGTAGAACTGAAGGCTTAAGTTGAACTCGGATAGCAATTCGGCCTTCAATGTGCTATAGTCTATTGTAGCTTCGTGTGGTAACGAGATGAAAATTTCTCTTAAGCGCGGACTGAGCAATGGGAGCAATCTACTCACTCCTTCAGATTCTAGGGCCCATCCGTTTACCTCTAAGATCTTTTCAAAATGTGTCAAGTTTGAGCACAAATCTTCTTCGTCTTTATATTAGGGAAGTTTAATAGCGGGGGCGTGGAAATGATGATCAAGGGATCCAACAGAACTGACTTCAACTTGGTCTCTGCTTAATTCCCTTTCATGTTTTCGAATCCTTTCTCTTTCTTCAAATTCTAACTCTTCTCTTCTTCTCCTTTCTTCCATTTCTAACACTTCTTTTCTTCTCATTTCTTCCAATTCTAACTCTTCTTTTATTACTTCCATTTCTAACACTTCTTTTCTTCTCCTTTCTTCCAATTATATCTCTTCTTTTCTTACTTCCATTTCACGTGCTATTTCCTCTCGCTGTTTGCTTTGGACGAATTCTTTTAGTTCCTGTCCTGTGAGACCGAGAGCTTATCCTTGCTTGACGAAAACTTCGAACGATTGTGAAGCCATTGCTGCTCTTGCTGGCGCAACTGGTGACTCACGAAAGAACTTACCCACCTGGTAAGAGAATTAGAAGCTGCGATTGTTCCTAACCGATAGAATTTAATAATTAACCTCCAAAATAATCAATATATTCCTAGCTTTGTTTTTGCTATGCGAAAAGAGTTATTAATGGTAATTGTTTATATTCCTTGGGGGAATATGCTCCAATTATTAAAGTTTTCGTTAGTTTATTTGGGCTTCCTTGTACGTTGGCAAGTTTTAGGCTATATGAGTTTGCTTACTCCAAAATTTAAACCTTTAAAGCTGACACCACTTATATATGTCGTAGAATTGCTCATAGTCTCGTCCAATAATTATTCTAGGATTTGATCTGGACACACCGCTTTTGTTTGAGTCGGTGCTATTGACCCTATGACTCAATCCTACGATCATATATATATATATATATAAATATATATATATATATATATATAAAGGTTGGCTTTAATTCCTACTAAACGTGCGAAAGCTGGTTAGAGGCGTGTTGTGTCATAGTTAGGATTCTCACTATAAAAGTCCCACTTGTTACTGGGGAGAGGTTTGTGATTGTTGAATTCTAAGAGTGCAAAATACAAGTTGAATGAATTAGCCGAAGGGATGCTTAATTAAAGTCTTGCCAAGGGTACGTAAAAAATGAGGAGCCACAAATAAACACACGTACTCAAAATAAACTTTACTTTACACAAATATAATAATTAGCAATAGTTAACCGGCTAAATTAAGGATCAAATATTAAACAATGACGTTAAGCGTCTAGATTTATAATGACTCAATGGGAGTATCAATCAAGGTTAATTAATTAGGTAATTTAAGAATAGAGGGACACTGGGTTTACAGATTACCATTATTTGATGGATTGGAGAGACGACTACTCGGGTCCAGACGGGGTGGTTCGGGTGGCGTTAACACGAGTTCTCGGGGAGAGGAGGGATGAGAGGACGGGTTCGGGGCTGCTGGCTGCAGTTCCGGTTAGTTCACTTTTAAATGGATGTGAAACTAACAAATAGCAACTTCTAGTAACTATTTGGATGTCCCTTTTCTTACTCAAGTTACGTTGAGCAACAGAGCGTACTCTTCTAGTCACATACTCTGCGGGGCGTGATTTACTTCCAGGAACACACTTTGAGACAGCGACCAGGTTGACTCGACGGCGCATTGGTAGTCGATACGTTACTGCAACGACTCTGGTTCAACGTGAGGATTACGCGAGTAGATTTGGGACACTGCTGTGAGAGGGGTAAACGTAAATGTTATTTATACCGCGGATTGTGAGAAATCGAGAGAGAGATTCCATTCACGACAATTCGCTTATCGCAGCGCCTTCTGGACAATCAATATGCTATCATAAAGAAGGCAAATAAGATTTAAGCTTCTTTCTGATATAGGCGTTCTTTTGTCCGACTTCCTGTCACAAGTTGGGAGAAGGGTGGAGGGGGGGGGGGAGAGGAGACGAAGGTCAACTCAAACGACCAATCTCTTTCGTTCCCACGATTGTCTGGCGGCATGTGTGTATGTACGTTCCATAACCTCACATTAATAATGCGCTTCAAAATGTGTCCTTTAGAAACTCTGAAAAATTAAATGTGGTCGAAAAGAACTTCATATTCTTCTCCAATTATTGAACAAAACTTTTTCAAAACCCGACTTTGATGAAGTTGCCGACTTTCACTCTGGTATACAAGACATCTTCAAAGACTTCATGCAAGGTGATGTAGAAAATACTTATTCACTATGACCTGAAGAAATTTGTTCTTCACTAAAATCATCAAAACTAGATGTGTTATAAAGCATTTAATTTTTCTATTTGTGCTTAGATTAACAATATTTTTCTTCATGTCAAAGTTTTGCTTGGCAAAAAAAGTATTCACCATTTCTATGTCGATGGCTTTTATCCGCAAGCAGATAATGGACAAAAAGTAGGAACTGACTCAATGAAAGACCGATAGTTTCATCCATTTGCATGTTGGATGAAATTGGGTTAGGTTTCAATTCCTCCAATAGTTGCTTTAAAAATAAGCTGGAGAAAAAGGAGTTGCTCCTTTAGCTATGCTCCCATTGGCAAGACTTTTGTAATTTAAAGAACACTGTGGCGTTTGTGCTCCCCAACGTTCATCAATGAGGATAAATCCAAAATATATCTGATATTTGACGACCCCTTATGCCCAAGTAGGCAGTCGCCAGATGGGCTGATCAAATATAAAATAATATCGAGTATTTGTTGTACTTTCTTTTATTTGACTTATCACATTCAGCTCTCACCCCGCCAAATAAACTAACTAATTTATATTGAATTGAGCAACTAACATCCTCTGAATAGGTTAAGGTTCCTTCATTGGAAAGGCATTATTTTCTTGTGTAAAGCAAAAGTTTAATCACGCGTGTGAGGGAACACTATACCACATTTTTTAATGGGAATAAAACATTTGTCAACAATAGAATACAAAAATATAAATTATGGTTTTAAATTATTATCTAACCTTAACGAAACAACTCAAACCCCCCCATATACCATCAAGTGGTCCATTGACCCCAGTTGAAAAACCTTTATCTGCGTTACTGTTCAGCTTGTTGTAACTACATTTGTTTCCCCACCCAATTTGGTCTAATTCTCTGATGTAGGTTTTTTTATTGTTCCTCTCTCTGTGCTTAATATTTTTGAGGTTTGCTAGCCTAGTGGAAATGGCATTCGATTTATGAAGTACAGGTGATGGGTTTAATCCAAGAGAGTGCGCAATGAAATTCATCGTTCGTGAGGGAACGGAAGCCTATTGGGTAGATGCGCTGGGCCTACTTCCGCGTGAGTAGGTAACTCCTACACACACCCTCAAGAGCCAGCCTATAATAACACCGCTATCTTTTTGCCCCATTTAGTATTCATATCCACACCCCAATTACGTGTAACTGGTGGACAAAATAACTGGCTGGTGTCAAAATGCACAATACTACCCAGGAAACCAATGATGAATGGTTCCTAGTGCCTTTTGTCTCACGGCACATCAGCAATTGTCACTCTGATCTTTATAAGAATTTTGTTATCCGGCCGGAAGGGTTCTCTTCTTGAGTACAATTTACTTCTTCGACAAGCAACATAGTATTAGTGTCTATTTTATATCGGTGGTGTAATGTACCTACGTTTTAGACGATATTATTATGTTAATCATTTATTACTTATGAAATAAATTAACTCTATATTTACAACTATCTAAAAGATTCCCTTTGACATGAACTTCATTATTAGCAGTTAAAATATCGACATTTCAGAAAACAATAAATTAAAATTACTATTTCAATAGAAAATAAACATAGAGGAATATGTGTACATTCAAATGTAAACTAGCATTTAAACTGGTATTTACGGGTGCTTATATACTATATCACACGACATATTTGCTTATCATTCTCTCCTCATATTTGTAGGTTTAGATTTTGTAGGCAAAACTTGATAGCCATTATTGATGGTAATTGTTTAATTCTCTTTTTTTTTCCTCCACTATTAGCGTATATTGGCCACAATGAAAACCACACAAAAAACATGTCATACCCTAAGAACTTACAAATTCGAACAAAGAATTTTATCGGATACCTCGTCGACCTCGGTTTAACGCTTTATATTCGCAAAGAGCTCAGTAGTGGTGTAAGCATATATTTGTCAAGCATAATATTCCCTACCAAACTATTCACTATTCCATTACTCATCTCTTGAAATAGAATCTATTCATCTAAATGTATCAAACGGCACTTTGGCTCTCAACACTTTAGAAATCTACCTTCTCAAGATTCACCGTGGTTCTACCCCTTATCTTAGGTCTATATAACGCTTTTACTCCTTTAACAGGTTCTACGCTGATGGTATCCGATATTAATCCAGACATCTTAACGAGATTTGGTCAAAACATTTGGGCATATATATCATAATTATCAGTGTTCATTTTTAATTTTGAATAAAGGAATGGTGTGTTAACAACCTTGTACTTCTAATAGATCAAATCAGGTACCATGGATAAATATGTAGATTAAACTATTATCTGCTCAGGAAACGTCTATCTACCGTTTTAAGGAAATTTTATTGTCAAATAAATTTTAAACTTATATTTATCACCCCAAAAATTATTAGCATTTTTTAGAGTAAAGGATTGTATTCCCACTCCGTTGAGTTCATGCATTGTATATAAACTTACTTGCCCCAGATGTAAGCAGGGGACCTAAATAGGAAGCACGGTGCGTTCTCTTTTGGCACGATACTGTTCTCACATGGGTATAAGCTATAGAACCGGTGAAACATTGAGCAATAAAGAGTATTCTACCATTAGAAAACATGTAATAGATTGTAAAACAGACGTATCCTTAAATGATATTTCTGTATTAAAATTGGCTAAATCGACAACCACTCTCCGCATTAAAGAATCTCTGTGGAATAAATACGACCACCTGAATTAAATAATGACGCGTCATCCTTTCCGTTATTTATAACCACAACAACCAACCAAGCTGTATTTTATTTTACTTTTCCTGCAGTATTCAGTTCTCATTGTAATCTCACCATGTAAGGCGGTATGTTGTTTCTTTATTTAGTTTTGCACTGTGTGTGTGTGTGGAAAACTAAAAAAGTAAGCAATAAATGCAACAAGGTACACAAGGAAAATAAAATGAATATTCCTAGAACTTTCGAATTTTATTTCAATTCCTTGATAATCAACTTAAAATAAAGTTCAAAGTACTTCTAATCTTCATTTTAATTTTTTGTAAGCCTTGTTGCATATATTGCAGAAAATCCCATAGGAAAAATGAAAAGCACTTTCAAACTTTATTAGTTCATTCTGAACGAATACATAAAGAATTATTTTACGAGAATAGTATAGGTATATATATATATATATATATATATATATATATATATATATATATATATATATATATATATATATATATATAGGTTGAGGATAAATGAGACATGTAAAATTTCTCATTTAATTAAGTACAACGTTTCGGGTATCTTACCCATCGGTTCCTTTTAGAATCTTTCCTCAGTCTCTCTGCTTTTGCCGTCCACTAAAGGTGACTAATATTTTTGTGTACCAATTAATTGCCCCAATTAGTATATTCTTATATTTATCCATATTTATAGCATCTAAATTTAGTGTCAAGTTTTCAAATGATTTTTTCACATTTTCAATTTATTAAATAATTTATTACTATTGCTGCTTCATTTAGTGACTAATATCTGTGTCAACCAATAATTGCATCAACGAGTGTTATATTTATGCATATTTAAAGTACCCATAATTGATCCATATCTAAATTTCAATAGTTTTCAAACGATTTGCCATAATTTCAATTAACTAAATAATTTAATTTAAATTCTTGTGTGCATTATATTTTTGGTAATTTTAAACGTGTTCTAAATCTCTTTTATAGACCAGAAGATGGGTAAGATACCAGAAACGTTGTACTTAATTAAATGAGAAATTTTACATGTCATATTTTGGGATTTATCCTCAACCTGAAAATATGCCTTCTTAGAAGCAAACCTATAGAATATATATATATATATATATATATATATATATATATATATATATATATATATATATATATATATATAAATATATATATATATATATATATATATATATAATATATATATATATAAATATATATATATATTGAGAAAAATTATTGCACTAAGGCAATCATAATTTGCGGGTAAAGGGCTATTTTTGGCAAACAGAGGTTTTCCCAAACACCTCAAAAGGAGCTCTTCTCACATAAACGAGAAGGTAATACTTAAAATAAGCGTTTTCTCAGATACCAAGAAGCTATCTTTGGATTGGCCTTTTCAAATGTCACCCCTACTTATCGAAGAGAATGGAAATTTTGTTTTCTCCATTTTTGCCACACCTTATAACTTGAGAAAAATTATTGCAGTAAAGCAAACATAATTATGTGAGAAGGGGCTCTTCTCACATACACGAGATGGTAACAGTTAAAATAAGCGTTTTCTAAGATAGCCACAAAACTCTTATGCATGCATATTCTAGGGGGATATCTTATCTATATGTCTTTACCGTTCCGTTCTTGTATTTAATCCCACTTTTCTGATATATGTTTTCTATTTTTCACGCTTACTCTGTTTTGTGTTCTTTAGTTGTACGTGATCGGAGCGTCGCTTAGTTTTCTCCTATATATACCATTCTGGCAATGTTGTAGGGAAGTGGTGTGTGTGTGCCTGTAGGGCCATTCTCCCACCCCCCTTTACATATATCTTTTCATACCCCTGTGTGAGTGTGTGGGTATAATTTAACTTCCGATTTTTTTATTATGAATACAAATAATAACTGATTGTACTCTCTTTTCAGAGATATAATTTTTCTAAATATTTGGATAGTTAAAATATATCTATATAAATAATTGTTTTATCCAGTGCATTGGCATATTACCCTAGTATTGCATCCGGTATCTTCAAAAAGTGAAGCTTCAGCGGACTGCGAGAGAAATCCTTGAGGCAAGGGCACTGCCCAGCCCTGCCATGAAACGGAGGGCATTACCTGCATTAGCTGACGAGCCTTTGCCCCTTCTTATTAGACGCCAACTACTTCCACAGCCACCCAGCCTTCAAGTCATATGCATATGCCTCTTCTTGTTCAGGTGTTGTTGTTTTGATTTGTCGTATGGACCTTGTTGTATATTGTGGACCTTCTTGTATAGCCTGTCTTATTTTGTTTTCGGTTGGAGAAAGATTAATTTGTAAAGAGTATTTATTTTGAACGTGCATCGGTGTTTATTTATTTGGTGGGAAATATAAACTGTAATTATAACTGTACTTTTTTTTGTAAAGTAAAGGACTGTATATAAAATCGCATCAATTCTTCCTCGGGGTTCTCAAGGTCCATAAATCCTAGGATAAGGTTGGAACGTGGGTTTAGTGTTGCTTTTGGTCCGCTACATTTGGCGCCCGAATAGGGACCTTGAGATCTCAAAAGTGGAGGAATTTGATTTGATTGCAGTTCATCTGTATATTGGTAAAGTAGTTTGATTGATTTTTCCCTCCTCCTATCCTTTGTTACTAACTTAAGAACAATGGCTGTAGCTGAAACTTTGAGTAAAGAAGTAGTGCGATTGAGACTGGAGTTGAGGAAGAAAGAAGAGGAGTGCGAAATGTTGCGGGGAATGATTGAAGGAATGAAGAATGAGATGAAAGGGATGAATGAAAAGACTGATAGGATGAAGAAAGGAATGGAAGACCGACAGGATCAGACTGACCGACAGGATCAGACTGACCGACAGGATCAGACTGACCGACGGATGCAGGATCTATATAACATGATGAAAGGGGCTGGACCAGCCCCAGGACCTACGACCCTGACCCCTGCTCCTACTCAAGGGACTCCGCTAAATGGACTGGATGGTAGTGTGATTGAGTCTCAAGAAGATACTGTGAGTGGTAGGAAAGGGGGTAAATGGAAAAGAGTGGAAACTAAGAGAGGAAGAAAGCACGGTTCTAAGGTTAAGGATAGGAAGGCGAGAGGGAAAAGTGTGGATTTGCTATATTCAAAGGAGGGATAGAGTGATGATATGATTGGAATGAGTGAAATAGAGATTAGCTCTTCGAAGAGTGAAGTGAATGTGGGGAATGGAATTTTGATTAGGGAAGTGCCAAAGATAGATAGATTTAGGTTACATGGTGGGAAAAGTGTGGAAGAATTCTTCGGGGAATTTGAGCGATATTGTAAGCTCAAGTACCCGGAGAATAAGGGATACTCGATGAATATTTTGGGGAAATGTTTGGAGGGAAAAGTATTGGAGTTTTTCCGTGTGATTACAAGTGTGGGGGAACCGAGGTACGATGAAGTGAAGAAAGATTGATTGGGCAGGTGAAACGAATGAAAGAGAGTGTGAAGTATAAAAGGGTGAATTAATTTGAGAAGGCTCGAATTGGGAAGAGTGAAAGTGTGAACATGTATGCACATAGGCTTGAGAGTATGGCGAGAAAGAGGTATGGTGATGATGATGTAAATGAATGTAAACCCTTGATGAGGAAGTTTTTACACGATCCCGCGAAAGGTAAGTGAATGGCGGAGAGGAAAGAGAAAGGAGAGAATGAGAATGACAGGTGAACGGTTGATGTGGGAGGATGTGTTGGAGCTGTTGGAAGATGGACGATTCGATGATGAAAGCGATCTAGAAGAGGATGAATGGTACAGTGTGAATGTTGGGGGTAAGAAGCCCAGGAGCTTTCATTAACCCCAGCAGTTTGTCAGCTACAGGGATGCCCTGAAGGCTTCGGCAGCTGGAGTGATGTCGAACATCCTGGGCCGGCAAAATGGATAGGTAAATGGAGGGTGGTTAAATTGAAGGGGACAGATGAATTTCAAGCGTGGGAACGGATATATGAGAGAGAAACCCAGGTATGTCCCAGCAAACGAGAGACAGAATGGTGGGAGAAAGATTGTGGAATGTCGCCGGTGTGGAAGGAAAGGTCATATGTTGGCAGAATGTAGGTGGATGTCTGGTGCATGTTTTGGGTGTGGTAAGAAAGGGCAAATGATAAAGGATTGCCAGGAAAGTGTAAAAGAATGCTTCGAGTTTAAAGAAATAGGCCATTTGAAGAAAGATTGTCCGAGGTTGAATGGTGGAGCAACTGCTGGGAAAAGTATGAAATATGCATGTGGTAATTGTGGAAAGGCTGGTCATTATGCAAGGATGTGTCGTGACCAGAGGAATGTATGTAGCTATTGTGCGATGAAAGGACATTCGAGTGAAAAGTGTTGGATTATACTGAGACTGCAAGGTGTGAATGGAAAGTCTGAAGCGGAAAACTGAATTGCAAGAAAGTACCTGCTGAAGTATCCTCTGGGTGCATGAGTGTGAGTAATGTGTTTGTAATTCTGTCTAATGTGAATGTGGTGTCTGGTAGGAAGTATGAGTGTCTGAGTGGGAAGGTGGAATTGAATGGAATTGAGTGTTTGGCTTTAATAGATTCTGGATGCAAGGCGAGTTTGGTGTATAAAGATGTGTATGACAAGGTTAGCGAGAAAGCCCTCCTCTCTGAGTGCAAGGGTAGTTTGGTCGGTATTGGTAATAGGAGAGTGCCTGTGATTGGAATGATAAGGTAAGGTTTTCGAATGCATGGTATGATAATAAATGAATGTGAGTAGTGAGTATGGTGTGATTTTGGGCTATGATTTTATGAAAATGAATTGTATGGTTGTGCATCCTGCGAGTGATCAGATTGAGAGAAAGATTGGTAAATATAGCGTGTATAAGTTGTATGTAGAGAAAGATGGTAGCGTTTTGAGGGGTGTGTTTACTGGTATTGAGGTGACTGCTATGGAGAATGTAAGGCTTGTGAAGGGTGAAAGGGTGTCTGTTAAAGTGAGTTGGAGTAAGGATGTTAGTTTGAATGTGGGTGAGAACACTGTGATATTGGATAGAAAGGATGCGTGTTATAAGGTAAGGCGTGTTGCTTGTGTGTTTGATGGCTTGATGAGAATGAATGATCCTTTTGTATGTGTGCAGGCGGACCCCAGTGTGAAAGAGCAGGTGAGTGGGATTCTTATCAAGCCATCAAACACACAAGCAACACGCCTTACCTTATAACACGCATCCTTTCTATCCAATATCACAGTGTTCTCACCCCCATTTAAACTAACATCCTTACTCCAACTCACTGTAACAGACACCCTTTCACCCTTCACAAGCCTTACATTCTCCCTACTTTGATCTAAAGGCCAAACACAGAAAACTTAAGCCCGGAGATGAAGTTTTACTCTTACTCCCCTCGGATTCTCATAAACTTCTCTCGCAATGGAAAGGCCCCTACCCCGTTCAGAAAACCCACGGATCGGTCGATTACGTTATACAGACACCCGCAGGTGATACGTTATATCATATAAACATGCTAAAAAAGTATTATAGACGAGCCTGTATAAACAATATAGTCGCCTTTGACGAAGAAAGGGTAATTGACGCCGTCCACCCAAACAACCCCCTAAATAGTGTTAATTCGATTTGCGTAGAGTCAAGCGAAGATTGTCCCCTCTCGTCCTCCTGTCCAAGCTGCCCCCCATAAAAGAACCTTTTCCCGAGTTGGATGTAAACTCCGACTCACCCTCCCAGAGGAATCAAATGATGGCGGTTTTGGAAGAATTTAGTGACATCATTTCCGAGTCCCAAGGATGCTCGACTCAGTTCGAACATGATATCACCCTCACTACGCTCGAACCTGTGCGATGTAAACCCTATCCCGTACCGGTGCACCTAAGAGAGGCTTTTGATGAGGAAGTCGACAATCTTTTGCAATTAGGGATTATCAAGCCATCTACATCCGACTACTGTTCCCCAATAGTCATGGTCGTCAAGCCAGACCAGTCTTTCAGGATGTGCGTCAATTTTTGGAAGTTAAACACCGTCAACGTGTTCGACGCTGAGCATCTCCCCCTAATCGACCAAAATTTACATCTCTTCGAAGGAGCCGCCTACATCACTGAGATAGACCTATGTAGGGCCTATTATCAGATCCCCCTAAAGGCATCAGCCTTTCCTACAGAAAAAAGTTTAATGGAATTCACTCGTCTTCCTTTCGGCCTAGTCACTGCCTGCAGTAGCTACAAGCGCATAATGCGCCGTGTAATAGACGGTTTAAAAAACGTTTCTTTTTATTTTGATAACGTGTATGTGGCTACACGTTCATGGAACGACCATATCTTGTCCCTCCACACACTTTTAGAACGCTTAAAGCATCATGGCTTAACTATTAAACCCTCAAAATGCCATTTTTCTTATAAATGCATAGAATACCTTGGATTTAAAATAGGCGAAAGTCATCTGGCCCCGCAGAAAGAGAAGGTGAAAACTATTGTAAATATGCCCCTACCGCGCACCAAAAAGCAATTACGGTCATTCCTCTGTGCTGCGTCATTTTACCTCCGCTTCGTACCCCAATTCGCTTCTGTAGCAGCTCCCCTAAACGATCGGCTAAAAAAGAAACTCACGGAACTCCTCCAGTGTAACCCCGACGCCGAAGCGCACTCTGAAGAACTCAAAGAGAAGCTAGTATCCGCCCCAATCTTAAAATTGCCGAATCCACACAAGAAATTTGGCGTAGGACAGATGCCCCCCAACTAGGTATTGGCTGCGTATTACTCCAATACGACGAGGACCAAGAACCCGCTCCTATAAGCTATGCGAGTCGCTGACTGACGGCTCGCGAAAGGGCATACGCTACCGTAGAATTAGAAGCTCTAGCGATTGTTTTTGTGATTACAAAATTTAGAATGTATCTGGTAGGTCGTCCATTCCTTATAGAGACTGATCATAGACCGTTAGCCTACTTAAAAACTTGTAAAAACTGAAACGGCAGGCTAATGCGCTGGTCATTATTGCTAGCGGAGTACCGTTATGAAATCAGGTATCTAAAAGGGTCTGAAAATGTACTCGCAGATAGCCTTTCGAGAAACCCAATTTCAGATAGCGATTAATAGTCAATTCTTTATTTTTTTGTGGGTCTCTCTTTGTATTAATAATTATTTCTTGCCTTTACTCCGTATGTGTTTTGTTGTGTTTTGTATAGGTAAATTAGAAAAACTGACGTAGCAGTAGTATTTTGTAGCCATTAAATACTAAGGTAAATTCCTAACGGTTTTAATAAAATTACCGACTCTATTGTTCGAGTCGAGGAAGATAATGACAAATTTCCCCGGTGAAGTTAATTTTCACATTATTCCTTATTTCATGGTAGAATAATGTTCCTCTAAATAGGTAGGCGTGTAAGCGTATGGAACGTACATACTCACATGCCGCTAGACATTCGTAGGAACGAAACAAATTTGTCATTTGAGTTGACCTTCGTCTCCTCTTTCTCTCCCACCCACCCTTCTCCCAACTGGCGACAGGAAGTCGGACGAAAAAACACCTATCTCAGAAAGAAGCTTAAATCTTATTTGCCTTCTTTAGTACAGCATGGAGATTGTCCAGAAGGCACTGCGTTAAGCGAATTGTCGTGAATGGGATCTCTCTCTCGATTTTCCACAATCCGAGATATATATAACATCGCCGTTTACCTCTCTACAATAGTGTCCCAAATCTACTCGCGTAATTCTCACGTTGAACGAGAGTCGTTGTCGTAACGTATCGAATACTAACGCGCCGTCGAGTCAACTTAGTCGCTGTCTCAAGGTGTTCCTGGAAGTAAATCCCGCCCCGCAGAGTCTGTGACTAGAAGAATACGCTCTGTTGCTCAACGTAACTTGAGTAAGAAAAGGAACATTCAAATAGTTACTGGAAGTTACTATTTGTTAGTGTCACATCCAGTTAGGAGTGAACTAACCGGAACTGCAGCTAGCAGCCCCGAACCCGTCGTCTTATCCCTCCTCTCCCCGAGAACTCGTGTTAACGCCACTCGAACCACCCCGTATGGACCTAAGTAGTCGTCTCTCCAATCCAACAATTGATGGTAATCTGTAAACCCAGTGTCCCCCTATTCTTAAATTACCTAATTAATTAACCGTGATTGATACTCCCATTAAGTCATTATAAATCTAGACGCTTAACGTCAGTGTTTAATATTTAATCCTTAATTTTTCCTGTTAACTATTTCTAATTATTATATTGGTGTGAAGTAAAGTTTATTTTGAGTACGTGTGTTTATTTGTGGCTCCTCCCTTTTGACGTACCCTTGGCAAGACTTTAATTAAGCATCCCTTCGGCTAATTCATTCAACCTGTATTTTGCACTCCTAGAATTCAACAATCACGAACCTTCCCCCAGTAAGAAGTGGGACTCTTATAGTCAGAATCCTGGCTACGGCACAACATGCCTCTAACCAGCTTTCGCACGTTCAGTAGGAATTAAAGCCTACCTATATATATATATATATATATATATATATATATATATATATATATATATATATATATATATGATCGTAGGATTGAGTCATAGGGTCAATACCACTGACTTAAACAAAAGCGGTGTGTCCAGATCAATACTAGAATAATTATTAGCCTAGACTATGAGCAATTCGAAGACACCCTGTTCCCTTAGGTAGTTCAAAGTAGCGCCTACTCCGAAATGTTGCACTTTTAAATAGCAATATTTAATGAATAGTGATGTAAACCTATGCTTTTTAGAAAGCAAAATTGGGTTGTGTACATCAAAATAAACGTACAAACATTTAGATATTCTTCTCCAAAATCTACTTATCCCATTTGAATCTAAGAATAATTTAAATTTTATACTAGAAGAGGTACGTTTTTATTATTGTTGGCAGTGTCTTGTAAGAAAGCAATTTCATTTGAAAAATATTTAGTCTGAGCATTTTTCACCCAATACTTAAGGGCTTTCCTTTTAGGATTACAACCCTTTAATTTTTATAATTTCTCATAATCAGAATATTTATTTATATTAAGAATACCTGTATTTACCCTATTTACTTACATAGTACATACTGTACTTATTTGATGCTTATAATCAGGAGCAATACTCATTAAAGGGTAGCGAGTCCAGTGACAAAATTATTATTTAACCACTGAGGTCCTTCTAGCCAAAAGGTTAATTTACCTTAATATTTACAATAGGATAGACTCTTGGTAATCATGTCAGCCGGCTTCTTATCTCTATTTACATAATGGTAAAAGACAGGTAGTTGAACTTGTTTAACAATTGCACATTTATAACCATCTGTCTCAAGTACTCTATTTCTGAAAAATTTAGATTTTACTTTAGTTTCTCTAGTATTATCCAATTCAAAACAACCTGTGCATCAACACTAATATTTATAAATTGAAATTGAATATTATTGTAGGCTTCTAATATTGAAGGTTTAACATTTAAAAGCTAAAATGACTCTTATTAATACTAAAGTAGGGATACTATGTTCATTTCTCTTATTTAATGGAGCTAATTTAGATTTGGAGAACGAATAAGAACCTTTATTATTTTGATCAAGAGCATAGGCCATAAACCCATAGACCTCCACTGAACTATCACAATATATGTGAAGTCCATATAAGTTAAGCTCATTAAGTGATTCTCTAGGAAAACTAAGTTCAGATAACATTGCAAAGTCTCTACTTATACCTTTCATTTCCCCACAAATTTCCTTAGGCAATTTTTCATTCCAACCAATGTCTAATTTTCATATTTTTTTCATTAAACCTTTTCCTCTTATTGTCACAGGAAGGGCTAAGTTCAAAGGATCAAATATATTTGAAGTCTGAGACAATACCTTTCTTTTTGTTTCTGCTTCTGAGTTTATTTTACAAGGCACAAGACTAAAACAATCCTTATTTACGTTAAATGTATATCCCAACGCCTTATCTTCTTAACACGAATGCTCAAAAAGTCTATTATCAGATGATATTTGATCTCTGAATTCAGCTGAATTGGAATTCCAGGATCTTAAAACAAATCTTCTTTCTTTCATCTTATCATAGGCTTGATTATTTAAAGTTTGCATTTTATTTACGTTATTACCAGTTATTAATAAATTGTCTACATAAAAATTATTAGATAATGTTTCTTTACACTTATCATCAAGGAAACCTTTCAGCATGATTTTTCATAACAAAATTTAATATAAAAGGAGATGAAGTATAAACAAATACTACTTTTGTGTTTCCCCGTTTTCCGAAGAAACAAAACGTTTTTGTTAACATCATTCTGTAATTTATTCATCAAGAAAGCTTGTTTAATATCGTTTAACATTACAAACTTATTTGTCCTGAAGGAAAAAATTAATTTTAAAATTAAACTCATCAAATCTATTCCAGAAAAAGCAGCTACATTAAGTGAAGACAATTCCTTATTAGTTTTTAAAGAACAAGTGAAAACCAGTCTAAATTTGGTAGTCACTTGTTTTTCCAATTTTACAACTGGTCTATGGGGAATCCAAATGTATTTATGACAGTCAGAAGGATTTATTTTAATTTCCTCAATTATGCCATCTTCAAGTTGTTTATCAAACCTTCTCGATACGAAGGGTGTTCAATAGGTTTTGCAATTCGGATATAAGGAAAAGTGTTTTATTATTTTTCAAAATAACTACCCTCGACTCTGATGCCCTTGCGCCACTTGTCCCTGAGGCTTCGAATTCCTGACAAGCAGAAATCTCCCGACTGCTGTTTAATCCACTCCTGGAAAGCGAGCTGGACATCTTTATCGTCTCCAAACTGGCGTCCACGCAGTGGAGTCTTGAGCTGGCGGAATAAAAAGTAGTTGCTAGGGGCCAGATCTGGAATGTAGGGGGAATGGTTGAGCTTCATAAATCCGCCCTCGCGCAGGGCAACTTGTGCAACTCTGGCCTTATGGACTTTGACGACGTTGAAGTCAATCATAGGGCGTGAGGTTTTGTGAGGTTTCTAGGGACCCAACGGGCAGAGACCTTGGTCATGGCCAAATTGTCGTGGATGATGTTGATAACACTTCCATGTGATATTCCAAGTCCTCGCTTGATTTCTTCGACCTTCACCTGTCGATTTTCGAGGATCATCCTCTCCACACGGGCCATATTGTCCTCGTTGGTCACGTCTGACGGGCATCCTGTACGGGGGTCATGTTCAAGGGACTCATGACTATGGCAGAACTCCCTATTCCAGCGAGTAATGGTTGCATATGAAGAAGCGGTGTCGGTGTACACTGCAACCATGCGTTCATGGATCTCCTTTGCATTCTTGCATTTCTTGATCACTGCGCGGTGCTCAACCTTCTCCATTGTTAAAAATTGGTGACTGACGATCTGCGATCAGCTATTGCTTCTTAAATAGACGAGGCAGGAGCGTGCGGCTGCAGGTCCTGACTTGTCATAACTTGTCCTAACACCCCCACAAACACCCATCCCCTACCGGTTCGCCAAACGTATTGACCGTCCCTTGTATTTGTCGATGAGTCCCTTTCTACTAAGATTATCTACTGTTCTATCTAAAATCTTAAGTGCAACAAATTGATTTGATGGGACTAGGTCAATTGTATCGGAATACCAGGCTAATTCTACATTATAAATCCATCCTTAAATGAGATCCTCTCTCAAAATTTATTAATTTGTTCTTTATCAAAGGAAACTGACTCTTTCTCATCCTTTTTCATGCTCATAGATTCAAAACTATATGGGTGTTCAAGTCCATTATCTTCCTCACTGTCTTCAAAGGATTGAAGTAAGATTTAAGAGGATCTATTACTAAGTTGATCACAGTTTTAGTTCTATTATTCAAATTTCATCCTTTTACTTTGTGCCTTATCCAAAAAGTTGAACATATTACCGACAGGAGCTACTTTATAATTTACTACGAAACAAGATCCATCCAAGATTTTAGTCCAATTAAGTGATTGTAAAAATTGAATTATATCTATTCCCAACAAAATATCTACCGTTATATTTTCATGGTTTCTGTAATCACAAAAGGTCTCATCCACTAAAACTATGTTATTACTTTTAAACTTATTTATTATCTGATTCATGCCTGGTACCTCAAAGTTTATATTTATCGATTTATCCACTAATAAGGGTATAAAATTTAACCTGTTATTGATCCTTAACCCAGTGGACATTTGTTTAAACCCCTTATTTTCTCGACCTATATATGTGCATACATCACACTCTAACCCATACAACTCTTTCACATCCTGCCAAAGATCTTTAGCTGCGGCTTCAGAAATGTAAGACCTCTGCCTGTCAGTGTAAATCAGACATTTCACTTTCCTAGCCTTATTACCATTTTTTAAATGCAGAGTCCTATTTGGCAGAATGTGAGAAGCATCAAGACTTCTTTGAGCAAAACATAAGCTCATGTTAGATTTAAGAGTTGATTTTGCTTCACTCAAAGAAGGGCACACAGGTGTTATGTGTTCTTTCTTCTCGCATAACCGACACTCAAATCTCAATTTATTTTGTTTTCCATAACAATCATTTTCATCATGCCCTGACCCAGCACATCTAGTGCACAGCGAATGTTCTCCGAAGCTTGGCCAATTTATCATTAAAACTTTTGAAATTGACACACTTTGCTAATATTTAAAGATTTAAAATTTTCAATTGTATTTTTACCTTCTTTATTTTCTTTAGGTTTAAATGATGGAATACTAGTGCTAGGTTTACTAAAAGTTTTACTAAAGCTCTTTTTTTTGGTTGAAACTGCTTTAGTTAGAGTTTTAATTACTTCATTATAGTTGGATAGAATGTCAGTTATAGTAGAATATTCAGTAGCCAATTTGTGATCTAACTCTATCTTTACGGGTATAGGAAGTTTACTAAATACTATGTGGCTCACAAATTTGTGTCCAGAAGTCCCTTCTTCCAATAAATCAACTTTAGTTGCTTTTAATTCATATACATAAGATTTTATTTCATTAAGATATTTTTTATAGATGTATATTCAGGGTCAAATTGTAGATTAGGGGCTGCATTTAACATATTCTTAAAAGTTTCATCAATGATATAATTTACATCAAGAAATTCTTGTTTCAGCATCTGAATTGCCAAGAGGTAATTACTATCAGAAATAGTTAGATGTTTAACCACCTTCAAGGCATAGTCCCTTAAGTACCCATACAAATATATTTGTTTAGCAGAATCAGATAAATTTTTTCTGGACCCAATAACATTATTAAATTGACTTAAAAAGGTATTAAAGGCAAATTTGTCCTTTGCTTTTCTGTAAAAATGCCACATTCTAGAGGAGGGGGTTTTCTAGTAGCCATATTTATTCTAGACATCATGTCTAAAACTTTTTCTGCAGATATGTTGTCAGAAGCTCCACTTGACTTATTTATAGATTCTTCATACTGATCTAACTCTATACTAGTTGCAATTATATATTCTGCTTGATCATCTAACTCAATATTATAATATCTTTCATCACTACTACTTATTTCATTTGTCTCCAATACTCCATTAATCTTTTCATCAAAACGTTTAACCTGAATAATTTCCTTTTCAATTTCTTTAATTTGAGTCTTACAAAGGGAATAGGTTAATTTAGTTCCATCATGAAGCTCCCACAGTTTCTTTAAATAAATACTGACTTTTCTTTTATGAATCCCTCGCATTATCCGCAAGGTACTTTTCATGACCATAGTGTCAACCACCACCTCCTCCTCAAAAGAAGGAGAACCCTTAACAGATTCGTCATCAGCCATGTTTACCTTAATTAATCATTTAATTTATTTATATTAGTTATTTACTAAAATTATGTTTAGAGCCTACAAATATTTACAAATTAACACACTTCGTCAAGTTATCTATGCAGTGGGTTATTTTAAGTATCATTTTCTAAGGGGATACAGAACTGAGAGCCTCAGCACATACCCCGCTAATGCAATTCATGCGATTTGACTGAATAAGCAAACAAGCACACTCACCTGAATGATGCAAGTCACCTAAAAGATTGACACCCACAAGCCAATGTATTCATTTAAAGCCGCCCACTAATCCTGCTGGATCGGTAACCAGACCTTTTAACTAGAAGAGTTGTTATTTCCGATGTTAGATAACATTAGCCTACTCTACCGTTTCACTGAACAAACTTTTATATTTATTTATTTTCAATGTTATGCCACTAAAACGAATAATATTTAAAACTATTCATTTAAATAAGTCAAAGTACTATAAATAAATGCATATTAATATTAACTATTTACTAATTCAAATTTCCGAGCGCCAAACATCGATTTCAACATACGAAAGCATTAGCCTTGATTAACCTACGGCAATGGTTAACGAAGTTTCGTAACTTATGCTCATCATATTAGGAATAAATTACTATATATATATATATATATATATATATATATATATATATATATATATATTAAATCTGTTTGAAAATTGGTCATAAACATGACTAGAGAACAATATATTTATTATGCCCAATTATTTAAATTTAAATCTGGATTATGTTACTAATTTGTGTAACCATAAATTTGTACCCACCTCCTATTTGCTTATCACTTGCGGAGTAACCCCAAAGTTTTTATTTATATACAAGTTTATAGTTATTTTCATAATACTTCTAACATAAAACAATGTGCAAAGATACTTAAAATTTTGGAAATCCAGATTTAATTGCAACTGTGCTGTGAAGTCTTGGTTTACTTCAGAAATTTTACTTTATATTCGCTAAGTAATATTTGTGTCTTGCGCTGATGCCAGCTCAGAAAATACTAAAAAATATTTCCCGCTGTCTGTCTTCGATTTCGAAATCTACCACGCAGACGCTGATAGAGCTTTTTCTAGCCGCCTTTCATTACCTTATAACAAATGATAATTTATTTTGGAAAATTATTATTATTTTATATTTTATTAATTATTTAGCATTAACGCTACTAGTTATTTTACTAAATAGCTTAAGTATTTAAGTATTTAATTAAAATAAACAAATCTCACTATCAGAACCGAACTACCAAACGAGTATTGATTATAGAGGAGAAAAAATTTCCTTTCTCTGAAGTTTAACTTTTTTCCAATTTTTTAACAGAGTTTATTATTGTATTTAATTTAAAGTTACTTGAATAAAAATTCTATTCCTATTCAGATACAGTAACCCTAATTTCTAACAAAATGGGTAATCTGCACTTAACCTGCTGCCAAAACCTCCAAACAGTTAAAGATGCATATTATTGAAGTTCTCCAGTGTGAGAGGACGACCTTGAAGGACAACCTTGACCCTTCCCGTCGAGTAGAGGCGATGTGGCCTTAAGCAGGATTCCAAAAAGCGAGGAAGCAAAAATTCTCGCTTGGGAACAGCTAACTCGACTGTCCCCAACTTAAGCCCGCTGTGACCCCTTCACCGAATACCCCATGCCCCACAACATAATAATCCCCCGAAGACACGAGTCTCCAGCTAACCACCATGCCTTGAGGCTTGGATCGTCACCTGAACAAACGTCTTCCCAAGGCCTTATCTCGTTTTGGTAGACAAAGAATGGAGCCACTATATTCCCAGGGGACTGCAATGCCCTGGAAGTCTTCTAGCGAGCAAGCCAACAGAGTATTTAATCTGAGGTCTCCCGTTACTCGAGAGATAAAGTACCGCCCGCTTTTCGCGATGATACACACCAATCGTCTCGAGTCGAACCTTGGACTTAGAAGATTTCGTCAGCTAGATTTATTGCTGTGAATTTTAGACCACATTCAATAGGCAAATTCATCAAGCAGCATTTCTTCTAAAAATTGTGCGACCCACTCATCAGGTCCCGTTTTAAAGATTAATTCGCTCCCTCGTTCGATTTTACTTATTTCCGCATCCAAGAGCATCTCGCCCCGAGTTCAAGAATATCTCGCCTCACCTTTCAAAAGTAATTTGCCCAGTATTCAGGATTACCTCACTCGTGGCCGATGTAATCTAATCCCGTCGTTGAGATTACTTCGCCCGTGCAGCAAGTTTATCTCACCCCGTAATAATCCGAGCTTTAGTTTCACCTCCCCCGCCTAACCAAGAGTCACGTTTACAAGGTAAAAGCATTTTCACATTTTATGCTCCGTCCCGAAGATTATCCCGTTTTGTCATTATTTTCCTTTCTGACCGAATCAAGCATTTATTCCCTGACTGTCTCTTTAGTCATTGAGTTATTATTTCCTTTGAGCCTGACATTAATTCACAATTTATCCCTATGTATATATTTACATATTTATCTTGTTTTTGTTGTAATTAAACCTTTATTTGGGGATTTAATCTTTTAAAAACCTTGAATGAAACTTTTACGCACTCGCCTAGACTTAATCGTTTTAAACTCCCTCGAATCCAGGGAAGACTTACTGTCCCACTTCATTAGCTCCACAAAGCCGGTTATCTTTCCGCCCCCTGCCACGTGAGTGTAATTGCATTCACAGCTGCTAAGGTATACACTTACGATACCACGATATCCAGAAATTAAGAAATCGCAATATAAAAATAAGGTTTTTAATTTAAGTCTATACCAGAAATGTTGATTCAGCACGAGATAAAAAAAAATAATAGGGTGAGTATGGATTGGTTTAATTTAGGTAATCAAATAGGCAAAGAAGTATAAGAGGAAGAGCCACGTTATTGTCACGTCAATACACGCATTTTGTAAGCAAACATACATATATATATATATATATATATATATATATATATATATATACAGTAGTAGAACAAAATGATGGAAACATGTTAAATAACAATTTTATTATTTATTATCTAGCTGTCCTCTTTTGGTAAAAATAACAAATACAATTCTAGGAATAATCTAAAAAAGCTTTGGATGGTAAATATGAACATTTTAATTAATTACTAGAGCAGAACCTGTTCTAGTTCCATCAAGGATGATGGCGTAGGAAAGTGGGTCCTTAATTTCTGATTCAAACAGGACAAGAGTTATTAGATTATTTTAAGCTAGATAATTTGCAGGTGCTCTTTGTGCCAGGTTTGACAATTGTAGCTGTGTGAATCGGCGCATTATTCTCTTGTAAAATGGCACCTAATTGGGAGAATTTGTGTACTCGAAATTATCAATATTCCTTAGAAGTATAGTTACCATTCAGTGCTCCCACAAGACCAAGAGAATTACACGATATATTCGCCCAAACAATCTTGAAAACGCCTCCATTCTTCAATTTTAGGGAATTGATATCGAAAGTTTCTTTAGGCGTAAATCCATACCTAAATTTATTCTCAACAAGCAAAAGCGTGAAGTATGATCTGGAAGAACTGACATTCTCACACTGGATCATCGTTCACTTATTGTGGTCTTTTCACCATTTTAGTACTATTTTAATATTCATGGGGAAGAAAAAGGTTTAGCAATGGTAGCCCTTCTATGGTATCCATCTGAATTGGGCCATTTACGAACATTTTGGGTTGAGACTAGATCGGCAAAATGCTGATTTGTCGACACAATGATCTGAGTTGGGCTCTCCGCCCTGATTTACACTACCTTTAACTACCTTTTCCTTGTTTGCTTTATGTCTGCATAGTTCCGCTCCAAACATTAAACAACTCTGCAGTTTTTAAGATTGAGACCCCGAACATTCGCAATCTAACAATTTGCTCTCGTCTAAAGTCAGAAGTTTCACATTATTTTACCTAAGCTGATGTACAAATCTGTAAAAAAATTAAACTTCTTAGTTCTTCCATTAAGGAAAAGACATATGTAGTGGATATACATAATATTTATGAATCATTATGAGTATTAGTCATTACCAAACGTTGGAGAAAATATAGGGTTCGAAATGTTAGCGGTTTTAATTATTTTGTCCGACCCCGGTCGTATTATTAATACATCGAAAGACAATGAAGTCTCGAAACCTTATATCTATTTATCTCAGCTAGACAATTCGAGATTAGAGACAGATAGAATTTCTAAAATACTTTGTACATGTATTAACAAATTGTCTCATAAAAGCTAAAACATTGCAAGGAATTGGAGCCTCTAAAATACTGAGCGTAAGAGTAAAAACAAATTGGATTAAATACCACTGTCCTGCAGTACCTTAGATTAAAATTAAGTAGGAGATATGATATAAGAGTGAGAACGATGTGGCGACTGCAAAAGGTCTTATTTGTTAAAATGTGAAAATATTAGCTAAGATATGGAAGAGTAGAACTGTTTAGTTTGCACGCGATTAGTTTGATGGTGAAAGGAACGATCATTTTTCAATGTGTTGCTATTTCTCCTATAACCCTATTCGTCTTTTGTGATGCACCAGTGCAAGTTTCGAAAATTCTAGATCACACTAACTTAAGGCCTCTTCTCAGAGAGAGAGAGAGAGATAGAGATAGATAGATAGAGAGAGAGAGAGAGAAATTCACGCAGACTAAGAAGCCTAAGGGGGTATCTCATGGACGAACAAATCTTCAACCGGCATCTTTAACTTCCGGAGCGATAACGAAGCGAAACGAGTCTAACTGGAGCCCAGAACCCAAATCCGCGAGAGCGCGCTAAGCCTTTACTCGTCTCGTCTTGAATTGGAGTGGGACCCACCTCCGACGACAAACAAAATCTCTTCTGGCGAAGCCTTATATATTTCTCAGCGCGGAACGAGAAAAAATAGTATTCAAGCAGCAGGCCGGCGCTGCTCACACGGTATCCAAACGGTAATCACAATGATTCATTGGAACCATCCTAATGTCACACACGCTCCTTCATACGCGACTTCCTGTTAATTTAAGGACTCACAGGCAAGAAACCAGTTGTTCAGATTTACGGCCGTCAAGGACGTAAGGATTCACTCTGGAATACGAGCGTCGCTCCCTGCCCTGAAAGGATACTCTTTTGAACCACCTCTTGAGGCCCCCTTCCTCATTCTTGGAAAATCGTAAGCTTATTACCGTTTTCTTGATCACTGTCGAAGAGGCGTGACGCTTTCCAACTACGAAGCTTCACCCCCTTATCTTCTCCCGTTTTCGCTCGAGTAAATATTGTGCTACTTATAGCTCGTCCCAAAGCATTTCATTGTGAATAATTGCTTTGCTGAACGATTAGTTTCCCCATAGTGTATAAATTATTGTTAATATCTGTTATTTGTTTGTATAATAATAAAGATTATTTTTGTTTCTCTTGTATAAATCCCAGAAATACATAAACAGTCATATATCTATTTTCTAAGTCGGCTAACGGAATACACAAATTCGAATATCCCCCATACTCAAAAGAGACTCTCTCCCTCTGCGTCTAGGGCGGCAAGCGAAAGTTAGTGAAATCTACCTGACCTATGACGCCTCTAAATCATAACCTCTTTGGGAATTATAATTACTTATGTGTTTTATCTCACACTGGTTCACGTTGAGTTGCATCTGTGCCATCATTTCTTCCATTAGATTAATCTATCTATGTCATTTTGCAAAGTTCATAGTAACTATGACATTTTACCCTAGTACCTATTTGTTGTATTCAGTAAAGTTGGAATTTTACATAAAAAAATCGTGTCAAAAACGTTTGCAGTTAAACCATAGGTTTTGAGACTACTATATTTTTTCATATATTTTTTATAGAATTTGAAGGTGAAATATACAAAAGTATAGAGTTCCAAACCTTTTTAATAATTAATATATACAGTCAAATAATGTGCGTGCTCATTATTGACAATGATGTCCCTTGTTCTTCAGGATTGCTTCAATTCGTTTTTGCATGCGGGAGACCAAATTTCTGGTGATATCTTGACTTATGTGAATCCATTTATGGCCAATACTCACCTGCAGCTGCACCTGCACTTGCCTATAATTGTTTGGCTTCTTTTTATCAAAGGCCAGTTTAATTATCGCCCAGAACCTCTCTATTGATTCAAGTTTCTCAAGTTGAGAAATACATTTCTCATCCTCAAACTGCTCGTGAACTGTTGAGAAATGGTGATGATGTAGCACATTTTGGTGGCATTTTGAGTTCATCGCAGTGTTCTTGTGCAAAAGTGTTACTGCTACACTTCTCTTATATCGGAAGCAGGCCCCGACATGGAGAGTGTCCGGAAGCTTCAGTGTAGGAATGCCATACGACAAGTAAAAGTTCTTCCCTTTTTGCCTCCTAACGAGGAATATTTCAAAAGTTCGTAACAAGTAGTGGGGAGCTTCATCATTAACCGTCTATTTTTATATTTCTTACAAAATTACAGCTAATCGAATCCGTAAGGTCATTTTTCTCAATTCGAGAAGGGCTGCGGAGAAGCCCTTCTCGAATTGAGACCATTGTCGAAAAGTTACGGCCTCACTATAGGTGGTGAAGCGTTCAAACCTGCTATTTTCTAATCGTGAACTCGCTTGGCATTAGGAGGTGAACTTGGCGTTCATTTAAAGCCATTCGCAGGAGGAGAAACAGTCTTTGTAAAGTTATTAATGATCCTAAAGATGGTGTTCCTTCATGCAATTCCCTTGAAAACTAATGTAATTGCCAATTCCTCCCAAGGTTAGCCGCGAGATTATTTGGCAAAAGCATTATAACTATTCTGCCGAATTAACGAAATTTTGAACTCATATGTTGTTTCACATTTTCTTTCGAATGATATAACTGCCAAAGTCTTTCTAAGTTTAAATAACTATTGAGTCGATTCTAACCAAATTTTACAATATTTATGTTGATTTACATTTTATTTAGAATGATATAATTGCCAAGGTCCTCCCAAGATCAGCTTAAGAATTATTTGGCAAAAACTTTATATCTATTTGGTAGATTTTAACAAAGTTTTAAACCCTTATGTTGTTTCACATTGTCTTTCGAATGATATAATTTGTAAGGTCCTTCCAAGTTAGCCCGAAGTTTATTTTGTTTTGTAAATAACATGATAAGTATTCGGCTGATTCCAATGATATTTGAAACCTTTATTTTGTTTTACATTCTCTTTCGAATCGTATAACTGTCATGGTCCTCCCAAGGATAGTCCGGAAATTATTAAAAGTTTCATGGTCGTAGGGTCATAAATCAGAATATGTGAGAGCACACGACTTTTTGGTCAGTAGACCTTGTTGCATTTCAGGCCCCTTTGGTACCGACCCAAAATATTTGTACGTTATTCCTTGGAAAGAACCATTTCTGGAATTGAAAAAGATTCAAACATTTATTTTTGCAAAGAAATTAGCACGAATTAGATTATAAAACACAATATCATTCTATTCACTCATATTTGTGATCGTCAGGTGACTTAGTATGGACCACAAAGTCTTTTCTAACGTGTTTATCTATGTAACTCTATGTTTTACTTTAATGATCGAATAGCATAGCTACAGGTCGAGAGCGAAATTTTAGGTTCAGAGAAACAATTTTGTTTTATTCCATATTTTTAAGTGCCGACTTTCAAAAAACCGTCAATAATTTAAATATTAGAATAATTATTCCTACCATTTAAATTTGAAAAATGAGTAAAAAAAAGGTAATATATACTAGTCTCAATTTTTATTGTTATCACTGTATATATATATATATATATATATATATATATATATATATATATATATATATATATATATATATATATATATATATATATATATATATGTACGTATATGGATATGAGAAACTCACAAAGTAGCGCGTGAGTATAGCAATAATTGCTGAAAATCCCACAGGAAAAAGTGAAAAGCATATTCTAACTATTTTCGAACTTTGTTCAGTTCATTCTCGAGGAATACAAAATAAATTACATTGTAGCGGGCCGAAAGCAACACTAAACCCGCGTTCCAACCTTATCCTAGGATTTATGAACCTTGAGAACCCCAAGGAAGAATTGATACGATTTGATATACAGTCCTTTACTTTACAAAAAAAGTACAGTTATAATTATAGTTTATATTTACAAACAAAATAAATAAACACCGGTGCACGTTCAAAATAAATCATCTTTACAAATTAATCTCCTCCAACCTAAAACAAAATAAGACAGGCTATACAACAAGGTCCACACTATACAACAAGGTCCAGACGACAAATAAAAACAACAACACCTGAACAAGAAGAGGCCTTATACATATGACATGAAGGCTAGGGTGGTGGTGGAAGTAGTTGGCGTCTAATAAGAAGGGGCAAAGTGTCGTTAGCCAATGCTGGTAATGCCCTACGTTTCAGTGCAGGGCTAGCTAGTGCACTTGCCGTAAGGATTTCTCTCGCAGTCCGCTGAAGCTTCACTCTTTGAAGATACCGGATGCAATACTAGGGTAATATCCCAATGCACTGGACAAACAATTATTTATATAGATATATTTTAACAATCCAAATATTTAGAAAAATTATATCTCTGAAAAGAGAGTACAATCAGTTATTATTTGTATTCATAATAAAAAATCGGAAGGCAAATTCGACCACAGTCACACGCAAAACCTTTTCAATCACTCTTTACAATACACCTTGTTCTCAATCGCACGCTTCTGCACCCATTCACACTTTTCTACTGGTCCCTGGCAACGCGTAGCTATCCGTCGGCGTTGTTCGTCAGTCATCCTGTCAGTCTCATCGTCACTATTGATCATCACATCAACCATACTCTTAGCCCTCATTACCAGTTCTCCCATCTCACGACAGAACTCTTTCATACTGTTCCGTTCAGAACCTTCACTCTTCATACCCCCATTCATCAGCTCCTTACTCACAGCCTTTCATCTAACTCAAAGTACATTCTTGCGAAACATACAGGTCACTCACATTCCCTGTATTCTAAACAGGCATACCAGAAACCCTTTCGAATGGTTCCCACCAGAAACCTGAAAAATCAGCCACTTCATCATTCACTACATCAAACTCACCCCTACTGTTACCATTCGTAAAACCCGAAAAATCAGCCACCCTAGGTTCATTCTGCCCAAACACACTATCATTCATACTGTTCCCCGAACCAGAAAAATCAGGCACAGGCAGCTCACTCACTCGTCTACTTATACCAGCTAAATCATTCACCTGTTTACGCAAAAACTAAATCTCCCTTTCAAGATCCCCCATACCAGAAAGACTCTACTCAGACTTAGTTTCATTTGTACTTGCATTCTTCCTTACACTCTTCTTTGTACGCTTTCTACTCCTCGAGACCAAGACAAGCTCTTTCCCAGACATATCCATACTACCACATTCCTTCTCATCATTATGCACTTTACCCTTCTCTTTGCAAAATTCATACACCGGATGGCTCACCAGGTAGTCAGGAGGTTCTCTCCATCTCCTTAACTGACTCTGATGAGCCCGTACTCTCTTAGTCATACCGTCATTCAAACTCTCCAAAACATACGTCACCCCATTTTCCCAAACTCTCACAACTCTATAAGGTCTATCAAACTGCTCACTCATCTTTGACACATTCAACCCACCATTCACTTCTTTCACCTTCAATACTTTCGCACCTAATTCAAATGAACGGAACTTTTCATGTGACTCACGCCATACACTCTGCTCACTTTCACTCAAACGAAACCTATCTTTCACTCGCCTTTCAAAATTCATTACAAACTGACATGGGGACATTTCAGTTGCACTATGCACAGTTGAATTATACGCCCACAACACTCTCCCCAGACATACATCCCAGTCATTCACTGTCGTACTCATCATTCTTTACATCTCACACAAGGTTCTTAGAGTACGTTAAACCAATCCATTTGAAGACAGTACATACGGAGTTGTTCTCACATGTTCCACACGATTCTCTCTCAACATTTGATCAAACACTTCTTCTACAAATTCAGGCCCATTATCACTCAGACATCTTCTAGGCTTCCATACACACATAGGGGAAACAACTGCTCAACCACAGGCGCAACAGTCACACTCATTTTATCTCTCACAGGGGCTGCATACACAAACTTACTTTTATGATCAACCATAACAACCATAGCAACATTCCCAGCACTCGTACGCGGCAAAGACACACAATCAATCACTACCAATTCAAACGGTTCTTTCTCATCAACTTTCAACATCGGTGGTTTTACTTGCACTCCTTGCACCTTTCGCTTTTGACACCTTCCACACGTAGTTGTAACATCATTCACAACAGTTCTCAGAAACGGATGGAACGCACGCTCCTTCATACACTACCACAGCTTAAACTTACCCATATGCCCATAATTATCATGCACAACCTTCACCAGACCAATCATACCAACTAAGGATATCACAGGTACATACATATCATCACCACCCTTCACATGCCTTACACAATATACAACAACCATAGAAAAAACAAAATCCTAAGCATGCCTTAAAAAATCACCTCAAAACTCTGGCTATTAATTCAAATTAACACGCGTCATTACACGCCTCTTGAACTCACTAACAAAAGGACACATCTCTTGCATCTCTAGAATATCATCATCACTTAAAATCTCATTCTCATCATCCATGACCAACTCAATCATGCCACAAAATTTGACAACATTCTTCGCACACTCATTCAACTTCATCACCTCACATTCACCTTTCATAAGACAATCCCTATCAGCACTTAAAGACAAATCATTCAATCTCATAATGTCTACACCAAGCAAGAAACAACACGGCATTTGCTCATCTTTCAGAATTACAAAGTCATGCTTCACATTCACACCATTACCCAAACTCACTTTCAGACTAACCTGTTCCCATGCCACTATCATGTTATTCCCTAATCCACTTATCCGTAAATTCAAAGGTTTATGCCCGAAACATCTAAACTCATCATACTTACTCAGAATCCTCTCATTCACTAAAAACACTTGCGCTTCAGTATCAATCAAACAACAGAACAACCTTTCACCAACTTTCACTCTTGCTTCCATCATATCAGGTCCATCTTGTTCGCAATACACAGAAGGAACAAACACACCAACATCAGCACTGATATTCACACTGTAATCAACTCCCATATCATCACTCACCACACACTCATCTTCATCCAGACAATCATTCTTCTTTCTCATATATGAACACTTTTCAATCACTCAATTGTAGTGCACACCGCTCAAATACTGCGGATGTACCACATTAGGATTTAAACCTTTCATCTTCTCATCCTTGTACACAATCGGCCTCTCACCACCAAAGTGCACATAAACAATCACTCCATACAAACGACTCACTACAATCAACACTTCCTGAAATCAGGGGGCCCCTTGCATACACATCGCTCTCAATTCTTTCATGAAGTTCCGCACCTTTGCCATACCAATGCTTTCAGACTTACTACATACTTCATTTATTACCTCCTTCCTTAAATCATCCACACTATCGGGCACTTTTCACGTCTACTCCATCACTCTTCAAATCTTGCAAACCTTTCCATACACTCTCAAACAAGGAATCACCGCCACCCTTACTCTCTTTTCCATTCATAATTCGTTTCGGCAAATACTCAGGATCACTCACTCCACACCCATTTTCATCATTCGTACCAAGATACCTTGACATCAAATCAGCCACTCCATTCCGTTCAACAGGCACATACTCAATCACACAGTCAAAGTCACTCAAATCTTGCAAAGTCCTTGCAATTCTACTATTAGCCCACTTCATAAGCTGCAGATACACAAGAGGTTGATGATCTGTTTTGATCACAAACCTCACATCATACAAAAAAGGACGCAACACTTTCAAACAATATGTTATCGCAGCCAACTCTCGTTCCACAGTCTAATACTTTTGTTCTGCAAAATTCATAGCCTTGAATACATACCCAATTATTCGCCTGACATTCTCTTCATTTAAACGCTGCTCTTGCATCAGAAATCCTCCCATACAATACCCACTTGAATCTGTATACAATTCAAGCACTTTAGCATTTACACTATAATCTGGGTAAGCAAATTCAACATCTTAAGCCGCTGCTCCTTTTAGTCTCTCATACGCTGCATTCATCTTATCATTCCACTTGACAACCGTACTACCTTTCTTGCCCATCCACTCAGTCAGAGGCTTACTCACACCAGAACAATCACATATAAACTTTCGCTGGAACTCAATCAAACCCCAAAACGACTTCAGTTGCTTCACAGTCACCGGTTAAGGAAACATTCGCACCTTCTCAACATACTTCGGTGATTTTCGCAACCCATTCTCACTCACTATATGCCCAAGGAATCCGACTTCTTTGGCAAACCATTCACACTTCGCCACTTTCACCTTCACACCAACACTCTCCAATGTTTTCAACACATCATTCACCAATCTCATATGCTCCTCAAAAGTCTCAGTCATAATCAAAATATTATCTATAAAGGCAATCACATTCTTACTCGCAAACTTACTCAACACAACATTCATTGCCCGCTGGAAGGCTCCGGGAGCATTAGCCAACCCCAAGCTGAGGTTCCGGAACTGGTAATGCCTCTTTGTGGAAGATAAGGCAGTTAACGGCCGGCTCTCCTCAGCAATGGGCATCTGGCAATACCCTAGGACCAGATCCAGCTTCGTAAATCACTCCATCCCATGCATACTATACACACACTCAGATACCACACACATCGGGAACCTTTCGTTCACCGTCCTTTCATTCACCTTTCAATAATCCACACACAGACGCAATCTTCCATCCGGCTTACGTACAGGCACAATTGGACTATTCCATGCACTTCATGTACTGGTAGGTATGGATGTTAGTACGGATGTCAGGGTGAATGTTGCGGGTGAAAAGACGTGTGAATGGACGTATAATGAAGTGAAGAGCATGGTGGAATTGGATGGATGTTTAAAAGGGTATGAAAGGGACGATGTGTATCGAATGATATTTGAACGAAAGGGAGCCCTCAGTAAGGGTAAACTGGATTTGGGGGTTGCAAAACTTCCGGAATTCGGGATTGTCCTAAAGAAGGACTCCCCAATCTATCAGCGGCCGAGGCATTTCCCATGTCCGGTTGCTGATGAGATTGAGGAGCAGTGTGTAGAATTAGAGCAATTAGGGGTGATTGAAGAGAGCGAGAGTGCATGGAATAGTCCAATTGTGCCTGTACGTAAGCCGGATGAAAGATTGTCTCTGTGTGTGGATTATAGAAAGGTGAATGAAAGGACTGTGAAAAAAAGGTTTCCGATGTGTGTGGTATCTGAGTGTGTGTATAGTATGCATGGGATATAGTGGTTTACGAAGCTGGATCTGGTACGGGGGTATTACCAGATGCCCATTGCTGAGGAGAGCCGGCCGGTAACTCCCTTATCTTCCACAAAGAGGCATTACCAGTTGAAGAACTTCAGCTTTGAGTTGGCTAATGCCCCCGGAGCCTTCCAGTGGGCAATGAATGTTGTGTTGAGTAAGTTTGCGAGTGAGAATGTGATTGCCTTTATAGATGATATTTTGATTATGACTGAGACTTTTGAGGAGCATATGAGATTGGTGAATGATGTGTTGAAAACATTGGAGAGTGTTGGTGTGAAGGTGAAAGTGGCGAAGTGTGAATGGTTTGCCAAAGAAGTCGGATTCCTTGGGCATATAGTGAGTGAGAATGGGTTGCGAAAATCACCGAAGTATGTTGAGAAGGTGCGAATGTTTCCTTAACCGGTGACTGTGAAGCAACTGAAGTCGTTTTGGGGTTTGATTGAGTTCCAGCGAAAGTTTATATGTGATTGTTCTGGTGTGAGTAAGCCTCTGACTGAGTGGATGGGTAAGAAAGGTAGTACGGTTGTCAAGTGGAATGATAAGATGAATGCTGCGTATAAGAGACTAAAAGGAGCAGCGGCTGAAGATGTTGAATTGGCTTACCCAGATTATAGTGTGAATGCTAAAATGCTTGAATTGTATACAGATTCAAGTGGGTATTGTATGGGAGGATTTCTGATGCAAGAGCAGCGTTTAAATGAAGAGAATGTCAGGCGAATAATTGGGTATGTATCCAAGGCTATGAATTTTGCAGAACAAAAGTATTAGACTGTGGAACGAGAGTTGGCTGCGATAACATATTGTTTAAGAGTGTTGCGTCCTTTTTTGTATGGTGTGAGGTTTGTGATCAAAACAGATCATCAACCTCTTGTGTATCTGCAGCTTATGAAGTGGGCTAATAGTAGGATTGCAAGGACTTTGCAAGATTTGAGTGACTTTGACTGTGTGATTGAGTATATGCCTGTTGAACGGAATGGAGTGGCTGATTTGATGTCAAGGTATCCTGGTACGAATGATGAAAATGTGTGTGGAGTGAGTGATCCTGAGTATTTGCCGAAACAGATTATGAATGGAAAAGAGAGTAAGGCTGGGGGTGATTCCTTGTTTTAGAGTGTATCGAATGGTTTGCAAGATTTAAAGAGTGATGGAGTAGACGTGAGAGTGCCCGATAGTGTTGATGATTTAAGGAAGGCGTAATGAATGAAGTGTGTAGGAAGCCTGAAAGCATTGGTATGGCAAAGGTGCGGAACTTCATGAAAGAATTGAGAGCGATGTGTATGCAAGGGGTCCCGCCATTTCAGGAAGTGTTGATTGTAGTGAGTCGTTTGTATGGAGTGATTGTTTATGTGCACTTTGGTGGTGAGAGGCCGATTGTGTACAAGGATGAGAAGATGAAAGGTTTAAATCCTAATGTGGTACATCCGCAGTATTTGAGCGGTGTGCACTACAATTGAGTGATTGAAAATTGTTCATATATGAGAGAGAAGAATGATTGTCTAGATGAAGATGAGTGTGTGGTGAGTGATGATATGGGAGTTGATTACAGTGTGAATATCAGTGCTGATGTTGGTGTGTTTGTTCCTTCTGTGTATTGCGAACAAGATGGACCTGATATGATGGAAGCAAGAGTGAAAGTTGGTGAAAGGTTGTTCTGTTGTTTGATTGATACTGGAGCACAAGTGTCTTTAGTGAATGAAAGGATTCTGAGTAAGTATGATGAGTTTAGATGTTAGGAGCATAAACCTTTGAATTTCCGGATAAGTGGATTAGGGAATGGCATGATAGTGGCATGGGAACAGGTTAGTCTGAAAGTGAGTTTGGGTAATGGTGTGAATGTGAAGCACGACTTTGTGATTCTGAAAGATGAGCAAATGCCGTGTTGTTTCTTGCTTGGTGTAGACATTATGAGATTGAATGATTTGTCTGTGGATGCTGCTTGGGATTGTCTTATGAAAGGTGAATGTGAAGTGATGAAGTTGAAGGAGTGTGCAAAGAATGTTTTCAAATTTTGTGGCATGATTGAGTTGGTCATGGATGATGAGAATGAGATTTTAAGTTATGATGATATTCTAGAGATGCAAGAGATGTATCCTTTTGTTAGTGAGTTCAAGAGGTGTGTAATGACGCGTGTTGATTTGAATTAATAGCCAGAGTGTTCAAGTGATTTTTAAAGGTATGCTAAGGATTTTGTTGTTTTTATGGATTTTGTATATTTTGTGAGGCATGTGAAGGGTGGTGATGATATGTATGTACCTGTGATATTCTTAGTTGGTATCATTGGTCTGGTGAAGGTTGTGCATGATAATTATTGGCATATGGGTAAGTTTAAGCTGTGGGAGTGTATGAAGGAGCGTGTGTTCCATCCGTTTCTGAGAACTGTTGAAAATAATGTTGCAACTACGTATGAAAGGTGTCAAAAGCGAAAGGTGCAAGGTGTGCAAGTGAAACCACCGATGTTGAAAGTTGATGAGAAAGAACCGTTTGTTTGTCTTTGCCGCGTACGAGTGCTGGGAATGTTGCTATGGTTGTTATGGTTGATCATAGAAGGAAGTTTGTGTATGCAGCGCCTGTGAGATAAAATGAGTGTGACTGTTGCGCGTGTGGTTGAGTAGTTATTTTTTCCTATGTGTGTATAAAAGCCTAGAAGATGTCTGAGTGATAATGGGCCTGAATTTGTAGAAGAAGTGTTTGAGCAAATGTTGAGAGAGAATCGTGTGGAACATGTGAGAACAACTCCGTATGTACTGTCTTCAAATGGATTGGTTAACTTACTATGTATAAGAACCTTGTGTGAGATGTTGAGAATGATGAGTACGACAGTGAATGACTGGGATGTATGTCTGGGGAGAGTGTTGTGGGCGTATAATTCAACTGTGCATAGTGCAACTTGAATGTCCCCATGTCAGTTTGTGATGAATTTTGAAAGGCGAGTGAAAGATAGGTTTCGTTTGAGTGAAAGTGAGCAGAGTGTATGGCGTGAGTCACATGAAAAGTTCCGTTCATTTGAATTAGGTGCGAAAGTATTGAAGGTGAAAGAAGTGAATGGTGGGTTGAATGTGTCAAAGATGAGTAAGAAGTTTGATAGACCTTATAGAGTTGTGAGAGTTTGGGAAAATGGGGTGACGTATGTTTTGGAGAGTTTGAATGACGGTATGACTAAGAGAGTACGGGCTCATCAGAGTCAGTTAAGGAGATGGAGAGAACCTCCTGACTACTTGGTGAGCCATCCAGGGTATGAATTTTGCAAAGAGAAGGGTAAAGTGCATGATGATGAGAAGGAATGTGGAAGTATGGATTTGTCTGGGAAAGAGTTTGTCTTGGTTTCGAGGAGTAGAAAGCGTACAAAGGAGAGTGTAAGGAAGAATGCAAGTACAAATGAAACTAAGTCTGAGTAGAGTCTTTCTGGTATGCAGGATCTTGAAAGGGAGATTTAGTTTTTGCGTAAACAGGTGAGTGATTTAGCTGGTATAAGTAGACGAGTGAGTGAGCTGCCTGTGCCTGATTTTTCTGGTTTGGGGAACAGTATGAATGATAGTGTGTTTGGGCAGAATGAACCTAGTGTGGCTGATTTTTCGGGTTTTACGAATGGTAACAGTAGGGGTGAGTTTGATGTAGTGAATGATGAAGTGGCTGATTTTTCAGGTTTCTGGTGGGAACCATTCGAAAGGGTTTCTAGGAAGTTTGTTTAGAATACAGGGAATGTAAGTGACCTGTCTGTTTCGCAAGAATGTACTTTGAGTTGGATGAAAGGCTGTGAGTGAGGAGTTGATGAATTGGGGTATAAAGAGTGAAGGTTCTGAACGGAACAGTATGAAAGAATTCTGTCGTGAGATGGGAGAACTGGTAATGAGGGCTAAGAGTATGGTTGATGAGATGATCAATAGTGACGATGAGACTGACAGGATGACTGACGAACAACGCCGACGGATAGCTACGCGTTGCCAGGGACCAGTAGAAAAGTGTGAATGGGTGCACAAGGGTGCGATTGAGCCCACTGGTACTGTGAAGAGTGATTGAAAAGGTTTTGCCTGTGACTGTGGTCGAATTTGCCTTCCGATTTTTTATTATGAATACAAATAATAACTGATTGTACTCTCTTTTCAGAGATATAATTTTCTTTAAATATTTGGATAGTTAAAATATATCTATATAAATAATTGTTTGTCCAGTGCATTGGGATATTACCCTAGTATTGCATCCGGTATCTTCAAAGAGTGAAGCTTCAGCGGTTTGCGAGAGAAATCCTTACGGCAAGTGCACTGCCCAGCCCTGCACTGAAACGCAGTGCATTACCAGCATTGGCTGACGACCCTTTGCCCCTTCTTATTAGACGCCAACTACTTCCACCACCACCCCAGCCTTTATGTCATATGCATATGCCTCTTCTTGTTCAGGTGTTGTTGTTTTTATTTGTCGTCTGGACCTTGTTGTATAGTGTGGACCTTGTTGTATAGCCTGTCTTATTTTGTTTTCGGTTGGAGGAGATTAATTTGTAAAGAGTATTTATTTTGAACGTGCACCGGTGTTTATTTATTTTGTTTGTAAATATAAACTATAATTATAACTGTACTTTTTTTGTAAAGTAAAGGACTGTATATCAAATCGTATCAATTCTTCCTCGGGGTTCTCAAGGTTCATAAATCCTAGGATAAGGTTGGAACGCGGGTTTAGTGTTGCTTTCGGCCCGCTACAATGTAATTTTTTTTGTATTCCTCGAGAATGAACTGAACAAAGTTCGAAAATAGTTAGAATATGCTTTTCACTTTTTCCTGTGGGATTTTCAGCAATTATTGCTATACTCACGCGCTACTTTGTGAGTTTCTCATATCCATATACGTACATATATATATATATATATATATATATATATATATATATATATATATATATATATATATATATATATATATATATATATATACAGTGATAACAATAAAAATTGAGACTAGTATATATTACCTTTTTTTTACTCATTTTTCAAATTTAAATGGTAGGAATAATTATTCTAATATTTAAATTATTGACGGTTTTTTGAAAGTCGGCACTTAAAAATATGGAATAAAACAAAATTGTTTCTCTGAACCTAAAATTTCGCTCTCGACCTGTAGCTATGCTATTCGATCATTAAAGTAAAACATAGAGTTACATAGATAAACACGTTAGAAAAGACTTTGTGGTCCATACTAAGTCACCTGACGATCACAAATATGAGTGAATAGAATGATATTGTGTTTTATAATCTAATTCGTGCTAATTTCTTTGCAAAAATAAATGTTTGAATCTTTTTTAATTCCAGAAATGGTTCTTTCCAAGGAATAACGTACAAATATTTTGGGTCGGTACCAAAGGGGCCTGAAATGCAACAAGGTCTACTGACCAAAAAGTCGTGTGCTCTCACTTAGTCTGATTTATGACCCTATGGCTTTGAAACTTTTAATAATTTCCAGACTAACCTTGGGAGGACCATGACAGTTATACGATTCGAAAGAGAATGTAAAACAAAATAAAGGTTTCAAATATCATTGGAATCAGCCGAATACTTATCATGTTATTTACAAAACAAAATAAACTCCGGGCTAACTTGGAAGGACCATACAAATTATATCATTCGAAAGACAATGTGAAACAACATAAGGGTTTAAAACTTTGTTAAAATCTACCAAATAGATATAAAGTTTTTGCCAAATAATTCTTCAGCTGATCTTGGGAGGACCTTGGCAATTATATCATTCTAAATAAAATGTAAATCAACATAAATATTTTAAATTTGGTTAGAATCGACCCGATAGTTATGTAACCTTAGAAAGACTTTGGCAGTTATATCATTCGAAAGAAAATGTGAAACAACATATGAGTTCAAAATTTCGTTAATTCGGCAGAATAGTTATAATGCTTTTGCCAAATAATCCCGCGGCTAACCTTGGGAGGAATTGGCAATTATATCATGCTAAATAAAATATAAAACACCATAAAGGATTCAAATTTCGTTAGAATCGACCGAATAGTTATGATATTATTGCCAAAACAAAATGACTCACGGGCTAACCTTGTGAGGACCTTGGAAAGTATATCATTCGAAAGAGAATGTAGAACAACATAAGGGCTTAAAATATCTTTATAGTGGCGCAAATAGTTACAATGTTATTAGAAAGATTTTAAAAAAGCAAAACGCGGACAAGCTAATCGGGGACCGACAACATAGTGAGATGTAGCTTCGCCCTCGACTACACTTGCACGTGATTAAAAGTGTAGTTTTCAAGGGTATTGCATCAAGGAACACCATCTTTAGGATTATTAATAACTTTACAAAGACTGTTTTTACTCCTGCGAATGGCTTTAAATGAACGCCAAGTTCACCTCCTAATGCCAAGCGAGCTCACGATTAGAAAATAGCAGGTTTGAACGCTTCACCACCTATAGTGAGGCCGTAACTTTTCGACAATGGTCTCAATTCGAGAAGGGCTTCTCCGCAGCCCTTTTCGAATTAAGAAGAATGACCTTACGGATTTGATTAACTGTAATTTTGTAAGAAATATAAAGAATAGACGGTTAATGATGAAGCTCCCCACTACTTGTTACGAACATTTGAAATATTCCTCGTTAGGAGGCAAAAAGGGGAGAACTTTTACTTGTCGAATGGCATTCCTACACTGAAGCTTCCGGACACTCTCCATGTCGGGGCCTGCTTTTGATCTAAGGGAAGTGTAGCAGTAACACTTTTGCCCAAGAACACTTCGATGTGCTACATCATCACCATTTCTCAACAGTTCACGAGCAGTTTGAGGATGAGAAATGTATTTCTCAACTTGAGAAACTTGAACCAATAGAGGAGTTCTGGGCGATAATTAAACTGGCGTTTGATAAAAAGAAGCCATACAATTATAGGCAAGTGCAGGTGCAGCTGCAGGTGAGTATTGGCCATAAATGGATCAACATAAGTCAAGATATTACCAGAAATTTGGTCTTCCGCATGCAAAAACGAATTGAAGCAATCCTGAAGAACAAGGGACATCATTGTCAATAATGAGCACGCGCATCATTTGACTGTATATATTAATTATTAAAAAGGTTTGGAACTCTATACTTTTGTATATTTCACCTTCAAATTCTATAAAAAATATATGAAAAAATATAGTAGTCTCAAAACCTATGGTTTAACTGCAAACGTTTTTGACACGATTTTTTTATGTAAAATTCCAACTTTACTGAATACAACAAATAGGTACTAGGGTAAAATGTCATAGTTACTATGAAATTTTGCAAAATGACATAGATAGATTAATCTAATGGAAGGAAAGATGGCCCAGATGCAACTCAACGTGAACCAGTGTGAGATAAAACACATAAGTAATTATAATTTCCAAAGAGGTTATGATTTAGAGGTGTCATAGGTCAGGTAGATTTCACTAACTTTCGCTTGCCACCCTAGACGCAGAGGAAGAGAGTCTCTTTTAAGTATGGGGGATATTCGAATTTGTGTATTTCGTTGGCCGACTTAGAAAATAGATAAATGACTGTTTATGTATTTCTGGGATTTAAACAAGAGAAACAAAAATAATTTTTATTATTATACAAACAAATAACAGATATTAGCAATAATTTATACACTATGGGGAAACTAATCGTTCAGCAAAGCAATTATTTACAATGAAATGCTTCGGGACGAGCTATAAGTAGCACAATATTTACTCGAGCGAAAACGGGAGAAGATAAGGGGGTGAAGCTTCGTAGTTGGAAAGCGTCACGCCTCTTCGACGGTGATCAAGAAAACGGTAATAAGCTTACGATTTTCCAAGAATGAGGAAGGGGGCCTCAAGTGGTGGTTCGAGACAGTATCCTTGCAGGGCAGGGAGCGAAGCTCGTATTTCAGAGTGAATCCTTACGTCCTTGAATGCCGTAAATCTGAACAACTGGTTTCTTGCCTGTGAGTCCTTAAAGTAACAGGAAGTCGCGTATGAAGGAGCGTGTGTGACCTTAGGATGGTTCCAATGAATCATCGTGATTACCGTTTAGATACCGTGTGAGCAGCGCCGGCCTGCTGCTTGAATACTATTTTTTCTCGTTCCGGAAGAGATTTTGTTTGTCATCGTAGGTGGGTCCCACTCGATTCAAGACGAGACGAGTAAAGGCTTAGCGCGCTTTTGCGGATTTGGGTTCTGGGCTCCAGTTAGACTTGTTTCGCTTCGTTATCGCTCGGGAAGTTAAAGATGCCGGTTGAAGATTCGTTCGTCCATGAGATACCCCCTTAGGCTTCTTAGTCTGCGTGAATATCTCTCTCTCTCTCTCTCTCTCTCTCTCTCTCTCTCTCTTTCTATCTATCTATCTCTATCTCTCTCTTTCTCAGAAGAGGGCTTAAGTTAGTGTGATCTAGAATTTTCGAAACTTGCACTGGTGCATCACAAAAGACGAATAGGGTTATAGGAGAAATAGCAACACATTGAAAAATGATCGTTCCTTTCACCATCAAACTAATCGCGTGCAAACTAAACAGTTCTACTCTTCCATATCTTAGCTAATTTTTTTACACTTTAACAAATAAGACCTTTTGCAGTCGCCACATCGTTCTCACTTTTATATCATATCTCCTACTTAATTTCAATCTAAGGTACTGCAGGACAGTGGTATTTAATTCCATTTGTTTTTACTCTTACGCTCAGTAATTTAGAGGCTCCAATTCCTTGCAATGTTTTAGCTTTCATGGCACATAATTTGTTACTACATGTACAAAGTATTTTAGAAATTTTACCTGTCTCTAATCTCGAATTGTCTAGCTAAGATAAATAGATATAAGGATCCGAGACTTCATTGTCTTTCGATGTACTAATAAAACGACCGGGGTCGGACAGAATAATTAAAACCACTAACATTTCGAACCCTTTTTTTTCTCCAACGTTTGGCAATGACTAATACTCATAATGATTCATAAATATTATGTATATCCACTACATATGTCTTTTCCTTAATGGAAGAACTAAGAAGTTTAATTTTTTTACAGATTTGTACATCAGCTTAGGTAAAATAATGTGAAACTTCTGACTTTAGACGAGAGCAAATTGTTAGATTGCGAATGTTCGGGGTCTCAATCTTAAAAACTGCAGAGTTGTTTAAATCAGGGCGGAGAGCCCAACTCAGATCATTGTGTCGACAAATCAGCATTTTGCCGATCTCTGATTCTGCTAAACAAAATTATTTGTATAGGTACCTAAGGGACTATGTCTTGAAGGTGGTTAAACATCTCACTATTCCTGATAGTAATTACCTCTTGGCAATCCAGATGCTGAAACAAGAATTTCTTGATGTAAATTATATCATTAATAAAAATTTCAAGAATGTTTTAAATGCAGCACCTAATCTTTATCTGACCATGATAATACATCTGTAAAAAATTATCTTAATGAAATCAAATCTTATTTATATGAATTAAAAGCACATAAAGTTGATTTATTAGAAGAAGGGACTTCTGGACACAAATTTGTGAGCCACATAGTATTTAGTAAACTTCCTATACCCGTAAAGTTAGAGTTAGCTCACAAATTGACTACTAATTATTCTACTATAACTGACATTCTATCCAACTATAATGAAGTAATTAAAACTCTAACTAAAGCAGTTTCAACCAAAAAAAAGAGCTTTAGTAAAACCTTTAGCAAACCTACAATAGTAGTTCATCATTTAAACATAAAGTAGGTAAAAGTACAATTCAAAATTTTAATTCTGGAAATACTAAAGTAAATAAATTAATTTGTAACTTGTATACAGCTGAAGGCCATACTTTGAGATAGTGTGTCAATTTAAAAAGTTCCAATGATAAATTGGCCAAGCTCAGAGAACTTTCGCTGTCCGCTAGATATGCTGGTCAGGGCATGATGAAAATGATTGTTATGGAAAACAAAATAAATTGAGATTTGAGTGTCGGTTATGCGAGAAGAAAGAACACATAACACCTTTGTGCCCTTCTTTGAGTGAAGCAAAATCAACTCTTAAATCTAACATGAGCTTATGTTTTGCTCAAAGAAGTCTTGATGCTTCTCACATTCTGCCAAATAGGACTCTGCATTTAAAAAATGGTAATAAGGCTAGGAAAGTGAAATGTCTGATTTACACTGACAGGCAGAGGTCTTACATTTCTGAAGCCGCAGCTAAAGATCTTTGGCAGGATGTGAAAAAGTTGTATGGGTTAGAGTGTGATGTATGCACATATATAGGTCGAGAAAATAAGGGGTTTAAACAAATGTCCACTGGGTTAAGGATCAATAACAGGTTATTGGATAAATCTATAAATATAAACTTTGAGGTACCAGGAAAGAATTAGATAATAAATAAGTTTAAAAGTAATAACATGGATTTATTGGATGAGACCTTTTGTGATAACAGAAACCATGAAAATATAACGGTAGATATGTTGTTGGGAATAGATATAATTCAATTTTTACAATCACTTACTTGGACTAAAATGTTGGATGGATCTTGTTTCGTAGTAAATTATAGAGTAGCTCCTGTCGGTAATATGTTGAACTTTTTGGATAAGGCACAAAGTAAAAGGATGAAATTTGAATAATAAAACTAAAACTGTGATCAACTTAGTAATAGATCCTCTCAAATCTTACTTCAATCCTTTGAAGACAGTGAGGTAGATAATGGACTTGAACACCTCTTTAGTTTTGAATATATGAGCATAAACAGGATGAGAAAGAGTTAGTTTCCTTTGATAAAGAACAAATTGATAAATTAAGGATGGATTTATAATGTAGAATTGCCCTGGTCTTTCGACAAATTTGACCTAGTCCCATCAAATTAATTTGTTGCACTTAAGGTTTTAGATAGAACAGTAGATCATCTTAGTAGAAAGGGACTCATCGACAAACACGAGGGACGTTCAATAGGTTTTGCGAACCGGTAGGGCAAAACAGAGGAAGGGGGATGGCTGTTTGTGGGGGTGTTAGGACAAGTTATGAAAAGTCAGGACCTGCAGCCGCACGCTCCTGCCTAGTCTATTTAAGAAGCAATAGCTGATCGCAGATCGTCAGTCACAAATATTTCAACAATGAAGAAGGTTGAGCACCGCACAGTGATCAACGTTTGACCAAGAAAGCCAAGAATGCAAAGGAGATCCATAAACGCATGGTTGCAGTGTACACCGACACCGCCCCTTCCTATTCAACCATTTTTCGCTGGAATAGGAAGTTCTGCCATAGTCATGAGTCCCTTGAACATGATCCCCGTCCAGGACGCCCGTCAGACGTGAACAACGAGCACAATATGGCCCGTGTGGAGAGGATGATCTTTGAAAATCGACGAGTGAAGGTCGAAGAAATCGAGCGAGATCTTGGAATATCACATGGAAGTGTTATTAACATCACCCACGACAATTTGGCCATGACCAAGGTCTCTGCCCGTTGGGTCCCTAGAAACCTCACGAAACCTCATACCCCATGATCGACTTTAACGTCGTCAAAGTCCATAAGGCTAGAGTTGCACAAGCTGCCCGGCGCGAGTGCGGATTTGAGGAGCTCAACCATCTCCCCTACAGTTCTATTCTGGCCCCTAGCGACTACTTTTTATTTCGCCAGCCCAAGACTGCACTGCGTGGACGCCAGTTTAGGGACGATTAAGATGTCCAGCTCGCCGTCTAGGAATCGATTGAACAGAAGTCGGGAGATTTCTGCTTGTCGGGAATTAAAACGCCTCAGGGACAAGTGGCGCAAGGGCATCAGAGTCGAGGGTAGTTATTTTGAAAAATAATAAACCACTTTTCCTCATATCTCGTTTCCTTATATCCGAATTGCAAAACCTATTGAACACCCTTCGTATCGAGAAGGTTTGATAAACAACTTGAAGATGGCATGATTGAGGAAATTAAAATATATCCTTCTGACTATCATAAATACATTTCGATTCCCCATAGATCAGTTGTAAAATTGGAGAAACAAGTGACTACCAAATTAAGACTGGTTTTCACTTGTTCTTTAAAAACTAATAAGGAATTGTCTTCACTTAATGTAGCTGCTTTTTCTGAAATAGATTTGATGAGTTTAATTTTAAAATTACTTTTTTATTTCAGGACAAATAAGTTTGTAATGTTGAATGATATTAAACAAGCTTTCTTTATGAATAAATTACAGAATGATGTTAACAAAAACGTTTTGTTTCTTCTGAAAACGGGGAAACACAATAGTAGTATTTGTTTATACTTCATCTCCTTTTATATTATATTTTGTTATGAAAAATCATGCTGAAAGGTTTCCTAATGATAAGTGTAAAGAAATATTATCTAATAATTTTTATGTAGACAATTTATTAATAACTGGTAATAAAGTAAATAAAATGCAAACTTTATATAATTAAGCCTATGATAGGATGAAAGAAAGAAGATTTGTTTTAAGATCCTGGAATTCCAATTCATCTGAATTCAGAGATCAAATATCATCTGATAATAGACTTTTTGAGCATTCGTGTTAAGAAGATAAGGCGTTGGGATATACATTTAACGTAAATAAGGATTGTTTCAGTCTTGTGCCTTGTAAAATAAACTCAGAAGCAGAAACAAAAAGAAAGGTATTGTCTCAGACTTCAAAAATATTTGATCCTGTGAACTAAGCCCTCCCTGTGACAATAAGAGGAAAAGGTTTAATGAAAAAAATATGAAAATTAGACATTGGTTGGAATGAAAAATTGCCTAAGGAAATTTGTGGGGAAATGAAAGGTATAAGTAGAGACTTTGCAATGTTATCTGAACTTAGTTTTCCTAGAGAATCACTTAATGAGCTTAACTTATATGGACTTCACATATATTGTGATAGTTCAGTGGAGGTCTATGGGTTTATGGCCTATGCTCTTGATCAGAATAATAAAGGTTCTTATTCGTTCTCCAAATCTAAATTAGCTCCATTAAATAAGAGAAATGAACATAGTATCCCTACTTTAGTATTAATAAGAGTCAGTTTAGCTTTTAAATGTTAAACCTTCAATATTAGAAGCCTACAATAATATTCAATTTCAATTTATAAATATTAGTGTTGATGCACAGGTTGTTTTGAATTGGTTAATACTAGAGAAACTAAAGTAAAATCTAAATTTGTCAGAAATAGAGTACTTGAGACAGATGGTTATAAATGTGCAATTGCTAAACAAGTTCAACTACCTGTCTTTTACTATTATGTAAATAGAGATGAAAAGCCGGCTAACATGATTACCAAGAGTCTATTCTATAGTAAATATTAAGGTAAATTAACCTTTTGGCTAGAAGGACCTCAGTGGTTAAATAATAGTTTTGTCACATGGACTCGCTACCCTTTAATAAGTATTTCTCCTGATTAAAAGCATCAAATAAGTACAGTATGTACTATGTAAGTAAATAAAGTAAATAAAGGTATTCATAATATAAATAAACATTCTGATTATGAGCAATTATTAAAAATTAAAGGGTTGTAATCCTAAAAGGAAAGCCCTTAAGTATTGGGTGAAAAATGCTCAGACTGAATATTTTTCAAATGAAATTGCTTTCTTACAAGACACTGCCAACAATAATAAAAACGTACCTCCTCTAGTATAAAATTTATATTATTCTTAGATTCAAATGGGATAAGTAGATTTTGGAGAAGAATATCTAAATGTTTGTACTTTGAATTTGATGTACACAGCCCAATTTTGCTTGCTAAAGAGCATAGGTTTGCATCACAATTAATACAAATATTGCCATTTAAAAGTGCAACATTTCGGAGTAGGCGCTACTTTGAACTACCTAAGGGAACAGGGTGTCGTAGAATTGCTCATAGTCTGGTCCAATAATTATTCTAGTCCTTGATCTGGACACACCGATTTTGTTTAAGTCAGTGGTATTGACCCTATGACTCAATCCTACGATCATATATATATATATATATATATGTATATATAGATATATATATATATATATATATATATATATATATATATATATATATATATATATATATATATATATATAGGTAGGCTTTAATTCCTACTGAAAGTGCGAAAGCTGGTTAGAGGCATGTTGTGCCGTAGCCAGGATTCTGACTATAAGAGTCCCACTTCTTACTGGGGGGAGGTTCGTGATTGTTGAATTCTAAGAGTGCAAAATACAGGTTGAATGAATTAGCCGAAGGGATGCTTAATTAATGTCTTGCCAAGGGTACGTAAAAAGGGAGGAGCCACAAATAAACACACGTACCCAAAATAAACTTTACTTTACACAAATATAATAATTAGCAAGAGTTAACAGGCAAAATTAAGGATTAAATATTAAACACTGACGTTAAGCGTCTAGATTTATATTGACTCAATGGGAGTATCAATCACTGTTAATTAAATAGGTAATTTAAGAATAGAGGGACACTGGGTTTACAGATTACCATTAATTGATGGATTGGAGAGACGACTACTCGGGTCCAGATGGGGTGGTTCGGGTGGCGTTAACACGAGTTCTCGGGGAGAGGAGGGATAAGACGACGGGTTCGGGGCTGCTAGCTGCAGTTCCGGTTAGTTCACTCCTAACTGGATGTGACACTAACAAATAGTAACTTTCAGTAACTAATTGAATGTTTTTTTCTTACTCAAGGTTCTTTGAGCAACAAAGCGTACTCTTCTAGTCACAGACTCTGCGGGGCGGGATTTACTTCCAGGAACACCTTGAGACAGCGACCAAGTTGACTCGACGGTGCGTTGGTAGTCGATACGTTGCGGCAATGACTCTCGTTCAACGTGAGGATTACGCAAGTAGATTTGGGTTACCCCTGTGGAGAGGTAAACGGCGATGTTATTCATATCACGGATTGTGGGAAATCGAGAGAGAGATCCCATTCACGACAATTCGCTTATCGCAGCGCCTTCTGGACAATCTCCATGCTATCATAAAGAAAGAAAATAAGATTTAAGCTTCTTTCTGAGATAGGCGTTCTTTCGTCCGACTTCCTGTCGCCAGTTGGGGGAAGGGTGGGCGGAGAGAGAGAGAGGAGACGAAGGTCATCTCAAACGACAAATTTCTTTCGTTCCCACGATTGTTTGGTTGCATGTGAGTATGTACGTTCCATACCCTCACACAGGGATTTTGGGTTCCCAAGGGTTAAGCAGTTAAGCCTGAATTGAGCAACTGTGTAATATGTAGGAAATCTAATGCCTTGCATATAAATATAGATATGCCTAAACACCCTATGAATTTGGTTAAGCTTTTTCAGCATGTGGGAATAGATTATACTGGCCATTTTGTGGTTAAAGATGAGTCGAGTGGTAAGACCACAAAAATGTTTATACTTGTGTTTAAATACCTAAATGTACTTTGAATTGTTCCCCGACATGTCTTCCCAGAATTGTATTCTAGCTTTACAAAGATTTAGTAATAAGTACACAACACCACAATACTTATATAGTGAAAAAGCAAAGTCATTTTTAAAGGTTGCAAGCATTCTTGAAAATTCTTTGCAGTCCGAAGAATTTCAGTCCGAACTTAGTAAATGCAACATCAAGCATGCTAAAATTCCTGTATATTCAGCTTGGATTGGCTTTGCATTGGAAAGACTAATTAGAATTGTAAAAAATTGTCCTTATAAAGTTATTGGAAGATCGAAATTAACTTAGTTTGAATTATTAACCTAACCTTCAAATATTCAACTCGCAATAAATTCCAGGCCTTTAACTTATAGATCTAGTTAAAAAAACTTGGAGTTCATAACACCTAATTCCTTCTTTAAATTACATGGTAATTCATTCCTTATTTTGAGAGGAGATGATAGTAATGTGTGTTTAGAAGATACTAGCCAACCTTCATTAGAAAAAACTGTAGAATTGCAAGAGGAAGTAATTGAAAATTTTAAAAAATTGTGGTATAAAAATGATCTTTTGAGTCTTCATGAACATAGAAGAAATTTACATCATAATAAGTTGGAAAATGGAATTAAAGTTGGAGACATCGTCCTAATAAAAGCACTTAATAAACCCAGACCATTGTGGAGGATGGGTAAAGTTTCAGAACTAGTTATAGGTTTTGATGGTAACAAGGTCTGTGAAACTAAAGCAAGGTAATGGGTATATAGAACATCATTCAATTTGTAATCTTTATCATATGAAACTATCAGTGTACCATGCTATAAAGGAAAGGGACACTAGATCTAGTTCAATAAAAATAGATATAGAAACAGGCAGTACAAATGAACCTAAATCTATTCCTATTAAACAAAGTTGGAGGTCTGTGAGGCCTAAGAGAAAGGCTACTCTGAGAGGTTTAAAAGAATGCTAAGGGAAAATATAGATAATTTATAAGTATTTGCTCTTCGGTCTATATTATTAGTTGCTATATTTATTAATGGTTTATTAGGGGTGTAAGGGAATGGTCACTTCCCCCCCCCCCCGTTCACTCGTGATGCAGTCCCAAGGCGGTGGTTACCGCAAGGACATCCGCCCCAGGCATCGGCGGGTCAGTGTTTAACCACAGTGTGGCATAACTCGGTGCCATGTAAGACCCTAAAGGTAAAAAAGGTAAGATCTCCCCCAGGAGAGTGAGATCCAGTTTCAAGTCGAACAAGAAATTGGAGACGGGTTTCTCCCAATCTCGATGGCTAACGAGGAGCCGATGTTTGACTTCGTGGGAAAGACCGTTAGGAAAAAGAACTCTCCTGGGGCCGTCCTCAAGCCCCTCTCCCCCTTACCACTCCCCCAGTGGGGGTGCGAGGTATAAAAGAGGAACTCTGAGGAAAATCGTGGTAGTATACGTCAGTCTCTAGGTGACGAAGTCCTCGGATCCAAAACCGAGCTACCGAGACTGGAGAGGTAGTGTACTTGGCTCGCCAGACCAAGAATTACCCTGCAAGAGAGGCAGGGCTACCTACCTTAAGGGGCTAAGAAAAAGCTCATCCTTGAGCTAAGTCCCTGGTTATCAAACCAAACAATAAGTGAACTTTGGTAAGTTCGACTTACTCTCGCCAGAGAGATTCCTCATATCCTGGTGCACCTTAAACACCAGGGGTATTCCTCGTCCTTGAGGAATTAAGAAGAAGAAGGAAAAGGCTCCCCCTCGAGCCCGTTGTTCGGTGGCCACACCAAACTTTAAGTAATTTATTCTCGCCAGAGAAACCCCCCTCCATTATCCTCGCCCGTGAAGAAGACCCTCCCCAAGTTCAGGCCTCGTCCATAAGGAAATTAGTAACGAAGGAGAAAAGCTCCTCCTCGAGCTCGTTACTCGGTGATCACACCGCACTCCAATTTAACTTGAATTAAGAACGAAGTTCGACTCACTCTCGCCAGAGAGACCATGACTGCCTAGGTGGTGCATAAAGCACCGAAATTGTTCTCGTCCTGAAGCCCCCCCCCCCGGAAGAACGTGTGGACCCCCCAGCTGCTACCCTCGCCAAGACGACCGTGGAATTCCGCCCATCTACACGCGTCAAGAGTAAATATTTCTGAGGCCCTTTAAACTCCACGAGTCCGTAAGCCTAATTTTTATATTATTGTTGTGTAGAGAAAACGTTAACCAAGTTTTGTGGGTAAACTAATTTAATTAATTTTTGTTCAGGATAATATTCCGAGTATTCCTGTAGTTAATGTATAAATGTTATGTATTCATTTGATAAAGGTCAATTATAAGTTATTTTGGGATTAATGTTCGTTTCTCTTATATATATCCTTACGTGTTGCACAACAGCTCTGTGCTTTAAGATATTCTTATAATATCAATATATTAGACACTCTTAGCACTCTTAGAGACTAGAACTAAAAGGAGGGGCATTCTACGATACTAACTAAATAAAAGTGGTGTCAGGTAAGTAGGGTTCTTATCAGAAAGAATTCTACGACATAATTAAAGTGGTGTCAGGTGTGGGGTTCTTATCAGAAAGAATTCTACGACATAATGAAAGTGGTGTCAGGTTTTGTAGGTTGTTATTATAAAGAACCCAGCAGTGTCTAATTAAGAAAGAGCCAACACGTAAAGGAATATCAGATCAGGAATAAGAGAATAATTGACGAGAGGAAAATTGGTAGAGTTAGGGGTGGTAACAATCTGAAGGTAATTGATAGGTCAAGTGGTAAATTTGAGGTCGGGAGTGATATTTCAATCAGCATAGTAGTGGGATTAAGGCTAAGTTATGCTAAGCGCTACCTGGTGAGCGGCGGCATAATTATCTGAAAATACAGAAAGGAAAAATCGACGGACCAACACGAAATGGATCCAGTCAAAAGATTTTACCAACAAGCCCAAAGTCTGGGACTTGAAGGCACAGAAATGCATGACTACGTCATGGCAGAATTAAGAATAGATTGTGTAGAAGAAGAAAGAATTTTGGATATAGAAGAAGAACAAGAATTAATAAAGCTTGAGAGAGAAAAAGAGGATATAAAAAGAGAGAATAAAAGAGAACGTGAATTAATGGAAATACGGATGAACCGAAAAAATGAAGAGTCCCGAATACAGCGGAAAATAGAAACAGAGGAAAGAAGAATGCTGAGAGGAGGTAAAACAAGCGAAAGAATAATACTGTTGAAAAGAGAAGCACGAGAATTCAGAATAAGGATAGAAATGGAAGATGAAGAAAGAAGACTAAATATAAAGCTGGAAGATGAAGAAAGAAGAACTCGACGGGAAAACGAAATAGCGAAAGCAGAACAAGAAGCCGATGAAAGGAGAATGAAGATGGAAAAAGAGTCAAAAGAGAGGAGAATAAAGATTAAAAAAGAAATAGATGAAAGGAGAATGAAGAGGGAAAAGGAACGTTCTCAAGTTGAAAGAGAAGAGAGAGAAGAAAAGGAAAGATTGCTCGCACTCGAAAGAGCACCTATCGAGAATCTCATAGAGGCCGAGGAAGTTGTAGCCCGGCCTGGACCTAAGAAAGGACCATCGAGGGAAACCCAGCTAATTGGGGTAACGATGGAAGAGGTAGAAAGTAGGGAAGAGGTACTCGCAGGAGTACCAAAGGAAGAACCTACGAGTAGAACCCAGCCAAATGGGGTTATCAGGGAAGAAGAAGAAGGTAGAGTAGAGGTACGAGCAGGTGTACCTGAGGAACTACCTACTAAGAGAAGTCAGTCAAATGAGTTGACAAGGAAGGAAGAAAGAGGTGCTATGGCTATGCACCCAGGTAAGACGAATCAAATGGTAGACGCGGATGAGTATCCCCTACCCCTAGTAGTCTCCTCCCCGAACGGAACGTCCACGGAGTTACCGCTAAATCGCCAAGTCGTAGTGAGCGCCAAGCCCATTAACGACCTCGCAGGGAAAAGTTTTCTCGATCCCCAAAGATCGAACCCAGACACGATCTTCCCGTGTACCGGGTTAAAGGAGAGCTATGGGACCTACGCTCCCATCAATTATGCCCCGCTGCAACAGGCCGCTCTAGCCTTAATGTTCAATTTAAAGGTAGTCAAATACCATAATATGGGTAAGTCGCGTAGGTTGAAATACCGCTACCATTTAGTAACATACTGGGGTAGACTCAATAACACGAACGGCCGACTCAGGCGCGGTAGAATAATGGTCACAGAGCACCATTTTAGGATCAGCTACATCAAAGGAGCCGATAATGTACAGCTGCTCTATAGGTGGAGACGAAAAACCATGGAGGGTTATTTCAGTACCTAATGAGCGTGAAACCATGTTTTCATTTGTTGTTCGTGTTAATATTTATCGGTAGGATTTAAGTTCTCAAAAACTTAGAAATGTAAGGAAGTAGCTTGTTTTGTTGTTTTTTTTTGTGGGTATTCGATGAATTAAGGTTTTGCTATGTTCATGTAAAATTGTAAATCGAGTGTCTAGCTCGACACATTGCCTGTGTAAACGCGCGGGGGGGCGCTCATATGTAAGGAAACTTAATGTAAGAGAGGGCTCAAAGAAATACAACTTTGCTAAGCTCGACTAGGTTGAGTAAGTTGTTTTGAGTTCCCGGGAGCATCCCCCGCCCCCCATTATGTTCTTCGGTGGGAGGTGTGTAAGGGAATGGTCACTTCCCCCCCCCCCCCGTTCACTCGTGATGCAGTCCCAAGGCGGTGGTTACCGCAAGGACATCCACCCCAGGCATCGGCGGGTCAGTGTTTAACCACAGTGTGGCATAACTCGGTGCCATGTAAGACCCTAAAGGTAAAAAAGGTAAGATCTCCCCCAGGAGAGTGAGATCCAGTTTCAAGTCGAACAAGAAATTGGAGACGGGTTTCTCCCAATCTCGATGGCTAACGAGGAGCCGATGTTTGACTTCGTGGGAAAGACCGTTAGGAAAAAGAACTCTCCTGGGGCCGTCCTCAAGCCCCTCTCCCCCTTACCACTCCCCCAGTGGGGGTGCGAGGTATAAAAGAGGAACTCTGAGGAAAATCGTGGTAGTATACGTCAGTCTCTAGGTGACGAAGTCCTCGGATCCAAAACCGAGCTACCGAGACTGGAGAGGTAGTGTACTTGGCTCGCCAGACCAAGAATTACCCTGCAAGAGAGGCAGGGCTACCTACCTTAAGGGGCTAAGAAAAAGCTCATCCTTGAGCTAAGTCCCTGGTTATCAAACCAAACAATAAGTGAACTTTGGTAAGTTCGACTTACTCTCGCCAGAGAGATTCCTCATATCCTGGTGCACCTTAAACACCAGGGGTATTCCTCGTCCTTGAGGAATTAAGAAGAAGAAGGAAAAGGCTCCCCCTCGAGCCCGTTGTTCGGTGGCCACACCAAACTTTAAGTAATTTATTCTCGCCAGAGAAACCCCCCTCCATTATCCTCGCCCGTGAAGAAGACCCTCCCCAAGTTCAGGCCTCGTCCATAAGGAAATTAGTAACGAAGGAGAAAAGCTCCTCCTCGAGCTCGTTACTCGGTGATCACACCGCACTCCAATTTAACTTGAATTAAGAATGAAGCTCGACTCACTCTCGCCAGAGAGACCACGACTGCCTAGGTGGTGCATAAAGCACCGAAATTGTTCTCGTCCTGAAGACCCCCCCCCCGGAAGAACGTGTAGACCCCCCAGCTGCTACCCTCGCCAAGACGACCGTGGAATTCCGCCCATCTACACGCGTCAAGAGTAAATATTTCTGAGGCCCTTTAAACTCCACGAGTCCGTAAGCCTAATTTTTATATTATTGTTGTGTAGAGAAAACGTTAACCAAGTTTTGTGGGTAAACTAATTTAATTCATTTTTGTTTAGGATAATATTCCGAGTATTCCTGTAGTTAATGTATAAATGTTATGTATTCATTTGATAAAGGTCAATTATAAGTTATTTTGGGATTAATGTTCGTTTCTCTTATATATATCCTTACGTGTTGCACAACAGCTCTGTGCTTTAAGATATTCTTATAATATCAATATATTAGACACTCTTAGCACTCTTAGAGACTAGAACTAAAAGGAGGGGCATTCTACGATACTAACTAAATATAAGTGGTGTCAGGTAAGTAGGGTTCTTATCAGAAAGAATTCTACGACATAATTAAAGTGGTGTCAGGTGTGGGGTTCTTATCAGAAAGAATTCTACGACAAGGGGTTTGAAATAAGCTTCTATGCTACATTCTTGATTAGCTTAAAATCAAGGTGAGGATGCTTAGGACTAAAATGCTACACTCTTGACTAACCTATATCAGATTGAGGATGCTCTACGATTATTTTAAAATGCTACACTCTTAAAACTTTTTTCCGAGTGAGGAAGTTATAATTTAATGGTTTATTCTTAATAACCTTAATTAAGGATAAGGACATTGTAAATATAATTCTTTGAAAATAATAAAAGTAAAAAAAATATATGTAAATAATTCAATGAATAAATATAAATAGGATATAGCCTATAGCAAGCTAATTTAGTATTAGTGTAAATATTTATAAAAACTTTTGTAAGGTGAGGATGGTACTACGTATTAATAATTTTGTGCCTTTGATTATCTTTTGGTAAATTAACCAAATTAATTAAGTATAATAAAGGTATCGCTTGTAAATAATAAGAGATTCTTCCTTATGTTGTTTATTGTAACTTTAGAATCGTAATCTTTTGTGAGGAGTATGTTAGAAATTAGGGTTTCTGTATCTGAATAGGATTAGAGTTTTTATTCAAGTAACTTTAAATTAAATATAATAATAAACTCTGTTTAAAAATTGGGAAAAAGTTAAACTTCAGAGCTCGGAAATGTAGTCTTTTATAATCAACACTCGTTTGGTATTTCGGCTGTGATAGTGTGATTTAAAAATTCAATTAAATACTTAAATACTTAAGCTATTTAGTAAAATACCTATTAGCGTTAATGCTAAATATTTAATAAAATATAAAATAATAATAATTTTCCAAAAATAAATTATCATTTGTTATAATGTAATGAAAAGAGGCTAGAAAAAGCTCTATTAGCGTCTGCGTGGTAGATTTCGAAATCGAAGACAGACAGCAGAAAATATTTTTCAGTATTTTCTGAGCTGGCATCAGCGCAGGACACAAATATTACTTAGTGAATATAAAGTAAAATTTCTGAAGTAAACCAAGACTTCAAAGCCCAGTTGCAACTAAATCTGGATCCCCAAACGTTTAAGTATCTTTGCACATTGTTTTACGTTAGAAGTATTATGAAAATAATTATAAACTTGTATATAAATAAAAACTTTGGGGTTACTCCGCAAGTGATAAGTAAATAGGAGGTGGGTAAAAATTTATGGTTACACAAATTCGTAACAATATGTACCTTTATCAATTCAGTAAACAGTTCTTGGACGTTTCGTCGCCGAACGTTTATTTTCTCACATGAACTATATTTTGTAATAAAACGTATTTGTTTAAAAAAATGACTTAAAGTGTCTTTGATTTTCAAAAAAAAGAAACTTAAAAGCCATGCCCTTATAACCTTACAAGTTATGGGCAATACCTTTTATGTATTGCAATCCATCTAACTTGGAATAGTCATTTAAGAGATTTTTCTTCTTTCCTGAACAATTGCATATTTTTACTATCTAATTGCATAATAACAGCCAAAGCTTGTTGTGTTGTTAATTCACAAACATTTTGTTCAATTTTCAATTTTGTAATTAGGCGAGCTAAGTTTTGAATTATTTGTACGAGGAATTCCGGCTAAGGTCTTTTCTCTTAATTTCTAGATTGATATATGAAATTGTGGGCATCTCCACCTTCCTCTTATCACAGCCTATAACCAAGTACTCTCGTACCTGGTCTAAAGAAGCCATAATTATTTTTTTAAGTTTACAAAAGGTCATATCATTTTATTCATGATTTTGGAATTTCACAATGAAATACACTAGTGGAACATTATGTTTTTCTCCATGAAGAGTTTGGATGGAATATAGTTGATGGCCGGAAGAGGAAGAAGCACTGAGAATGTAACGTTAAAAAACTTATGTACAATTTTTGTTCGTAAATCAAGGTTAGCGCCAGTTTCCATAGTAATGATGCTCTTGTCTTTGAATCGGATGAATCTGTTGCCCCTTAACCAAAATCGTAAGTCGGTGTGTAACTTCTTTTTCATTAGGAACATTTTTCTAATCATTCTGCTAAGATTTTCCTTTTTGAAAAGCGAACCACTGCTTCTAATGGAAGATCAGATGTGTAGTTCTGAAGTAATCGGTTGTGCCCTTCTGAAGTACAGTAAGTGTTTTGATTACAACGGATCTTTTGTCAACTGGTGGGTAGGAATGTTGGTGTGGATCACCTTGAAGAACATGATTTATTTTATTATTCGTTTGACAGATTTTCCTCTTTCTTACCATTTATAATACGTCAATATCATACTGAATTTCATGCCCAGTATAAGCATTACATTAAATTTGATCGACAGGCTAGAATGGATTTATGGAAAATATCCCATCTTCTTAACAAAGTCCATTTGATCACAAAATATAGTCCATGCAAGAAAGGAAAACGTTCGGCAACGATTTGTCGGACGACAAAACGGCCGGTGACCAAACAATCACGAGATGAAACATCCGGTGACGAAAGGTCCGGTCACGTCGTCAACACTTGAATAGGTAAGTGGGCACTTTCATCATTGTCAATTTGCCAGTAGTTGATTAGGCGTAATGAGGTACAATAGTCTGCTTGGCCAGGGCAGATTGAATCATCAGCTTTAGTTTGAAGACTTGACGTGGAGTAATTATCCCGGGTAATTTATCAAACCTTTCTTCCGATGATGAACCAGTAAGCGAATTCTCCCCTCGCCTAATAGGGTGATATTTTCTCAATACTCGCTAAGCCTTTTTTCAGTTGCACATTATAATTAGAATTATCTATTAGTACCTATTTAAACTAATGTTTGTTTATATATTTCAGATTTTGAAAATAAAGAATTGAAATACCTTTACAAATTGACAAAACAATCAAGTAATATGTCCTCAAGCACTAAAAAGTTCATATGTTGTAGGTGAAAGTGATCAGCAGAGGCTTAACCAGGCCGAGTTGAATGATCTTGTAAGGGATCCAAATTTACCAACAAAGGCTGCGGAAATTTTAGCTTAAACAGAAGACTTAAACTGAAAAGCATACTTAGTTCAAACACATACATTTCAATTTAAAGAAACAGATACTGTAAAAGGAACTTCTTAAGTATTTTAGGACAGAGCATAGTTTAATATATTGCTGTGATATACCAGGTTTGTTAAAGGAGATGGGGGTTCAGTCTTACAATGCAAGTGATTAGCGTTTGTTTGTAGACAGTTCCAAAAGAAATTTTAAGTGTGTGTTGCTGCATAATGTCAATTTATCCAGCTCGATACCAATTGGGCACTCAATAACATTAAAAAAAAGTATGAGCATATAGAAACTGCTTTAAAACATATCAAATATAGGGAGTACGAGTGTATCATATATGTTTAATTATAAATGGTCAATTTTCTGCTAGGGCAACAAGCAGAATATACTAAATATCGCTGCTTCCTTTGCTTAAGGGGCAGTAGAGCTAAAGAAGAACATTATTCTAAACAAATCTAGCCAGCACGAACATCATTACTGTGGGAGAAAAAAATGTAATTAATCCACCTTTAGTGAGCAGAGATAAAATCATATTTCATCCTCTGCATAGCAAACTATGTCTCATTAAACAATATGTAAAAGCTTTAGATACAAACAGCAAGCATTTCCAACACATACTTTCAAAATTCCTAAGTTTAAGTTCTAAAAAATTCAAAGCTAAATTTTCGACGGTCCACAAATAAGAACATTAATTAATGACAACAGTTTTCCTAATGTCATGAATGAAAGCGAAAGAAACACCTGGTTTTCATTCGTCGACTTGATAAAAAAGCTTTTAAGGAAATTATATGGCAGATAACTAAGAAGAAGTCGTAAGAAATCTTTTAAGGGACTAGAAAGAGGTAGGTTACAATATGAGCATAAAAATGCATTTTTGAATAGTCATCTTGACCAATTTCCAAGTAATTCAGGTGATGTATGTAAGAGACAAACAAGGGGAGAAATTCCACCAAGATGATAAAATTTTGGAGGAATGTTATCAAGGACGCTGGGATTGCCACATGATGGATGATTATTGCTAGGTGCTTAAAATGAAGGGGTTCGTTTGTTTCGCCACTATTTTCCTTCCTTGCAAATGTGAGCCCTTCTCTTTTGGAGCATTCAAGGATTTTATTTAGACTGCGTTATTTCATTATATAATGAGTTTCTTTTAGAGTTCCTTCTGAATAAGACTTATTGGTCCTGCTTTTACAAGAAATCAAAAGTACGAATCCGTTTTTGGAGTCTACCGGTAGTAGGTTTTTGCTTCTCGGCTTAATTTAATTTTTCCACGAATCATTTTCAACCTTGTTATCTTTGGACCCATGTAATCCTTCTTTTCGTGAATGCAGAATTACTTCGGAGGTTTCATATTGTTTGAACAAACTGAGTTGGGATATTTACACTCATGAACCTTTAGATTTAGGCTTTCACGTTGAAACCATTTTTTAGTAATTTGCGAAAGAGTTTTGCAGTTTTCTGTCTAACTGGTATCACAATGTGATAAAGATTCCTTAGGGTATTCATTTTGCCTAACTATATTGACAAATTTCTGGTCCACAATTAAACTGGCCTGGTTTATCTGAGTCGTTAATTTGTTAGAGACCCAAAACACTAAATCTAGTTTTATTTGTGATGGGTAAACGTTCAATCTAAATCTTAATTGTTCTCAAGGTGCGACCAGCTTACTTTTATGTATTTATTACATTGTCGATACTATGTATATGCGATATATTTGTATATTTGGTTAGGTTATGGTATATTTAAGATTTAATTTACTTGCGTAGGCCTCGCCTCTGCTGCTTCCATGAACTCCTTCATTGCTTTATTCGAAGATATAGTCGTATTTACCAGGGCGAAGTGCAATTTCCATTTCAAAACTCTGTCCCTACTGTGAGAAGCGCGTTCAGTAGTTGATTTGTTGAAGTTTTCCTGTTTTTTTTTGCTCCTTATGTCTATGGTTATCTAGCGTAAATCTATTGAGCTTCTGAGATATTATTTTTTGTGTATACTCGTATTTATGAATATAATCTTAGATAGATTTAATTGCTTAAATTCCTGTAACTTCGGTATTTTTTATTAATCTTATGCATATTTAGACCAATTAGTTGTTCTTTTGGTCGGTACTATGTTTAATTAGTATTTATGTTAAGGTAAATTAGTAGAATTAGTATGGACTTTAATATAATTTCCGTGGAAAAGCTTGATCAATTGGCTTCAACAAATTTTTCGGAAAATTCGTGCAAACCTTTTCTCGTTGTGCTCTTATGTCCGCTGAATTTCCGTTTATCGTTTGTCTGGCAAAAAGATCTCAACTTGCCTGCTAGCCACCAAACAGTGAGCAGGCAAGTTGAGAAAAAGACTCAGTTTCCCAATCTTACAAGGATTTGATGATAGTGGTGTAAAATCTTCAAGAGGGACCACTCGGCGCTTTGCGTCTTCAAGCAGAGGCCAGATACAGTTCGACAACACAGCAACTCTCAACAATATGATGATAAGTGCACCTGTAGACGGCCAAACTCCCAAATCTGTAATGGTATGGGGTTGTTTTTTTGTGGTTCTATGAGGAGAGGAGGATTTTTTACCTTCGCAAGAACAAAATAATGAATGATGAAAGCTATGTAACCGTCTTGAAGGATCATCTTTTGAATTTTTCCACGTCTACAAGTGTAAAATATTTCAACATGCCTTACCCATTGCCACCGCGGTTAAAATTCCGTCATTTTATAGCGGAGTAGGGGATTCAGCTTTGAGAATGGCTCGGCAAAAATTCGCCAAAGCATGCCACCACGATTCTAGAAGGTGATAAATAAGAAAGAAAAGATGAAAATTTTACTTTTTGGCAGTTTTTAAGTTGTTGTCAGTGTTTTTATTTGACCACGTAATTTTTTGCCTCGATCAAGGTTTTCCGCGGAAACTATATATGCAGGGTTTCCTGAAGTCGCGCACCATTCCGGTTTAAAAAAAAAAAACACCTTAATTGATTTCAAAAGCACCTTTACTGATTTCAAAAACATCTTTATTGATAGTAATTGATGCAATATATTTTATAGCTTTCAGATTGGATTATGGCTGAGAAACTAAGAGTAGAAAGAAGAGTCTAACTTGTTTGGAAGACATGGTGTAACACACCGCTGGAATCTGGGGGGGAAGGAAATCATTGGCCCTTACTTTCTCAATGATAATGTCACTGGTGGAACCTGTTTAGAGCTTCTACAGACCTTCTTGTTTGACTCCTTTGAAGATATTCCAATAAGTTAACAACAAAGCTTCATTTTTTTAGTGTGACGGAGCTCCAGCGCACTTTACTATTTGCATACGTGACTAATGATCCAAACCTTTCCTAACAGATAGATTGGACGGAGAGTTCCCGTAGAGTATCCACCCCGATCCTCAGATCTTACTCTTTTTTACTATTTTCATTTGGGATATCTCAAATCTGTTATGTATCAGAATCGTCCACGCGCTCTTGATGATTTGAAGGCTGAAGTAAAAACTGACTGCCAAAAAACCAACCCTAAACCCTCAGGAGCGCGAAAGACAGTTTTATGAAGAGAATTGATGCGTGTTTTATTGCCGATTGTGCTCAATTTGAGCATTTCTGATAATTATTATAAATAACTGTGTTTTTGAAATCAATAAAGGTGTTTTTATTTAAAACCAGGATTGTGCATGACTTCTGAAAAACCCTGTATATATTTTTAGTGGAGTATGGGCTTCTGTACTTAATTATAATTATAATGTTATTTCGATTCTTGGCCTAAAAATTTAAGGTTTGACATAATTTGTATGTAACTTTAGTAAAACAGAACAGGGGAATTTGAAGTGAGTAGAGCAGATTTGGTCAGAGTAATCGTAAGTAGGTTACCTTAATTCCCCCAAATTCGAATAAACTAAGAATAAATAAATGGGATTTGCATGAACGCCCACTGTTCTGGCTCCACCATCCAGAAGAACATGATAGGGTATAAACACTTTATTTATGGTCTCGGTGGAGGACAGTATTTTGACATGGTTCCATTCGAATATTTTGTAAAACAAGAAGATTTTAACAGTTGTAGTTTATTGTTTGGGTAATGAAATCTTGAGTTGAGAAGGCGTCAAAGTTCAGGTTGCTTTCCTAACGAAGCTGGTTACGGGTAGAGTGTATTGGCATGGCTTAGGTATGCCGCAGAAAATAAGGGAAGGCCTAAAGATCTGCAGTGTTGCGCTCCGTCTTGATCCTAAGCACGCCAAAGAGTCGCCTCTTTAGTGTTATCGGGTTATATTCTTGAGAAATAGTTTCACTTTCCCTTACCTCACCATTTTCTTTATCAACCTCTCTTTAAAAAGGTTTTGTGTTGAGCACCTCGTTGGTCATCCCTTAGTTTCGGTAAAATAAGTTTAAAAAACAATTCCCTTTCACACTACATGAATGGTGTCGAGGTTATATTATAGAAAAATAAAAACAATCTGGAGAAATTTTCGAGAAAGAGTTGTAGTGAAAGGACGCCAAATTGTGTAAAAGATAAATGAAACCAATTGACCAAGGCCTCGTGTGGAGAGGCGGGACAACCCGCATTTCCAAAATAGACTCCCCACAATCAAAAATGTATCGAGGGGTCGGTCCCCTTTGCAATGTCGGTAATATTAACGAATCAAATTATAGTTGGTGCGCATCAATGCTGATGAATTTACCAGCCCCTACCACACATTTATGCACGGCCCATTAAGCACAGGGCCCGTGCCGAAAGACCTTCATATGGAAGGTCCTTACTCTCATTCCGAAACTTTGCTTCTCCTTCGAAACCATAGTCACACTCTCATAAACCACCGTTTGCACCAGCATACTCTCATGCAGTTACCTGGCACATTTCGCACTCAAACTCCTTCACTCACTAAACTCTAAACCTTTTAGAGACTTTCATAACATTTCAACCCTTTGTGGTGGCATTTTATTTAAACATTTTCACTAAATCACAGATACTTAAAACTTCGTACTTGTTATAGGTGACACCACGGTATCGAAGATCACACTTCAACTCATTCTCACAATATTCTTACCCCCAAATACCGTTAAATCATTCTCTTTTGCATTTACATTCAGCCCTCAACTCTCACCAATCCTTTCAGAAGCTAAGATTAACATTTCCAAATCTCAATCTCACTCTGAGGCATCAACACCAGGTCATCAGCATATACCAATATGGATAGAACACATCTCCCACCATTTCTTATCAATCTCACTCATTTTCCTCCATTCCCACGTTTTCTTCTTTCAGTACTTCATGCATAATAATATTAAACGTTCATTGCAAAATCACACAAACTTGTCTTACATCTCCGCATACGTCGAACCATTCACCTTAACTTCAGAATTAATTACTAATATAATTTCTTGTCACACAATCCAATAGTTTACTACTCACTCCATATATCCATAACACCGGTCGTAATATTTCTTTATCTACACAATCATATGCCTTTTCTAGATCCAGGAACATAACTACCCTTTACACCTTTTATATGCGTTTTTTCAGCAAACTTTCTTCCGCTCCCAATGCTTGATCCACACACACCCTGCACGGTGGTAACCCATCCTTTTTATATCTAATCAAGAAATCAGTTATCAATCTTATAAGCACAATCACAACTTTTCCATACACTTTACCTACAACATTCAACAAACTCTTGTCCTTATGTTCTTGTATTTTCCTTTCTCCTATTTACGTCTAAACAACAGTTGCACACTGCCTTCTACCAGTCTTAAACTGTTTTACACTTTCAAATGTCTTACAAGATGGCTACTAAACCTATTCCTAATTAAAACCATCGCCTCTTTTTATCATCTCAACGGAGTCACTATACCATATATTCCATATACCTTCCCAGCAACAACATCTTATCTGTTCCATATCCCACTTAAGCGGCCAATTTACGCTCAGACATCCAATCATATTTGCATTTTTATCATCTTCTATGCTCAGATTATACAACGCATCAAAGTATTCATATCATCTACTTTTGACCTCATTGATCACAATCACTCTATTATTCTTGTTCTTGATATCTACACAACAAGCATTTCTATCCTCACTTGGTACGGCAAGGAGGTCTACTGCGAACTCAAGCTCAGTAGAGACCAATTATAGAAATTGTTATGCATCTCACCGGCGATCCGCGTGATATATTATTTGACTCCTAATTTTTAAGCGATTTTCTTTGAATTCTTCGTTAGAGAAAACTTGCGCTAACGAAATGGACCTAAGATTAGTTGTAAATTTGCCTCGTCACACTAATTCTGGTTTATGTTGTCCTGCTTGTGTGGTCACTGGTTTGTCTAGCGCTGCTTTGCGCTTTTCTGGGTTTTCTTTACATTTGTCTTACGTAGCCACTACCTAACTGGCGCATTCCTTTTCTGACTCTTATGCGTGGTAGACCTGGGAAAGCTATAATTATAATGCTCTGGGTGAAAAAAGCAAGTAGTTCATAGTAATTGAAAGCGTGTTTGACTTATTCGTAAAAAAAATGAAGATATTTACAAACTATCCGTTCTTTGCTATGAAAAAAAACATTATTCCATGAATTTAAAGATTTCTTACTATAGTTTGGTCATCAAATGTTGTATTTTAGTAAAATTCTGAAGTTTTAAACTGATCTCTAACAGCTCTATTATTTTGTCATTTTTGAAGCATTTGATATTAAGTATCATTGATATATACACTATTCTCAACTTTTCCATCGGTTGTCCTTTTTTTCAGCAACTAACTCCATTATTATGTATTTTCCTTAATATTTTTCCACCATGTGTTGTTTTTGACAGAATTTGGTAATTTTTTTTAGCCCCTGGGGAAATAAATTCATGAAATTGCGCGAATTCAATCTATTAATAATTATTTTGAGACGAGACTGTCTGAAATAAATTTCCCCAAATCAAAATCAGTTTGCGAGTTAAAATTGGATGCCCTCAACCAATGTTGAAAAATTTGGAGGAATTAATGGCCATGGAAATTTCAGCCAACGTTCGCAAACAAAATCATTTTAAGTAAAATTTAGTTGCTTTCATAAAAATCTTAAATATTTTCAATACTTTAATACTTGGAGATAATTTAAATAATATGGCATTTAACTCGATTAATTGAATATTGGAGGACGATATGTAAGAGGATGAGCGGTTACCATAGCAACGGTTACTTACTGAGTCACTGCATCGTGCGTAGCTGGGGGACACTCCTCACCCACGTCAAAAAAGTGACTGTATCAAATCAACAACTCTAACATCCCAGAAACAACTGTTTCAATAGACTATTTTAACCTTGCCTTTTCCCTTACGATAAAGATGGGCGTTTCAAACAGACCCGGTGGCACGCTAAAGGATAAAACTTGGGATTAAATTGCATTGCTTGCAGCCCCGGGATTCGGCTATTATACCAACGGTTACCCCTCGTATTCCCAGAATATTGAATCAGGTACGCCTTTGAGATACTTGTAATCCACATCAAGGAGTGAGATGACCTTATCCAATAGACCAATGCTTGTTCCAATTTAGACTCTTCCTTCTAGTGGATTTAGTCTCCTTTCTGCTACATGACTACGAAGATGCTCATTTACCAGTGACTTTATGTTCGTCGATTGTCGCCTCCCCGTGGCTTGGTGAAGATCTAAAAATACTGATTGATTTTGGACAGTGTCACAGGTCTCTCAGTTCTTACAAGTATCTCTCATGCAGCATATCACTTCTTATTATAATATTAATTTCATGAAATTTTGCGTTTTTCTTGATTCTTTCTTTGACTTCAACTCTTCAGCCTCAAACATTTATTCTTATTTCAGAGGTAGGAAGCGTTATGCAGGATATAAGATGACATCATACTTGTTATCTATCTGCACTTGAGGTATTTGTCTAGAACGAAAAAATACAGTAGTAATTGATCAGCTAAGATTAAGCATATAAAATTTATATTTTATGTTCTTTGACGATATTTTTGTCCATAAAACATAAGAAATGATAACAGAAGGTGACAATGACAGGGAAATAAATGTGATTCAATGAATGAAGTTTGCTTATCACCTGTGTAATGCTCCCAAAGTCAGTTCCCCTCCAAATGCAAACCAATAGATACTACTCTTTTATATTAATAAATAAGAATTTATAAAATTATTTCCCCTCTAATTTTTATTATATTAAATCATTAAACTAATTGTATTATAGTAAAGTATTAGTACTCAGGTTCGCGCTTAAGCTTACCTAGCAATGGAAAATAAATCCCTTCTGAAACTTAATCCACAGTAAACTATTTATATTACAAAAGGAAAACCACCGAAAGCATCTATTTCCTTCGCAAAAGGAGTGATAATAATGGGAGTGAGTCGTGTAGAATGTACTTTCAACCAAAGAGCTAAATGAGGAAACTACTTGAAGCGCTATCGAACAAGTGGATGCGCAACGCTCGTGAAACTAGCTTCTTCCATCACTGGAGGGAGATGCCATTTTGGATACTGACTTACCGAATGACACTCCTGTTCGTTGCCCCGCTGAAAATGGAGCCCAGCATACGACTATTATTTAATTTACTTTGCCCAAGAACTTTGTGCACTCCCGGTAGATATCTAATATCTTCCTCTCTAATGGTTTATTATTTCTGAGTCGCGTTAATTTCAACTTCTTTTTACTGAGATTTATTCATTCATTTTTCTCAAATTATCGATCTGACTTCTGTAAACTGTAATGAAAGGGAATAAAAAAAGGCGATTAAAGGAGGTTAATTGTTGGTTGTTCTATGAAGTCGTAGGTCAGGTTAGGCTGTGTTCAATAAGATTTGGTTACGTTTGAAACAGGTTAATTTAAGTTTAAGTTGTTTGGTTCGATCAAGAAATACTACTTTAAATTAGACTAGTCTAACCTTTGGTATAGTTAAGTTACATGGAGTTACATTAAGATAAAGTTACGTTAGGTTAAGTTAAAATTTTATAAGTGTGTAAATTTAAATAATTATAGATTAGGTTTGATAAGAAGTAAAGTAGAAGTATCCCACTACTTAGACTAAATTATACAATCCGCTCCCACTTTGATAATCCCGTTTCATGATGTTCAACTCATTGTTTCTTCGAATCATATGTATAAAGACTTAAGTATTAGAGTAAGAGAGAGAAAAAGAAACAATTAAAGAAATAAAAGAATAATCGACAAAATATCGGGATGAAAGGAAGTCTTAGTAGATAACCAATTGGCCTTTGATGCTGATTCAGTGAAAATTTGATGAATAAACTCTTAAGATGTTCCCGTGGACTTATATTATGGCAAGAAGAAAAATATCAGGAACTTTTTAAAAAAATATTCAGAAAAAATATAAACATTATTTTTCTACGAGTTAATAGTGCCGTAGACTAAAGGTCCTATACTGGTCGCATTAATCAAGAACGACCTCAAATATAAATACTAAATTACACTTGGTGATGTAGGCCTCATAAATCAAGAAGGATTTAAACAGAAGTTTCGATTGTGTTTTATGGGCAAATGTTAGAGGCAGGTAAATGGACCTTGAATTTTTTTCCTGCTTAAAATGGAGAGACAAATGACAAAAACCGTTTTCTCTTCATTTTCATAGAGGGATTAATTTTGGACTTTGATATTTTTATACTTTGGTGGAAAATTATGTCACCTTTTATCCTAAATAGTATTATTGTAACAAGTTCACCTGAAGAGGAAAGGAGAGTGTTACTATGAAATATTTTTATGTAAGTGCGTAACTGAGCGATTCCCTCTCATAGATTTTACCATTAATATAAACCTTTATATGATGTTTATATTATTAGGATGTTTTACCCGAAGTGTGTTCATTTACAAATGCCTTCGAAAATATTTTGACGCCTCTTTTCCTATCGAAGCGGGTGGTTATACAAACAGGCTCCAACTATGTAATGAATTATTTATTATTAACAATGTCTGGTAGAAATTCATCTTGATTTTTCAAGTTTAGTGGCTGCAAGAGTATCTTGGTGAGTAACGTAGGAATGTTGGGCGAATGGTGAGTTGATAAAAACACATTATTCGCATCTCTTTTCAGTGCCACTGAAATAACCAGATTACCACTCTAACCCAGCCTATAAGCGGATTACCCCAAAGAACCCTTTGGAGTCAGACCAAACTAGACTGTAAGGACGGCTTAACCGCCGTTAGCAGACATCCATACACTGGTAACCCATCGTCACCCCCAAACTGGTGAAGACCTATAAACTGCAAACCTATACATACATTTTCCCTGGTTCGATGAGTTCTAGCCACCCCTTTCTCCTTATACTCCCCCCTTCCTCTTCATCTTTTATTTCCTTACCTCTCCTTTTAAGCACCCCCCTAATGATGTCAGGTGGGCAACCTTGCTGCGGTTGACATCTAGAGAATTGTAGGACCTCAAAGCCAAAACGACCTTGGTAGGATCAGCAAGTGTATGTTTTCAATACATTTCTCCTATCTATCTCTTCACCATCTTCTGTACAGATCTCGCCTTGATTAAAGACACATTTAAAAAGGCCTGAAATGGTGAGGCGTCGATCAGTCACCTGTGACGCCTTTCCTTTTTGACATATTAGAAATGGCGTTCGAAATTTCGCCAACCTACAACAATTTCGTCTTCGATTTCGCGATCTCATTCGCTTAGCGTTGCCCTATGTTGACCTCGATATCTTGACATTGCTATGTTGACATTGCTATATGTCACCGAGGTGCGTTTATCTACGAATTCAATATGCTCCTGTCACTTTCCACGTTGGAAAGTCACCAACTCATAAGTTGGTTTGTCGTGACCTTTATTTTTCGGATATTCATTTGTATGTAGGAAATATACGAATTTATTTATATTTTTTTATATTTTACTATGAAAATTATTTTTTGTACAATTTAGTTAACAGAGCTTTTAGTCTTCTAAAGTAGTGTTTAGGTGTTCTGGTATAACTAATAAACGCAGTATAATCTGCAGTCATCGATACTGTTTCGGTTTTATCTCTGTGAACATTGCTTTAGGGACGTGTTGAAAGAGTTCAAGAGATTCGAAGACTTATTATGGTTTTAGAGATTTGTCAGATGTTACAATCATCTATACATTTTTTTAATTATCATATCTTCAGTATTGCTATGATAGCTGAAGAATCTCTTTACTCTAAGGATAAGTCATTCCACAGAGCTGGTATCTCCATAAGAGTAAATCTATTTATGAAGCCATCTTAAATCTCGGTTGTTACTAAACTACCACTCTCTGCCTCTCTTATAAAAAGACTGTCATGAAAGATTAGTAAATATATGAGAAAAGTTTGACCACTCTGTAGTTGAAAAGATTTTATGTAGTTTTTCTTTTTTAGCTGCTTATATTAATTAAGACATAGTGCCAGTCCTCTAAAATGTTTCCTTGTTTAAAAATTACGTTAACCTTTTGGATAAAGACCGATAAACTACTAAAGAAAGTATGAAAATGCCCTCTTGTATTGTGATTTTCCATAGGGTTAATCAAAATTTCATTTTCTATTCAGAGAATAAGGAAAATGTTTTGATGTGTTGCAGATTAAAAAAGGGTTGGAATGAAGTAGGTATTTCCGTAGTGATTTATTGCATTTTATTTTTTCATTTAACATGTTATCTCCCGATATTTGATGACTATTCAAATCTTATCTCTTAAACTAACATTTTTTTATTTGGCTCTATTTAGCGTATTTGTAGCTTTTTCCTTCTTCATTATCTATTCATCCTTATTTGCACTTTATTACAAATGCCTTCGAAAATATGAAGTATGAAAGTATGAAAATGCCCTGTTGTATTGTGATTTTCCATAGGGTTAATCAAAATTTCATTTTCTATTCAGAGAATAAGGAAAATGTTTTGATGTGTTGCAGATTAAAAAAGGGTTGGAATGAAGTAGGTATTTCCGTAGTGATTTATTGCATTTTATTTTTTCATTTAACATGTTATCTCCCGATATTTGATGACTATTCAAATCTTATCTCTTAAACTAACATTTTTTTATTTGGCTCTATTTAGCGTATTTGTAGCTTTTTCCTTCTTCATTATCTATTCATCCTTATTTGCACTTTATTTCCGCCTGCTGCTGTCTCTATATTTTTAAATGAAATCATTTAATTGCACTTTATTAAATTGTTGTTTGTTAATGAATTCTTTATGATTTCTTGATTACCTTTGAGATCAGTTCTACTATTTTTTAGTTATTCTTTGTTTGAGTGTCTTTGGAGTTAGAGTATTAGTTTCCAATATTTGTGTTTTAAAATAAATATTTCAAGTTTTGGTATTCTTTGCTTGATATCCTTCTTTGAAGCATGAAGAATAAAGAATGTATGACGGCCGTGAAATCTAACAATAAATCCTGAGTGTCATGTCGGTGGGATCCTATATTACTTAAACTATGTTCTAAGGTAATGCATTTAAAACCGTTATCATTGTATCACTCGAGTAAAAATATATATCACTCTAAGGAATAATATTATTGAATTATTTCGAAATTACTGAAGGCAAATGACGTAACACAATGGTCGATTGTTAATTTTCTACACCTCAGTAAATCCTATAAATATTAGCCCCGAGTATAAATTCATCATTCCCTCTCTAGGATGGTTCCGCTTCAGCAAGTATTCAGAACATCCCGTTTTTAATGTTCTATAATTACTTTTATTCCGTAAAAGCTTTTGCTCTCACAATTTTTAATTAATTTTTATTGTCAATTTTAAAAACAGTTCTTTATTCTGCTTAAAATTTTTATCATAATATACATTTCAATAGTTTATATATAGTCATTTTAAAACAATTCAATGTCATTTTGACCACTGCTCGTTCGTATTTTCTTTTTAGGTTTTAACTTTAGTCATCTTGTATTCTAGCCTGAGGATGGAAACTTGTAGTTTTTGAAACGTTCTATGGATAATTCACTATACAACAAACTTCAGTGTCAAGAAAAAAAATATAGATCTCATCTGCATTTTATGATGAAGTTGAGTGTGCTGAATTCGAATCTGATAACAAAGATTTCCCATCACGTAACATTTTCTTATAAATTGATGATTTAATAATTAGGCAAATAATGCCGATTTCCACGATACCATAAATGTATTTCACTCTCAAAGTCAGATTAAATGCTTCCATTGTAATTAATTCACGAATATATAAGGAATCAGCATGTTTTTTAGCATTATATAATGTATTAACCTACATTTTAGAATTTAATTCTTCGTGTGTAAGACTTTTAAGGTGTGTCACGCTTCAGGTTCCATCAGAATTCAGCCAGCATAGCAGGGCTCTATTTTTCCTAATACCTCTTTTCCATTGACGCTATATTTTGATGGAACTTCTCTCCATTTTCATCACTTACATCTCCTATATTTTCTGGGAAGAAGGACAGATGAGAATGAAGAAAGTGTATCTTCAGTGACATCTTGCATTCGAGAAGTTGATTAGGCTCTTAACTATACGCTCTCGCTGTGCCCCTTGATTATTTCCCAGAAGATCTTTGCATACATCTTTGAATGCATGCCAGGCCACTAGCTCAGTTTCCTCCATTGTCGCCTTCATGTCATCATCAGCTATAGGTTGACGAATCTGAGGGCCTACGAATATGCCTTGTTTAACCTTGGCATCACACATTTTAGGAAATATCACATTGAGGCACTGAAAACATAGCTTGTTATGTTGCAATGCTCTGGTAAATTGCTTCATTAGGCCTAGTTTTATATGTTGTGGTGGAAAGGTTTTTTTCTCCTTCTTAACTAGTGGCTCATGAATTACTTTATGGCATCCAGGCCTCATAGCTTCCCGAGGTGAATATTCTAAGCGTACATAATGCCCTGATATGGCCCTACTGTCCTACTTGCAAAGGAAGCATTAAGTAGGGTTACTAGTTTGAAGTCCGCACAAATTAGCCATTCATGCTCCTTGTGGCTTATGCGGTCTAAAATAAAAGCAATGTTCTCATATCTATTTCTTAAAGTGACTGAGTAAGCAACTGGAACTGAAAGCATGACGGTCTCAATGTGCAACAGAACCATTTTTATGAGTTTAAAAGATGCATCTATGAATAAGCTCCACTCATTTGGTTTATAGGTCAGCTTAAGGGCATTGAATAGGCTTCCGATATCATTACAAGTTAAGTTGTTTTTAAAGGTGAAAAATTGATCTAGATCTGCAGAACGCTTCCTAAATACTGTAATTCGAAGATGTTCATCCAACAGATTCCATTGTTGCAGACGTGAGGCCAGGGGTTCACTCTGTTGCTTAGTAAGTGTTAGATCACGAACTAGATCATTGAGTTCTGGTTGGGATTGAGGTGTGGTTTCTTGTCAGATTCAGGCTATGCCACATATGGTGTATCTTGTGATTTTGAATCATCTGAGTTGGTCGTGTCATCGCTTGGTAGTATAAAGTGCGGATGCAGTACAGGAATAGCACTTGAACGTCGAACTGGGCGAAGGGCAAACTGAAGATCTGGATACATGATAGATGTCTTGCATTTACTGTTGCGACCTGCAGTAAAATAAAATGAAATCAGACTAAAACAGGATATTACTGGCTGTGATCACTTGCTGAAATAGTGGAAGTTGCAAAATAGTATGTATTTTGATATTTTTAGAAAATACATCTCATAAAATATATTGAAGACCAGAAAATATAACGCAATGAATAGCCAACTTCCATATATTTTAAGCAGAAGTAGCAATGCGTTGAATAGTCGTTTGGCTTCCTCCAGACCATTGGTACGCCAAATATGAGGCCAGGCCCTTTGCCTTTCACCCAGACAGAAAAGGAACTTGTATACCTGACACAACAAATGTGAGGTCCTCAGAGTTTGCCCTAGTCACCCACTTAACATCTAAACTACAGCTCATGAAGCTTCTTCGCATGATTAGTCAACTGTCTTGTATTGTCTTAATGTAACTGATCCAAATATATAGCAGAAACTGTCTTGGGAAATTTTGCCTTCTCTAGGCATTTTAGCTCCGTCTCCTGTAAAGAAAAACACTGTAGTATGTGAAAAATAATATAAAAATGACAGCAACAAATATTAAATAAAAAAGTAAATAAAGGAAACATTTAGAGTAAGTTACAAAAGTATCGAGCGTTACGTAACAGTTACCACGGATTTGGACCTCCCAAAATAGTTTGAGTATATTTTCATAAATGTAATAGGTTAAGGTGACAAATACCTTAAGAACATCCCATTCAAATTATATCTAAATCCGTTTATAACTTTCAAAATTGTCAGTTTAGGCCTGTCGTGGTTTACGGCCGAGTACGTATGTATGTCTGATTCATACATAGGGAAATTCGTTTCACTTTTCTCTAAGAGTGCTCTACTTTAATTTACTTCTTTAACCAGGGATGATTCGTATTATTATATATCTATTGCAATTTGCAGCGTTCGAGGATCTAATTAAACAACTCAGACAAAAATATACACTTAATTACATAAAAAATTAAAATATTAAATCTTTAAATATTCTAATGCTATCTATAATAAGGGGATCTAGTAAAAATAACCCTATCAATGAGTAATAAGCGATGGTTGCCGCAAAAATCACTTTCGCACGGAATGGTAACTAACCAGCATGAATAAATTTTGGATTCCTTTAACCTTTAACTAAGAGGGAGTCTGCAGTTAGGTGACCTTGAACGAGATGATCAGAGGTGCTTTGGACTGGAGCTTTCCTCGAGGACGTGAGAATGGCTGAGAAAACAAATGATCGTCTCACTGGGTGAAAGAGATGCTTGGTGAGTCGATTCGGGTAAAACAGCTGATGCTTATCTTGAAGTAGGTGGGGAGAGGGATATTGTGGATGTATGGGTTATTCCAATTTCTGTGTTACAAATTCGGGCCTCTCGGTGATGAGACTTGGCTAATAGGAGAATCTTTTCTAGAGTGGGAATTCACGTTGGTATTCATCAATGGTAAGGGGTATTTTTGTTATTTTTCAAAAAACTTAGATAAGGGATTTTCTCTGGATGAGAATGATATGAGAGTGGGTCTCGATACCACTGGTCTGCTGTTCTGCGCGACCGAAGGAACAGCCCTGGGAAGGGAAATCCCGCTCGGTTCCACTTATCTTCTTGATTCCCTGCTTGACTCAGGGACTTGTCTTCGACTCTCCTTTGCAAGTCGGATTCTCTTTTCATTTCTCAAGATCGAACTATATATACGCGGATTATCCCATGGGAGGACGGGAGGGGAGACGAGGGCCACAGTTAAGCCTCTCTTATATAGGGTATAAATTTTAAACGTGATGACGCTTTGCCCCTTCTGGCTTACGTCGGATGAAGGTAAGATTTCTTTTATTTGGCGAAAATAGACATAAACAATTCGAGGCGACAGTGAGCCTGTTCATATATTTTTATTTTAATGGCTCTCCCACTCTCCTAAGTTTATATTACTGGACTACGAAATATGCTGACTGAACTCTTTCTTTGCGATCGATACTTGAAGGGCCTTTGGGGCAGCAGGGCATAGGGAAGAGAAGACAGGGGGGGGTAAAGTATCGGCACATGTGGAGCCTAACCGTTGACGCTGTCTAAACAAACTAGCCTCTGTTTGTCCTCGTGATATTTATTCTCCCACAAGGCCCAATTCTGTTTGCATTCAATCCCTACGGAACCATTAGTGTATTTAACGCAAGTGAGATAGTAATCTACGAGAAATTGGAGGGTCACATAAAGAGACTGATGTTATATTCGTAATTTACGAAAAAATAACTTAGAAAAAGTTATTTTTTTCCGGTTTTTATTCATTGTTTTATGTGTAATTAAATAACATTGCATCCGTTTCTGATGGCTCTTGTATTTTTCGTCAACAATAAATGCAGGCTTCACATTCAAGCTCCTTACTAGTATATATATATATATATATATATATATATATATATATATATATATATATATTATATATATATATATATATATTATTTATATATATATATATATATATATATATATATATATATATATATATATATATATATATATATATATATATATATGTGTATATATATAGAGAGAGAGAAAGAGAGAAAGAGAGAGATATAGACCTACAAAGACCTTTGGATCAACTCGAAAGTACTCTTGAGAAAATAAGCGGTGAGGTAAAAGGGAGAAATTAAAGAGAAGCAGTAGGATTAGTTGTGGTTATTATGAAAACGAAAACGCTGGTACAGCTGTAATTTCTCATAACTTCTACTATGCCAAGACTTGCAGCTTGTGATGCGTGATATCGAATTGTCTGCGCCTAATTAGGGATTAAATATGTATTTATCCATTTTATTTTTGAAAACTTTAACAGAGGGACTTCAATGCATTGGATGGATTTTCATTCAGAGGGAACTTATAAGTAAAACATTTGCTACTAATGTTCACTGGAATCGTTTCATCTTAGGCTTAAATCCGTTGTTTTAATTATTCCACTTTGCCGCTTGTTCAAAAAGTATCTCCAAATTTATTTCGTTGATCATCTTCATGATGGTAATCAAATATAATAATAATATAAACCTTATGGCGCCCTTCAATGCATTGAGCATTCATAGGTCACCATTCCATCAACTAGGAAAAGGCCTCAGTGGAGAAGTGGGTTTTTGAAGCCAGCTTGAGAGCGCAAGCACTCCATTTTACAGCTAAGGGCAAGTACACTGAAGGCATGATCACCCATGTGCCAGAGATAAGAGTCATGAACCGAAAGCAGGAGGGCAATTCCCGAGCGAAGGGCTCTTTTTTGGTGAAGGACCGGTAAAGTAGAGCTGCCGTATTTGGGATTTTAAATATAATAAGTAAGATTTTAAAAGTAATTCGACTTTAATGGGCAACCAGTGTATTTTGCAGAGCAAAGATGTGTTATGAGAGAACCGTCCTTGACGTAGGGGAACTTGAGCCGGAAAGTTCTGGACCAGTTGAAGGGGATGAATTGCAGTTTTGCTAGCTCTAGTGAGAAGAGAGTTATAGTAAATAAAGCTAGACGTAACAAAGGCATGGATGTTTATCTCAAATATGAGGTTACTAATAAAGCAGAGAAATGATTTGTTGATATTGGCAAAATGCGTTTTGAAATCGAGTCGACTGTCAAAGTAAACACCCAGGTTTTAATCTTTGTAAGATAACTAGTTTGAGGAGCAGACTATCGTTTTGGAATCTTGCCACATGGCCTGTTTAGCTGCATTTTCGCTTTCCTATAGCTTTCACTCTATTCTGAATTTTGCTTTGTTCACGTATCTAACTAAATGACTGATTTTTTGCAAGGCTAAGTTATTCCCATCATTATGTGTTCATGGGCTCTTTCTGTTGTTCTGAGTTTTAATGTAAGTTTCTGGGTCAGGTTCCAAGTTTATGCTCCTTACATTGGTCCTAGTTAAGGATTTGCACTGAATGTATATTTTTCTTTCCAGCCATATGGCCATTTTGCTTTAAAAGATGATGATTACATTTCGAAGATCTTTCTAGCCTAGAGTGATTATGCTTTAGATTACATGATATTGTCCCGGTGTCATTGCAATTTGTAGACCCAGGTGGATTTATTTATCTACAATTTCAGCTTGCTTGTCGCCAATTGTGATGTCTACCATGTCGACCTCTGGTTGATTTGTCAAGAGTATTGTTTTTTCAGGATTTATTTTTAATCCTTCATTTTTGCTTTCGTGGTTAAGATCTTGAAGCATTGTTTGAATTTATTCTGTATTCAGCTATGAGTCCAATATCATCTCCGAATCTCAGATGATTGGGGTAATCCTCATCGATCTTAATTCTTTTGTTATTTCAGTTTCTTCTGAAGATTTCTTCGAGAGAGGACGTGAATAGTTTCAGAGAAATAGTATCTCCTTGTCATATGCCTTTCTGTAATTCTAAGATGTCGGAATTCCTATGAAATTTAATATAGGATATGCAATGTGGTTATATATATATATGTGTTTAACGCACTCTTCTTCTGTTAAATTCTCGTGGATTAATTCTCCTTTAAGCATAACTCGTTGCTCAGGTCAGAATCACGCTAATGTTTTTATATGAGCCAGTCGCAGTTCAGGAAAAAAAAACCCTTTTCTCTTTTTGTCGGCAAAACACTTCGTACAACACGACTCCTGTATTATTATCGTTTATCCACGCATGATTCGATTTAGCGTTCCCTAAACGGCATTGTGGCCTCAGCTACGACCCATTTGTATCCCCAAATAAAGTAGTTTAACGGATCCTTTCACAAGTGCCCTGCATGAACGCCTCTCGGCGTTTGCGGATGGAGAACATCCTCATGCACTATGCATTTCCCGCTGCTTCACTTCTCAGTTTTAGCGTTGCTTTTTGCCAAGTACGGTAAAGCAGTGGAATGAAATTCCTGCAGAATTTATGCAGGAAGATCTTAATATTTTCATATGAGGGTACAATTATAGATTAAGTAAGGGTGGGTGCTACTGCCTCATAATTTTAATATTGATTTTATTTTAATAATTTTAAACTTATTTATCTACACATTTCAATTTTTTTTTTCTAGCATTCATTCTTTCTTACTTGAAATATGGACACTCTGTTATGTGGGAGCTTGTTTTCAAGTTCATGGCCGCTAGGCTTTTCCCACAAGAATTTTGTGTTCATTACCTTAAATAATAATAATAATAAAACTTTTAAGGGCTGAATTGCTTCATTCCTTTGGATATAATTACTCTTTGGAAATGATATGAAAATACATTTCTGGGCTGTTCGATATTTATTTTACTAGATAATGTCTTGTTTTAAAAAATTATTTTTGTCCTATACTTGTTCAATGAAAATATCTGAGATTCCAAACTTAATGTGATAAAAATTATAATTTTTATATATATTTATGCTTACTGTTTAATTAATTCAATTTAAATCTCTTAGTAGCATAAAAAGATCGAAAAATTAATGCACAATAAACGAGATGTTAATATGCCTAGCAAAATACAATGTAACGCGAAGCATGTGTAGTAGAAATTGTTCCTTTTTTCTCTTTATCTTCATTCACATAGAGTCACGTTGTCCTTAATCCATCTGCTATCTCCACAGCATACAAGTAGAAGAACAATCTCGATTCAAAATGGAGGAATTCGAATGTGAGATAGACGAGAAAGAAAAGAATAAAAATTCCAAAATTCCAAAATGGCCAACCATGAAGGAATTACACGACAGTCAAAAAAGATCAACACACATGTATACTATTTCTATCATTGCATCTTCCGTAATCTTTGGAAGAGAAAATCAAAGGTTTCTAAAGTTAGTGTAAGATAGCGTACATGTGAAAGCTATTTATCGGTTAAAGATATGCTAGTTTAGATAAATAAAACGAAAATTATGAGCAGATGAACAAGTGTCTTAAATGATCAGAAAGTCAGCGGATACAAATATCTAGGGGAATATAACGATTAAATTATGAGTATAAAATATGCCACCCAGTTATGATTTATTATTATTTAGTGTGGACCACTTTATTCTTGATGGGGATTTGAAATCTCGTGCCTCTTGAACGAACAAACTGTTAGCACTCTTGCTCAGCTATCTTGCTCCATTCATCTTGAAGAATTTCGCAGACTTCTTCAACTATTTTCGGATTCCTCGCTTTAGATCTTCCTATGAGTGTCTTCAAACATTTTAATGAGATTTAGGCTCAAACTCTGGGCAGGCCATTTCATAACAATCTTGCGTTCATCGTAGAGAAACATCTTCGAACGAATTGGCCGTTTGGCATGGGAGATTATGCATGCATGAAAATTTCAGGTTGGGCTTCGGAAGCTCGTACATAGATGGAGCATAACATGTTATTGCAGTAGTTTGTTATACACTTGTGTATTCACTTTGCCCAGTAAGCACATAAGTGACCCAGCGTCTTCTACCGAAATCAGGCACCAGACCAGGATAATTCGTCCGCCAAAGTTTCACACTATTTGATGTAATTAAAAAACAATCGTTCGCCTGTATTGCGAAGAACGAACCTAGTGCCATTAAATCCGAACAAATTGAACTTAGACTCGTCAATGAAGTGAACGTGACTCCCTAGGTGATTCGTATATGTAACGTGCCCAATGGCAAATTCAAGACTTTTTCTTAGGACTGATCAATGCCTTGACGGCGAGTGTAAGAGCGTAACGATTGTCTTGTTCTATCCAACGTGACCATTTGCCTATAGCCATTGCTGGCCAAAATCTCACTAATCTCTTAAGAAACTGCTGCAGCCGTCGCAAAACGGCCCTTCTTCACCCTTTTGATAGGTTTTTTCCTTTTGAGCTCTACCCTTGTCTACCGGTTAATTTACCAGCCATGCCTAAACCTTTTTTTTCACAGGTTGTCACAGTATTAAGAAGTGCAATTTAAGACCCCTTAACAGTCTCTGCAATTGCTACAAATGAAGAACCATCTTTATGGCGCTGCTTAACAATAAGTTCTCAAGCAAAGAGAGGCGTGGCAATTTTCTTAGGTATGTTACCTGGACTATAACTGGCAAAGAATTACCTAAATTAAAATGCATTGAAATGAAGTTAGTTGCTTTGCAAACAATGACGGTTTTCTCTTTATGAAAGATAAGCATTTATAACAGTTTGGCCACTTCGATTTTTCTAGTAAATCAATTATCTGTAAATTATTCAACATGGTCGCTACTTTAAATTCGATTTAGACATTAAGGAATTCATGAAATCGGCTCGGATACTATATGGGTGCAACATGTTTTGTGCAAAATAAATTCAATACTTATTAAATACACATGTGTCAACATCGAAAAAAGTAGTGGTTCTTTGTTTAATTTTCCATTTTCTTCTATCAACAAGTTTCAGGTTTCCATTGCATCAAATTGCTTCCATTTTTTAGACGAAGTCATTGTCCTCCCCTTCTCTTGAATTCAAATTTTGTCCATTTAATTGGATTAATGAATGTGCGGAGATTCGAAGAGGTGAGGTCCAAAAAGCAATGTCCTAGTGCTCTTTGATTGAATTTATTCCTAGAGAATTTAAGTGCACCCCCCTGGCCCCAGTCTTTCTCAAACCTGATATTTTTCGCTCCTTTTTCTTATATTTTTTCACTGAATGGATATTACCCTCGTTTGATTATACAGTTTTTTTATCATCCCGATTAGAGTATTTGGAGTGGATACAAGTGAATGTGTGATGGGATATTTGACCCAAACACTAATCTCCCATACAATCTCTTCTTTTGCATATTCTCTGTTTTCCTCGAATTTTTCACCTGTGTTTACTTCTCCACTTTCTATTTAAAAGATTTATGTCGGGGATACTCTGGTCGGATCTTTTCTTCCCAGGTTTTGGGACATGACACGTTAAACATAGGAAAAGAGTAAATCAAGAAAACTAATGGTTTTACTAGACCTCATACTTTTCAGTCGATGAAGTGGCTGAACAAAATCAGGTCAAACTCTTTCGAGCGATGCAGACACATTTTCGAATTCCTCTATGGTCAAAAATATGGTATTTTTCAGTTTGAATATTTTGGAGCGCTGTCGCTTTAGTCCTCGGTCAGATGGCCAGTGAGGTCTCCTGTTCTGCCTCCTAATTGACTCTAATAGCTTGGTCGAGGATGAGGAATAGGAGATTTCTTGTAGGTTATCCAAGTGATGTAGTAGTATTGATATACGAGCTAATTAGAGAAAATCCCATTATATTGAGGTCGCTTTAGTCCTCGGCCAGATGACCAGTGAGGATAATGCAAGATCTCCCACCCCAAAACGAGATAGATACGGAAATTTGACGAGGAAAAGGACATAAATGTGTTTCTGGTCAAAGTTGTAGGCCCAATTTTTACCTTAACCAAGGTGGGATAATTGAGCCACTTTGTGTGCTTTGAAAGAAGCATTGATAGGCCGCCTTCTTTTCGTGGCTGGTAAAGGGGCAGTTGGCTCGAACGCTTTTATGCTGAAAAAAGGACGTCCACCAGGAACTGCTTCCCTCTTTCCCAATACACCGTGTGCTAAAGCAACGTGCCTACTTATTGGTCACTGTTAAAGGAACTGTCTTTGCTTTGGATATCTTCTACGACCATTTAGAACTCAGAAATAATCTTTTAGATTCAATAGCAAGAATGGACTTAGCCATATGTTTATTTTTCACATTTGTTAACTTTGTTCCATCTTTAATTTTTATTTTGGAAACAAAATTGAAACTGAAGATGTGCGGCCGAATAATCCCAGTACAAAAGTGCAACTGGTTTTGGTTTGGTTTGAAAGTAAAGTGGAGTAATTGACAATATTCCGCATTGAATGGGCCTGAACAGAAACCAATCACATTTTTATTAGTTCACTGTTTAGTTTTGTTGGTGACTAGTAGCAAAGCACCAATCTTACGCATCATCTTGATCCCACCCTTGTTTTGCTCTGCTTACATTAGATAAACACTCTTTAACTTGATGAAAATTTTAGGATAACAGTATTTTTTCAAATACTTTTAAATACTTTTGCTTTTCAAAGTAAATGACATCTAAGTCTATAATTATTTGATATGAAATTTAAGATATTTGGGCAATGTAAATAATTATTTTTCTCAGAACCATAATTATTTTCAATCACTGTATTAGGGCATTGAGATTGTAGAACAATTTTTTTCTTAATACTCGTAGTTTATTTTAAACGTTTCCTAAATAGAAAAACACTCGGATTGCTCTGGAACTGCAAGCTCAGTGTGATTCTGTTTCTCTACTAATGGATTCATATTAGCTATTTTATGAACAACAGCTTTCTTAGAGTTAGTTGATATACTATTGGAAAATATATATGATAAATGAGAACAGTTAAAGATCGAAGGGTTCCAGATTACTGGATTTTTTCATATAACATTCCTTTTCAGCATTAGCGCCCTTTAATGCTTCATATTTTGATTCAAATATGGCAGTTACACAATATCGCATTTTGAAACAATCTTAATTTTCTTTCTTGAATGTAGCACATTTTCTCTTTCGGCATCAAATTTGTTGCTTCCCTTACTTCTTTACTCGAAAATCATTGCATCGGCAACTCTCGAAATGGTATTTGAACTCTCTTATCTAAATGCAGTTATTAAAGATTCATTTTTACACTTTATTTTCCTACGTACTCTAGCTGCCAGATGTTAAAATATCACTCATTTTCCTGAGCCGTACTTTGAATAGAGAAACGAACTGAACCGAGAACCGAAACGATACGAAACGAAAATTTCGTTTTCGTTTCACCTTTGCTCCTGAACCGTCCTCTTATATTCATCAAGAAACTTCGTTTTCGTTTCACAAATAGAACCATTTGGAATTGTGTTTTCTTCTCCTTACATGGAATGATTTATATTACCCCTCTTATATTTTTATGTTTTTTATACATCTTTTAGTAAAATTAATTCAATTTATAGCTAGGAAACTTGGCATGTGTGAAATTCTTAATAGATTTACTTATCTGCTTTGCCATTTTGTGTGTGTTTTCTTCTCATTACTCTGGTATTATATGTCTTTTCTAATTTACCAAATTTAATAAGCGATTTTATCACTGAGTAACGACATTTTAAGTGGTTGGCTGTTTTAAAGATTTAGAATGTTTGCACGATCTCTGAAGTCATCAAAGTAGGCCAGTATAAAATTGGGAGTTGAAATACACTCTGAGCACAACTCTTAATAGGAAGGAATTGCGATTATTTATTCAAAAGGCATGGCCTACCCTTGTCTGTGGCGCAAGAAGAGCCTTCTAAAATTAAAAAATAATATCCTTAATGCATATGGACTTGGACTTAAGAAGTTGGTGAAATTTAGAGAGAGAGAGAGAGAGAGAGAGATAGTGGGAGAGTAAATTGGTGAAATTGAGTGAGGTTACAGAATAAAGGTAGTGTGCAAGTCAGAATAAATAGGTCCCTGGTGAAAGGGTATCTCTGTTTTGAAAGTTTTGATTAAGTTTTTATGTTTTGGGGTTTTTTATTTTTGTTTGTTTGTTTATATGAACTATAAAATTTATAGCTTATACTAATTAAATTAAACCTGTTAATTTAATTACGCTAGATATGATCTGAATGGCATCCAAGCCTTTATTTGGGGTAGGGTTTTTGTTCCCACTGTTGGTTTCTGAAAAAGGTTTTTAACTGAATTTCAACTTTTGAATTTACTACTTCGAAAAAATTGGTAATCTTAGTGCTATGATTAATATTAAAGAAACCTGAACATTGCACTAATAATTTGTTCTATTATGTAGGCCTTGTCATGTGTACTTTGGAGTCACGTCCCCCTTTGTTAAAGCCTTGCTGCTTTTAAAAGGACTTTTTTGTAGAGCGACCTCCATATCCAAGTGTTTAAGAGAGAACTCAGGGAACTGGCGAGTGCCAATGGATTTCCGGAGACTCTTTGCTCTTTTGTGGAGCGCCACGTTGATCAGAGATAATCCAACCAAGATGTGGAGCTTCCTCTGTCTTTTGTGATCACTTCTTCGGGTATTTGTGATGATAAGCACCACTTTGTTCTGGATTTTTTGAGGTTTTGCAATGTGGGTCTCGGCGCTCGCGTTCAGTGACACGGGGGGATACAGGAGTCTCGAGCGGATACACGCATTGAATATCCTAAGTTTATTTGAGAGATTTAAGGTACGTGTAGTAGAATGGCCCTTTCTGATCACTCCACACACAAACCGCTTTTGTCGTGGTATTCTTTGTGGTAGTGATAGACTTCTTTGATGAAGTAGGCTTTGTTCTAAGAGTGCTAAGAGTGCTAATATTGTTATTTTAAAGAAGAGCCGTTGGAAACACGTTAGGATATAGAGAAACGCACAATAATTCCTAAAATAAACTTATATTTTAACTTTAAGAATTTAATACACAAGAACTAAACATTAACCACAGAAAACTCCGAATATTATAATACACAATAATTACCTTAATTAGCTAGCCCCTCTAAAATTGGTTAAATTCGCTACGCACTTCAATATAGAATATTTAAGCTTATTAACTCTACTGGAGTTTAAATACCTCAGGAATGTTATTGCTTCCACGACGCGTGCCGACCGGCCAGATGTAGGTGGGCGGGATCACGAGGTATTTTGGCGAGGGTAGCAGATGGGGGTCCACACTGCATTCAATGGGGGGTCTTTAATGACGAGAACAATCACGCTGCTTTAGGTGGCACCAAGGTAGGAGGGGTCTCTCTGGCGAGAGTAAGTCGAACTTGGTTCTTAAACCAAGTTAACTTAGAGTTCGGTGTGATCACCGGGTAACGGGCTCGAGGGGGGAGCTTTTCTCCTTCCTTACTTAATTCTTCATGAGCGAGGACTGTATTCGGGAACGGTCTTCTTCAAGGGCAAGGTTCGAGGAAGGGGGGTTTCTCTGACGAGAATAAGTTAAACTTGAATAAGTTAACTTAAAGGTCGGTTTGGTAACTAGGAACTAGCTCGAGGATGAGCTTCTTCTTAGTTCCAGTCTTCCTTAAGGGCGAAGATAACGGAGGGGTGGGGGGAGTTGTCTGACGAGAATAAGTTGAACTTGGTTCCTTAACCTAGTTAACTTATGAGTTTGGTGTGGCCACCGGGTAACAAGCTCAAGGGGCAACCTTTTCTTTCTTCTTTTCTTAATTCCTCAAGGACGAGGAATATCCCTGGTGTTTAAGATGCACCAAGATATGATGAATCTCTCTGACAAGAGTAAGTTGAACTTAACAAAGTTATCAACGTTCGGTTTGATAACCAGGGATTAGCTCGAAGATAGCTGCTTCTTAGCCCCTTAGGTAGGTATCCCTGCCTCTTTTGCAGGGTACTTTGTAGTCTGGCAACCCAAGTAATCTACCTGTCTAGTCTCGGTAGCCCGATCTTAATCCGGGGACTTCGTCACCTGGAGACTGACGTATTCTACCTCGAATTTCCTCAGAGACGGAGGGGGGGTGCTTGAGAACGGGCCCAGGAGGGTTCTTATTCCCAACGGTTTTTCTCACCAAGTCTTACATCGGCTCTCGTTAGCCTTCGAGCTTGAAAGAAACGCGTCTCCAATTTCTTAATTGAGGTGAAATTGAATATCACTCTCGTAGGAGAGATCTTGCATTTTAACCTTTAGGCCTTTCATAGCGAGGAGTGGCGAGGCGCTGTGGTTACGAGTTTGACCCCACGGTGCCGGGGGCGGATGTTTTTTACGGTAACCATCTCCGGTATCCACTGAGAGAGAACGGGTGGGTGATGATTCCCCTACAGTACGAAACCCATAGAATTCTCTCAAATCTCTTTTGGTATTCGCGACTGTACGCCCGATATGACTTGTGTAACCTCTGGTGTTGATCTTGAGCCCCAGAACCGTCTATTTTGTGCAGTAAGGGATTCGTTTGCCGTCCACACGTATACCGTTGAAGGTCTTGCGAAACATGGGAATTATTTTGAATTAGGGGGTATTGGTTGATATCTTCTGTGGAAGAATAAGGAAAGAGAGAAGGAATCACCCCCCCCCCCTCTTTGACTTCTCCAGTTCGCCATTGACAGCTCTAATTTCGTGTGGTCTATATACGGCTAAAATTAGAACAATAGGAAGACCATTAAGGAGGGAGGCATCGCGACTTCTCGCTTTGGAACTTTATTGCGACCAAAAGCAATTAAGGAAGTCTGTTGTCGATTAATCTCTCTCCCCGTCTAGATAATTTTGGAGTATATATTCTACACTTGGAAGTTTATAGGCAGATTGTGTCTGAAAACGCCGTCCAGTAGGTTCGCCGTAATTGTACAAATCATTTCTTAATTATTTATCCCTTGGTTCAAACTTAATTGATAGTGTTAATCATCTTAGCAGTGAACCGTCAATATTTAATTGCATTGTCATTTAACTTGCCCTATATTTATATATAATTTTTATTCCGTTTAAAGTATATTTTTGTAGCCGTGTTTGAATATTCCTTGGCCTAGCACCTGTGTATTTAGAGGACTCTTAGGACTATCCCCAGGTGGAGCCTTAATTTCGGCCGGTCAGTAGGCCAGTGTGCGTATAACCGCGTACACCTGGTCATACCACGACATCTTCCATCTCCTTTCGAAGGAGCTGATGTTAGCTATCTCCCTAGCTGTGTTTCCCGCCATGAATTCCCTGTGAACATAAACGGCGGTACAAATTTGCGTAATATCCTCAGCGAACTGAACGTGGTTGTGGTTGGTAAAATGTTGTATAAAAGGGGACTGTGACATTCTCCTTGAGGGACCCCTACTTCGAGTTCGAATTCGGGGCTTTTATGTTCTCTGATTTGTTTGTATGCTCTCCTCTCTATTATGTATTCGCACAAAATCCTCTCAAGAATGGTGTTGAGGCTTACTCAAAAGATCTTAAATTATAGGCCTCTCTTCCAAATCTTGTCAAAAGCGTACTGACATCGCGGAGCACCAGGTCGGCATGCCTTTTATCTGTCTTAATGTTTGCGAGCTTTTCTGTGCAAACGGCTAGTGCCGCTTTGGTCCTTCTTCTCAAAGACATTGCCTGCAATCTCTAAGAGAGATATTGAAAAAAAGCTGCCTGGGGAGCCCGGGGATTTTCCCGCTTTTGGGATCAAAATCATTCTAGTTAGTTTCCACTGGTCGGGGAAACAGCCCGTGCTCAGAGCGGCGTTCATGATATTTAAGAGGCCACTCCAAACGTTAGGCAGGGCTTGGGTAGAATTTTCGCGGGTCAGTCCCGTTTAACCCAGGGCTCTTTGACGAAAGAATTTTAGACTATCGGAGAGTTTTAGGGCAGTGATTTCGTCACCATAGTCCTCCTTTAATCTTTACTGCGGCATACAATGTATTTGTGCGTTTAGTTCTTGTATTACGTCTTCCTTATATTCGAGGAGGTCGTAGTTGTCACTTTCTTCTGGGATAATTTTAAATATTGAATAACAGAAAATTCTAAAGTTTTATTCAATCTCTTCCATCTCCGTATGTGTTGTGTTGTTATGTTTGATCGTGTAATTTGTGCGTGGAGGTTTTCTTTTTAAACATTTTACTAGCTGCAAGAAAGTGTGAGAGTCCTTTTATATGTCAAGCTTGTCTATAAGTATATCCCATAGTATTCTTTGTTGGTCCGTGATTAGCGTCCATAGTGCCTCTCTTATTTCTCTTAGTCTTCTGTAAGCATTGTAGTTGGGACCTATAAACGCTACTACATTGAACAATTCTCTATATTCTCGGGCCAGAGTTCTCATGAGAGGCGTACAGGAGGGAGCTGGGAGAGATTTATATTTAATACGGGGAATTTATTTAAATCGGCTTATATTAAGTAATTGGTAAGTTTATTCAGCTCACCATCTATTTCTTCTAAGTTTGAGTCATACAACCGGTCGAAGATGTACTTTGAAACGGAATTTCTGTAATTTTCCCAGTCCGCTTGCTTGTAGCTTTTGCGTTCTGGGATTTTAATAGCCTGGTAGTATCTCGGAATAATGGGGCCTTTAAAAATGTCCGGAAATTGAGTCCGATTCTTGTCATATATTGTCGGTCGAGCTGTGTATCGATGTTCCTACTTGCATTAGTGTAGGGGGTATATTCTGTCCCTGCTCATCTTGCATTTATATCGCCAGCGAAGAGAACGTTTCTCTGGTGGCCAAATATAGGCAAGATATTGTGCATAGGCACATAGCCGCGTCTCGGGAGTTGGTACCACGTGGCAACGATCAGTCCTCCGAAGCCATTACCCACTTCAATAACGAGGTAAGATTCATCTAAGTCTCCTAAGGGTTTATATTTTAGTCCTTTTTTGACGGCTATTGCACATTCGTCATACCGTTCCTGACTGTGTTTTTTTCATAATGACGTCGTACTGAAAAGTTTTAAGTGCTTTTGTTTAGTCAGTCTCTGTTACGATAAAAGTATTAGGTCAGGCTCAATCTGTCGCATTATATTGACATAGGTAGAACCTTTTCCGTCCCACCTATTGAGGTTCATGTTTAGTATCGTAACTCTGTCTGCCATTTTGTGTAGTGTTGGATCTTTAGTGTGTTGGAATAAAGTAGACGTTTATTTTCGTTTTTACTTTTGCCCCGTGTGGTGTACTGGGTGGGGTTTGCTCCCTGCCAGTCATTTTTATCTGTATTCCGTGTCCGTGGTCAATTTCACCATGTTTTGACTGAGGGCCTCTTCGATCTGCCGTTCGTGAACCTTATCCGAACATTCCCACTTGTATCTTCTAGTCTTAAGACCTTTCGCCCCTTCGCGGCAATCCAGTTCCTTTGGGAAGGGAGCAGACGCGGGAGTAAAGATTTTAAGGTCGAATCCTCTCGTATAGTATTTGAGCTGGTGCTCTATACCCTGCGAGGAGGAGGAGGCTGACCTTGAACGAAGCGTTTTTGAGGTTTTCCCCGATCGTGGAGACCTGGTCTCCCTAGGACGCACTGTTTCAGTGTTGGTTTGTGCGGTTTTGGGACGTTTTTGTTGTTGGTATTTTTCCTGGGTGTTTTAGGCGCTTGTTTTAGTGTTTGTGTGTTTGTTAGTTTATTTAGACGCGGATTGCGTGTATTCTCTGAGTTTTGGGGTGTGGGAACCTTTTAGGATAAATATTCGCACTGAGAAGCTACGCTAATTCGTATAAGTTCTTACGAAGGCGGGTTGTCCGGAAACCTCATCTCCTGCATTCCGTTTTTTAAAAGCATGCGGTTGACTTCAGTGTTAAAGGTACGTGGACATACCATGGACATAGTCCGATGGTTCCATTTAGAATTTAGGCCTTTTTGATCGTTAATTTTACAGTTACGCCAGAAATGGTCGTGATTAGCATAAATAGAGCAGAGTATAAGATCCTTTTCAAGTATGTACGAAGTAGTGTGTTTGCCGTACTTGTAGCACCGAAAGCATATTTGCAATTACACAAACCCCTTGCATTCCATCTGATCTGAGCAGACTCTTACGATGAAGAGATTAGACTGTTTTCTTTCGCTTTTTGTGCCATAGCCGTATCCTCAAAGACAACCTTAAACACGTGCGTGTAATTTTTTAACTTGATGACCTCAGCTATCTTTGTTCAGGGATGGTTCCTTTAAATTTCCGTCTGTATATCGTCTGCCGACTGGCACCTGACCTAGGAGTCGAAGCGCCTGCAGATCAAACTACGGTGGGATCGAATTTTTGTCGGTGTGGTCGGTGTTTATTTGATTGTTTTTAGGCATTCAATGGCCTTGCTTGAGTAACCATTATGGATGTCTTGGACACGAACTGGTGTAATATTCAAGGAACCGAATACTTTATCAAATACCTTTCCTCTGTCTAGTTTGGAGCCCTCTGAGAGGGACCTGAAAGTAATTCGGAGGGTCTCTCTCTCTCATTTCCCCTGCATACTATCATAAGATAGCTGGAGGTGAAATAGGAGAGGGTGCTCCTGGTGGTGGTGTATTGAGTGAATGTGATTAAATTTATAAATGCACCGGGGAAAATATTTAGAAAAGAAAGGGAAAAAGAAAAGGAGTGGATTTTTTTTAGGATCCCGTCTGGCGACTGCCTGCTTGGACATAAGAGAAAAAGAGTGGAATGAGTGGAAAAAGAGAATGAGGGGGAAGGACCAAAGTCCACGTATATGACTCTTACTGTACCTTTAGGCTATCCTTGGGGCTCGCGAATAGGCCTACTAGGTTGTAGTCCTTTTATCTAGCAATGGTGTGAAGATTTCACCCTCCCCTTTCTCCAATCGAAAAACCAAAGGTCCACTATCCGAGCGAAAAATATCGCGCTTTATCGCTTTCGCAAATTTTTATTTACTACTCTTAAGCGAGTCCGAACATATTCACTGTACGCTCTAATTCACTTTTAACAACCCGAAAAATAAATGGGAGCAATGCTATACACTAGCGGGAAGGGGTAACTAACAGCCGGCACACCAAGCAGTCTCCTAAATGCATATGAGGTCTAAACGATTCATATTAGTCTATTTGGAGTGTTTTATGTTTATTTATTCTGTTCTTATATATATATATATATATATATATATATATATATATATATATATATATATATATATATATATATATATATATATATATATATATATATATATATATATATATATATATATGCATAAACCTGTCCCTCTTAGTTAATATTAAAATTCAAATATCTTCTTAGCAATGTTTTGATATAGTTACCAGTTTCGAGAGATTGAAAAATCTGAACTTGAGGTTTTGTTAAATCTTTGCAAGTTAAATCCTGCGTTTGCAATTTTCTCATCTTCATCACATTCTCTTTTATCCTTATGATTCGTTTTCTATTTATAGCGGCCAGGATGACTTGCTTAACAACTTCTTCCTATTATCTTTTACACTAGCTCACTTCACTCACGAAAGCTTTATTTAAAATGTATCCAAATATTCGGACAAAGGGGGAAAAGCGATAAAAGCCAATCTACAAAATCCTTTTTTGCTCCGTTCAGATTAGGAGCCTAGTTTGATTTTGCATTTCTTACTCGAATGAAAGGTACATATTTAATGCCACAACAACAATGCTGCTGCTTCTTAACAGGGTGTAGGTAGAGCTGATCTTCGTGCAGATCTAAGTTGAAATAAACGACACAGTTCATAAGTCTGTTAGTCATGTTAAAAACAATTTTGAAGAAGAGGTTAAAAATGCGAGGGGATGTGAAATAAATTAACAAAAACAGACAAGAGCTAAAATGAAAACATGCAAAGAGATAAAGAAAATGCAATCGAAATTTGTTTTGTTTTGTTAAAGTTACCAGAGGTTTGGAGTGTTCAGACTTTAAACAGATTTGTTATATACAGGAAAAGCATGGTGAGATTTGTGCACAATTATATAGCTGAAAGTGCAGGACTTGGATGGATATTCTTGTTTTTGGTAGACTTTAGTTATTGGAAATAATGTTGAAAAATTAGTTTTTATCTGTTGCAATAGCGAAATATTTGCTGGAAAAAATCAATAATTTTCCGAGGCATAATCTCGCGAGGGCGGACTTTATTTCCTTAACAAAAGGGAAAAGGGAATTCGAATTATCTCACAAATATTTATCAAGAGTAGAAAAAAATGAACTGAGAAATTAAAGAAAATAAATAACGAATATATATATATATCGAAGCGAAACTTCAATCTTGGAATCGTGAAAAGCTGCAATTTTTTATTCCTTCGTTCTCTGAGAGGAACTTCTTATCTCGCCTTCTCCGGCTGCGTTCCATCGTGCATTCACACACATACTATGGGACCACCACAACCCTACAGTTGATATTGCATCTATTCTCGATTAAATGAGTATTACTTTACCCACTTACTTGCTAAAGTATGGAGGTTCATTCAAGGCTCTTCCAATTTATGCTGCTCATCTAAGTCGAGGCAGTCTTTAGGCTAATTTTCTACATAGAAATTATGATGGGTTTCAGGAATTTGAGGTCTCGTAACATCTCGTTTTAAAGGGTATTTAGAGGCGTTCAACAGGTATTATTTTATAACTATTTTCCTCATATTTGCTATTTTTTCATTCGATCTTTATAAAGATGGATTTCTAGATACCCCCGAAACCCTTGCACTGAAGGAGAGAGCGAAATATTATTAAATCAAGGCTTATTTGGCCGATTAAATCCATTAAATTGGCAATTGAGATCAAAATAACCCCATAGCAAAGATATACTTAAAGAGAAAAAGAAGATAAAACGCTTTAAAGTCAGCATTTCCTCGATTTCCTTCTTCTTTTCTTTTTCATCATCACGAAATCCAACAAGTAAACTCCACATCAGGCGACTGCGTCCGGCCTCACGGCGTTTGAAAATGATGAAGCTGACAAAACAAACTGATTTGTTCTTTTGAGCGTCCGCAAATGTGAGACTCCGTTAGAGGAAAGGAATCTCTTCTTTCCTATTTCGGAATTTCTAAGTCTCCTTCAGGCGGAAAAAAAGCATTTTAGAGGCGGACGAAGCCGTTCCAAAAATGGTGCCCGGAAAAAGAGGAAATCCCAAACACCAACAGAGATAATAAAACTAACGGACCACATGACTCGAAATGAGGAACGGAAATACCGAGCATAATGATTGGCGATATTATGTCCAATCCCCAGTGACAAAGGGCCATAGAAAAACTGAACTATCGCACGATAAATAAATGTATTACCACTATTAATTAAACTCAGCAACAAAAGTTGAAATAACAAGCAATAAAATATCTACAAAACATTAGTGGTGGCAGGTAAAAAGGTAGCGTCAGAAGGAACATGGACAAAGTTATTAATAAGGCAATGAATAATAACTACACCAGATAAGGATGAAAATAATACTAGAAATTTTTGATGGTCATATCAATTCAGGAAACTAGAATAAAACAGGAGGCAAAAAGGGAAGTGACAAAACGAAAATAATTGGTAATAAAATCAAGCAAGCAATGGGATTATATTTAAGTAGCAACTGCATGTTATGATCACAAGGTATCCATTGTAGTTAAGCTTTGCAGATTATAATTAATAGAAATATGTATATCTAAAAATGATTCAAATTAGCACGGACTCCTATGAAATCGTTGATTTTTTAATATATTATCTCCTTACAAATGTTAAGGAGAGACGAACGTTAGAAGGTAACAGTACAAGATAAAACTTAATCTAACTTACGTTATCTAGAGTTACCTTATTTAACCAAAGTATAGTAGTTCCAATCTTGTATGAGTTAATCTGATACGACCAAAGTGATTCCACTTTGAACTAAGGAACTAAAAATTAAAATACATTCCCTCTTTCTGGTAAAACTGTTCCAGCTTGAAAACCATGACACTATTATTTAAGCACTGAACTGGACCGAGAATCCCTCAACCACTCTACGGATCCGAGTTCGCCTCAATGACCGCGTTTACTTCCACTAACCGGAGTCTCATCATGTTCAAATATGGAAGCCTCAAAGGTCGCTCAACTTCAGTGAACCTGAAACATATCCGAATTTTGGTAGTTTAATCCTTATTTCGTTCAGCAACGCGTTGTCCATGTCCTTATGAACACTACGAGAGATGAGAGGGTAATGGCGCTGTGGACTCAGAGTATATTGGGCCACGTCATAAGAGTCCAATGTGTATCAAAATATGTCCAGGTAAAATTAAATGTAATTTTTTTTTACTTTCAAAAAATCCCAAATACAAACTTTTCCCTTTTCCAAATCTTGACAACAAAATTTCGTGCCATGCTTAACAGTTGTATGGAAATTTATAAACAAAGACCCTTTGAATTTCCATAAATAGAGTAATGAGTAAAATTTTAACAAATATTTTAATCGAAAAAAGGAAACAATGTGAACAGGGTGACAATTATTCCATTTTTGTTTGAAGAAATAAGTGAGTTTTACCAGGTAAAGGTTAAAATTTAGCTATTTAGTAAGGCCTAAGCATTTTATTGAAATGCTATGTACGGAGGACTATAAAATGGGCGTTTAAAATGATCAAACCAATTAAAACAGTTTTCTTTAATCAAATGACGCTGGAAGGACCTCAACTGGCCGTTTCTTAGGGGATAAATTCGAAAATTGATGTCGGGGATTTAGAAGTTGGGGATCTTGAGAGAGTATGCAAAGGGCAGATAAATGGAACAAATTTTCCAATATGACAATGAGTAATTACGGAATTAAAGTTCAGACCTTCGAACAAAATAACATACGTCTCTACCTCCAACAACTACAATGTTTGTTTTCTTGAGTCCTTCATTCTTTGATAGGTGCTGGTTTAATTAGGGCACAAGTGACCTGCCATTGATGTGGCTTGGGACCTTAGTAATCGTTTCCATTTAATCTCTAACTGGCGCTCCAAGTATGTAGTCTCCGCATTTAGCAACTTTCCTCTATTTTCACCATTGTTTCTTTCAAAGTCTAAACATCGTTATATATTAATAAATAAATTGAATATTTGTGATAGTTTTACTCACACGTTCCCACTAGTAATATATATTTTCTTCCCTCAGATTCGCTCTGATGTATATTTTAATAGGAAATATCGTCTCGTGGAAAGGGTGTGCTATGTTGTAGGGGCTGTTGTTTGTGTCCATGATTATTTATGTAACAATGGGTAGCGCCGCGTTGCTTAGACCCACACGAACAAAGCATTGCTCAAGTGTGCCCTTCTGAGAGCATATGGTTCTAGAGCAGCTCTACTATTGGTCCGAACCACTCAAGGGGTCGCGTAAATATTATTGGAGGTCGCAGAAGTATTAGAAATTATTATTTTTTCATAAATAATTCAATGAGGAACAAAATATAAATTTGGAGGGGTGTAAACAAAGAATATGTTATTCTGACTTTTTACGCTGAATTCAAATATATTAGTAGATTTTTACTTCACCAACCTTTTATTTATGATAGGTAGTTGCACATTTACACAAACGCAAGAATTTACATGCATGCAGGGCACTAATCAGCTTACCTAAATTGTGGTATTTGTCGTTGTCCTTTTTTGTTTGTAATCTGGAACATTCCTCTGTAGCGTCCCAAATAATCTGCGAGCATTCTTACCTTACACTCCACTTTTGCTGGTGGAAACGTTCGCTGTGTTCGTCACTGACGGTGACGAAATTGTATGAAAAGAAATCCAGGTGTCAATACAAAAAATGCCATGGAAGTTGTGGGATATCCTATTTCATAAAAGGTTTTGCTCAACACTTTTAAATGATCTCCACCCTGACTTTTTGAGTTGCTTAAGAGTTCATCGAATTGTCCATCTTTTATCCAACTTTTCATTTGGGCACCAACAAAAAACCTTCCTTGATCTTAGCGGCACTCACATAAGGAAACCTTTCTTTCAAATAATGAAATCCAGCACCATTTTTTTCCATCTACTTAACGTTTTTGAAAAGCCCAAATTTGATATGGCGTAGAGGTAAAGGAATCATCTCCCAGTTAACTAGTGTTGGATGTGCAACATTTTTCTGCGCAATCGTAAGTGCCATTCCTTCCTGATTTATCTTGTCCTTGCCTTCCCATTCGCATAAAAAGCAACAATATTTCGTGTAGTCAAGCTGCAAATCCATTAATAACGCAATAATTTTAAATCACAACAAATAACCCAACAGTACTTGTTGTACTGATTTTTTTCTAACGGGATTTTCATATTCGCATATGTTTCTTTCATGTTAGTTGCATAAGCTACCGGCACAGACGAAAATTTGTTGCCACTGTGCAAAAGTACAACCATTAAATTAGTTTTAGAGGAATCAATGAACAGTCTCCACTATGTATATTTATTTTCGTGAAGTGCAGCCATGACAGCACAAATATTGTTACAGTACACTAAACTATCTTCTTCAGAATATATATCTTGAAACTCTTCCTCACGATTACGAAAAAAACACACTTTAGTGTCCGTATGGAGAAGATTCTGACATTTCTTGCTAGATCCCAAGAGCTCGGCTTCTTTCTTCGACAAGTTCAAATCCCGAGCCAGGTCGTTTAATTCGCTCTGAGTTATCAAATGAGGTTCACTGGCAGTGGATTCTGTTACAAAAGTAGTATCACATTGTTCCCCATGTCGAACTTCAGTGGCTACCTCATATTCCGATTCATCTTCTAAAGTTAGATGAGTTGGAGCATGTGGTACAAGTAAGTCATCTCCATGAGGCATCCGCCTTATAGCAAACGGGAAATTGGGTACTGCACTGTGTGTTTGGATTTATTACTCGTTCCTTTTATCTTTGTAATGCGGAGATTATTGTCCAACAAATGGTGTTGTGGTTCACGTCACACCATATATATGGCAAAGATCATGTGCCGATTACCCTTAGCCCACTCTTTCAGACGTTTCACATGGGTTAAACAGCAGATGTGGCAGGCTCAGCTCTTATCTTGATCCTCTACTCATAGGCAAAATATAGTTCATAACATTTTTTTAACTAGTAGAGTCAAATATCCTTAAACATCAAATCCCTACAAAAGAAACAAAAGTTATCCGCATATTATTTAGTAACACAACAAAATTGGTACAGTAATTGTAAATCACAAAAACAGAATGAACCCAGTGTACGTGGGTACGCAGTGCGCGTGCAAACAATACTGTATCATTCAGAATACTGCTCTGCATTGACGTCTAGAACCTAGAGTAAATATTTTTCAATGTAGATGTCGTTTACTGTGAATTGAGTTGAACCACTCACGTTTTGGCTCCACCATCTGTTAAACATTATTTAATACTTTTGTTAGTTATCTTTAAAAAATAAATTGACTTCCACCAAAGCAATACTTGAAAAATGTTATTACACAAAAACTGTACGGGATGGACAAATTCTCATTGCATTTTTTAGTTCAGCGTAAAGAGTTACATTAGGAACAAAATGAAACTGTTATCTGGCAAAAACTGTGTTAATAGTGTAAATATTAGGCAACTAGATTTTATATATATACAAAAATCTACTTAGAGGGCTTATATATTTTTAAATGTCTCAATTCATTTACTTTAAAAGTAATAAACACCATAAAAATATAATGGATTATAAAACGTTACAATCTTTGATATAGGGATATCTGTAGTGCCTGATTACAAGGCGAAATAAGATTGATAATGAAGCTTGGGGGTGAGTGTCATATAAATCCTATGAAGGTTCCTAATGGTCACGCACCTAATTATGCGCATGTAAGTAATCCAAAATATATAAGTTTGTCATTAAAAAAATAATATATATAACAGAGAGAAGGTAATATGTAACGTCTGATCATGTAAACAATAATATGTACTATTCTTATAAAGGGCTAGAGTCAAAACGAATTTTCACACGCATCCGCGCTCACACACATACACACTCACAGTATATACACATACACACCTCTCCCGATCACCAAGGTTCTGGGAAACGCCACAGCTGTACCAACAAATGTCAAACAGGTGCAGTCATTGATATCGAGCTGAAGACAAGAAAGATGCGGACTTTATTTACTGACAGGGTCGCTGCGAAATGGAAAGATGTATCCTCGTAATTTATGATAAAGATTTTCTCTATACCTGTGCACACACAAATAAACATCCTGTAGAATATGCCCCGCCCGAATCGTTTCAGTGGTCAACAACAAGCCATGTTCACGGGTTTTTGATACATTATAGTATTGCAATAGAGTCAAGTGAGTGAAAAGTTAAAGAGAGAGAAAAGATAGCCAGTTGCGCAGAAGTCCGGTAGTCACTAGGATAGTCGAGATAGGCTTATACATTAGTAGACCTGCCTCCCATACACAACACAAATTCAATCAAATTCTTTCTGCCTGCGCCTACCGATTCCTCCGCCTAATTAAGTGTTTTGAATCCACCTTCTGAGAGTATTTTTTCTAAGAATAATCCTCTTACCTAGATTACTTCACTAAAACCAGCAATTGGCGTCAACCCAAAGTCAGCCCTATGTATCTAAATACCCCAATAGCGCTACGTCAAAGTTAATTAAAATGGAGGAAGGATAGTACTGGGATGGGAATCGACCGTGTCGACCTCTATCGTTAATAAATACTGTTAATCGACCACTTATAGGCCAACTGTCGGCCTAAAACCAGCGATCACAACTTTTCACCACTTACTAACCTATAGTAGACCCGGTACCATTGTAGTGTCCAATTGGACACCAAAATAATATGCCATGATTTAATAATGAACAAATTTAGAGCAAAGCAAATACTTGTAAATATGTTAAATCGCAATAATACGTATCAATGCAAAATAAAATATGTTGTCATAAGCAAGCGAAATCGTTGTGGTTCTCACACGATAACGGAGGCAGTGGAAAACAGCTAGACACACATAGGACGGAGTCTGCTCTGACCGGCCAAAGTTTACATGAACTTGTAAAACGAGGAAATCAATCTTGCTATGGATGTCGGCTTGATAAGACCGATCAGGTGGCCAAAATGCAAATACTCATTTGGTGCACACGTGAATACACTGCACATACGCACAATCTTTAACCACCCAAAGCAGTCTTAGTAGAGAACACACGCATATACTTCTGACCCTATAAGCTCCGGCCCGCGTCTAGATTAAGAGAAAAGACGTAACGCCCCTTTAATTGAACTTGATGTAAATAGACGGTCTGAAACATTCTTATTATTATTATTCATTCATTATTTTGATTCTGATTTGTATATTAATAGCATCACAAGTCCGCTAATCTTCCTCGATCAATCAGTCCATAGTCCCAACAATCTGACGCGGAATGTGACTCATACTAAACAGGGTTCATTAACACCTATAGACAGCCCAAAGGCTGGAACGCACAAACAAACCATTTTTCTTCCAAGCACTTCACCCGAAAGAACCGTTTGGAGTCAGACCAAACTGGACTGTAAGAACTCCTTAAACTCCATTACCAGCCACCCATACACTGGTAACCCATCGTCACCCCAAAAATCGTGTCCACCTATAAACTGGTGACCCCTTCGACCAAACAAAAAGATAACCAAAGTGAAGAATATGAATGCATCGGACCATTGCCAAGCAGCACAAGGAGAAACAAAGGCCCAGTTTCACATATCGAGGATAAATAAAAAGGAAACAAAATGTTTTCACGTCCTGGCTGCAATATCTCCCGAGACTATCAACCGACTTCCAGCTACATTCTGGTATGGTCATAATTATCAGCTCCAAAGGACCGATATAATCGGGCTCTTCGAGGGAACCAAATCGGAGCTCTCCGAGAAGCTCATTGCTTTACTGGTCGAAGTTAAATCAACCTGCAGGAACTGAAGAGAAAAGCTCTACAGGTAGGAGTTGGGGAAGAACTCGTGAGGTACAAATTTATTCAATCCCTGTCATCAAACATCGTGCCAATAGTCGCCACCCAGAAGGACCTACCTCGACTGTAAGGCAGCCTTAACCACCGTAGCCAGAAACCCATACACTGGTAACCTATCGTCACCGAATTTCGAATTGATCTAAGTGTGTGTATATGCACACGTAAAAAGGGGTGTGAAGATTGATAGATCAAAATAGAAAGGGGTGAAAAGAGAAAGTGTGGTAGGGTGCAAAGAGATTCTAGGTGCTTGGTGGTCAGGCCTATCACTTTCATAAATATTATTGTAATGTGTTTCCTTTGTTGCTTTCGTTATAGTTTTTATTTTATGGCGTTCAAGCCATTTTTCTTAATAATTTTAAATATTTTTTGGATATGTAATGCGCATTTACTGTTGTTTTGTAATACATTATTTAAAAAATTGTGTTTAGCTTTCATTGATTTTAATTATTTTGTTCTATGTGTAATTCAGTGATTTTGTTTCTTCTTTCTCTCGTCGCGTTTGGTTTAATCGAGTCTTCGCTGTGCGTTGGCCAAATCACTAAATTTTCTTGAATCAAGGTTGCTATGTCTTGATTGGTATGTTGTCACATTTTTGATAGTTTTTACATTCCTTCATGTTTATAATTACACATTCCACATGGGAAGATCGTCGACCACATCGGACATAGTATTAACGAACCGGAACTTCTCTCTGAATCATGTGACTCTTCCTGGCCCTTTCACCCCATCAGATCATATTAGTATGATCAGACACATCTTCCCCTCCCGATCCAAGTGCAAAATCCCAAACGTAGATGCCTAGTGAGAACCAACCAAGAGACAAACCGTGATAATTTGCAACATCTGCAGGTTGGATAACTTGAAGGTGCTTCACTAGAAGAAATCGATGGAAAACTCGACCATCTCACTTCAAAGATCTTGGAGGCTGACAAAAATAATACCGACTCCAAGGTGGGAACATAATATACGGAAAAGATGTATCAGCTAAAAGCAACTATTTTCTTTATAATTATGCAAGTGATCACGGCACATCGGTACCAGAGACTACGAGATCTGAGGAATAAAATTAAACATCTCATAATGAAGAAAACAACAGATCAGTGAGACGAAATGATTGCTAACATCGACGCAGAAGGGGACTCTATAAAATTCTGGAGTCACATAAAAAGATTGCCAGGTACTTCCCCATAAGAGTCGCATAAATATCAAAGTAAATAGAGTGCAATACACGGACGACGAAGGCATCGAGATGAATTCCGAAGATACTGGCAAAACCGTTTCCGCATTAGCGACGAAGAAAGCAAATTCTTTGATGATAAATACGAGGAACAAGTTTTTCATAGACATCATGAACTTGGAGCTTACCTAACGCCACATCACTTCTTGGATGTACACGTCTCGCACGAGAAGAAGCTTGACCTTTTTTCGCAAAAGGAATATAAGGGAGCCCTCAAAGGTTTTGAACAAAAACCACCAGAGATAACTGGCATCACAGAGATGCATTTCCTTAACGCTCCTGATAACTTGAACGAGGTTCTAATCAAGGTATTTAACGCCTGATTCAACGTTGGCTACTTTCCGGACCAGTTTAAAAGAGCCCGTATGATATTCATACCAAAGACTGGTAAGCTAAATATAGAGATCAACAGCTATAGATCCACCTCTTTGCTGGAATTCATGGGTAAACTACTGGAAAAACTTCTCAATAACAGATTGAGAACCTTCTTAGAAATTCAAAATCTATACAATAACCAACAGCATTGCTCCTGGAAGAAACTTAGTACAGAAACGGCTCTGGCATTGAGCACGTGAGGAATAGCTATCGGGAACCCTGGAAATAGCAATGTTAACACTTTGTACGAGACGTGGCCTCGGCGTTCCACAAGGCGTGGCTGCAGGGACTGATGAAAAAGCTTCACGAGCTAGGTATAGACGAAAATCTGACAACAATACTTTGCGACTACCCTGAAGATCGAGAGGCAGTCGTGAGAGTAAACAACATCGAAGGGGAAGCATTCAACCTGAAAGCTATAGTGCCACAATGGGGTTGTCTCAGCCCCACACAGTATACTGGCAACTTGTTCTAACCCGACCAAGACCTCGTTCATTACCCTGTTGATGTTTCAAGTAGGACGAGCTGGGAAATTGAAAATATTAACAACTACGAAAGAATGAACAAGATCAAGACCAATGTTCAGAAATTTAAAATGATTCCTATGGGCCGTTGGAAAACAGCGGACGTACTGCCCCGGGACGAATTCTACGAATACTCTAGGGTAGGACGGGTACTTGGCCAGAAATTAACCTTGGATGGTTAGAACGCCCACTACAATTAAAAGATCGCCGCTGCTACGAGATCACTACGGGCTCTCTATCGATTTAAACATCTCTCGACAAGCAACATGAGGAAACTCTATATGTTGTTAGTGAGGCCGATCCTTCTATACCCGGGCATCCCCCTCCTTACCTTGAGCAAAACTGCTATCAAAAAAGCCCAAGTAGTTTCAAATAAAGCAATAAGTTTCATCGCCAACGTTACGCTGTGAGACCACATTTCCTCAGAAGTATTAGATGATTTAACATATATAGAATCCATAAATTTGACCCTAAATAGACGTGACAAAATATTTGGCAGAAGGTTTACAAAACCATGCTTGAAAAGGTGCTGCACCCAGTGCAACTACTAAATGAGGAACTACAAAATTTAAGATTCAAACAAGCATTCAGAAGCAGTCAACTTCTATCCCGACAAATAACTCAACCGATTTATTAACGAATTTATCAGAAGAATAAACAGCATATAAACCAAAACTAAAAACAAACTAAGAACTAAGGTTACGAAGTGGAAACAACCTATGGAATTATAAATCAAAATAAATGAAAGACCAAAAATGATTAAACTTTTCGAAAACTGAATAAATAAACACAATAAAAATCCGAAGTGAAGTGGACAAACTCGAAAAAAAAGAAAAAGATCCGAAGTCGACAAACTAATGTTAAGGAGTAATTATTAAGAAAAAATAAATAAAGATACAAATAATAAAATAACAACCGGACCAAAAGTGAAGATTAGAGACAACACGAATCAAAGTCTAGTATCATCTTCAAGAAAACTTATTGCTAATGCAAAAGCTTGAATGTTGAATAACTAAACAACATTAAAACAGCTTTGAACAAATGAGTAAATGCTGAGTTAGCCAGACAACATGACACTCTTACTCTCTCACTAAATTAACACTTCTTCTATCTATCCTCTACATTCAATCCCCACACATTCTATTTTTTACGATCGTTGATCGTTGCACTTCGTCTCTGCCAGCCACTAGGTTAGCAGAGCTTGGAAATCTGGCGCGACATATAGCTCTTCTGTTCTGGTTAATTATTTGAATCCCAAACTCATTCAGTTGCTGATTAACCAGTGCTTGCATCTTCCGAGTCACATCTTCTATGACTTTGTTAATGAGTTGTCTTCCCGCTTCTTTGTGCAGCTCTTCTTGGCGTATTCTTTTCCGCCTAGGTGTACCCGTAATTAGGTAAATGCATATATTTTGAACTGTTTGTAGTCTCCTTTTTTGTGTCTTCGAGACAAATGAGAGGAGAAAAGCGGAGTATAGTAACGTAGTTCTAACAAAAGCGTGGTAAATCTTCTTATTATTGCTTTCACGTAGATTTCTAAACGTATACAGAGGCCTGACTGTGACCGAGGCTTTAGAAATTCTATTCTCGACATGCTTCTTGTACCCGGATGAAGTAATTTTCATTCCGAGAGCATTGCACTCCATGGGATAGGGATAGCGTTTATCTCCCACCTTGACATATGCGAGTAGTCTCCTGCCAATGGGGACTACTTTGTTTTTTCTTGGTTCGTTCGGAACTTCCTTTGTTCCTCGTAGTTGTTCAATCTTAGAAATTTCTGTCACTATCAAACGAGCTTGCATAGGTGCATTCTCCATGCACAAGTAATTATCTGGCTAAAATCATCGGCGTAATGAATGCTGCGGAAAGAGAGGTTCACAGTGGCTGGGACATCTGCGGTATAAATCGATAGAGGGTGGGGGGCAGACACCCCTTCTCCCCTGCGGGAGGCCCGCATTGAGCGGACTGCACCCTAAAATTACATACGCCACTTTCTCCATGACATAGTCACAGAGAGTTGTTTCTAAGTTTTTACTTAGGCCAACCATAGAATCTTAAACTGCATTTCCCGTTGGCACACCTTATCAAACGCCGTTGAAACATCTCGACAAACAATATCCACATAACTCCTCTCCCGTTTGGCTTGGGCAAGCTTTTCCGGGATAAAATTTATCACCATCTCGGTACCTCGTTTTTTTCTAAATCCGTATTAATATGGGTTGTAGAGAGAGTTCTCCTCCAGGTAAGACACCAGTTTTCGGTTGAGGATCTTCTCGAAGGGCTTTCCACCAAATTCTAGAAGTGAAATTGGCTGGTAGCTCTCTCTCAACGTTGGATCCTTTCCGTGCTTTGGCAAAAGAGATTATCTTTGCCGTTTTATAAACATCAGTAAACTATCTCGTATTTAGACACGCGTTGAAAATTCTTCTCATTCCGTCGATGACGTTGGCTGGTGCCTTTTCGAAATTTAGCATGGTAAGCCCCGATTGTCTTGGAGAATTCTGATGGAATGAGCGGAGCGCGCCGAGTAGTTTATCTTCGGTGATCTTGGCGTCTCTGTCGCGTTGTCTATCCACCGGGTAGTGAGGATACGTCCTATGTATTTGTGTGTTAAGCCGTTTACAATGTTGTTCTCGAACTCTATAGCAAAACCTTCGTTTTCCTCTTCGGATATACAAAAGCTGTTTTCCCAATAACGTCGGAACATTTCTTTTATTTTTCTTTCTTCTGTCTCGATCGTTCCGTCTTCTTTTAATATTTCTATTTTCTTCTTTTTCTTAGTTGAACCTTTGAGAAGGCTGATTTAATTCCAAAAATCTTAAGAGGATGCATCATGATCGAGGAACTTAATCACATCGTCCTAACGTCTACACTGTTGTTCGAGTATCAACTGGTTGAGCTCTTCTTTCATCTCTTTAGTTCGTTGTATTGAGTCGAGCGATGCATTCCTGATGTTAAATTCATACAATTATTTCAGCTCACGGTAAAACTCCTTCATGTAATCAGTCCGTCTATAGGATGAGATGGACTTATACTGAGATTTAGGGATACAAGCTTTATCTTTGTTGATGAGATGTTTATTAAGGTGGTCGAGTGTCTCGTCGACCTCCTTGAGGATCGTTTCATCCAAGTTGGATGGTTGTTCTCGAGAAGACGCACATACCGTGCCCAGTCTGCATTTCTGTAGTTCTTTCTAAATACAGCTGGGGACTTGTATATGGTTCCTGTTGATGTTATGCAGCATCCCCATATGATCGCTACCTGAAACTTGGACTGGTTCCATTCAGTAGTTAAACAACAACTGCCGATTGACCAGACATATGTCTGGTTTCGTGGCACTCTTTCCTCTGTTAAAGGTGGGGAAGTCCGGGTCTATTCACTCTACAATATATCTGTCCAGCAGAGTTTCTAGGCACCTTCCTTTAGCTGGATTCCTAAATTCTGGCGTTCAGATTCCCATTAGTATATGGGGGGGCCCTTCTGACAAATTACCTAGTGATAGAGTGTGTTGTTAATTACCCTCTCCTTGGTGGCTGGGACCCGGTGGTGATGACCAGCTTTCCAATTTTGAGTTTAACCTCAATCGCGAGATAAGATTCTTCTAGTTTTCTGATCTGCTTGTATTTGATCCCTTTTATATTACAATAGTGGCACCGCCGAACCCCTCTTGTGAGTAATTATTGGTTAACACATCGTAGTTCCATATTTACATTTCAGAATTATGAGTGTCGATCCCATGTTCTGAAATCAAGATGATATCTGCATCAATTTCTCTGAATACGTTTCCGTAAAGAGTTCTTTTCGTCGTCCAGCCGTCAGTGTTGATTTTCAGTATCGTTAGTACTTTTCTTTGCATGATGTTGTGTCAATAACGTTGTTTCTTCTTCTTTCTCGCCTGGCTGATTGCTTGCGCATGTACAGGCTTGGTGTTTTCAGGAGGGAAATCGGAATTTTCGATTTAATCTTTGCCCCGTTATGAGTGTACGGACTCTCGTCACTTTCTGAAGAGGTATTATCTCCTTCTTCTCTCTCTTCTTCTTTTTTTTCTTCCTCTTCAGGTTCTTCCGGAGAGGGGGATTTCTCTATGTTTAGCCAGGCTTGTCTGAACTCATTATTTTGGATGATCGATTCTTTGAAAGCTTTAGAGCATCCTGGGCTTGTAGATACGATTTTAGATGGAAGGCCGTTCGATTTTAGGAGCGAGTTGAGCACTTAGTTGTAGCAGTCCGGTTGTCGGCGTTTGCTACGTTTACATATGTAATTCAAATCAGAATGCGAGCAATAAGGTCGTTCGAGATGTGTAGATCTGGGGGAAGTGCATTTCCGGGTTCATCCAGCCGTAACCCGAATTTACACATTTGCAGACAACTGCAGATAATAAGCATTCCTTCAGAAAAAAATGAAATGCAATGAAACAATTTTGCAATATGGATTTACTTTATTTTAAGAAATAATAAACACCGACATATCTGCTATATTTATAATGAGTATTAGCTACTAAAAGTCTGAAACCTGTAAAATTAAAACATCTTGATACATTACATGCACCATATGTCAATAAGCCTGTAATTTTGTGAAGGCTATGGGAATAATCCAAACGCTAAAAAACAACAGTTACATACACATATACTAGTTCAAGGAAAGGAGTATCTTGTGAAGCCTCTTATTTAATTGATAATGCTAAAAAAACATACACGATTAGAGAAGAACTTGTCCTACCAGTTGCTATTCGAATGAATGAAAGTATCCACTGCAAATATATGCAGATGAATTAAGAAAATTTACATTGTCAAATGATATTGTGGGTGGACGAATTTTGGAAATTAGTAATGACGTGTGAACAACCTATAGGAAGAATTAAAGAAAGTTCGAACTTTACTTTTCACCTGGGAGAATCGCCTGATCTAACAAACTTGCCAAAAATAGATCAACTTTCAAGGAAGTAGGGCTGGAATGGAATAACTGTTGGAGTAGGTACCGACCGAGCAATCCAATTTCAGCACACTTTTACTGCATACAAAATTGAGATGGCTGTCAAAGGGTGAGCTTTGAGGCGGCTATTGTTCCTAAAAAATGAATAATACTATTTTTCTCATAAAATAACTCAGAGTTAGCTATTTTTTTAGCAATGAAAGTTGTCTGTGCAAATTATGCTATGTCTTATTTATTTGGAAGAAAATCAACGAACTTGATGTCTTTCTAAGTGGAAACAAGAATATTTTTAGATTGATATCTAAAATCCAAACTTTGATGAAAAAATAATCTTATAGGAGGAAAAAATGGAAAATGGCTCTCTTGAAATGTTTTTATGTACCAAAGATTTTGTTGTTATTAATATCTGCTTAATTTGACTAAGCAGAAAATAATCAATGGATTCAAAAAAACATAAGCCTTAAACAGGTCAATTCTAAAGAATTCAACTAGTACAATTTTAAACAAATACAAAAATCACAGGAAAACATTGGCGACATTTCAGTGGAACCAAAAAAGGATACAAATAAATGGAGGCATAAATATGGGACTAAAGACTAAACAATTTAGTGGCCCCCCCCAAAAAATCATAATTAGGAACATTAATGAGATAATACATATACAATTCACGTGGAAAACCTTAGCTCCCGCCGGAGTATGGATGAGGTAATCCACGGGTCCTCTAGCTTCCAAGACGGGGTAGGGTCACTTTCACTGGCTAAGGAGTTTGTGGCTTCCCGTGGGAAGTAGCACTAGCACCTCCGCGCCAGGCTTGAATTTTCGTTCTCGGGACTTAAGGTCAAAGTAAGTCTTATACCTCTCAATAAGTCCTTTTTTACGAGATACGACACTCGTTTGTTACCTCGGGGGGACTCACGCTCAAGGGCTGCAGTTTTCTCCACAAGGAAAGTGGGGGAAGTTGCGCAATTTTTCTGGGCGCGGGAAAACTTGTCGCTCCGGAGGGCTTGGAACTCCGGGTCGATAGGGATTTCCAGAGGAACAGGTGCACGGGATTCCAGGGCTGCCTCTGTTTGGGTAATCACGGGCTGGGCCACGGGATGGTCATGAATTACGGGGTTCTGACCGAATAAAACGGAGCAGAACTGGATTGGGGCCGCTACCACTTCGGCCCAACCGGACATATAGTTACACTCCATGTGAAAACGAATTACTGGGAAACGACTGGCCTGGCCAAGGTGGTCGAGGACCACCAAAGATTTCTTGTGGTTGGCCCCAACAGGGAAGGGTAGGTCCTCAGACACTATAATACAGGTGCACTCTGTTTCACGCACGAGGGTGGATACTCGGCGACCGTTCACAGTTCCGTTCTCGAACTTCAATCCACCAGGGTTTTTCTCATTAAAGAGAAAGTTTACCTGATGGACCGGCCCTTTGGCGGGCGAGGGAGGATCGGGAGTCGGCTGAGGCGACGGAGGAGGATCAGGGGCGGCCCAGATTTAATGCACCTGGTGGGACTGAGAGTTTGAGAATCGGGAGTTTTAAGGACAGTTCGTGCGGTAATGGCCGGGAACTCCGCAGGTGTAGCAGACGATCGGGTTCTTTTGGTACGGCACAACCGGGGGAGAAGAAACTAGCGGCTTAACGTCTCGGTGATCAATCAAATGGATCGAAGTTTCTTGGCTTCGAGGGACTAGGAACTTTGGTAAATCTTGGAACCAATTTAGGGGGGTCTTAGGGCCATAAAATCTAGTTTGGGGGGGCGAGTGGGGAGCCTTTTTAACATCCTTAGGGTATAAATCGTGACTACCCGCGAAGACATCGGCCTCTTCCAAGCACTACTTGAAAGTGCCGCAACGTTTATCTTTAATAAAGGCGCGAAATTCAGGAACCACGGCAGCTAAAAGCTGATCCATAAGGAAGAAGTCCAGAAGGGACTCGTATATCTGGGGAATCTTGACGAATCAGCCAACACGGAAAGTGTCTTTGGATGATGTACCCGTGTTATCGAAATGTTTGGCCAGGGCAGATTCTTTCCTGGCGGAATCGGGAGAGGTAGAATTCGCTATTCATATGAACAGCAGATTGCAATTCGGACTTTAACGTGGAATAGTCCAAAGTTGCTTACGGAGAAAGGGATACGAATATACTCCTTAACTTGGCATTTAGAAGAGGGAGTAAGCGAGCGATGCCATCATTTTCGAGATCCAATCTATTGATCTGAAAGATTCTCACAAAATGGGTCAAAAGTGACCCAAAGTCCTCTCCATCATTAAAAGCGGGAAGATGGACTGAAGGAGTTTAAGCAATTTCAGCCCGGGAACCGATGGACTGAGAATCCATTTGATTTTTGGCCTATTTTACGCTCATGCTTCCTAATTTGTTCACGTTCTTCCATCTCCATCTTCAGTTTATTCTCCTCAATTTTGTTCTTCACCATCTCCATTTTGTTTTTCTCCATCTCCATCTACCTTCGTTTTGCCTGTTTGTTCCTCTCTTCTTCCTGTACGTAATTTAGCAGGTCTTTGCCTGAAAGACCTAACATTTCACCCTGACTCTTAAATTTTTTGAAGGATGACATTGTTACGCGGTTAACTGAGGAAACACTAACACACGAACGGTCTTGGACACTACCCACGCGAAACGAATACTTGAATATTCGTGAAGGCCTTGTTAACACACAAACAAATTATGATACAGCTACCTGGGTCTGCTGTTTTAATTAACTTAAACTTGCCTTCTGCCAGTACAATACAAAGATTACAATAAAAGGGATACACGTGAATAACAAAGGAACTTCTAAAGGCGAAATTAAAATGACACGGGTTCGTAAAAACCCCAAACACACTTGACACCAAAATTATATAATATGTATATTAATATATATATATATATATATATATATATATATATATATATATATATATATATATATATATATATATCGTGGTATGACATTATATTATATCAATACCATATTATACCTATGGGGAAGGGACCAATAACTTAAAGTCGAACCGACAAATGGACGGAACAAATAAGAAATCTCAAGGTTATTTAAAGAGGCATGTACAAAAATATAATTTTATTCACATAAAAATAATGAGAGAATTAATGGGCAAAATTACATCAGTAAACGAGAGGGAGGGGGGGGGAGGATTGTAGTTATGAATCAGACTATGAAGTTAAAATTAATGTGTTGCGGAAGGAAACTATTCAACTGGGGGGAATTAACGCACATGGGTTACTGAAAGGGGAGAGGGGTTGGCTTACGGATGATTCCGGGTGAGACGACGGGGTAAGGCTACACGGATGTCTTCTGCACGTTAGGCGAGGGTGCTCAAAACTTCTGAGCGGGAACTTAAAGTGATGACGGCTCTCCCCCCCAAAAAATATGGGGGGGGGGGGTGGTAACGTCCGGTCCAAGGGAGAGTATTATTTAAGCAACCTAAAAACGAGGGGTGAACGAGGAGGGCTTCGACAGGAGTTGATGAGAGAAGTCGGAAAAATTACTCAGTAGCGATCGTTAAATGGAATTACCTCACTGGCTGGGTCTAATTCCAATACACAAACAGTTCAGCTGTCACTTTGCTTTGTTGTTAGCACCTGACTTGGAACTGGGGAGAATCTTCTTGGGTCCCGGCGAGACTTTTCAACTCTGTGTCTTTCTCATGGGAAACGAGCAATATATATGTCTGAGGGACTCCCCGCAAGGCAGGGGGGAAGGGGGGAGGGGAAGTGGGAAACAACTCCATTCTCGAATGACCTCAAATCTTCTTGCCGGAGCTATTATAACCCGTGTAAGGGTGAATCGTGATGGACGCTTTTCAAGGCTACCGCTTGTGGAAGGGTGGGTTAGCTTAACTATTTAAGACTAATAGAACCTTCTACAGCGCAAGGAAGTTCCGTGCTGGACAAGAAATTCCACGTGAAATTCCCTCACACAGTCTATGTTGATCCATATCATATCTTAAAGTCAACACAGCCTCTTGATGGAAACCTTTCAATAGATTTCTAAAAAATAAGAGGCTTAACAAATTTTAATGCTTGGTAGGTCAAGAGACATAGTTTATAGACAATCATTGCCTTTATTGGTTTACCAGTGTAAGTCTATTAGCACTAGTGTTATTTGTTCACGTGGAGACAGAGCCTCTATTAATCTCGCAGGTCTATTCATTAGGCATTGAGGCCTTTTCAATAGAGAATTTGGTAATCTCCAATAAAGTGAATTACAGTAGTCCTGTTTACTAATTACATAGTTGTACACTAACATCTTAATCGTAGTCTTGTCTAAATATTTCCTAATGAAAGCAATATTCCTTAAGTGGAAACCCGCTCATTTCAATACCTGACAAATTTGGGCTTTAAAATATAATTCAGATCAATCTTTACTCCTAAATATTTATTTTTTTATTTGATTTTAACGCTGCTACCATTTATTCGTAGAGAAGCAATACCAAACCTCACAAAGTCACTAATTTTTCTGACCATCATACATTCATTTTTTTCCTGGTTCAGTTTCAGTTGTTTAGATTTCATCCAACTAGCTATATCCCCCATGAACAGGTTCAACATGTGATAATTCATTAATATAAATGCAGAATAAAACTGGACCTAATACACTCCCCTGGGGCAATGCTCTTCCCAAACATTTCTTGGCAGAGAAGGTTCTTCCTATTTTGATGAAGTAAATTTTGTTTTCAATATAACTTTAGGTAGCTTAGTGCATTACCTTTAATACCAACAGTCTTGCAATCTTCAAGCAACAAGCTATGCGCAACAGTCTCAAATGCATCAACACAATGAGATCATTAATGATTGAACACAATGCTGTTTCAGTCAAATAAAATCGTCTATAAGCTGACTAATCATCCAATATCTCATTCACCTCTTGGAAGTGTTCAACTATTTGGTCTAAGATAACGCTCTCAATTATATTTAATAGGAATGTCAAGTTTGATACTGTTCGAAAGGAATTGAACAACTGTGAGTCAAGTTTCCCCTTGACTATAGGTTTCACAATTTCTTCCTTTTCACTCTTTGGAAAAACATTGTTTTTAAAACTATTATTAACAATCTTTGGAACACTAAAAGAATCTCATTCAATTTATTACTTTTAATAATATCACTTATAGGGACTGGATCATTTTCACAGTAAGTCAGGTTTACCCAATATACAATTATTCAAATAAGATCCATGTTTACCTACTCAAATCATGATAACTTCTTTTCTGAAACATGCATAAGTTGCATCACTAATCTTGGTTCATTATCACTAAAGTTTCTGACAGCATTTTTAATTTTGTCTTCAAAAAAGTCTAAAAACTTATTTGCTACTTCAGCGTTCGTGAATCCTTCAGGTAATTTGTTCTTTTCCTTCTTTCCCGTCAAGTTTTCAAGTATCCTATATAACTTATTAATGCTCGACTTCGCTTCTAAAGTTTTTTGTCTATAGTATTCGCACTTTCCGTTCTGTGTGAGTTTGTTTAATTTGAGTCTTGCCTCAGTGTACTCTTTCCTTGTTGCATCCATTCTAAGTCGACGCCATAATTTTTCTTTCTTTCTCTTTTCTCGTTTCGCTCTTGCAGTGGTGATAGAGAAAGGAATTCTTTTTTTTTCTCTTCCCACCTTCTCCGGTACCTCATTTCTCCGTCACCTCCTCCACCTCCACTGACTTGCCCAGTTCACCGTTGACCGTCTGCCCTAAGCAATTCTCGTAGGAATAAACGCCATTGTCGCAGACGAATTTAGTCGACCTCACGTCTCGTTCGCAGCCCTGCATTTATCTGTTCTATATACTACGAAAATTAGAACAATAGAAAGACCATTAAGGGGGTATCGCGAATTCCTGATATGGACCCTTATCGCCACCAAAGGCAATTTAGGAAGTCTGTTGGCGATGAATCTCTCTCCCCGTCTAGATAATTTCGGAGTATATATTCGATACTTCAGAGTTTACAAGTAGATTGTGTCTGAAGCCACTGTCCAGTACGTTAGCCATTAACGCCTTCGTTAGTCGAAAGGGAATCGACTATATTCTCGTCCATAGAACAATTGAGTGATTTTCAAAGAGACAAGGTAGACTTAGTCGTCACTTAGTGTTGTTCGTGGAGATAGTTTTAGGCGCGCTTCAACCCTTCTCACCACGTCTTCTGATTATACGGATCGGAAAAGCCATCTCCGAAGCATACGCCGTTTGATTCTTAAGGATAAGAAGCCCCATCTTCAATTTCCCGAAGTGGATTGAGCGTCTCGCGAGACGCCCACAAGCTCAAGTTCGAACTTACCTCCCTCGTCTTACTCATCACACATCAAGGAAAAAGCCCTTTGACCCCGGCTTCGTCACGCTCCTCCACCTTTACCGCTTCAAACCTCAAGGACCCCGTTTGCTCTAGAACTTGCATAATTTTAAGATCATTTAATAATTATTTATCCCTCGGTTCAAAATAAATTCATAGTGTTAATAATCTTATCCGTGAACCATCAATATTTATTACATTGCCATATAACTTGCCCTATATGTGTATGTAATCTTTAGGCCTTTTACAGTCTATTTTTGTAGCCATATTTGAATATTCCTTAGCATAGCAACTGTGTATTTAAAGCACTCTTAGAGCCATCCCCAGATGGAGCCTTAATTTCGGTCAGTGAGTAGGCTAGTGTGCGTATAACAGCGTACACCTGGTCATACCACGACAGTCACCAACCTGTGTACTGGCAAAATCCGACATATTTCTTCTACCAAGACATACGTATTAATTCATTTCTATGATCAAATAACACTTAGTCTAACATGTGTCCCCCTTTCGATGTTATTGATTACACTCTATTAAGAAAGTTAAATGATTCTATCATATCACTAATTTCTTTAGCGTAATAATAATCTTAATCTTTTTACCAGAAGTTGAAGTCACTACAAATAATTACACTTACACTATCAGTATTTGATTCCATATACATTCTAAAGTGATCAATAAACATTTGGACGCTTAAGTTTAGAGGTCTATATACTACAAGGAAGATATATTTCATTCCTCCATATTTTTAACTCACTTGAATGTTTTCAAAACTTTTCCAGTCATCAGTTTTTTTATATTTTAATTTTCTTAAATATCTTCGAAAGGACTATACGTAATCCACCACCTGCTATATCATTCCTTGGAACATGTACAAATGTGTGCGTCAATGGAGTCATTTCTTGAATCTTGGCTTTATCGTGTTCACTTAACCATGTTTCAGTTGGAGCTAAAGTATCAAAAACTTCGTCAGTTACAAGACAATGAATATCTAGCGTTTTATTTCCTACTAATTGAATACTTGCACATTTTTCGAGCCATATTTAATTACAGAATGTTCAGCATTAATATCCATAGTCAGCGATATTCCTGATCCTTTCCTTCTCACTTACCAAAACCATATAGCAGTATTCAGTAGCAGAATGCTTTATTTCTTGTTTTTTTGCATCTCACACAGTTTAGACATTTTTTCTCTATAGATGTAAGTCTTTTTACCTAGGATTTCCTGCACATATAAAACAATATGGGTCTTCGCGATTCGTCTTGGCAGTACATCTCATCTCAGTGTGTCCAAATCTTGACAGTAATAACACATTAATGGATGGTACTTGTCTCTCGCTTTGTAGATACCCCATTCCAGTTTAAATTTGTCACCCTTTCTATGAATTAACTCTCTAATAGTTTGATCACATTTCAAAATATAGTGAAGAGTAACATTAGCTGCTGGCTTAGTAAAACTCTTCTCAATCTTGTTTGCAATATCTGGGACTGTCTGAAGATAGTCATTCCTGTCAATAAATTTTTAAATTATTGAGTGTAGGGTCTCCTCCTTCTGAACATTACAAATCATTATTTTAGGTTTTTTAAGTTTCTTAATCACTTTAGTAGTTACGCTGTTCACATTCTCAAGTTTCGTTGCCGCTTCATTCATGTTAATTTCACTTTCAAAATTCATAACGATGTTACCAACATTAGTCAACCTAGAATCAGCAACCTGGAATCCTCCTAAAGCCTGAGATACTTCAATTTTCGTGTCAGTAACTTTCACATTATCACTGGTAGCCTTAAACAACAAGAAGGTTTTCCTAATTTGTTTCCTCTTCCTAGACTCAACTTCAGTCCAGTTAGCTGTCTCAGAATCCGCTTGGTTATCTTGCATCATGATCATATCTTCGAGCCTCGCCCTCATCTTATCCACTTTTCCACCAAACTTATCTCTTTTTTTCACAGCGTGAAATATCTTTTCCAGTTCAGGTTTATCGAATTGTAGCTCACTTACTAAGTGCCTGTTTGACTGTAACTCGCTCATACAATGCTTGCACACACAAGTGATAAGCTTAATACTCTCATTTTTAACTCTACCTAGATTAGGACATTTTGTATGAGCCCACCCATAGCATGTACAACAGGCACTCCACTTTGTAGGGTCACCCTTATCATCCATGCAATCCATGCAGAAATAGCACATATCACTATGCCTTTTGCTAGCCAAAGCTTAGCCAGCTTTGTCTTTGTTCAGCCACAACCCATATAGGATATGTTGGTGTTGGAAGGGTTGAGTAAAGCGTTCCCACGGTATGTGTGAGAAAGAAGCTGAAAGTAACACAAAACGAAGTAATGTCATAGTGAAAAGGAGTATGGGTGATATTAGATTCGTTGATGCTCGTTATGCAAAAGTGCTCTGTTTTTAACTGCTTTATACCACGCTATATTTGTTATAGCTATAGTTTTTATCGTCAAATAGAGAGTAGCGATGTTTACTTTTTAAATTTTATATGACATTTAAATAAATGGAGTCAATTTATATCTCTTTTAGAGTATATCACATGCCATTTTTATAGGTTTTGCAATAGAAACTAGTGTTATTTCTTAAATTTACCTTTGACACCACTAAAAATTATTTAATAATTATATTTTTCATTTTGGTTATAAATTTCCAATATTTTTTTATAAAGGCAGATAGTTATAACAAAAATATTTTACTTGACTTTTCACCATCACATTCATTTAAATAAAAATAGGCCCCAGTCATTGGAGTTTAAAAGAATAGACTCGTCATACTTTATCAGCGAGAAACAACAAAACTTGCATATTTGCCAGGCTCGTCGAGTCACTCGTACGGAAGAACCTTCCGTGCATATGAAAAGGAAAAATCAGAATAATTATGTCGAAGGAGCTTCCATGAAAATTGTTAACCAAGTTTAAAAGTTTTCAAAATATATTCAGAACAAGTGCCGAGAAATATATTTTTTCATTTCCCGACATTTCCCCTTTAATTATAGTGAATATGTTGAAAAAAATATTATAATTTAATTTAGGATGTGATGTTTAAAAAGTATATATGATAATTATTCGGATCAAAGACATTTCGATTAAGTAATATGCGAAAGATATATTGGAAATAGAGATTATTTCTTTTACTTTATCCTTTACTTAGAAAAAATACATAATATGATGGCATTTATTTTACTTTATTTCATTTCTACACATCAACTAATTAATTATAAGTGATCGTTATATCTTCATCTCCAATTATATTTTTCACAGGCTTGCCTTGAATATATTCAATGGTTGTGCTGGTCTTCTTTTTGTAGTTCATTCTCTTCTTCTTCCTCTTCTTCTCCCCTTCTTCGCCTCTTATTCTTACTCTTACCTTTTGCAGCAATTTGTTTTAAAAATGGTTTGAAAGAGTACTTTTGCAAAATGATATGTGGTTCTTGAGGTTTCATAATGTCATTTTAGCAAGAAATGCAAAGAAAAGCCTTTATTCCTATTTTAAAATCCTTATCTAACTTTTGACTATTTCTTTAGTCTTGGTTATATTTTTTAAATCCATCTCTAAGACACCTTATTGTTTTGACAAACCTGTCTGATTTGTCCTGGGATAGTTGGGGCGCTTCTCCCTTTCAGCGCTATTTTTTCTTTTTTTTACTCTACGACTCTCCTCTCCAACATTTATCTGCCTGCACTTAGTACGAGGAGGAACTGTTCTTACCAGGAGAGAGCGCAAACTATGGACGTCGCGCCACTGGGTCGAATTGAAATCTTTGACCTGGCCTAGGCTAAGTCGTTGGTGTGCTTCCTCCTCGCACTCTCTCAGTTTTCCTTTTTATCATCGACTATCCCATGAACCCTCTATCTAGGCTTAGAACCTGACGAGATGCCTCATGCCGTGTCAGAAGGGAAGTTTTCAACCTCTAGTCCATGGCCCTTTTAACCCCTGTCAGTTGTAAAATACCAGGCTTAAGGGAGACTGGGTGTTGGAAGAAAATAATCGGAATATCTGCTTTGCTCTAATAAAAAATGACTTTCGTTTAATAGGCCCACCACCTTCCTATGGCCGATATTGGGTGCATGCGGCTTACCTCTTATGATGGGGTGGCTTTACTGCCTTTGTAGCTGCCAGGCCAACTAAAACCCTCGGATCAAGTCTCTTGGTCTGTCACAACAAATCATAAGATCATGGCCATCCTGTTGAGGATTACTACGTCCCATTATGGATATCCGACCTGGCACTCTGCTTCTGTGGAGAGTGGCGACCTTTGGGGCGTCGCTTTCCCAGGTTAAGAACACCACTATTTACCTCACCCAGGGTGGACCCATGAAAAGTCCGAAAACCCGAGAGAGAATAGTTGGGAGCGTCTGGACTTGGGATATAATCCAGCAACCCTCTTCTTTTACCTTAGTGACCACAAGTGTTAGAAAATACCGTCTATTAGTAAGTATTTATAGTTTTCCAAGTTTTTCCATCCTATACGACAACATCTCAATACTGTCTCTCAATACTACCTGACCTTGGCATTGGGCCGTACTAATGGGGTAAAGTGTTTCCTCTTTGTTTACTCGAAGAGGTTCTCCTCTTAAACTTAAGATGGTCCCAAATATGCTTTCTCAGATTTAATTTCAAGACTCTTCTATCGTAAAGAGGCGCTTCTCCCTCTCTTTGTTTTGCCGTATTGGGGCATTTACCGTTCAGAGGACATTTACTTGAAGCGGGCCCCACTTTGCGTTTTCAGGGTCCCACTAAAACCACAGTGAGACATAGGATGCTGAGCCTTAGTTCCCGCCCCTCCTGTTGGGGGCATCTTCCGGTGGGCCTTGTCCCCACACCTTATCGATCATAGGTTTAACAAATTGATGGGAGCCGTCAAGCTTGCTCCCTCTGAGCTACCATTGCGAGTCGGTATTCCGGCCACATTGATGGGCCATAGGCCTTGAGTCCCCAATCGAGGTTCCTGGCACCTTGGAGGGAGATGTCCCTAACGTGGAGATATTCCTAGAGGTGACCCCACAAAAGATGGCAGGATTTTCTTCAGTTGGCGAAAACTAACTCGGTGCCAGACACCGAACCTGAGACTACCGAAGTTAAAGGCCTTTCTCCAATGGCACGGTTCCCAGAAAACTCGCAAGGAGACGAAGGAACCTTTCCATACCTGGAGCCCCTTTAACGACCGAGATCTCCATCTTATAGAATAATCCGTCTAGGAATGTTACGTTTGGCCTTGGGGCAACTTCCCGGGAAAGAGAGAAATGGGTTTACTCCATACCCTCCTCTCCAAAGAAGAAGAAAATCAAAAGAGAGGAAGAACCGAAAGAGGACAAGGGATTCATCTCCCTATGTACGAACGCCGGGGACGGTCAGTTCTGCTGCAGTTTCCTAAATCAAACATGCTTAGACCGTCAAGTTAGGGCCTAAGATGCCCTCGAGCTGTTTTACCTCCTGACCAAGACCAAACTTACAATGGCGCTAAAAGGAGCCTCAATTAATTCGGAGCACCTCATTTAGAGATTACCTTCAGTTTTTGAGTCCACTGGCTTGAATCGCTTTTAGTTATTCGCTCCACGGTTTGCAGCAAATTAGCCAAAAGTTACATGCTCTATTTAAGGAGAGGTAGATTAACTGGTAGAGAGTCAAAGATGACAAGATTCTCGGACAAGTGTTATTTGGTGAATGCAGATGAGCTTTCAGAGGCGAAGTTGGTCATGAAGCCGTCTTCGCGGACACGTAAACCTATCCTCCGAAATGGAATTTCGAGGCAACTGGGACGACCTGCGTAGGCTTGACTCCTCCCGTCCCCACTTAGTTATTTTTAGCAGGAGATCATGCTGAGCGCATGCACCTTGCCAAGCCTCTAGGGTAATATTTGCGTTCATTTTACCCTCAGTGAACTTAGACATGTAGGATTTACGCCAAGTCGTAGCACGGTTGACCAAGCCCTTTCTCCTGCTCCTGTTTGCGGCAACTTATGCCCAAGTGGGTAGTTACCAGATAGCGCCTTAAAAAAAAATCTCCTTTTCCTGGATTTAAACAGTTGACGCCCAATTTGGGGCGACTACACGATCACTCACAGGAATGAGGTCCTTTTCTACCTGATCATCGACAAGTTGGAGATACAGTATGTCTTCTAAAGGTTGATGAGTTTACGCATAAATGTCCGAGTACCGTGTCATTCTATTGCCTTCATCTATCCCAGTGATCCCCGGTTGCACAGCCTGAATTTGGTTGGGAGGTGATTGATGACCTCCATGGTAGTGATCACTTTTCCATTCAAATATCATTTTCGGGAACTCTGCCGCCTGAAAGATCACCCCGGCGCTTCTTGGAGAAGGCGCCCTGTTCTGCATTTCTTGAAGAGACTGATTTCTGTTTCCCAGTTGAGACGTTTAGGTCAATAGATGACGCTCCTAATTTCTCCATCAATCTCATCCCCGTGAGCCCAACTACTATTCCTGGAATGTCCCAGATGTTTGCACGCTGACTACTTCCTTGGTGCTTAGACGTGTGTAAGGAAGCCATCAAACAGAAGCGTTATGCCGACATGGTCTATAAGCGCCTCACAAAGGACTTCACTCACGTGGAATTTTCTCGAGATAGAACGAGGGTCCAGAATTTTTCGAAGCTTGCTCATGCTCTTCCGGGCGTGCACATATGTGCTTCCACTTAACAAGTAAGCCCCTCTTTCGCAGTTGTGGAATCAAATCAAAAGGATTCGGGGCAAGTTCTCACATGACCCGCCTTTCGTTCTCCAAGCGAACAGGAACTAAAACTACCACGCCAACATTCAATACACGTCGTGAATTTCCTGAAGGCCGCCAAGTGGACGTTACCTCCAGGGTCGATAACCTTTCCATGACAGGTTTAGGTTGAGTGAGTGAGTGAGTTGCGTTCCGCTTTCCTTTCGTGAGCGTACAACTTCCCTGGTCAGAACGATATCTCTTATTCAATGTTTCAACTCCTTGGTGAATTGGTTTCCACCTCATATCCAGCAACTCATGTGTGAGCATTTGGATGGATAAATTGGTATATGTTAGATAGCCTTATTACTTGACTGCGGATGCTAAATTTCTTCCAAACTGTGGGCTTCCTCTTCTTCCACTCCACGTCAGATGTTCTATTTCGATGGAAAATTCTGTTTGCGAAGCCTTTATTCTTAGACAGCACTACTCCAGGGTGTTTTTCGATTTTGGGAAAGCCTATGATACAGCATGGCGCTACGGTATTGTGGAGACTCTATACAATATGGGAAGAGGGGACGCTTCTCAATCTTTATTTCTAAATTTCTGAAAGATGGTCGATTGCGCGTACGCGTCGGAGAGCTTTCTTTGGTCGAATATAGAAGGGGGCGTATCTCCAAAGTACTGCTAGAAGACTTTCTCGCTCTTCTGTATGTGGACTGCCTTTCGATCTCTTTTGGTACAGCCGAGATGCCAACTCTGTAGCGTCGACTCCAAAAGTCATTGAACCATCTCTCGCTAGGCAGAAGCGCACAGGTTTCGTTTTTTCGTACCTAAAACTAAGGTGGGGCAATTGTGCCACATTCGACTGCTCAATCCGACATGGATTTGTTCCTAACGGGATTCGCCTGGAGGTGGTGGTTTAGAACCTTTTCCTTTTCATGTTTTCGACCAAAGTCCCACATGAGAGGCTTATATTCGCAGCCTTAGGTTCTCTTCTACTCGACATATGAACATTACGTGACGTTCCACCCTAAAGCTGCTAATAGGGCCACTGCCTTACATTCTACCGATTGTTCATTTGAAGCTTGTCTACGAGTGCGATGTTTGCCCATCCGCAGCAGGGCGTATAATGCGGAAGGATATGACACTTGTTATGCGCCATACAAAGTGCATTAGGCGCTTTTACGAACCAAAACCATAAATAAAGATTAAAATGACAGATCTTGCAAAAGAACATCTAAAAAATAGAGGCTCGAATGCTAAACCAAAATAAACCAAAGAAAAATAAAATAAAAATAACCTCAAGAGAGAGAAACAAAACTCGAGAACAAAGGTTTTTGTGCTGTAAATTTAAATAAAATACCGAACCTCAAAACACAATGTAATACGAAAGCGTTAGCCAGGCAACCTGTCACACATTAACATCACCATCGCTCGCACTATAATCATTCATCACAATCACCACTTCTCATCCACTTCATTAACACTATTCAACCCTCACTTAAACAACCTTTTATACCTTTTCTATCTCTCTTCCACACTTCCCCCTCTTTCTTTATCCTGATCCCCAACTACTCATTGATATATATACATATATATATATATATATATATATATATATATATATATATATATTTATATATATATATAAGTAATTGAAAAATATGCATAGTGAGTGGAAAAAAAATATTTTTAGTGGATCGCTTCAAGAACTACTTCTACCCGGCAAAGGAAGCAAAGTCAAGCGCAAGAGGCCCCTAAAACTGTGAAAAGATGACTTTGCAAGCCCCAGCAAAAAGTGCCTTAACACGTTATACAGCACTTCCACGTCATCAGGGAGCTTCAAACGGTCCCCCTTACCCCCTTCGGCTGAACCAAGACTGCCTAGAGAAGAATTACCTTGATTCAACTCTAATTTTTGTCCATAGCTGCTGAACTAGTCCGGGAAGGCTTTAGGGTTTCCCCTGCCACCAACCCTGCTACTGAGCGGTGGACTGAGTGGAGATACCTCCTATTTCTGCTTCTTCTGGCTGAGGTGCCAGCAGGCTCGGGTGGACTGATTAGACATCACTCCTGTTTGCACCTAAACTGGGGAGGAGGAGGTTGCCCCCGGGCACCGAGGACTCAGTCAGATCAACCACTCGGGGCCTGATCAAAAGGTCGTCGGTCTGATTAAAAATACTTCCTGTTCCTGACGATCCTGACAGGCATCAAACAGGAAGAGATATACTGGATCCAGATTCCTCGTGTTTCTCTCTTGCCTGTGGGGAAGGAGAGCTACTCGGCGGACACGAAGCGGGCCATCCCGCCATTTCCAATGATAGGTTTTCCCAACCCTGAAGGGAGCGGGGGAGCCTGTGGACTCTTTATTCCCAATGAGGCTCATTGGGAATGAAAAATCCGCTAACTTCAAGGTCTTTGAAACGATCTAAGGGAAACTGAGAATTGGTCTCAAAAGAATAATCGAAGTCACCAGAGGCTACACCGCTATTTGCCACACTCAGGTGGATGTGGATAAACTAACCTCGTCAACCAGCAACAGAGACCTAAGCGCCATGGGACTAGAGCCTAAACCTTCCCCAGCCCTAGCGGCAAGGAAGGCTGTCATATGCAGGCAAGTTGACCCATGGGTGGCAAAAGATTAGCCGAAGACATCTAACAAGAAATAGAGAGAAAGAGAGAATGGCCAGAGGTGACCGAAGTGGTTAAATTTCGGAACCTCATACACGCGTTTAGAATCGTGTTCAGAGAAATGGAGATGGCGGCCAAGGCGAAAGAAGTAGGCCTGAAGCTATTCTCCATGATAATCTCCCAAGGGAGATTAAAAGGGCGACATTTTTCGAGCTGCTAACTTGCTTCTCCTGCTACAAGGTCAAAGAACACCCTACTAGTGCCTACACAGACAAGGAGGATGCCAAGGTATGCTCCGAGTGCGCACAAACCGGCCACGACTGGATACACTGTGTTAACGACACGAAAAAATGCATAACTGCGCTGGTCCCCACCGTACCTTGAAGATGCTGTGCCCAGTCAGAAAAGAACACCTAAAAAATAAGAGAGTAGCGGCTGATAGGCCGAACATCTCTTACGTAACAGACGCCAAGACCCCACTGCAAACAAACACGACGCCGGCACAACCCCAAATAGTCTTACAGCTCACCAAAGCGACCCCTCCTAAAATGCTAGCATGCATTCTTTACGCGCATGTGATGATCCTAGCCTTCCTGGGTTCATTTAATACCTAGATGAACAAGATACTAGGTGAAAATGGCTTGGAATCTATCACTTTCTCGGACAACCCACAGTCAGACAAAGTTCTCTCGACAAAATGCACCAAGGGAGCACAAGCAGAACTAGTCAAGCCAACAAAAGAAGCAAAAACGCACGAGGATATACCTACAGCGACTGGACATGAGCCTGCAGCCAACCAAACACAGCTGCCTGCCTCGCCCAGGAAGAAAAAGAACAAAAAAGAAACAAAGAAGAACCCGGAAAACAAGAGGAGGAAACAGAACGACTACCACAGCAGGAAGAACACTAGCTCGACGGAAGGGATATCAAACTCACTATCGCCCTTAACAAAAAGAACACTCAACAAAGAGAGATATCCATCGACGAGGTGGCCTTATGAGTCAAAAAAGTCCACATCAAGTGGTGCTATGCCTCCCTCGAAAAAGAAATATAGGTCAAGACAGCCCTAATGAAATGCATAGTAAGGCTCTACGACTACAACTTCAAACTCTACGAGCCATCCTTCTTCAAATATCTACGATCGGGTAGACTCAACAACCAAAAGCCCTAAAGCAGCTCAGACACACACGATGGCATCTAGAAATAGGCTAACTATTCTAGCACACAACGTGCATGGATGGCAGTTGAATAAACAACAGCTGTACAACGTATACTGAGAACTGGATCCGGACATTTTTCTGTTGTTAGAAAGTGGAATCAGGGACGACGACAAGCAGAAGAACTTCGGATACAACGTTATCCAAAGGAACGTCACAGGAGAGATATTCAATGGAACTATAATAGTGGTTAAGAAAAATCTGCATTACAGACCTGGTAATCCAATGGACGAATCTTTTATGTCGATTATACTGAGGTGCTCTTGGGTGACATCGAATTCGGCCCCGGCTATCAAGTTCCACGTCGTTCATACTTGCCATACCAAGACATGCATACCTTATTCAGGAAAGAACAACCAGTGTTGTTCGCCTGGGACCTGAACGGCAGGAACATAGCAGCGGGCTATGCAAAGACAAACGCAAGAGACAGGAATCTTGACCTTTTGCTAGGAAAGGATATCGCTGAACGCTTCGGGCCGGAATTCCCTACCTTCTTGTATCCAGGGTCTGCCACCAAGCCTGATGTAGTTCTCACAAATCTTGGCTTCCCCTTCTACCAACTCGTCTGTCCAAGACCGCTGACACCTATCGATCACATTCTCATGTTAATCACAATAGCAGCTGCTCCTATTCCAGTTCCTGTTGCTCCATGGAAAGACTTCTTGAAAGCCAAATGGAAAGCATACAGGCGGGCGTTCCCATTGGAACTCTTTGACCTGGACGGTGCATCAGAGGTAGACCTTGACGATGAGCTTACTGCTATTAATGCCTGCATTAATAGCAGGAATCTGAAATCTTTCTGGCAAACAGTTAACAGAATAAAGGGGAACTCCCGTTCCCATGGCCCAACTGCAATTTCCCACGAAGATACCACGGTGACCACTCACATAAAGAAGGAGAGGCTCCTCTGTGGAGTCTGGAAGAACGTTTTCAAAATCTTCGATGAAGAGGAGGAAAACTTTGACATAGGCTTCGAGGATCAGGTTCTCAAGTACATGGAGATGAGAGAGGGCATGGTCGACCCTTATAGAACCTCGTACCTCCACCTTTTACATGGCAACTCTCAAGAGGGAAATCCCATCACCAGTGCAGAATTGTGGGAAGCAATCGTTTCATTTAAGACTAAAGCCCCAGGCCTCAGCCAAATCACCATCAGGCACCTGAAACAGGTACCCGAAAGATTTCGGACTAGGCTGTTGAACTTACTCAATTCTTCCCTAGCAGATAGCCTGAAAACCTCGAAAATTATTTTCATCCCTAAGCCCGGGAAACCCTCAAACCAGGTCATGAATTTCAGACCTATCTCATTGCTGGAGACCATTGAGAAAATTCTCAACTGCAGATTATCAAAACACCTGTCAGAGCACTCTCTGTTGAACGAGGAACAGCACGGATTCAGAAGACACCGAAGCAAAGAAACAGCCATAGCCCACATGCTTCAACACGCAGCGGCAGGGCGGATTAGAGGGTGCTGGATCGACGTCGTTTGCAGAGCCGTAATGAAGGCCTTCGACAAAGTTTGGATCAACGGCTTGAAGTACAAAATCTCGTGACTAAGACTCACCCCCCACTTCGAAAAGATCTTCTGTAGCTACTTGACCAACAGGCTAGCTGTCATTGCCTTCGAGAAGTAAACAGGGTTAAGCCTTGGAGCTCCTGTCCGCCGTCCCTCAGGGAGGATGCCTTATTCTGACTCTCTACACCATCTTTACAAGAGAACTTCCCAAACCAACTGATCGGAGAACTCTCAACATCCAATATACGGATGATATTACCCAAGTTTTGGTTAGGCGTACCAATTCTGCGAGGATGCTGGCCAGAGCCACGACAGCAGAAGATGAAACAATCTCCAAGTTCGGGAAACGCTGGAAAATACAGAACAACCTATCAAAATTCTTAGCAACCGCAATAAGGAGACGTCGTTCCGTCCCTCTCAATCTAGAAAACTTCGAAATTGACTACTCACCGCACGTGTAAGTCCTCAGCTACAAACTTGCCATACTGGCAAGAACAGACACGCCAGCTCCAGGATTGGATACGACAAAACTGAACTCAAAAAACTCCTCCGATTTAGAAACCTCAGAACAACCAATAAAACGAAGTTGTACACCAGTCTAGTCAGATCAAAACTGGTGTACCCTGCTATTCCGTTCAACGCGGCATCAATGAAAGATATGACAAGACTCCAGAGAGTGCAAAATCGAGGCTTCTGGTTTATTACTCGTACTAACGCTAAGTGGTATGAGTATCGGATCTCGAGAAGACTCCATGAAGAAACAGGTCTTGAAACAATAAACACATACCTCTATAAAAAAGGTCGACACATCTGGGCAAGGCTAGAGGCTATTCTTCCTATAGAGACTGTAGCGGCTATAGACCCAGAGGCAGAGGGAGGTGTATACAAAAAATCCCTCCCCAGCACTAGAATAAGGAAACCTGTACCAAAGTACAACTAAAAGGGAAGAAAAATTGAGAAACAATAATATTTTAAAAAGAAAGAAAAAAAAGAAGATCCCAATTGGGAAAAATTGGAATAATAATAATGAATAAAAAATAATTCAAAGATCCTGCAATGAAACAAAATTAACAAATAAGAAAAATAAACAAAATAACAAATGGAGATGGCCAGTTCACCGGGCACCCACACACATACATATCTGACTACCACTTCCTTCCTATTCTCACTATTACCCTCCACTCTCTCTTCAAAACTCCTCCCACTCTTATTCTAGCTTTCTCTTTCTAGACTAAAGATTCATAGTGAGTGGATAGGCATCATTTCTAGTTGTGGCAAAGGAGGAAAACTTAATGGTAGATATTCTAAGCTGCCCCCACTAAACAATTTCTTACTTGAGCAACGTGATTCGAAATAAGAGTATTCTCTAGAATAAGACAGTTTACAATTAAGGCAAAAGGAGTAAACCGCCCGAAGGGAGCCATGAGGTCTCCCAACCGGCACTACAAGAGGGCCCCCCTCTGCACATTCGGGGGAGTGACGAAAGCACCAAGCCCAAACCTCATGCAAATCATCTTTGGCATGTTCAATATAGCACTAATTAGGCTTATGACCACTCAATGGCTACGCATCAGTGTGCTGGCAGGGCGAGGACATCGAGAAACTGGTATTGAGGAATCCAAAAAGTCCCTACGTAAGATTGGGCTGGAGGCTATTATCCCCAAGGAAATCTTCGCACGTCGAACCATCATTTTTAGGAGACTCGACCCGTTTTTCACGGATAATACCTGTGAGGTCATCAAGGTCGAGCTAAACAACCAGCAGAATTGTGCAAAAATCGCAAAAGTTAAAAAATTCGGAAGAAACATCGTAAAAATAATCTTCACGAGCATCTAGATTGCTCAGAGGGCCATGAAGGATGGTTTACTGGGATTGTTCCTACGTATAGCCCTATAACAGGTTGTAGCGGAGGAGTTTATCCAAACTGAGTTCTGCCAGCGATGCCTTGTCGTGGAACAACATCCCACGAAAGAGTGTACCACGGCTGACGTCACTTGCTCCGTCTGTTCCAGACCCGGACAGGGATGTATAGAGTGTACTTTCAAGGTACCAAGATGAGTTAACTACGGAGGGGACTACAGGGCCTTGGCCATGAGGTGTCTCATCTGCAAGTAGACTCTCCGGGCAAAACGCAAAGAGATCAAGAAAGTAAAGTAGGCAAAGTCCAGAACCTACGTGGAGGCAGTGGCAACAACGAAGAAGAATGGCAAAGAAAACTCTGCCCCAAAACTGGTGATGCCAAGTGAGTCAAAGGATATAGTGACTATGATCATCTTTGCCCACTTGGCGAACCTAGCTTACCTCAGCACATTTGCAGATGAGTTAAATCGCCTCTTTCAAAGGAACGAGGTTCAGAAATAGTTATGGTTTCCGCCCAACCCCCCCCCTCCCAGGAAATGTTAAAACCCAGTTTATCACGATAAACCCCAACAAAAGAATGCGGAAAAATAAGCAGTAGCAAATCAGTACTAAAAAAACTCGGAGGAAGCAGAAGTAACAACGGAGGAGGACTTGGAAAAGAACGGAAACTCGAAAAAGAGTCCGAAGATGAAATAGACAAAAAAGGAAAAAGAATACGGTAGTGGAACAAGAGGCAACGAAAGAAGAGGAAATAAATAAAGTACAAGAAACAACGGCAAAGAAGAAATCCTAAACTATCGGTTAGTTCTCCCCACGAAGTAAAGGGAGATCCTTTTGCAGGGTTGTTTTTTCGCCGAATTCAAATGGAGATACGAAGGACCTTGGTCCCCGAAGGAAATATGTGGACTATTGATGGAGCGCGCGATGTATATCCCGGACTTGTGAGTACACAGGGTCAATGTTTCTACCTATAAGAAGATAGAAACTGCCCCATAGACTTCAGAACACTTTCTGAAGTCTTTAGGGCAGTTTTTATCTTCTTATAGGTAGAAACATTGACGCTGTGTACTCACAAGTCCGGGATATACATCGCGCGCTCCATCAATAGTCCACATTAGTGTAAATAGCGATAGTGAGAAGTGACAATAAATAAATAAGTGAACAAATTAAAGTGACTAGAACAAGTAAACGAAAGTGAAAAAAGTAAATAAATCGAGAAAATAATAATGAAAAGTGGTAACAGTGAACAAATATAGAGAATGATAAATTACTGAATAAGCTAAAAGTGAATAGATTAGAATAAATCATTATAATTAATCTAAAACGCGAAAAGTAAATAATCGACACGTCAGTTAACAAATAATTACCATAATAATAGTGAACTAAGAGAATGAAAATAACAGTATAGTAAGTTAACAAATAAGATCATAGTCTAACCCGAGTGTGTAAATAATATTATCATAAAGTGCTACCAAAATGAAGTGTTAAATGAAACTAGAGCAAATAGCAATACCATAATAATTAATATATCCTGATTTGACTAAAATAACTAAAAAGACAAACTCAATTAGAAATTTGTTAATACTAAAAAAAATAAAATCGAACAGTGAATGGAATGTGATTATATCAAAATTTAACTGTCAAAAATTATTCCTAAACATTTGCACTAAGTTTATATAATTTAAATTAGAAACAATTCATGCATTATATCATAAAATAAACAATAAAAGTTCTAACAATATGACCTCCCCGATGATTCCGGGGGAATCTTTTTTCATACTCATACTTATAATTTGCTCTTCTCCAATGAATTTTCACAAAAAGCCTTCACAACTTTTGCTATGTATTTTTCTTTTTTTTACATATATGTATTTAACTTTAATATTTGTAAAAATAAAAACTTATTGTATATTTCGTGCTCTAATAAATCTTGAATCTTGAACCACTCATTGAAGGCTCTGACGATCTGATTACTTTATGTGCTTACGCTCTGGTAAAGGATGCCAAAAAAAAATGAAATTGGAAAAACATGATTTTCCACCACTGTTTCTGAGAGGGACTACAGTCACCCACACTTGCTCTTCCCATTGCCTTCGGATCAGGAGGCAACAAGTGAATCGGCAAGCCCGAAGGAACGCCATCGGCCTACCAAACCACACGAAGAGCGGACTGCGTTGAGGTGCACTCGGCCCAGACATTCGCCGTTGCTCCACCTACACATGAGACAGCACCCCCCAACCACGAGGGTAATTACTGTAATTGGTCCTTCAGTAAACAAGATAGCCTAAATAACCCCACCCACTCCCTACGTCGCTAGATTCGCACCGTGAATGAGACTCTACGCATTGCCCCGGTGCACCTATTCCTTTAATTTTTGTAGAAGGACATAATTGCAGGCGTCGGGGAAAGGAGGTTTGCGGTCTAGCCCACTGTGGAACCCGAGGTAAAGAGGCATCCTGGATTCGGGCCGGAGTTACAACCTGCGGGGATGGGTTTCCTAACCTACCCTGCGGGCCCAGCCAGGACCATAAAGGGTTACACAACCGTCTCTATTTATGCTAGAAGTAGCTCCGAATAACGAAAACAAGTTCGAGAGGGTGGCACCATCAAGTGGGGATCGTTGATTCGGTTCCCACTTATCATCAAGTTGCCATGCTTTTGCCGCCTCTAAGGAGCCCATTATTCACCTTTCACCCCAGTCTCATTTCACGGGGCGTGTTTGGCTGTGGAGCGGGGACCTCTTCTCCCCCTCGAACAAGAAGCCAGTAAAATACCTAGCTCTTTGGACACGCTCACGTCATGGGTAGCCAGACCAACGCACGCCTCTGTCACAAATCACACATAAACCCACGCTAAGACACATGGAAATATTACTACTCTCATGTACACTCGACACCCCATTACAAACAATATTAACACAGACACTGGACAAACGGTGATTTTCAGGTCTAAAAATGACGCCCATACCTTCCATACACGAGCAGATGATACCCTCACAACCATGGAACACTTTACCACACCGCCATACACCACAATTAAGAACCAAATACGAGTACGACACACTACCCCCCTCTGGATGAAATTTAGCACAAAGGAGATACTCGCGTCCATCAAAGAAGAGTATGGCGAAGACACAGTCCAGGACCTATATTACACTAAACACAAGTCCTGGGACTTAATAACCTTAAAAGACGACACACAAACAAAGACACTGCTTGACCAGAACAGGCCACCCGACTAGCTCGTGTAAATCCGAGCCTCTCTCTTCTCAGTGTGGTTTAAAGGGTTACTTTTATACCGCATCTATGAAAAACACCCTACGCTGTGCAAACTGTGTTGGCAGACACGTCGCAGTGAGATTGAGGAGTCGTATCCCAAAAAGAAGCACGCGGCCGTCATCGCGGAGCTCAGGAGGCCGCAACACACCTTGACACCAGACAGCTTTACCACCTCCAGCCCCAGTCACACTTGCCCCACCACCACTAATTACGAGGTTGTATGCCGCTGCTGTCAGCGAGAACGGAGCCACACATTCCACCTCAACACAAAACGTCACCTACACACAAACAAACATACCCACACACCACAATATCTCAAAAACACAATTAGGCATCATGCACTCCGTAGCGACAAAAGAATATCTAGGGTTGATCCCCGTACATACGCCAAGGCTCTTAACCAGCTATACGCTGCTTACCGTCTAAGGCAAATTGTCAATATCCTTCAATCTTCACACCCTCCTATCCCTTCACTTGCTGGCTCTGCTCCCCCTCCTCTTTTCCTACCCACATCTTACATTTTCTCTTCCTCATCCCATCCTAACCTATTCCCCTTATCGATCCTTCCTAGATCTTACTTCTCTTCCGGTCACTTCAAACCCTTCTTCCGACGCTTCAGTACCCTCTACTAGCAACCATGTCTTTCTTTCATGGTTCCTCTCTCCTCTGCCACCGATCCCGTCTATTTTCCCATCGGCTATGTCTCCCCCGCTTTTGGTCCTGCCTCCGCTCCTATCGGTACGGTTTCCTCTCTATCGACTCCGTCTCTTCTCTCATCGTGTCTGTCTCTTCGCCAATAGATCCTGCTCCTCTTTCTGTCCCAATCAGTCTCTCCCCTCTTTTTGATCTTCTTCCTCCCCTACCCACCCTGATCCTACTCCTCTCCTAGATCCTTCCCCACCCAATGCTACCTGTCTCCGCCATCCCTCACTCCTCCCACCACACTCTCTATCCTATCCCTCCTCATGCTTATCTCACCCCTACTATTGCTCACATCCTTTCCTCTACCAACCCATCCCTACCTTCAGACACCATCTCTACCACACCCTACACAAACTACTATCCACAACACACACCGACACCTGTAGACTTCTCGGCAGAGGCTAAAAGTTTGTTAGGGGGTGACCGCCGACTCTACGCACACGAACTCAACCAGTGTCTCGTGGCGTGTGTGGTTTGTGGCAAATAAATTTCAGCGATGGTATATTTGCCATACTCAAAAAACCTTTAAACGAACGCCCACCACAATACCTGCACTTACACAAGCCACACACAACCCCTTCCCCCCACGACCTCTTATTTCACTCACACTACCTTCCTCCCAACATCCCCCACGCATCCCGTGACCTTATTCCTCCAAAATCAGAACATAACAACATCCAAACTTAACCCATTCGAGACAGCCACACTGCATACACTCCAACACTCGCACAACAGTAGTAGAAGCCTCACAACCTGTATGTAAGGTCCCGAGGGAGAAAACCACCGCTCGTGCGTTACGCTCCAATTCCAAAATCCGGCATTCTCCCACATGTACAAAGAACACGTTCTACACAACTTACGAGTATAAACACACGCGCTAACTAACACCTACACCCTATCACAGCATCACGAAGCAGCGTCCCAATGTACGTGCCCCTCTCCCGCCCGACTAGCCACCCACCCCAGCTGCTCCAGTCATGAAGCATACACACACGATATTATAGCTACCCACCTATTTACTTCTCTTCCCTCTTAAGTCTTTTTCCTCTCTAATTAAATATGCCACAGATTCGATTCGATTCGATTCGGGAACAGACAGTGCCGTTTTAAGCACTGTAGCAGGTGTCATGTAAACATGAGAATTAATGATCGAAAATAAAATTGTATTTTCATTCAATAGCTTTAATTTTAGGGAGAGAGTTTGCAAAGAGGTATTTGCAAAGTGAGGAACCATCTCGGACTGAAAAAGAAACAAGAGCCACACACTTAAAGAAGGCAATTTGCTCACCGCCAGTCGTACAGTCCTGAAGGTTCTCTCTCTCCCTATCTATCTTTCTTTCTGTTTGTCTCTCTGCTTCTCTCTTTGTCTGTATCTATGTCTCTTTTTTTATCTATCTCTCACTTTATGTCTATCTCTTTTTCTTTCTTTCTCTCTCTCTCTGTTTCTCACTCTTTCTGTCTCTATCATTCTTTCTTTCTCTATCATTCTAACTCTCTCTTTCTTTCTGTATCTGTCTCGGTTTTTTACAAGAAATGTTGGTTCCCAACTATTCAAAGACAATTATTGTCACCATTGCAAACTTATAGAAACAAGTTAAAAAGGCGAGAAAATTGTTGACAACATAAATGTTTGGTTATACTCTTAGATTATCGTGTTTTCCTGAAAATGTGTAAATGTACCCCGAGAACTATATGTACTACCAGTTGGCAACCCTTGATTTCGAAGAATAAAAGAGTACTTGGTTTGAAGAATTTTTAATTTGGATGTCTTTAGGGCTTGATTTCATTTAAGCTCTAATGCAATAAGCGCAATGTCTTCAAAGTATCTTACATTGTCGTAGAATGACTCCCGACGATACCATATATTACACTATTCGTTGAGGGAACTTCCTTAATTAACTTTAGAGTGCGTTTTACTGTCTGGCGGCCGGTATTATGTATCTTCAAAATGCTTAAGAAGTGGAACTGAGCTCAAGGATAATAATATTGCTATCATTAATAAAATAGAGTTTTATTAATAATAACTATAAACAAAACACAAAAACGGAAAATATTGACAAACAGAAGGGAAAGGGTCGTGGAGACTCGGGCTAATCCAAGGATTTAAGGGATCAAAAAAAGGTAAAACAAATATGGAGTTAAAGAGATGGGATGGTTCGATAAACCATTTAAAGCACAGGATAGAATTGACAAATAAGGGATCAATACTCAAAAGGTGACGCTTGGCTTACGTAACTTCATTAGGGTGCAGTGGAAGGTACTTGAAGGAATATTCGGTCCGCTGGCGAGCTCCACCCGAAGGGGGGGGATAAAAGGATCCTGACGAGGCGTCTTGGAAAGGAGAACCGTTACTCGACGAACGGCTCGACGAACAATGGCTGTTCTACTTTGTTCTCTTCTGAACAAAGGGGGGATGAGAACCGTCTCTTGTCTACGGGCTCAAGAACAATGGCTGTTCTAATGTTGTTCTCCTTTGAACAACAGGAGGGGGGATGAGAACCGTTTCTTGGCGAAGGGCTCAAAACGAACAATGGCTGTTCTAATGTTGTTCTCCTTGAACAACAGGGGGGGATGAGAACCGTTTCTTGGCGAAGGGCTCAAAACGAACAATGGCTGTTCTAATGTTGTTCTCCCTTGAACAACAGGGGGGGATGAGAACCGTTTCTTGGCGAAGGGCTCAAAACGAACAATAGCTGTTCTAATGTTGTTCTCCTTGAACAACAGGGGGGGATGAGAACCGTTTCTTGGCGAAGGGCTCAAAACGAACAATGGCTGTTCTAATGTTGTTTTCCTTGAACAACAGGGGGGGGATGCCTTGGGGACTTGGCGTCACTAAAGGCTCGAACCTTTGGCACTCAAGGAATATTGTCCTCCTTCTGGACAAGTGATGGTGAATCTCGAGTTCGAGGTCCCTTGGCGCACAAAGGGAGAGAGGGTCGTGGTGATGTTTCGCGACGAAAATCTGGATCTCCAATCTGATCTTAGTGGTAAAGTTTCCATTTAAATAGCCAGGACATCTCCTTGGCGTGGGGGAGAATGGGGTGGAAGCTTCGAGGGAACGCACAGCTGGGCCGGAGAAAAATGCCTTATCTGTCCATAAGCCTAACTCGATCAGGCGAGGTCGGCGTATGGGGGCGAACGGGGGGGACGATAACCTCCTTGTTTAAACATTGACGTCCGGTAGCTGTTGATAAGACTCCAAGCCTCGAATCGAAGATGCACGTGGGCCTCCTCGAGGTTTTAACTAATATGGGATAGGAGTTGAATTTAACACAGATTCAACTCGTTCTATCACATACATCAATAGGTTAATTCAATATTTTCTTAGTTATCCTAAGAAATGTACTTAATAAGAGCAAATGTATTTCATTGGACTAATTTTCTTATGGCATAATATTTTTATCCTGTTAGAATAAGCTTTTGCTTATATAAATATTGTTCCACTTCGGAAGGAATATGCAGTTTTTTCTTCATATTCAGGGGCATATGTCATTAATATCTTGAACAAAGTAATAGGAAACGATGTAACAGAGTACGCCACGAATACTTTGTATGTACTTCGATCCTAATCTTTGCAAAACGTGAATTAAAAATCTTCCGGGAAATCAGCAATCATATCCCAATGGAGAAATTATGGTATCAATTAATTATTCATTCTCACATTAATTCCTGAATATATTTAATTATTTCTTTTGTTGGTCGCTCCCAGATTTAAATATTAAAAGTGATTCCATATAATGAGGTTTGAAAACATAGGAGTGCACAGGACAGGTAAGTTGATTAATCGCGGAAGAAGTTGCATCAAAGGAAACTCCTTAAAAGTAATGCCTGATGTATAAAATTAAATTTACCCTATACATAGAAAGAGCGAAGGGAATCCTAGATAGTAGTGAGAATAATGAAAGAAAAGGCTAAAAGTTCACGATCGGAATGAAAAGAAAATAAAGTCCTAAATAACATTCGGAAAGAGAATTAAATTGACCCCTTACTCAAGAGTCTCATCTCTTTCTTGTCGCGCAGAGGAAATAGGAACATCTTTAGGGAACTTCCAATAGAAGGATAATTCTTTTACCCTGGCGCCAATTACGTTAAGTCACGCAAATTTGGACATTAAACTTCCATTCTTTTTCTGAAAATGGATATATGTAAACATTCCTTTAATCCGCGGCCAAATTTATCATGTTTATATTTCCAGGTGAAAAATCCATTGAAAGAAAAACCATTAACGAATAATTGTTTCGATTTCATAATCTTGTAGATATCATAGCTCGATTGCTATGCAACAGTTTTTTGCTAAAATCTGATAACCAGTAAAGATGTTCTTGTGTTTAAATAGCCATATGTCATTATTCTTAAAAGCTAGAAGGATTAAATAATAATTATTCGAAGAAGAAAATTTGAAATTCTTAACAGAGACTTAGGCATATGCAAGTTTAGAAGATAGCTTATGACGTGTTTAGCCGTTGAAATTATTATTTTTCAGGCGTTAATCCCGATTTAGTAGCTATGTTTCAATTAAAAGGTATTTCTTATTGCTGAACAAACGAATAAACAGAGATCATTTAGTAAGAGTAGACGTTCTTTTCAAGCTTTACATATCTTCGCGAAATTAGCGAAAGTGTTCAGTTAATACACCCATTAATTACTTTGAAAAAACAATTTACTCGACGAAGATAAGTGTTTAGTGTGTAATAAGCGGAAACAACTTTTATGGAGCAAGCTTTCATGAAGAGTGTGAAACCCGACAAGTAAAGTCAATTACTTCTTAAAGATTCGTTAGCATGCTAAGTATTTTGTTTGAAAATAAAACGTTACCTAATGACTTCTCTACACAATGAACTAACTTTCCATACTGCCTCTCAATCCATGAAATGGCATAAGAAATTGTTTCATGTAAAGTTAATATCACATTAATCAGTGAATTCCTGACCAGCCAGATCACCAAATTTGTCCCCCCATGATTTTTTTTCCCTAGAATTTTGTTAGAGAAAGATTGTTTCAAAACTTAACATGTTCAATCCTTGAGCTGTTCAAGTCCAATGTAAAAAGAATTCGTTGAAAATCTTTCTCTTTCTTTTATTAAGTGCAAAGAGCACAAATAAAATCATTTCAGAAATGTAAAAACTTAGATTTCAGATTAATAAGCAAGATTACCAAGTTTGCAGACAATGATCAACTAGATATTATAAAGAAAAACGACACAGATCGAGAGGAAATACAGACAAAACTAACGGAGATATTAATTTGGTATTTTATATGCTAGTTTAAATTTAATCTAAATGAATTGAAATTAATTAAAACCGCTCTTGCAATGGAAAATTAATTATAGTTTATTAAATAATCTGACCCAGAATTAATTGCGAGAAATTTTCAAAATGAGTAGAGAAATAACATCTCTAATGTTCAAATCAATCATAAGTCGTAAACTGGAATTAACAACTCGGCTGTAGTCTCCTTATCTGAAAAAAAATATCATAAGTCGTAAACTGGAATTAACAACTCGGCTGTAGTCTCCTTATCTGAAAAAAAATATCGCTACATAGTAGACAGTGCAGCGAATAGGAAGAAAGCTCATTCTAGAGCTGCCATACAAACCCTATTAAGAATTCAAATAGTTCTCACTTGAATATGAAAAAGGTTAGAATAATAAAAACTTTGATTCACCTTATGAATGCTGTAAAAATATCACGTGAACAAAATGTTATAAATTGAAATTAAAATGTTACCCGACGATTGTAGTGTGGAACTGTTTCACTTAAACTTAGAATTGGATTTCAGCTACTATAGTACAAAGCACGTCATTCAACACGTTTATAAATAATTTCTAAAAACACTTATTTCATTTTTAAAACACACCTATTAAAAACACAGTATTAGCGAGCTATTTGTTTTATTACTCGAAAGCTCCTACAGGGACTAAATTACTTTACCTTGGCCACTTTCTGTACTAATAAGAAATAATGTTTGTTGCTAGTCTTAATGCAGTCTTTATAATGATAGGATTGCTGATAGAAACCAGAAATATATCTACTGCTATTCCTGGATATAATCTGTTCCTGGTGAAATTATCTTAGGAGGAGACATTGAAAGAATTTTAGGATTAAAATGAGACAAATGAGAGTGAAATGGAGTGGTGAGTCCAAAATACAAATCATGATCGTGACTTAAGACGTTTAAGTGTATTTCATAATAAAAATAATATTATGAATAATATAAACACACACACACACACACATATATATATATATATATATATATATATATATATATATATATATATATATATATATATATATATATATATATATATGACTCCAAGAAGAATATCCCCTTCTTTTGTTTCTTGAAATCCTTCCCTCCCTATGTCTTCTAACACTCCACGTGGAGTAAAAAAACTCTGTATCCAAGGAGAAAAAAAGAAAAGAAGAAAGAATTTGAATATTAGTTAGGCTGGGCGCTAAAAGCTTTCAACTTGCCGATTAAATACTAATCTCCGTAGTCGGGAAAAGGATAGCCAAAAGTTCCCACCCCCATCGTTGAAGACGATTAAGACCGGGTTCGGGCGACAAAAGCTAATCCCTCTCGGCGCCCGAAGCTTTCTTTCAGACGTCTGTGCCTTCCAGCGATAGAGCATCAGCAAAATTGCCGTCATATAAATACCCTGGATTTTTCAAAGATGGGAAGATTAAGTTTGAGTTCTCGACGCCTTCGGTTCAGATCGTGTATCTGTTTTTCCAACCCCCTAGGATTCGCGTATACCATCGAGGTTGGATCTCACCAGGCAGATCCATCTCTTTTGTGAAGGCTTACTCCGTTCAGAGCAACCCCTCGAATCGTTTTGTCCCCGAAGGACTGGCCGGGATTCTCTTCGTCTCATTAGAACGCCCCATTAATGATCTCAAGTTTCCCATGTAAAATTTCACACCAGGTCGCGTCAGACTCTCGAATTTTGGAGGTTGCACTTCTCTGAAGAAGAGGTGCCTTCATCCGTCTTCAAGGAGGATTGTGAACTCGTTTCTTGGTCCTCTACCCCCATCATCCTTGTCACCATCAGGATATTCAGCCGAGAATCACGACCATTTTCCGTCTCCATTCTCCAAAGCCGATTGGCTAAAGGAGTCCCGTTCCTCAAGGACTCCCTTTAAGGTAAAACGATTGCATCTTTCGTTAATCGACCCGCTTTCCGACTTTTAAATATTCCTTCTGTATACTTGATTCATAATATCCCATTTAAAAGCTAATAAACAAGTAATTGACGTTACATGATTGCCAATTTCTAAGGTCTGTCAGTATTATCTTTATTTACATTTTGTGGGGGAATCGTACATATAATTTCTTTTCCAGGACGGAAGTTCCATGCGCTGGAGAAGGTTCTGTTAAACTTAAATTGGTAAGCCTAATCCTCTCCCCTTCCACAAGCGGTAGCCTCTAACCGCGTCCACTACGGTCCACCTTTACACGGGTTAGAATAACCTTGGTAAGAAGATTCTAGGCCATTTCAGAGTAGAGCTGTTTCTCACTCTCTCCCTCCCCGGGGAGAGCCTCGGACATATATAGTGCCTGTCTTTCATCAGGGCCAACAAAGAGTTGAGAAGTCTCGCCCGCACCCAAGAAGATTCTCCTAGTTCCAAGTCAGGTGCTAATAACAAAGCGAAGTAACGGCAGAACTATTTGTGCGTTGGAATTAGCCCACAGCCAGTGAGGTAATTCCATTTAACGATCACTACCGAGCGATTTTTCAAACTTCACTCATCCAACCCTGCCGAAGCCCTCCTCGTTCGCCCCTTGTTTTTGGGTGGCCGAAATACTCTCCCCTGGACCGGACGTTACTGCCACCCCCCCACCATTTTCGGAGAACCGTCATCACTTTAAGTTTCCGCTTAGAAGCTCTGAGCGCCCTTGATAATTCTAGTTTGATGGGTGGGATGATCCTTTCCTACGCAACTGCTCTGTAAAGCATCATCTTTTGGTTCAGAGATGTGTGGGGAAATCCCACGTGGAATTTCTTTTCCAGCACGGAAGTTTCCTGCGCGGAAGAAGGTTCTGTTAGGCTTAAATTGGTAAGTCTATCCCCCCCCCCCTCCTTCCACAAGCGGTAGCCTCTAACCGCGTCCTCTACGGTCCACCTTTACACGGGTTCGAATAACCTCAGGAAGAAAATTCGAGGCCATTCGAGAGTAGAGCTGTTTCTCACTACCTCCATCCCCCGCGGGGAGAGCATCGGACATATATAGTGCTCATCCTTCATGAGGCAGACACAGAGTTGTGAAGTCTCGCCCGCACCTAAGAAGATTCCCCCAGTTCCAAGTCAGGTGCTAATAACAAAGCAAAGTGACGGCTGAACTATTTTTGTGTTGGAATTAGCCCGAACTAGTAAGGTAATTCCATTTAACGATCACTACCGAGCGATTTTTCCGACTTCACTCATCCACACCTGTCAAAGCCCTGCTCGTTCGCCCCTCGTTTTTGGGTGGCCGAAATACTCTCCCCTGGACGGGACGTTACCGTGCCCCCCTTTTCTTTGGAGAACCGAACCGTCATCACTTTACCATCCCGCTCAGAAGCTCTGAGCGCTCTCTCCTCACGTGCAGAAGACATCCATGAAGCCTTACCCCAACGTCTCACCCGGAATCCTCCGTAAGCCAGCCCCTCTCCCCCTTCAGTAACCCATTTGAGTTAATTTTTCCCCATTTGAATAGTCTTCTCCTGTAATAGCTTAAATTTTAACTTCATAGTCTGATTCATAACTAAAATTCCCCCACTCTCGTTTACCGATGTAACTTTGCCCATTAATTCATCTGATGTAATTTTGCCCTTTAATTCTCTGATGTAATTTTGCCCATCAATTCTCTCATTATTCTAAAGTAAATGAAATTATATTTTTGTACATGCTTCTTTAAATAACCTTGAGCGTTGCCATTGCCTATATTTTACCTGACCTCGTTGCACTCTTTCTCGCTATTCAACCTGTCGAACCTCGTGGCGTGCCGTCCTTTGGTCGGTTTGCCTTTAAGTTATTGCTCCCTTCCCCAAAGAGATAATATGGTATTGATATAATATAATGTCATACTACGACACATTTCCTATATTTCCGCTATGTATATACATGTTAACTAGTGACTTAAGAAAATTATATTTTTGGTATTCACTGTTTAAATATATCCTTGAACTGCAACTTGGTAAACTTATTATCGCTATCGGCACCTGCATTAAAACACTTTTATACCTCGTAATCAACGGATTACTTTTACAAAGTGTACGTAATTGTACGTAGCGAAGGACGCGTACGTACATCATACGATATTGTGTATGTAACTGTATATAAACATATTCTCGTGGCTTTTATCTCTTTCCTCGCAACCAAAAGATACACATATGTATATAAAGACCTATTGTCTGGTGAAGTGACCTATTCGTCGTTAATATATATATATATATATATATATATATATATATATATATATCACAAAAAACATGTAGCACAGGAAACATGTTAGGGTTAATGATATGCACGACTGAGTTTTGAGGCTTTATTTCTGAGCTTTTAGTCCCAAACTAGGGTCATTCCTTTTAGCGACTTAAAGCTATGGGCCCGTGTGGTTGGCGCGCAAACTAGCACGCGTCCTCTCCACTTTAAACGCTCGATATCAGCTTGTAAGGAGAAGTGATACACATAAACAAGAGAGAAGAGATCCTACTGGAGGTAATCCCGAGAAATTCAAAGAGAAAAAATCATTGCCCGGCAAGGACTCGAACCTCAGTGCTCTGTTTATCTAGAACAGTGCTCTACCGACGGAGACAATGCGACACGCAAGCTATGACAAAACATTTCATCAATTTAACCTTTTCGTTCGCACCTCCAGAGACCACCGCCCAAATGAAACCGTTACTCTAAGGATGAAGAATATATAATTGGAAAAGCAAAATATCCTTCCTCTGAGCGATCGAAAGCTATCGGCCCGTGTTGTTGGCGCACAAACTAGAAAGCTTAAACGCTTGATAACAGTATGTGTGGAGAAGTGATACACAGAAACAGGAGAGAAGAGATTCTACTGGAGGTGACCCCGAGTAAATCAAAGAAAAAAACCATTGGTAATATTATTAACAAAGGTAATAGTAAAACTTCTTTATTCCACTAGAGGAGTCTCCTGGAGTTCTTCACCCCTTTTCAGAAGCATTACATATACGTCTAGGCAACCATATATTTCTCTAACAAATGGAAATTTCAAGAAGCCTATTGTATAAGCTCACGTTTAACTTTAAAAGAAAACGGAAAATATGAATTTAACCGCAAAACTTTGCCCTTTCTAACTTTTAGGATAAATGAAGAATAAACGCTCTAGTCAATGCGCTTAGGTAATGGTAATAATAAGAATTCCTTAATACGCTAGAGAAGTCTCCTGGAGTTTCTCATACTTTAGGAGCGTTACATACACGACTAGGCAACCATCCGCGGATAAAATCACATTCTCCGTTTTCTTTTGAACTTAAACGTTAGCTTATACAAAAGTCTTCTTGAAATTTCCATTTTTTATATAAATAAATGGTTGCCTAGTCCTATATGTAATGATCCTGAAGAGGATTGAAGAACTCCAGGAGACTTCTCTAGCGGATTAAACAAATCTTTTCTTATTAATACCCTTACGTAACCGCATTAACTAGAACGTTATTGTTCATTTATTATATATATATATATATATATATATATATATATATATATATATATATATATATATATATATGACTTTTCATGTAAATTGTTAGAAAGTTGAAAATGTAAAAAAAAAGCCTAATTACCGCACCATTCTCAGTTACATGACCTTGCAGCACACCTAGGAAGAGTTTAGGTTCCACATGGCTAACAGCTTATGTGGTTTATTATAAGAATGCCTTCTGAAATAAAACAAGGTCTGCTGAACAAAAAGTCGCGTACTCTCACTTATTCTGATTTATGAGCTTTCGATCTTCAAAACTTTAAATAATTCCCGGACTAATGTTGGGAGGACCTTAGCAATACTATGATCCAAACAACAAAAGTGTTTCAAATTTCGTTAGAATGGCCGAATAACTATGACGTTATTGCCAAAACAAAATTATTGCCAGGCTAACCTTAGGAAGACTTTGAGAATTGTATCATGCGAAAGAGGATGTAAAAGGATATATATCTTTCGAATTTCGTTAGAATTGGCGGAATAGTTACGTTATTGCAAAAACAATAAAAAAGAAAAACGGCGACCGACCGACCAATAGAGTGAGATGTACATAGAGTCGCTCGCAATTAGACTCGCACGCGAATAAAAAAACATGAATTTTGGGAGGAATCAGTAGATAGCCACATTTTTTTCTTCCAATAAGAAGGAATCAACCTATCCTAGCTAAAAATATCGAAGTCCACATCGAAATTAGAGCAATTCCTATATGAATAGGCTAAAATGTGATGTCAAAACATTGAACATAAGTTGGATAGACTTTTATTGGCAAAAAATAGAAGAGACAAATTTAAACTACCTTAAAAGAAAATATCGAATCTCGCATCGAAGACCCAATTAAAATGCCTTTAGTCAGGTGAAATTAGCGAAATTCATATAGAAATATACTCTGATGTGACTTCATGACCTTTAAAATTGAAAGAAATAGACCGACTTTGGACAAACGAAGATGAACTTAACTGATTTGGGGGAAACCTAGGAAAAATCTATCTAACCTATCTAAAAATATCAAAGCCTGCATCGAAAACACAATTAAAATAGCATCTCTCGTGTGTAGTTAAAGCAATTCCTATAGGAATAGGTTAGGAAGGGACGGCCTTGCGGTTGAAACTCAAAGAACTAAGCCTGAAGTGGGCAAATATTGGAGAACTAAACCGAAAATAGCTCTCACTATCGAAGTCCGCATCGAAAACCCAATTAAAATAGATTTAATCAGGTGAAATTTGCGATATTCCTATAGAAATAAGATAAAATGTGACGCCATAACGTTAAAACATGAGGGGAATAGACCGCAATTGGCAAAAAATACAATAACTCCACCTAAACTAGTAACAATATCGAAGCCCAGATCGAAAACGCACCTAAACTAGCTACAAATATCGAAGCCCAGATCGAAAACGCACCTAAACTAGCTACAAATATCGAAGCCCGGATCGAAAACACAATTACAATAAAGCAATTCCTATATAAATAGGCTAAAGAAAAAAACGGATCGTCGAACATTTTGGTTTGGGTTTTTAAATTTTTTTGAGTCTGTAAGCGTCCCTTCCCATGGGTTTGGGGGGTTAAGACAAGAGAAGGGATTTGTAGGGTAATATTCTTAATTATTTTAAAATGACAATGAGAGGCTATTGTTATTTTATAAGGTTAGTTAATATATTTTGCTGAGTCACGTTGGGTTTTTTTTATTTATTTGGATATTTAATCGTTTTCCTGCAGGGTTTGGGATTTTAAAATAATTTCAGGGATTTGTAGACTAATGTTCAAAATTATTTGGCAATCGCTATAGGCGTCGATTAATTTATTAATGGCTCTTTCTTCTGTTTTGCTTAGTCACGTTTGCAGTATTTGTATTTTGTTGGGTACTTAATCGTTTTCCACCTGGGTTTGGGCTAATAAAATAAATTCAGGGATTTGTAAACTAATGCAGAAAATTATTTGGACACCACTATGATCGGCTTTTTTTTAGGTTATTCCCTATTTTTTGCTTAGTCATGTTTGTTTACATTGCGATAGGCGGCCCTCTTTGCCCTTCGTGACGCATTTTTGGGGCTATTTCCCCGTTTTTCTCAGGGTTTTAGCTAATGAATTAGATGCATGGATGTTTCAGTTGATTTATTTGAATGATATTCCGTACCTCTGAGCGGCTATTAAAGAAAAAAAAGAAGTGTTTGCAGAAATCAGTAGCTAGAAGAATTTTATAGCTTGCCTTCTTCCGGTCCCATTTTTTTTTCTTGCGGTTCTTCCGTTTTCTTTGAAGGCTCTGATTTGCCATCAGGCCTTTAAAACATGGAAGAAATATACAGACTTTGGCGAAACGTAAGAGAACTTTGGCAATTATAACCTTTTAAAAGAGAATGAAAAAAACATAAGTGTTTCAAATCTCGTTAGAATCGTCCGAATAGTTACAATGTTATTACAAAAACAAAACAAAGCATAATGGGGATTGACCGACCGACCGACATAGTGAGATGTAGAGGCGCTCACGACGAGACTCGCACGCGACTAAAAAGTAGCCATAATCGCGACACTCTTTCTGGGAGAAAAGTGAAGGAGATTGTAAATTTGTCTAGCCACCCGAGAAACCTCTTTTACAAAGCAAAATGACAGTTTGACGAGGCTAAGAATTGGACGGATTGGCTACGGTCAAGCACACTTAATTTCTCGCATCTTTTTATTGTGGTTAGCAGCGAGGGCCACAGTAAAACTCCACATATCTATTGAGTTGCTGGAGAGCAGTCAAGCCTTAGAATGCAAAGGTAGCCGCGGGAAGGCGTTAAGTTTTCTAGCAGGATTCTGCTCCAACACAAAAGACAAGGAAGACTCAGGAGAGGTTGTTCAACAGCATCCCGCACCACTGGTCCTAAATCGTGTGGCCATGCAGATCTCCCACATGGAGTGTTGTTTAAAGAATATCGCCCTGGCTACTTACAACAATTTATGATCTCTAAGAGTGGCTATTGTGGAACTAATGTCATCCATTGACAAGGATTCCCTAACCAGAATATGCTACCAATTCAGCTGCCGCGTGAAGTGCGTGAAGGCAGATAGTGGCCATTTCGAATGATTTTCACCTATACATTGTATACCGTGTAAATTTTCATTATAATTTATTAAAAAAATATTAATAATTGCACCCAATTGATGCACGCAGTCAATATTTCCATGATATCCCGTGTTCTTCAGGAATGCTTCAATTCACTTTGGCCTGCTGGAAACAAAATTTGCGATTACTTCTTGACTGATATTGATCCATTTTGTTCAGTAAGAACCCGTAATTGCTTACAAGTAGATAACTTTTTTTATCAACCACTAGTTTATGACGTAAAAGATTAGAGGATTGTAATTTAATTGATTTTGATTTATAATTTTTCATATGTTCGTATTCGTATTTAAGGAATATTTAATTGTTTGCGCTGCTTTTACAATTTTATATCATAGTAATACTTTCTACATTTTTGTATTGCTATTAGATGCTAATTCGCTAAACATGATTGTTGTTAATGACCGAAACATCTAGAAATTAACATGTTTGAAACTATCACAGTATTTATATTCCTACTACGGATCAGGTTCCCAAGGAAGGACTCTAAATAAATTCTATACTCCTATACAGTTGTTTCATTATCATATACCATAAGTAGTATTGAGTTATTTCAATTATATAAATATATATATATATATATATATATATATATGTCGAGGAATGGGCAGGTGTACGACGTGAATATGTGCACAAAGGCTCTAAGGTAGGCCAAGCAAGGGAAAAGTGTTATTTTTTCTAAGAGTGCCATTTAAGTAGTTATCGGCAGCCTCGGACTCAAGGAATACAACAAGCACAGTGACATAAATAGACTTTTAATACACACGAACTAAAAGGGGACAAGAATAAATATATATAAAAAGGTATACAAATGAGACGGACTTAAACTCCGAATACTAGTTAGATAACCGTGGTTAGGAAATAGTTATAATGGGAGATTGAGGATAATGGATAATTTACTCCCTTTGAAACTCGAGGGTAAGGTGGGGTAAGGTGGACCAACTAGAGGGAGGTCTTGGCGACCTTGATTACTCACGGAAGGGTAGCCACAGAACTCACGCGTTTGCGAGATGCGAGCCTCCGGTCCTCATGAGGTTACCGAACCAACTTCGAAGGAGGCGGGGAGATGACTTCTCCACACTCAGCTTGAGCGAGCTAATGGGCATCTTGTCGTAAGCGGTCACTAAAAGAACTTAGGAGGATGGCTTCTCCAATCCTTGATCTGAAGGCGAATAAGAAAAGATGACGTTGCCTCTCGAGACTCCTCCTCGACTCGATGACACGGGGATGATGTCCAGCTCTTTAGTAGCTTGCGACCGTCACTCACACTTCTTGGGAGAGAGCTCGTTGAATTGCACTCCTTTCGGGGAAGTCGCGTATAACCGAATCTGTCTGTCAGCACGGAGCGAGGGCTTATACACCCAGAGCTATTTAAAACAGAGACAGAGATTGAGACCTTCTTAACCTTCGTTATCGGGCTTGATGAACCGAGCGCCTCCCTACGAAGAAATGTCAACGGATGGGATCAGCAACCAGTTGAGACAACCGGGAAGAAGCTTCGGTATAAATTTCACGGAAGAGGTCGGAAGGGGAGGGGGAGGAGATTATTCGCTTTCTCTCCCAAAATATTAGCTCAGGAGGGGGTGGAAATAAAATTACTCAAAGGGATTCCTCCACTATATATATATATATATATATATATATATATATATATATATAAATTTTGTTGAAGACCATGGTATATTTCACCTTAGTTAATTTCTTATAGCAATTCTCTATTCTTATACGCCGTTGTGATAGAATGGGTTAAGGCCGTGATAATTTCAACCACTATCACATGTTATTTAAAACCACGATGCTACCCACGTGCATCTTCGCTTTGAAGCCTGGGGCCTTATCGCAGCCACCTGATTCAATGTTTAAATAAAGAGGTATATCTTCCCCCTTCCGCCCCATGCGTCAACCTCGCCAGATTGAGTTAGGTTTATGGGCATTGTTCCCAGGATTGGCTGTGCATTCCCTCCAAGCTCCAAAACCATTGTCCCCCACGCCAAGGGGATGTCCTGACTATTTATTTGCAAACTTTACCACTAAGAGCAGATTGGAGATCCAGATTTTCCTGGCGAAACATCACTACAACCCACTCTCACCTTGTGCGCCAAGGGACTTCGACCTCGAGATTCACCATCACTTGTCCAGAAGAAGGACAATATCCTTTGAGTGCCAAGGTTCGAGCCTTCGTGAAGCCAAACCCACAAGGCTTCCCCTGTTGTTCAGAAAGAGAACAACGTTAGAACAGCTATTGTTCTTTTGAGCCCGTTGACAAGAAACGGTTCTCACCCCCCCCCCCCTGGTGTTTAGAAGAGAACAACGTAGGAACAGCCATTGTTCGTTTGAGCCCGTTCACCAAGAAATGGTTCTCACCCTTCCCCTGTTGTTCAGAAAGAAAACAACGTTAGAACAGCCATTGTTCGTTCGAGCCCGTTGACAAGAAACGGTTCTCACCCTCCCCCCCCTGTTGTTCAGAAGAGAACAACGTAGAACAGCCATTGTTCTTTTGAGCCCGTTTGCCAAGAAACGGTTCTCACCCATTCCCCCTGTTGTTCAGAAGAGAACAACATTAGAACAGCTATTGTTTTTAAGCCCGTAGACAAGAGACGGTCCCCCCCCCCTGTGTTCAGAAGAGAATAACGTAGAGCAGCCATTGTTCTTCAAGCCGTTCGTCAAGAAACGGTTTTCATTCCTAAGACGCCACGTCAGGATCGTTTAATTCCCCCCCCCCCTTTGTCTGGAACTCGCCAGCAGACCGAATGTTCCTTTACGTCGCCTTCCTCTGCACAACTTGTATAATTACGTAAGCTGAACGTTACCTTTGAGTATTCAACCCTTTTGTCAACTCTATCCTGTGCTTTAAATGGTTTAGCGAACCATCCCCTCCCTTTAACTTTATATTTGTTTTACCTTTTTGAATCTTTTAATCCTCGGATTAGCTCGATTCCCCACGACCTTTTTCCATTCTATGTTTATGTTAATATTTTCCGTTTTGTGTGTTGTTGATAGTTATTATTAATAAAAGTCTATTTTATTAGTGATAGCAATATTATTATCCTTGAGCTCAGTTCCACTTCTTAAGCATATCAAAGATACATAATATCAGCCAGCCTAGACAATCCACGCACTCTAAAGAAAATAAGGGAAGTTCCCTCAACGAATAGTTATATATGGTATATCGTCGAGAGTCCATTCTACGACATTTATATATATATACTATTTAAATTTGGTATCAAGTATGTAAGGTGTAACGTTATATCTTTGCAAACACTGGTCTCAGTCGAGTAAAGCATAGTGTTATTTGTTAAAATAATAAAGTATAGTAGTTCCATTTGGTTTTAACGATTGCTATCCCCTTTTTTTGGAACTTAAGAAGCTGGAGTAGCTCAAGTAACTGTTATAATAATTAGTTTGTGTTTTTTTTTGTGATTTTAGTCAGTGGTTATTTAGATCGAGAAACCAAGTACGAATAGGTCTGTGCCCATATTTAGGTAGGCTAACTCTCTAGAAGGCATAATTCTTGTTGCAAGGAATTTTAGTTGGTTGACTATTGCACCCCCAAGTGCAAAGATGACTTAGTTCAAAATCTTTAAAGCGCAAGGAGAGTCCTTGGGACTTTCCGGAAAAGAACTAATTGAGTACGTTCAAGAGGAGCAAAGAAAAGAACGAGAAGAAAGAGAAAAAGAAATCCAACGAGAAGAAAAAGAAAGAGAAATCCAACGAAAAGAAAGAGAAAGAGAGGAACGGAATAGACAAGCTGAGCTTCACCATCAGATTAAATTAGCTCGTGTTGAATCAGAAATACAGTCATCCGGTTCACGTTCTGAAGCCCTCCCTAATCTCCCACTAAAGCTCCCCAATTTGAAGGACGGAGAGGATTTTGAAGCATTTTTAGCCCACTTCGAAAAGATCCTCGAAATCAATAACATGGATCTGGAGGCTGAAGGTGTAGTCAGATTACTTCCCTTGTTAAATTGTAAATTGCGCGAAATTTTTATATCTTTACCATCTGAGTGTACAATTAACTACAGCACCTTAAAAGCTGAGTTATTGGCCGCTCATAATATGACTCCCAATTTCTATCGCCAAGAATTTCGAGGAGGTCGTATTAAACCCGGACAGACGTTCCGTCAATTCGGATACATTCTTAGGAGGCATTTTAAATTTTGGTTAGAATCCTCAAAGGTTGATCCTAACTACAAGTCCTTAACCGACTTCGTGTTGCGGGATCAATTTTTGGCGTCTCTTCCGACGGAGATCAGCGCGTTCGTCAAGGATCGTCGGTGCCAGACCTTTAAAGAATGTACCGAAGAAGCGGATGTCTATGCCGCCAGCCATAATTTATACCCAAAGGAGAATCGAGCTTGTCACCAATGTCCCTACAAGGAAAGAAGGAAGGATTCGCGCCCCTTTCACAGGAAAGTCGACGAAGTTTCCGAGCCCCGTAAAACCCCAAAACTTCTTTTCCTAAAACCAACAACAGGACTCCAAACCTCCCGTTAAGATTTCTCCTCCATCTCTCTTCCCGAAGTGACCCATCATATGCTTCACCTGTGGTGTAGAAAACCACATGAGCTGCAATTGCCCCCAAAATTCTAGGCTTAAAAGCGGAAAAGCCCACCAAGTTCACCAGATTAATGCCACCCCGGCTCCCCCGGTGGTGCAGACCTAAGCAGAAACTTCTCCCCCTCCGTCAGGCCACCAGGTAAATTTTATTTTTGATAAAAGTTCATCGGGAACTTGGAAATTTGAGGATGGCAGCGTGAACGGCTGCCGAGTATCGACTCTCGTCAGGGACACAGGATGTACGTGTTTCATCGTGTCCGACGAACTCCTCCCCCCAGTGGTCCCTAACCACGAAAAATTTGCGGTGGTACATGACTACCTTGGGCGGGCGAACCAATTCCCCGTCGTTAGATGTTACCTGCAGTGTCAATATTATGATGGCTGGGCTGAAGTCATTTCAGCACCCACACAATTCTGTTCCGTACTTATAGGACAGAGCCCCCAAGTAAGTTCCGACCCTGTGTCTCAGGCTGCCCTTCCTCGAGGCCGAGCTAAGAAAGAAGCCGAGGAGCCCGTCCCCATCATAATCACGATACCATCCGATTTCTCGGAGACCCTTAACCAGGAATTTAGGACGGCACAAAAGGAGTGTGAATTAATAACACCCTTACGCGATAAGGCCCAATACAAGGACACGGAGACTGTCCGTGGACCCAAAGAAAAAAAGTACCCCCAATGTGCCCATGGAGATACGTTCGTAGCACTGGATGAAACATCGGCGCTTGAAGAAGATTACCCCACGGAGTCCCTTAATGTAATACAGATAGTGTGCATCCAACCTGATGCCGATTACCCTCCTCCTTCCCTACCAGGCGAGTCTTTTGAACCCTCTGACCTGGATAGTGACGCGCAGCTGACACCACATCAAAAGAGTCAGCTACAAGAACTATTTGAATGGAGTCACCATTTAACCACCCTATTAGCTCTTTTCGAGCGACTCCGCGAAAATGGCCTCACCATTGGCCCCAGAAAACGCCATTTTGCCCACAAAACCATAAAATACTAGGGTTTCAAAATGGGACAAAGCCAGTTAGGTCCCCTAGAGAACAAGATTAAGGCAATCGCCGACATGCCCCTCCCGATTACAAAGAAGCAATGAAGATCGTTCCTAGGATCAGCTTCTCCCTATCAGCGATTTGTTCTGAATTTCGCTTCAATTCCGGCCCCCCTCAGCCCCCTTTTAAGAAAGAATTTCCCTGATCGTCTACGTTGGAATGATGTCGCTGTTTCCCATTTTAATCAGCTTAAGAGTAAGCTTATTTCTGCCCCCAATTCAAAGTTGCCCAACCCGGAAAAATCCTTTGTGATTAAGACCGACACGTCCAACGAGGGCATTAGATGTGTACTCCTTCAATACGAGGATGACAGAACGAGTCATCCAGTTGCATATGCTAGTCGCCAATTATTACCACGCGAAAAGAGATATGCCACTATAGAGAAGGAAGCTCTATCAATAATCTGGATAATAGACAAATTCAAAATGTACTTGATAGGAAAAGAATTTCAGATAGGAACCGACCACCGTTCGTTAGCCTATATTCGGAATGTGCAACACTCCAACGGCCGAATCATGCACTGAAGCTTACTCTTGCAAGAGTATCAATTTAAAATAAATTATATAAAAGGTTCCGATAACCAGGTTGCTGACGCAATCAGTAGTAATGCGTTACCGAATAGCGTAGAGTAATTGTATTCATAGGATTAGTATCTCCATGTAGGTATATACCGTCTTGTACGACTTAAATTAGATTCTCTTGTAATATAATTAGTTAATGTATATGTCTGAATTTTATAACGCTCAATGTCTATTTTTTTTGTATGTATATATATTTGTACCCATTAATTTACGTATAAATTATTTTGTCCCGTATGTACTAATTTTATATCATTTCATTGTTCCATGCATCTTTTTTTGATTAAGTTGTATTGGAGGTTATTTTCCCCTGTAATCAAAAGATCAAAATAATCATATGTATTGAGGTAATACTAGTTAGGTGCATGAAGGTACGGTTGGTACAAGAAAACGAGTTTCCCACAACGGAGCTCTACCGTTGTCGCTTCTCTCTTTTTTTTCGAAGTGACAACTTCCCCCGGAATGGAGGGGTGTGATAGAACGGGTTGAGGCCGCGTTAATTTTAACCACTATCACATGTTATTTAAAACCACGATGCTACCCACGTGAATCTTCGCTTTGAAGCCTAGGGCCTTATCGCAGCCACCTGAGTCAATGTTTAAACAAGGAGGTTTATCTTGCTCCGTTCGCCCCATGCGCCACCCTCGCCAGATTAAGTTAGGCTTATGGGCAGATAAGGCATTGTTCCCAGGCTCGGCTGTGCATTCCCTCGAAGCTCACACTCCATTGTCCCCCACGCCAAGGGGATGTCCTGACTATTTATTTGCAAACTTTACCACTAAGAGCAGATTGGAGATCCAGATTTTCGTGGCGAAACATCACTACAATCCACTCTCACCTTGTGCGCCAAGGGACCTCAACCTCAAGCTTCACCATCACTTGTCCAGAAGAAGGACAATATCCCTTGAGTGCCAAGGTTCGAGCCTTCATCGAGCCAAGTCCACAAGGCTTCCCCTGTTGTTCAGAAAGAGAACAACGTTAGAACAGCCATTGTTCTTTTGAGCCCGTTGACAAGAAACGGTCCCTCCCCCTACCCCTGTTGTTTAGAAGAGAATAACGTAGAACAGCCATTGTTCGTTTGAGCCCGTTCGCCAAGAAACGGTTCTCACCCTTAACCTGTTGTTCAGAAAGAGAACAACGTTAGAACAGCCATTGTTCGTTCGAGGCCGTTGACAAGAAACGGTTCTCACCCCCCTCCCCTGTTGTTCAGAAGAGAACAACTTTGAACAGCCATTGTTCTTTTGAGCCCGTTTGCCAAGAAACGGTTCTCACCCTTCCCCCCTGTTGTTCAGAAGAGAACAACATAAGAACAGCCATTGTTCTTGAGCTCGTAAAAAAAAGACTGTTCTCACCCCCCTGTGTGCAGAAAAGAACAACGTAAAACAGCCATTCTTCTTCAAGCCGTTCGTCAAGAAACGGTTCTCATTCCGAAGACCCCACTTCAGGATCATTTAATTACCCCCCTCCCCCTTTGGCTGGAACTCGCCAGCGGACCGAATATTCATTCACCTCGCCTTCCTCTGCACAACAAGTATAATTACGTAAGCCGAACGTTACCTTTGAGTATTTAACCCTTTTGTCAACTCTATCCTGTGCTTTAAATGGTTTAGCGAACCATTCCCTCCCTTTAACTTTATATTTGTTTTACCTTTTTAAATCTTTTAATCCACGGATTAGCTCGATTCCCCACGTCCTTTTTCATTTCTCTGTTTATGTCAATATTTTTTCCCGTTTTGTGTGTTGTTGATAGTTATTATTAATAAAACTCTATTTTATTAATGATAGCAATATTATTATCCTTGAGCTCAGTTCCACTTCTTAAGCATATCGAAGATACATAATATCGGCCAGCCTAGACAATCCACTCACTCTAAAGATAATTAAAGAAGTTCCCTCAACGAATAGTGATATATGGTATATCGTTAAGAGTCCATTCTACGACAGTTGTTTTTATTCCATCTTGGGTGGTAGATCACTTGTCCTGTATTCATCTCTCTTTTAAATGAATGGGTTTGGTAAAAAAAAAAAAATTGCTGAGCTTTTGATCTTATTCGATCTTCTTCGGAGCGTGTTTATTTATTCTTGCCTCCTTTACCAATAAAGTGTGGAATCGGAATCAGAGTGAATGAAAGAAAACGATATTTAGGTGGTATTTATTCCGCCTGGTTGATCATAACTTTAGAGGAAACAAGCAAATCCGGTGAGTGGAATTTTCACAACAACTTTAATGTTAGATTCCTGTTTAACACTTGACTATTGTTGGCCGGCTTTTCTTCGTTTATTAAAATGGCTTCTAAGATGTTCAGCCTAGCTTTATTTTCCTCTTTCCTTTTAATTATGGTGTTGTCAACTATAATGTCTCTCGTTAGATTGATGTTATGTGCGCTCTCCATATGATTTTCAGGTCCTCTGCTTTGCAGATGCATCGTTAAATGTCTCGAAAGCATGGTAGTTGTCATGACAATATATTTACAGTTATTATAAAGCTTGCAGTCTTTATTGGGGCAGATGAACTCGTAAACTATGTTGGTTGACTTGAGATTTGAGGAGTTTGGCAGCTGTTATTTTTCCTAAAGAGATTGTTGGCTTTTTTGTTTTATAGTAAATAATCAGTTGAATTTGATTCATTTAATTCTTAAACCTTGATGTTACGGTTAATAATCTCCTTGATGTTTTTTTCATCTATTTTATAGGCAGTGGACATCTGGTTTCTGTAGTACAGTTTGATGTTGTTTACTGCACCCTGATTACTTTTCGTTGTATCCGTATCTTTGAAGTGATTATTTAAGAATTGATTGAAGTTGTTTGTCAATCATGCTGTTCGGGAAACAGTTGTTCATGAGTGTTTGTTTTATACGTGAGATCTTTTGATGGAAAAGTTCCTACCTAGAGCAGCATTTATATGCTCGGCGAATGTATGAGCCGATTAAACTTATTTTATATCTTTCAGGGCATTCGCGATCCGCATTGAGGCATCTTCCCATGTCCGTATCTTTTCTATATACTTTTGTGATATAGCTACCATTGAAGTTTTGAACCTCAATGTCCAAAAAAGGGAGTTTATTGCCCGTGCTCAATTCATAAGTGAACTTTAACACGAAGTTCTCCTCAAATTGCTGTTTGATGTTTATCAGATGTTCTGCGTTTTGGACCTTGATATAGATATCTTCTACGTATCAGCAATATGTGCGTGGCTTATTTTAACTGTTGTTTAATAATCACTCTTCAAGTTGACCCATATAGTAGTTGGTGAAGGTCGGCTCTAAGGGAGACCACATAGCCACTTCATCCACTTGCTTGTAAAGATTACCGTCCGGTGTTGTGAACGGATCCTCTGATATGCATGAACGTAACATGTTCCTTAAGATGTTTAGGTCAAGATTTAGAGGAGAAATTGTAGGATGGTGGTACACGTTTTTTATAATGATGTTGATGGTCTGAGCGATAGGCATGTTCATAAACAGGCTTTCTACATCAAGGGATGTTATTAATCCTGCCAGTGGAGTATATCAATAAATTCCTCCGTGGATTTTATGCTGTACTTCTAAGGGATGTACGGTTTTATTACTTCGTTTAGGATTTTAGCTAAACGGTACATTGGTGTCGTGACTTGAGAGATGATCGGTCTAAATGGGTAGTTCGGCTTAAGAATTTTTACATTTTCATACAGATATCCTGGTGTGTAATCGCCGATGATCTTTTGGAAGTGAAGTCCTCCAATGAGTGCATTAGCTTTATCTATTTGGTCCATTTATTTTCATTTTTAATTCTTCTGTTAGATCTTTTTTCATACGTTTAAATTTAGTAGTGTCACGTAGGATGGTATTCAATTTGTTGTTATATTATTCTCTTCTTTGTTTAGAATGACGTATATGTTGAATTTGTCAGCTTTTCTTATGACTATTTATTTGTTGTTTTTAACAGAGCTGATGGTCTTACGTATATCTAGGTGTTATAATTTTGCTGCCATTAAAGAACCTTCGTTTGGGGGCTTCAGCGCGTAGTAGATTTTTAGGTTGGGGTTAATTTTCCAATGGTGGCTTGATCTTGTAGTTTTAATAGTGATTGGAAGAGGTAATCTAGTTGAACTCTTTTGAAATTGTATCGAATTTGGCTTGTAGCTGGCAGTTCAAACCGAGGTTAAAAGCTTCTCTTTCACTAGTGAAGAGCGTATGCTGGGAGAGATTAAGGAATGATGTTGTTGATTCTGGTAGTGTTATACATCCCTTGTACAGTTTATTGAGCTTTTTTGGTCTTAATGCTTTTTTTCAGAGTTTTCCGTTTGTAAAGTGCTGTGGGAGACAACTTTTGTGATAGTCTCGTGTTGCATGTGGAATTTCGAACTCTTCAAGTTGTGATAACGTTTCCCCAACATCACATACAAGTTTGGGGATGGTTTTGTTTAAAAGTTCTATTTGCCTTTCTATAAGATGGCGCCGAAAGGCTATAGTTATAGGTTCATTTTTTGCTGCTAAGTCATGGGTTTTAATATATTAGTGTAGATAGGTAGCAGTTTTTCTTGAATGAAAATTTTGTTAAAGATCAAAATTTGCATTCAAGTACTGAACAAGGGAAAACCAAACCGGAAAGAGGAGTATTGATTAGGATCCTATATACAGACCTAAAAATCGTCATTGCAAAATTGATAGACGTGCCAAACGGGCACGTCACGATCTGTCATAAAAAAGAAGACGTCGAGTAGGTTGGTGGCAACGAATGGGCTAATGGCCCTGAGCAAAATTGGCCTAGTCCCAAAACTACCTCCACAACTAATGGCCAATCGCTCCTTTATATGCCACAAAGTGGACCTGTATGTTGGATCGCACACTAAGGAAACCTAAAAGAGGAGCTGGAGAGGGGAAACCAGTTTCTCAAAATCTCGGAGCTAATCAAATTCGGCCACCATACACACGTCTTCAAAGTAGTATGCACCACATTTGAGATGGCAATAGAGCCACAACTAACGGTTTAATGGCTTTCAGCATGCGAATCCCACCTGTAAATATCGACTTGGAAAAGTTAATAAATGTGCAAACCTGCTTTCAGTGTTCTGCAATCGAGGACTACGTGACCAAAAACTGTCCCCGAAAATACATTGAAATCTGCTCTGAATGCAGCAATATCGGCCACAACTTCCGTGAATGTACGGAACAATTTAAAAAATGTATAAACTTCCAGGGCCCGCACAGGACCATTGCCATCAACTTCCCAAAAAGGAAAGTCATATTAGAAAAGAAGGAACAAGAGGAAATGGATGAAATTCCAAAGAAACGTAATCAAACCTACGCCAGCGTAGCAAAAGCTACACTAAATGAAGTAAAGTAGGGACAAGAACAAAAAATTAATATTAATGTAAATGAGGGCACCAGCCTTGACATAGTGGCGTGCGTAATGTTCGCTCACGTACATAATATAGCTCAACCGGGAACATTTACAGAAACCCTGAATCTTCTGCTCGAAAAGAAGGGCATTCGTAAGATGTGTTCCCCTTCCCCACCCCTTCGTCGGCACTCATTTATTGTGTTACCGCGGGAAAAACTCGGCAAGTCAAAGACATGTTCAAAGTTGGAGCCATAATAACAGAAAAAGAAAAATAACAACACAGAGAATTTGGGGAAACAAATGAAGAAGAAATGGAAACCACTGCCACAGAAAAGGAACCCGAAACCGTGTCGAAAGGAAAACCCACAAGAAAACGAAGAAACAAACCAGAGAAATTACCACAGAGACGGAAACCACAACGGGTTCCGAAGTAGAGCACGAAACCGAGGGATGCCAGTACGAAGCAGGAGAGATAAAACTCAAAGTATTCGCACACGAGGCATACCCTCTGCCTAGAGGTATCAAACCATCAGACTTTAAAAAAGGCATCGAAAGAGGGACATGCAAATGTACCTACGTCACTGACCACGAGGAGTCCTCTGTCCAAAAATTATTAGGGGAGAACAAAATCAGATTCTACCCCATTGACGTCAGAATAATTAAAAAAGAGACCTTCGAAAAAGTGATCAGCGGAAAGTCAAAGAACGCCAAAAAAAAACAAGGAGCAAGCAAAACAGATTAGAAAACTTAACACTATAGATCATGGACCACAATAACAGAAAATTAAAAATCCTCCACCTAAATACAGACGGGTGGAAAAATAAAAACATCCGATACGGCAACTTCTTTTGCCAAATAGATCCGGATATAATTACAAATTTCGAACACGGAATCAAAGACGACGATCATATAACAGCAATCGCGGTTAAAAAAGGGTTATTTTTTTATCCCAGAAAGAGAGGTTGATAAGGAATACGCTGCTGTTACGTACAGATGGAATTCTCTCCACTCACGATAGCAGCAGCTTACCAACCACCTCGCCGCTCATACATATCAATTCACTCGATAATGGAAATATTTAATAAAAACAATCCAACAGTACTGCTTGGATACCTAAATGCAAGACTATTGGAATCTGGTTACAGAACGAAAAATAATGCAGGACAAAACTTAGAACTCCTGATAGAAAGGAACATCTAACGCGTGCTGGCCCAGAGTTACTGACCTTCATAAATAAAAGATCATCAACCAAACCAGATATAGTACTAACTACTAATAACTTCCCCTATGACATGCATATGGAATCAATCCATGTCCCATGTAGTGACATTAATGGAATTCTGGTGACCATTAACTAGAACCCAATACAGATCAAAATACCAAGAGCATCCTACAGAAAGACAAAATGGGATTCATATAGGACTATGCTGGTGGGTTATGCTCAACCAGAACTGGAAGGCAAAAAACATCGAGGAACTAGAAGAGGTAACGGAAGCATTAATAAAGTGCATCTCAGATGCAGATGAAAAATCCGTTCCTAAAATTAAGTACAAATCGCTTCCTCATCCAAAATGGACTGAGGAGATGAGAAGAAAATCGAGAAACATTAAGCAAAAGTACACTCAAATTAGAGAATTCGGAAAGGTCGTATAAAGGCTAAGGAGCTAAAGTAACTAAAGAGTGACATGATATTTCTCATTGAAGGACAAAAAAGAGACCAATAGAACGAATTCATAAGTAAAATGTAAAACACGGAAGAACCGAGAAAGGCTTGAAAATTGATAAATTTTATAAAAAGTAAACCACCCAGAAAGAAGATCAAAATAAAAAATGAACAAGGTGAAATCATAAACAGCAACGAGGAAACTGCTAATAAATTTAGAGAACACCGGGACGGAATATATTCCATAGAAGAAGAAGATAACCGGAGTTATGATGTAGAAACGGAAGAGACATTAAATAGATCCTTAATAACAAACAGGCACAGAATTACCTCAGAAAGAAGAGTCCACTACGCCACACAAGAAAACGTAGGTCTAGGAGCACAGATCACTGAAGAAGAATTGAAAAGTGCTTAAGCTCATTTAAGCTGAAGGTTCCCTGGATCACAGGCCTCACAATATATAACTATGAGAATATTCCAGGGAATATAACAAAGGCATTTGCTGCTCTGATCAATGAATATCTGAACATAGGAGCTTATCCTGAAAAAAATTAAGACAGCTATAGTGGTCTTTACTTAGTTTCAAGTTTTAGGCCGATTCCCCAACTTAACTCTCTGGGTAAGGTCCTGGAAAAGATTTTAAATCATAGGCTGATTGAACACCAGTAAGAAACCCGAAAATATAATGACCAATTCGGATTCGGAAAGGGAAGAGACTCTACCTCAGCAATAGCCATACTAACCGAAAAGATTGCGCAGGCCAAGATCGAAAAAGAATATGTGGACGTGGTCCTCCGTGATTTTGAGAAGGCCTTCGATGAGGTCTGGGTTGAAGGGCATAAATATAAGCTCCTCTAGCTCGATCTTGGCATCAAGATGAAGAGAATGTTGCCTGTCTATGTTGCCAATAGGAAAGCCTACGTCTCCATCGAGGACCACATGAGACGACGGAAGGAAGTGTACTTGGATTACACATTGGCACAAGAGAACACCACGCTCATGCAAAGGCATGGATAGCCAAAGCCAGAGGTTGCCTAAAGCTAATGTACACCCTGGGTAGAATAAGCAAAAAACAGATCAAAACTGTACAAAGTTTTATAGAATCAGTCCTAGTATACTTCCGGATCCTGTTGCACACTATCTCGAAGTCAAATAAGAAGAAACAACAGAGAATCCAAAATGAAGCCACCTACCTAATAACCAAAACTAGAAAAGCAGAAAGAAAATGCATCAGAGACTTAATCGATATAGCAAAGATTGACCCAATTAACCTAACCCTGGGGAACAGGGCAAGGAAGATATGGCAGAAAATAGAACAAAATCACTGAGCCAAAAGATTCCCAAGCAGTAGGATCCACCTACGCCAGGCAGAACTACCAATCTATACATGAAAAAGTAAACCAAGAAAAGTATACCCAAGCAAAGACAAAAATACAGAGGCATGAAAGCCCTAAATAAACAATAACATATAATAAACAAAGAAAGCATGAACTAGAAGTAACATATAGATACCCAATTATATATATATATATATATATATATATATATATATATATATATATATATATATATTCGTATAAATTTATATAAACTAAAGAAATAGAACCTACGTACCTGTAAAAAGGTTCAACTAAGCAGAAACTTTTAAAAATATAGATAGATTAATTAAAATAATTTAAGAAAGAACAGCCAGTTTCCTGGCATATATTCATCACTCATCGTACCTACTCACATCCCCTCCCCCTCAAACAAAAATAAACCTCTCATGCTATCCTTCTATCATCCCTTCTTCTCTCACCTATATGTATATATATATATATATATATATATATATATATCGATAAGGATTGCCTTGAGAGAGCCTAAATTTAATGTTTAACAGAAATCGCAAGGCGAGGAAAATGAAAAAGGCCTAAGAAGATGACCGTATTGTGGTCGAAACGTCGCCGGTAAATAAAAAGGATGATACCAGCCATTTTTCTCGCCTTGGGATTTCTGTTGAACATTATATATATATATATATATATATATATATATATATATATATATATATATATATTCGTATAAATTTATATAAACTAAAGAAATAGAACCTACGTACCTGTAAAAAGGTTCAACTAAGCAGAAACTTTTAAAAATATAGATAGATTAATTAAAATAATTTAAGAAAGAACAGCCAGTTTCCTGGCATATATTCATCACTCATCGTACCTACTCACATCCCCTCCCCCTCAAACAAAAATAAACCTCTCATGCTATCCTTCTATCATCCCTTCTTCTCTCACCTATATGTATATATATATATATATATATATATATATATATATCGATAAGGATTGCCTTGAGAGAGCCTAAATTTAATGTTTAACAGAAATCGCAAGGCGAGGAAAATGAAAAAGGCCTAAGAAGATGACCGTATTGTGGTCGAAACGTCGCCGGTAAATAAAAAGGATGATACCAGCCATTTTTCTCGCCTTGGGATTTCTGTTGAACATTATATATATATATATATATATATATATATATATATATATATATATATATAGCTGGATTCTTTATTTCTAGGTAAATAGCTGGAATAAACTTAGAAATGGCGAACATTAATGACAACTTTTCTTCTTAAATAATAATTACTTTTTCTAACTAATTTTTCCACATTGAATATTGGATATATTAAGTTGTGAAAGGAAAATAGGTATATACACACATAAGATTGCAATTGCTCTCATATATGCATATATATATATAATAGTAGGAGATGGATAGATAAGGATAGATTTCCCTGGTGATAGGGAGATTGAAGTGTAGAAAATCCCTAGTGATAGGAAATCGCAGGCGTTTATCTGAGATTGGTGTTCTCATTGTTTTTTGGTCTTATATTCATGTTCTTTTGCATACTCTTTTTCTTTTTTTGTTTGGGTTGTTCTTCGTTTGTGATGGTATTGCATGTTTGCGTTGTTTCAGGTTTGTGATTTCATTTTGTTTCATGTAGATTATAATGGTTTCTTGAGGCGTTCAAGCCTTTGTAGGTGTTTTCTGTATCTTTTGAATTTCCATCTTTGTTCGTTTATGTATTTGTAGTGTTCTTCTTATTGTATATTCTTTGCGTAGTTTATTTTTTGTCGTTGTTACATATGCATAGTCTCATGTGTAGATTGGGTCTTCTTGTCTTTCAGTCTTTGCTTTACTACTGATGAAATCTAGTGTTCTTCTGTGTGTCCTCTAACGGGATTTCAATGTGTCTCTGTCTGATTTTGACTGTCATGTTTCGTGAGACTTTCTCCCAGATTTTTCGGGCTCTTCCTTGTAGTTCCAAGTTAATTGTTGGAGTATTCTGGATCATGTGATGTAGGTCCTTCTGTCTCCTTCTTTCTCTCCTCCTAACGTTCGTTATTAAGAGTACTCCTTTATATTGTACCCTTTGGAGAAATCGTAATTGCTTTTAGGAATTAGTGTTGATAGGTCTAGGTGGATACAGTAGCTTTGATGTTATGAGCGCGTTATAAATCTTCCTTTTATTGACCATATTCAGGTTTTGGAACCTAAATAGCTTGGTGAGCTCAACCTTCGCTCGCGCTGCTGTCTGAGCAACGTGGCTTCCGGATCCATTTTTACCTATCTTTAGTCCTAGTACTGTCCCATCAGTTTTTTAGAGAATACGGGCGTCATTTGTTTAGATATGGGCCCGTTTCCTACGAAATATTGGTATCATCTTAAATTTCTCGGTGTTGGTGACGATTTTCCATCTTCTTTCGTACCTGTTGACATGGTCGATTTCTCTGGCTGTAATTTGTGCTATGAGTTTGGGACTTTTGAAGGGGGCAGTCATGATATGAGAGATGTCACAGCAAATTGGACGTACAACGAATGTTCCCTGACCGGATCAGGTAGATAAAGGGTGTATATATTGCATAGGAGGGGGCTTAGGCACCCTCCTTGCGGTACGCCTGCAGTTAGCTCGAGGTCTGGTCCCGTGTGGTCGTATATTTGTATATACGCTATCCTGTCTGTCACGTAGTCGCATAGAATCGTTTCCAGTCTTGGGTTTAGTCCAAATCTTAGTATTTTGTACTAAATTTCAGTCCTCCATACTTTGTCAAATGCCTTCTTAACGTCTCTGAGCACCAGGTCAGCATACCTTTTGGCTAGCAATCTTCGCCAGTTTTTCTGTGATTATTGCTAGCACCGTATCAGTTCCTTTCCCTCTTCTGAATCCATGCTGGCGTTGGTTATGGAGGTTGTTACCCTCCATAAAATCGCGAACTCTATTAGCAATGACTTTTTTGAAGACCTTGCCTGCCACTTCGAGGAGTGAAATGGGTCTGAAGTTTTTTGGACTGTCCGGCGCTTTTTCCGGCTTTTGGAATGGAGATCATTTTAGCGATCTTCCATTCGTCAGGAAAATAGCCAACGTTTAGGCACGCATTCATTATATTGACCAGCGCCTCTAAGATGTTACGGGAGGCGTTTAACAAGTTAGGTTTGGTCAATTCCGTTTTTCCTGGTTCTCTCTTTTTCAAGGTACGTAGCTTCGTTAGGATTTCTTCTTCCGTAATCTTCCGTCTATAACCAGTAATCTCTTTGTCAGCAGCTGTATTGTTGAAGGGGTATGTCCTGTCTAGTTCGTGTCTTAGTTGGTCGTGAATATGTTGCCCAAATTCTAGGTCAAAGTGTTCGTTCTCTTCTGGTGTGATGGAAAATACATTCTTCCATTAGTCTCTGGACTCTTCTTCCGTTTCTGTTGTGTCCATTTTTGTTCTGTCGTTTTTGTTAAGAAGTATGTTTTTGTCAGGTCATTTACCCCTTAATCTTAATAGAGTATTAAAAAATGTTCGGGGATCTACTTCTTCGTCTAGTTTGTCTATGAGGTCATTCTAAAGTGCTGTTTGTTGTTCTGTTATGTGTGTTTTCATTTCAGTCCTTAGTCCGTTAGGTCATATAGCTCCTGTGTCCACCTTGCTGCTGGGTACTGTTGCGCGGTCCACCTCCACCATTACCTCCATTAACCGTGCCAGTTCCTAGTCGATCTTCTCCAGGGTGGCTTCTTCGAGTGATTGAGGTCTGAACTCACCGAGAACGATACGATACTTTTCCCATTTCGGTCGGGAAAAACATTCTCTCTTCCTGAGGCGTATTTGAATTGGGCTCTAGGATATTTTAATCATGATGGCGATGTGATCGCATGGGATTACCGGGCCGGATTGGATATAATAATTGTAGGGAAATTGTGAGCTAGTCAGGGTCATATCCTGCTTGATTGCGCAGGTGTTGGTAATATAAGTGAGAAAGTCGGGCACAATGCGAGCAACAATACCCCTGTCCTTAAGGTTCTTTATGTTCTTTTCTTTCTTGTTTAGACGTCCGGTGTATCCGGATTCCTGGCATCTGGCATTGAGATCTCCCCCAAACAAGACTGTTCTCCAGTGTGCGCAATGTTGGAGAAAATTGTTCATCGGGATATGGTCTCGTCTTTGAGGTTGGTACCCTGTGGACATTACCAAGCGCCCCAGGGTGGTTTGGATCTCGATGGCTAAATAGGATTCGTCTAAAGATGGGAGTATTTTGAATTGAATTCCTCTTTTGACTGCGATGGCAGCGCCATCGTAACGTTCTAGGCTGTGGTTCTTTGTTATTTTTCTATAGTTGAAGATCTTCATATTCTTCTGCGTCGTGTCGTTTCCGTGTTCTGATATCAGAACGATGTTGGGGTCGCATTGTCTGAGAATGTTTTCGTAAGTCACTTGTTTGTTGTTCCATCCGTTAGTGTTCATTTGTAGGATTATCAAGCCTTTTTCATTCTGTCCATGTTGTCTGTCGATTAGTTGTTCCTATTATCGAGTTTCTTTGGGGTGGAGGGGCTGGCTGGTGGAGATCGGCATTTGACGGATCTCTTTTTACTGAATTCCGAGGTCTTGATAGTTGAGAACGCGTCTTGGTTGAGTAGGAACATTCCAAGGATGAGGGCTTCTTTGACTACCCTCTGTGCAGTGTCCTCACTATACTCCCACTTGTAACAGCCGGTGGTCACGCCTTTACTGACGTCTTTGTCCGTTCTTAATTCAAGGAACTATCGTAAATATCCTCAGGTGAATTTTTCTGCAATGATAGGCATGTTTGCTCTCCTTTGACAATGAGGTAGATCCTATCCTCTGCTGGCTGTGTGACCGTTTGGTATGGCTACCGTGGCGGTGTTTTGTTTTCCATTCATTGGCGGATTTAACCTTTGAATCTGGTTTGGAGGGTTCTATTGTTGGGAGTTAAGGACTATTTTGATGATTTGCCGGAGCGGGAACAGTTTCTACTTGTCTAGCGGCTGGTTGAGGAGGCTGCATCTGGATCCGCAGAACTTCCTCAGAGGAAGGGTTCTCCGGAAACTACATCTCATCCATTCCATTTTTGACCAGCATCTGGTTTAGTTCTTTTTTAAGTGAGCCTGGCTTTGTGAGGTTTGCCATGTGTGTATAGTATATGCAGTACATGATATTTGTAGATTGCTCGCTTTCTGTCTTAAGGTAAGTAGGCTAAGCTGAAGCCCCGTCGACTGCCGCCTTTGCCACTTTCGCATATAACAGTTGTCTTAGCTTCTTCTTCTTCCTTTTTACATTTTTGTATGTTAATCGCCTCCTTCTTTACTGGACATCACATAGCCATAGCTCCATGGTCACGGTTACAGTTTACGCATTTTCCCTCACTACTCCTGCAGTCACGTCAGATGTGACCAATTTTGCTACATATAGACCAGATAACTTCGGTTTGTGGATACCCTCTAGTTGTGTGTTGGTTATATTTATAGCACTTAAAGCACCTCTGTATTTCCGTGAACTCATTTCTATCTATCTGGTCAGGGCACATCCTGACCTGAAAAAGATGTGCCATACCAGTGTCATGGAATATCACATTAAATACATGGGTGTAGTCTCTGAATTTGATCACGTCAGAGACCTTAGCCCATTGGTGATTTCTTTCAATGTGATGGGAAATATCAACGTTTGAGTGGTGCCCACCCCCTGAGTCTAATCTCCAGCAAATAACACTTCTGTGTGCCTGAATTTGGGGTGTGATCTTAGGGGTTATGTTTATTGTGTTGAATACTTGTGTTGCTTTGGACGAGGCCAAGTGTTCCAAATCCGCTTCTTTCTGGCATATAGCCATATACCCGAAGGGGTATCAATGAGTCTGACAAGAGCGACATCTAGCTCCCCGTAGACTATCGAGAAGACTTCCACACGTTCAGGCTTTGACCTTTTGGGGAGAGTCCTAAGACTTATATGTAGGATGTCGTTTGTCATTTCGTCATTGTCGGTTTATTGGGTGTGAAGGTATAGAGGGAGATCAGAATAGAAGAGAAAAAATGAACTTTTTAAAATTCCAATGCAACTTTAATTTACCCTTTTGAAAATGAAGATTCTGGGATGACAGTTTACTTGCCGTACTACTTAATTATGGTGGCACTTTGTGTGGTATTTTATTATGTACCACACTTATTGTTTGCATTTGGAGGAAAATAACTTTTACTCGGAAAATTTTCGCGAAAAGATTCTGATTCTGATTCTTATTAAATTAAAGTGAGTGCATGTAGGGAGGGACGATAGGGTGTGTGGATAGACAGAGAAAATAAATAAGCGGAGAAAAGAGAAAGAAGTGTGGTAGGGTGCAAAGAGATGCTAGAGCCTGGTGATCAGGTCTATCACTTTTATTATTTTTCTGTAGCGTGTATTCTATGTGGTTTCTGTTGATTTTTATAAATATTTATGGCGTTTAAACCATTTGTCTTAATAGCTTTAGCTTAGCTTTGTGTGTGTTATGCATTGCTAATTTGTTTATGTTTTTTAATACTTTTAAGTGCGTGCTTAATGTTTTGGTATTTTTTGTATGCGTGTGTGTTTTAGTTTTTGTGTTTCTTCATAGTTGGTAGGGTTCTCGTCATAATCGGCTTTTTTCTCTATCTTGGTTTAAAGTTGTCTTCTTTGGTGAGTTTTGTCATAGTTGTGAATATTTCTCTTTTTATGTTGTTTTCTTTGGTTTTAGGTTACACATCTCATTACGCGTAAAACGGCACTTCGTCTCCGCCAGCCACATGGTTGGCGGAGCTGGGAAATCTGGCGCGACAGTCTCCTCTTCTGTTCTGGTTAATCATATGAGTAATTTTTTCACTCAGTTGCCGATTAACCAGATCCTGAATTTTCTGGGTCCGTTCTTCTATGACTTTGTAAATGGGAATTATCCCCGCCTCTCTGTACAGGTCTACTTGCCGTCTTCTTTCTTACATGCGTGTACCTGTGATTAGGTACATGCATTTATTTTGCACTACTTGAAGTCGCCTCTTTTGTGTTTCTGAGACAGAAGAGAGAGTGGAGGCGGGGTAAAGCAACATAGATCTTACAATGGCATTGTAGATCTTCTTCTTGTTGCTTTCACGTAGATTTCTAAATGAATATAGAGTTCTGACAGCGGCCGAGGCACTAGAAATTCTTTCTTCCACGTGCTTCGCGTACAAGGGTAGAGGTGATTTTTATACCGAGTACATTGCGTTCGTTGCTATAGGGATATCGCGTATCATATACACACACGTCTGCTCTCAGGTTGCGTCCAATGGGGACCACATTGAACTTCTCTTGGTTTGTTCTTATTTTCCATTGAGTCTCGTAGTTGTTCAAGTTCGCGATTTCTATCGCTGTCATGCGAGCTTGCCACGGTGCATTCCTCCATGGAGATATGATTATCTGGCTGAAATCATCGGCGTATTGAATATTGAGGGAAGAAGGGTACTAGGGGTTGGGACATCCGCGGTGTATATCGAGTGAAGGGTGGGGGACAGACACCTCCCCGTGCGGGAGGCCCGCAGTGAGCAGAAACTTTGGTCCGTCCGTGCACCATAGACTGACATACACCGCTCTCTCCATGACGTAGTCACAGAGAGTTCTTTCCAAGTTTTCACTTAGACCCAGCCGGAAGATCTTATACGGCATGCCTCGCTGCCACACCTTATCAAACGCCTTTGATAAATGCCGACAAACAACATCCACATAACTCCTGTCCCGTTTGGCTTAGGCAAACTTTTCCGTAATGAAATTGATTGCCATTTCCGTACCCTGCTTCTTTCTAAACCCGTATTGGCCAGGGTTTTAGAGGGAATTTTCTTCAACGTGAGATACCAGCCACTCGTTGAGGATCTTCTCAAAGAGTTTTCCGCCAAATTCCAGGAGTGAAATTGGACGGTAGCTCTCTCTCAACGTTGGGTCCTTTCCATGCTTGGGCAAAAAGATCAATTTTTCCGTCTTGTAAGCATCTGGAAAATACTTCGTATTTAGACATGCGTTGAAAATACGTCTCATTCCTTAGATGATGTTGGCTGGTGCCTTTTCGAAGTTTAGCTTCGCAAACCCCTATTGGCCTGGAGCTTTTTGGCGGAATGAGCGGAGTGCACCAAGGATCTCTTCTTCAGGGATCTCGGCGTCTCCATCACGCAGTCTTTTCACATGGTGATGAGGATGCGTTCTATGTATTTCCGTGTTAAGCTCGTCTATGATGTTATTTTCGAACTCTATGTCAAAATCTTCGTTTGCTTCTTCTGGTATACTGAAGATTCTTTGCCAATAATCCCGGAATATTACTTCGATGTTTCTTTCCTCTGTCTCAATGGATCCATCTTCTTTTTGGATTTGCATTTTCTTTTTTTTCCAGATGATCCTCTGAGACTTTTGTCTCTCTTCCAAAAGTCTTTGGGGGATGTATCTCGATCGAGGATCTCGATCGCCTCGTCCTATTTTCTCAGTTGTTCTTTGAGGATCAACTAGTTGAGCTCTTCTTTGATCTCTCTCCTTCGTTGTAGTGAGTCAATGGATGCGTTTCTGATATTTAACTCATACATTACTCTCAATTCTCTGGGTTTTGGGGATGGAAGCCCTATCTGCATTTATAAGATGTTCGTTGAGGTCGTCGAGTGCCACGTCTATCTCCTCGAGAATTGCCTCGCCCAGATTTGGTGGGCGATAGGACTCGAGAAGCTCCGCTTACCGTGCCCAGTTTGCTCTCCTGTAGTCTTTTCTGACTGGAGCTGGGACTTGTATAAAGTTCCTGTGGATGGTAAGTAGGATCCCTATATGATCACTACATAGTACCTGGACTGGTTCCATGTAGTAATTGAACGGCAGCTGACGATTAGCCAGACAAATGTCTGGTTTTGTGGCACTTCTTCCTCGAGTATAGGTTGGGAAGTCAGGGTTTATTCTATGGTCCATATTTCGGTCCATCATAGTTTCCAGGCACTATCCAGTTCCGTTGAAGGTCCTGTACCTAGATTCCCGACATATTGCATTATATCCCCCAATAATATGGTGAGGGTCATTCTGCCTAATAGGCCAGAGAGAGAATGGATTCGCAAATATCCTCGTCTCGGCGGCTGGTACCCGGTGGCAATGACGAGCTTACCTATATCGAGTTCGACCTCTATTGCAAGATAGGATTCTTCCAGGTTTCTTATTGGCTTGTACTTGATCCCTCTTTTGATGGCGATGGCGGTACCGTCGTACCGCTTTTGAGAGTAATTTGTGATTAACACGTCATAGTTCCAGATCTTCATTTCGGAGCTCCGAGTGTCAATCCCATGTTCAGAAATCAAGATGACATCTGCATCAATCTCCTTGAACAAATTTCCGTAGAGTTCTTTTCGCTGTCCAGCCATTGGTGTTAATTTCCATAATTCTTAGTTCGTTTCATTGTGAGATGTATTTACCTGTGTTTCTTCTTCGTCTTTTTGTTCTTTTTGGCCTGTGCAGCAGGTCTGGAGTGCCCAGGCTTTTCGCTCTCCGTGGGAGGACTAGGAGTCTTTGACTGACTCCTCGTCGCTCTAGTACGAGGTTATCATTAACCTCGTCTTCTTCTTCGGATTCCTCCGATCAGGGAGATTCGATAACATCTTTTAATCTACGGGTTTTTTCTTGATTATTCCTAATAACGCTATCCTTGAATGCGATGTAAGTGGTGGTAAAGGAGGTAGAGTCGAGGGTTAGATCTGTACTTCGATGTGAGAAAAACGCTCCCGTCCAATTTCCTGTTGTTCCCCCGCTCGGATGGTGCCGGGATGATGGGTGATGATGGATGGAGAATGGTTCTCGAGTGGGGACCTCAGAGGGTTGAGCTTGGTGGACTTAATGCATAGCGGCCGAATCAACGACCGCTAAGTTTTTGCCACCCCCTCACGAGTACATACGCCAAAACTGCATCCAACTACATAGAGACGGGAGTACCTCCCTCTATGATACTGGCCGGGTCCCCCGAGCGATGAGGATTTCTCCTCCGCCCGGAGCTCGAAGTCTTGCCCCAGATTCGAGAAAATTTCTGACTTGTGCTTCGGCTGTGGGCTAGTCCTCAAACCAGTTTCCACGCAAGCCCTTAATTATGCCAGTCCAAATGGCCGACATAGTTAAGACGAATTTAATGAATGGCAGTCATCCGAGCAGGTTCCCACGCAGGGCGGTGGACGGGAGCATTGAGGTGTTTAGGCCATCATTTTATTTCATCACTCGCAGCGAAAAGATATCTTTAATCTTTACTGATCGACTGAGATCCTAATGACACCCAGAACAGTCGTGTTCTTAGGTGGCGAGGCTCAAAACTCCGTATTTAATAAGAACGCGTGAAAAAATCACTCTTCAGAAGGTAGTAAGGCAATGCTACGCAGTCGAATATTCGCCCAGCCGTGAAAAGAATAATCTTCGGGAACATTTAATCCATTCCACTTGGCTTTACCTCCTTTTGCAGAAATAACGTAATGAGTAAATCTCAGCAGTCAACTTTATAATGGTATATTTGAGAAAAAAAATACATATACAAATTAGCGTTACAAAAAAAATAGTTAATAGTTGAGCAAAAAGTTGAGCGGAGAAGAGAAAGTTACACAAGTACTAGTAAGAAAAGAAATGGGTTCTCCAGGTACTACCGGAGGTCATATTTTTTGTATATTTACTGTTATTTTAATCTTTTATATTAAATGAGTTTAGTTCTCCAGAACATTCTGGAGGACAAATATTTGACATTTTAAAATCAGGAAATTTTTTCAGGACAGAGAATTATCTCAGAAATTACATTTAATTTTAATATATTGTTATCTTTTGTACAAATTTCACGAACACCTTGTTCTTACTACCAAAAAATATGTTCACTTTTATCACGGTTTATTAAATGTTTTTATTATTAATAAACTTTGTCCTTATCCACTAAATATTGTCTTCATTATTAAACACTCAACTATTATTCTTAATTGTTAATTATTCAATATTGATAATGTTTATTTACTGCTTTTATTATTTCATGAAGTCCTTATGCTTTATTACTAAGTATTCATTATTATTCACTGTTTATTATTAGTTATTAAGTGTTAAATTCATTATTAACCACTGAATTATTAACTGCTAAATATTGAGTATTGGGCACTGTTTATTTTAATGAGATTATTATTAATTTGCTTAAGCGCTCAACTTTGTTATTCTTACTAGCCATTAAATATTATGTTCTTTATAAACCACTTTTTTTATTCACGTAACCCCTGAATATTGAATGTTTTTATCAATAATCGCTTTAACTTTTGAATTTTAGTATTATTATACACTTTTTTTTTTCTTTTTCGTTTTAACCACTCTTTGTTAAATTAATTCACTTAATCTATGGATTTACTACTATTGACACTAAATATTATATTCATTTTTAATCACTGCTTATTATTTTTAATTGATTATTATCCACTGTTTATTAAATGTTTTTATTTTTCCTTCGTTTATTCACTAAATATCATAATTGTTAACTATCATTCACTTTTACTTATTTTTCCACTAGTCGATATTTTTAACTATCATTCACTTTTACATATTTTTTCACTCAACAATATCGGACGTTTTTGGACCAGTTGATTTTTTTATAGGTTGACTTTTCAACAAAAGTATACATATATAAAAAGTCATCTCATCTACTTATAACACTAAAAAATTCAACTAATCAGGATTGAGATACATTTAATCGTCATTCTTATGTTCATTTTGGAAGGGGATAACAAAAAGTGGTGAATATGAGGAAGATAATATAGGATAGATAGAAATAATAGTGTAGAGGGAGAGATGGTTGATGTGCTAATGATGGTGGGGCAATACTGTCGATGTTGTGTGGTTTTGTTTTTTGGGTATGAGTGAATGTGTACCAGGTTGCCTGGCAATCGCTTTCATGTTGCTTTTATTTTGTTTTATTTAATATTTTACAGCTTATGAGCCTTTGTGTTCTTATTTTTCTTTATTTTATTTTAAGTACTTCTTTGTACGTTGTTTTCTCTTTCGAGGGAAGCATTCGAGCCTTTGTTTTAATTTCTTTATTTCTTTGAAGTATTTTTATTATTTCGGTAGGTAATATTATTTTATGAGGTGCACTCTCCAGTGCTGTCAGAATTTTTCGCTCTACTGTAACTTTCTTACTGTATCTTTTTCTTATTCAAGTATGTATACATGTATATATATATATATATATATATATATATATATATATATATATATATATATGTATATATATATTTTTTTTATATACTATCATTATTTGTAGCTTTGCGTGTAGATCTATATACACTTACATCTTCATGCACTTTTTTTTTGTTCTTTTTTATTATTTTCGTGCATAGATTTATATACACTCACATCTTCATGCACTTTTTTTTCGTAGATGTATACAGCAATCTTACTTTTATTATTATGTGATTATTACATTGTATTCTTTAAGAGCTAGTTATATGTACATATAGAGTATTTCTCGGTGTTCTATCGATATATTGGATCGACATCATTTTGAATATTTTCTCGGCTACTTCTAAATCTTTGTCTAAAATGTAGCCTTCTGTATTCTCTTTCAGTAGGTATAACTTTATCAGTTATATCATTTGGGAGTTCATTTTTCAATTTGTGCAATATTTTTCTGGCACGTTCGTGAAGGACTTAATTTATCGGTTTTAAATTTGTTCTACGGTGAAGTTCCACTGATGGTATTGCATCCAGTTTTGATGAATTGGTTATGAATCTGGTTGCGTAGTTTTAAATTACTTGTAGTTTAGACATTTGTGTTTTAGGTAGGGTATTCATCGGAATGACGGGGTATGTTATAATGGAACGAACTAGGGTTAGGTATAGCTTTCTTTTGTTTTTCTCTGATAAGTATTTAAATCTCTGCAGAGAGGTAAGGGTACTTTTCGCATGCATAGACTTTTAGCTCACATGCGTACTTTACCCGTTCTTAGAGAAAGTTAACCCGAGTACCTTACCTCCTTTACTGTAGGGGTAGTGGACGTTGTTGGCGGTGACTCGGTGCGTCTTTCTTCTATTCATCGGAGTTAGTTGGAATTTAGCAATGTTTGTTTTTATTTCATGTGTCTTCTCGTATTCATTTATGTTTATTATTTCTCTGGCAGTTCGCTGTGCAATATCCTGCGGATGCTACCTGTCGCTGGCAATGATTTGCGTGACGTCATCGGCCAGTTGGTTATACATTGTACTTTCCTCTAGGGGTTGAGGGAGATCCCTGTTGTACACTGTGTACAGCGTGGGGCTGAGGCACCCACCTTTCGGGACCCCGGCCTTCAGAGTGAAACTACTGCCAGTGTAGTTGTTGATTGTCAATTTTGCCTTCCTGTTTTCCAGATAGCTGCACAGGATTCTGGTAAGGTTTGCTTCGAGACCTAGTTGGATTATTTTAACTTTAAGGCCTGGCACCCATACCTTGTCGAAAGCTTTGGCGACGTCGCGGATTGCCAAGGCCACCCTGTTACCTCTTGCTACATCGACTGCTATCTTCTCAGTAATGAGTGCTAGTGCAGTCTCTGTACCTCTTTTTTTACTGAATCCGTGCTGTTGTACGCTGTGCATATTTCTTTCTTCTAGAAAGGTCTTTAATCTTTCATTGAGTAGCTTTTCCATTAGCTTGCCAATGAATTCCAACAGGAAGATTGGTCTGTAACTTTCGATGTGGCCCTTGGGTTTTCCGGGTTTGGGAAGGAAGATCGCCTTCACTGTCTTCAATGCTGGTGGAAAATGGCCTGTATTCAGGCATGCGTTGAAGATTTTAAGGAGTGCTTGGTGGATATTGGTGGGAGCATTTGTGATATGGTTCTTTGTAATTTCGCTAATTCCTGGGGATTTTTGTTTGAACGATGCTAGGGCTGTTTTATATTCTTTCATGGTGAAGGGCATTTCCTCGTTCCTTTGAACTCGGGATTCGTCTACTTTTGGGAATGTTGAGTGTTCGTGCTCTCTATTTTGTAGTACTTCTTTTACGTACTGTTCATATGCCGCATCGTAGTTTTGGTTCTCCTCCGGTGTGATAGAGAAGATCCGAGACCAATGCTCTCTAAACCTTTCTTCGATTTCCCTGTTGTCATATTTTGTTATTTCACCTTCTTTCAGGTACATTTTCTCTTTAAGTATGGAACCTTTTAGCTTTTTGTATTGGTTCCAGAACCTTCTTGGATCTCTCTCTATGTCCATGTTTTCGATTAGGCTATTCCAAGTTGTATTTATATTGATTTTAATTAGGTTGTTTAATTGGTTTCTAAGGATTCTTAAACGTATATATCTTTCTCTACTGCTACCATGTCGGCGGATTTCTTCGTACGTTCTGTAAATTTTAGTTCTGATTTCATCGGACCATTGGGGAGCAGGGATTGTTCTGTATATAGTTTTGGGGACATATAGTCTGTCAGCTTCTTTGATAAAGTTTGAGATGTTATTTAGTTGTGTATTTATTTCTTTTATGGGACATTCTGCAAGGGGTGCTATATTAAAGTTTTCTAGATGTTTTTTTATAATCTGCCCAGTTAGTTTTTGACAATGCCTTCCTTTGGGGAATTTTAATCTGGATAGGCGGGGTTGAAATCTTTGTAATGAGTCCGATGTGATCAGAAGGTATTTCGGGGCTGAGAGTGGTATGGATATTAAACGCAAGGTTGGGAATAGTTAATATTATATCTGGAGTGGTTGAAGACTTGTGCGTTACAAAGGTGGGGAAATCAGGGCCTTCTCTCTGCACCATTCGCCTTCTCAGGAGTAGTTCCAGGGTTTTTCCGTTTCCATTGAATGCGGTAGTATACCCGGCAGATCTACATCTTGTGTTTAGATCCCCTAGAAGGATCGCTGATGATGGTCGGTGGAAGATCCGAATGAAGTTCGGGGTCGGGAGGTACGAGCGCCGGGGATGTTGATATGCCCCAACCACCACTAGATCTCCTGTTGTCATTTTTAGCTTAATAGCTATGTATGAATCCTCCAGATCTCTAATTTCAGTGTTAGAGATTCCCTTCCTTATTCCCATGGCTGTTCCATCGAAGCGTGAGTGAGTGTGACTCACTGCTAAAACTGTGTAGTTTGGAATTTTAATGTGTTCTGATTGCAAGTCTATACCGTGTTCATTTATAATAACTATATCAGGGTCAATTTTTCTAATTATATTGCAGTATATGAGTTTCTTGGGTTTCCACCCGTTGACATTTAGAGTAAAGATTTTTAGGTTTTTAATATATTGTACGTTCGTATGCATTTTACTTTCTGTTTGTTCTCCCGTTTTTGGCCTTTTTAGAGTTCGCGGGCGATTTAGTATGTCCTGGGCGTTTCTTTTTGAATTGGTCTGGAGTAAGATTGAAGCAGGAATTCACCGAAATTTCTATATGTCCTTGTTTAAGGGCATTATTAATTTCGGTTTCGTCGTATTCTGAGTCATAATCCCACTTGTATTTTCCTTTAGCCAGTCCTTCAACTATTTCCTTTTGTTTGTTGATTTGGGGAAGTGGAGAAGTGTGACTTCCATATATTTTGATTTTGTACTTTTCCGTAGTATTTGTCCTTGCCTTTTCTTTTTACTTTTAGAGCTTTTGTTTCATGAGTTTTATTTGTTCAATAACTTCTAAGTCTTCATTGTTGATTTCATTTTCTGTGTTTGTCTGTTCTTCTGGCGTTTCTTTTACTTCTTCATCTGTTGGCCTAGAAATTCTGTATAGGTCACTGGAAGGAGGGTTGTCCTGAAACCACATAGGTTTTAGGCCATTTTTTGTTAATATTTTATTTAGTTCTTCAGAGTATAAGCCTGGCTTGGCCATGTTCACAAAGTGTGCATGGAGAATGCACAGTATGAGATAAGGCCTCATATTATTTTCAATGTTAACGACCGTCTTAACCTCCTGTGTCGGCCTTGCTATTGCTGCTGCATATGATGTCATCTTCCTCCTATCTTTTTCTTCTAGTATTGCAGCTTTTTTTGTTCCTAAGTATTTGTTTTTTAAGTGGGCACGCCATTGACATAGTACGGTGTAGGTCTCTACAGTTTGCACACTTTTTTTGTTCGCTTTTACACTGATCCCATCTGTGTTCAGTGCTCGAGCACTCTGAGCACCTTGTGCCTTGGAACATGCACTGGTTGTCGAGGGCATAACATTTGAAACAGATCATGGGAGAGATGAATGTTTCTCTTTCTATCTGTTCGGGTGCAATTTTTGTGTAAAACGCGAGTATTCCACTTTCGGCAGCTTTTGACGCCATTTCTTTGTCCTTAAATACTGCTTTGAAAACGTGAGAGTGTTCCTCGCCGTTTCGTTTCCTAAATTTAATAACCTTTTCTACTTTCGCCCATGTTTGATTTTTCTCTATTTCCTCTTTGATTTGTTCTGCTGAGTGTTCTCCTACCCATGGGTTGAGCTTCTTGCATATAATCGACCTCTTTATGGCGACAGCAGGTGGTACTCTGGCAGCTAGCCCAATTTTTTTCAGCTTTTCAGCTGCGTTATCACTGATCAGAATGTCTAGATCTTTTTCAGTGTCGCATAGTGCGACGTAGCCGTTATATTGCTCCTTTAGTCTTTGGACGATCACACCTATGTCCGAGAAGATGGTTTGGAGTGTATTTACCCGATCTGGTTTTGTATATCCTTCCAGAACCCTTAGTGGGACCCTTTTTGCTCCGTCAGAGTTATCCATTAGGTCAGGAGGGGGGATGGGGCTGTCCCCCTGTACTGGATATTCTTCAGATGGTATTTCCTTTTATTTTATGTTTGTATAAATGTTATTCCGAGTTGAAAATTTTTGGTATTTATATTGGTTGAGTGAAATGGTTGAGTGAAATTCCCCCTACCTATTTGGAAACTTCTTGCGTCCAGATTAGGGTTACTGCGTTAGGTGAGTTAACGAGATGATGATTGATGAGTGAATGGATGAATGATTGAATGAGTGAACCTAAGTGGGATCCTCCGAGGGGTGAAGTATGGTGGACTTTTTGATGGACGGTGGTCGAATCAACTCCCACCGCCCTGGGTGCCACCCCCTCAGGGTTTTGGATATTCTACGCTGCTTCCAACTTACATAGAGACGGCTTTAACTCCGTCTATGGTCTTGGCCGGGCATCCCCGGAGGTTCTTTTGAAACACTCCGGGGCTTGCAGCGTAGTCCCATTGACCAGGTGCCTAAGACTCCGAGTTCTGCAGTGGGTTAGGCCTCAAACCTGCTTTCCTCGGAGCCTCAAATTATGTCTTTACTCAGTGTAGGACATAGTTTGAATTAGGCGGTGATGATAGGCAGCTTCCCAATCCAGACGAAGTTCCCCCCAAGGTAGGGGAGTGTGGTGAAATTAGCCTGACATATTAAAATATGATAGGGATGAAAAGTATTATTCTCTCTTTGTTGATGAGGGGAGGGGGGGGAGTAAGAGGTGAGAGAAGGCAGAAAAGAAATGAGGATAAATAAGTTGGTGGGGTCGATGTTGACTTCGGTAAAGTTTCCCTGATGATGGGATGTTTGAGCGAGAAAAGATTCTTCAGTGTACTTCTTGTTCTCTGTAGTTGCTGCTTTTATATCGTTGGAGAGTGCTATCAGGCGAGTATCCGTGCTTCAAAGAATGCGTGCTTTCTAGTCGGTGACGAGCAGTCTTGATTTTGGAATTACAGCCTTAGCGTAAACAAATTGCCCAATCAGCTTTTAGACATATGTAAGTACTGTAATAATTGTCCAATTAGCACCCTGATAGATTTAAACCGTTTGCACATAAACACGGCTGAAATTCATTTTCCGAATTGACCAATTTCTGAATTGACCTGTACCAGTAAGTAGAGTAGAGTAGTAGAGTAGAGTACGAGTAGTGTTGTGCAGTGTCCCAAATCATCTCCTCCCAGCAAAGGAGGAAAAGTTTTAGGTAAGGATGTCAAAAATCGCCACTATAAAACAATTCTCGCACCCATCATTTGTGCAGTGAGGTCCTCCGCCCCATCGTGACACAGGCTAGGCCCAGAAGGGGGAAGGGCAGCACTGCCCGCAGGGGGACATGGGTCCCCCAGCCCCCGAGGACACCAAACGGATCCCCCTCCGGTTAATTGCGGGAAAACAAAAACCAACCAGGAAAGACGTGTTCGAGAAGATAGTTGGAAAACTGAACATCGAACTTACCCGTCTCCTCGAGACGCCAAACGGCTGGGCAGCGGTATGGTAGAAGAACAAGGACGTGGAAGTCCTTGTTTCTGAGGAAGCAAAATCTCCCCTAAGGGAAATTGGGCTAAAAGCGATTGTCCCCTACGAACTGCTCGTGAGCCGTACCATCATCCTGAGGAGAGTCGATCCATTTTGGGGGGGGACAACACCACCGAGGACATCAAGCCGGAACTGTTATCCAAGCAGTCCTGGGCCAAGATCTCCAAAGTGCAAAAAATTGGGAAGTCCCTCATAAAAATCATTTTTCCTAGAAGTGAAATGGCGCAAAAGGCAATGAGAGACGGCCTTCTGGGGTTCTACCTAAGGGTAGCTCCAGAACAAATTGAGGCAGAAGACTATAGCTTCCTGAAGAACTGCCAAAACTGCCTGGCCTTGGAAAACCATGCTACAAGGGACCGTCCCAAAAAAGAACAGACCTGCGCAGCATGCTTTCGAACCGGCCATGGTTAGAGAGTGTAAAGAAGAAAAAGAGAGGTGTGCAAACTGCGAAGGGGAACACAGGGCCCTAGTCATGAGATGTCCCCTACGCAAAGAAAAGATCCGAGAAAAGAGAAGAATGTTAAACATGGAAAAGGAGGCAAAGTCTAACGCAGGATCTTACGCCGCAGCAGCATCTGCTCCCTCAACCCCAACGACTACGGAAGGAGCTTCTCCGAAACTCGTCATGCCGGTGGAGTGCAAGGAAATTATGACCATGGTCATTGTCGCCCACCTGGCGAACCTTGCACACACCGGAAGCTTCTCGGAGGAGCTAAGCAACATGCTCCAACACAATGGAGTAAAAAAGAAGCTGTGGTTCCCCCGAACCCTGCATCACAGGATGTGCTCAACATCAAGTTTGTGGAAGATCCGGCGGTGACTCCGAAGGAAAAACCTAAACGAAATAAAGAGCAGAAGCAACAACCGGAGAGCACAAAAGAAATTGAAAACGTTAGACAAGAAATGGAAAAAGAAAGAGAAGATAGTAAAGAAAGCCCAGCTACCGCCAAAAGCAGCCCAAAGAAAAAACAAACGTAAGAAAAAGAACATCAAAGCAGCAGCAAAAGTTGAAGAAGACAAACAAGCGGAAACGGACGAATGCTCAGAGGACGACGATAGGTATCCTGGAGTGCCTCTCACAGAAAAAACCGAAGTCCTTGAAAAAGGACTATTTTTCGACGGGGAGGAACTCAACCTAAGAGTCTTCGGTAGCATCGGACGGCGTCCAGAGAAAAACAATCAGGTGAAGTTGGTGCAAGGAATCCGAGACGGGGACTTCAAATGGACCTTTGATGGGCCATGGTCCCCAAAGGAAATCGAAGGTCTCATGTGTAGCGGAACGGTATATATACCGGACACAAGCTTACACACAGTCAACGCAGCAACTTTCCAAAACATAAAGTGCGGAATGAGGACTTCAGAAATAAACTAAAAAATTAAAAAGTGTTAAACAATTAAAGTGATACTTGGTAGAATAAATATAAATACATAATCAATTCATAGTAGTGTAAATAATAATAAATCAAAACGGTGCATAAATGTAGTTACATAAATAACTAAATTATATTAAGGAAAATTGTTAATGAATAAAACAAGACTTAAATTAAAACAAATAAATAACTAAGTTCTATCAATGAATAAATATGAATAAATATATAATAAGTAGCAATATTAATTAGCAGTAATAATAAGCTAATAAGTGGGCATAAGCCAAATATCATGTAGCGATAACTGGAAGTGTAGTGTCTAGTATGAATTAAGAACAAGTGTGATATATAACAATAAACTAGAATGAGTGTAAAATAATAATATAGTAGACATGAGTAAAGCTGTATAATTATGAACAAGTGTAATATATAGAGATAAAGAAGAATAAGTGTAAAATGATAATATAGTGGATATGAGTATATATATATATAAATGGGTGAATAAGCAAATCAACCAAAACACTGTAATAGAAATTTGAGTTTAGAGTATATAAACAAATCCCTATTAATGGGGAAAAAACTAAAATGTAAAAGAAATTTTTTTCTATGTAAAAAGCTGAGCTCCTGCGTAACATGGTCCAGGAGAACCCCTCTATATGTACCTATGCCTTCTACTAAATCCTTCCCCTTCTCAGCGATATTTTTTTTTCTTTTTTTCACACTATTCCTAATAACATTATATAAATTAATTTATAATAATGTCTTGTGATTTTTTCAAATAAATATATCATAAAAAAAAAATCCGAATTGACGGGCGAATACTCGACTGCGTAGCATTGCCTTACTACCTTCTGAAGAGTGAATATTAAATACTCAGTACTTAATTCATGGACCTTTGAGCATCGCTACCTAAGAACGCGACTGTCCCGGGAGTCATGAGGATCCCGGTTGACTCTGCAAAGATTTAATATATCTTTTTCGCTGCGAAGGAAGAATTAAAATGAGGGCCTATGCAGCTCACTGCTCCCGTCTACCGCCCTGCGTGGGAACCTGCTCGGATGAATGCCATTAATCAATTTCGTCTTAACTATGGCGGCCACTTGGACTGGCATAATTAAGGGCATGCGTGAAAACTAGTTTGAGGACTAGCCCACAGCCGAAGCACAGGTCAGAAATTTATCCAATCCAGCTGGGGCAAAACTGCGAGTCTCGGAAGGAGGAGAGATCCTCATCGCCCGGGGGACCCGTCCAAAATCACAGAAGGAAGTACACCCGTCTCTATGTAGTTGGATGCAGTTTTGGCGTATGTACCCGTGAGGGGGTGGCAAAAACTTAGCGGTCGTTGATTCGGCCGCTGTGCATAAAGTCCACCAAGCTCAACACTTGGAGGTCCCAACTCGACACTTACCCCATCCATCATCGCTCATCATCCTGGCACCATCTGAGCGGAGGACCAACAGGAAATTGGACAAGAGCGTTTCTTATTGACGTTTCGAACACATTCTCGGCTCTGCCTCCTTTACCATTTCTGACATCACTTTTCTCATCCAAAACACAATAATTACACATTTCTTACAGAGAGGAATATAAAACACAAGAAAAAAGATAGAAGACGACCGCGAAGATGGAGGCCCTTCCACCGGAAAAGAATATCTTATGCCAAACCCTATTTGCTAACCTGAGAATCACGCTCATCAAGCTAGGAGATCCAAAATTATTTCATCGCAATATGCGGGAAAAACAAGGACATAGACCGGCTCCGATCCGAAGAAGAAAACGAAGTCCTGAAATTATTGAACCTAGAAGCAAAGACACCACCAGCAATCTCAGCCAACCGCAGCATCATCTGCCGAAAGGTAGAAAGCTGGGTAGGGCAAAACTCCCCCGCAGAGATAAAGAAAGAAATTGAAGAAAAGCACAGATGGGCTAAGGTCAAGGATGTCATAAAATTTCGTGACCATACCCATTTCTTCAAGGTGAAATTTCAGACTACGGAAATGGACGACAAGGCGGCAACGGTGGGACTCCTCATTTTTAACATGAGGATCCCTAGGTGCAATATCGAACACGAAAAATACCATAGCATCCAGATGTGTTTAGTGTGCTATACCCTCGAAGCACACACCACCACCAACTGCCTATAGAAAGACAAACATGGTGCAGTGAATATGCCACTGAGGGTCACAGGTATGACTCATGAAACAGCTCGGAAAAAGAACTTGAATTGCATGGGGTCCCATCAAACAATGGCTCTTAACTGCCCCCAAAGAAAAGACATCATTAAAAAATCGAAGAAGAGGAAAGAAAGAGAAAACGAATACCTACGCGAGCACAGTGAAGAAAAGTGAAGGGATGAATTTACGCATGCAAACGTGGCAAACGCGGTAAAACCTGGATGTTACAACCAGGTTCTTAACTCACTACTAAAAGCAAACAATTTACCTTCAATCATCGTGCCCGCTAACCCCGAATGCTCCAAAGCATTCAAGGATAGCGTCATCAATAACAACGCCAACCAGGAGGAAGCCACCGGACTAAAGGAAGTTATTGAAACCCCCTCATCGGAGGAATTCGAAGAGGAAGACGATGAAGAAGACAAAGAAAAAGACAAAGAAGATGAAAACACATCTTCGGATAGTGACGAGGGCCCATGAATTCGCCCAAGAGCGACGAAGAGTAAATCCAAATCTCCTAGTCCTCCTCCGAAGAATGATATATATTTTTTTTTTAAGGTGCTATCTGGCGGCTGCCGACTTAGGCATAAGTCGCCGTAAACAAACAGCCTAGTTCTAGGCTACTTTAAAAAATTTGAACAGGAAATAACAATAAAAAGAAATAAAAATAACAATAACAAAACAATAACAAAAACAATAACAAAAACAAGAATTAAAACTGGTTAAATGAAAGGGAGAAGACCGGCCTCCCCCCAAAAGTCAACAAGTCCACCAGTCAATGTGCACGCACTCGTCCCTAGTACAAAGGACAGGCGGTACCACCCCTCCCGCTTGGTGCCCTGGCAGTCCATGGGCATGGTGGCTCCACCTTAGACACGGCGTAAAAATGGATAGAATGTGAAGAGGAGAGGAAAAGGGATGTGAGGAAGGTATGGGTGGGGATGAAGCAGGTTGTTAAAAAAAACCCATCCCGAACCGGAGCTCAGGGGTTAGGGAACATTGTCCCCTCCCCCCTCAGCCCCGATCCGGGACAGTTGACTTGAGAAGAAGGTTAGCATCTACCATGTTAAATTAGAGGCTGACCATTGAAAGTTTAGCGAGAGGTTGTATGAAAAGCGGTGGAAACAAGTGTTTTGAAGGAAAGAGAAGAGGCTAAGCTGGGGTCGGACGGGGTGCTGAGTCCCATCAGCACGGTGGCCAGGATGGCAAATCGCGGCGCCTCTTACGGGTCTTCGAAGAATGAAAAACCTGGGCATTCGAAACCAGCCCCACAGGCCAAAAAGAAAAAAAAGAACAAGAAGAAACATAGATAAATACATCTCACAATGCAACGGAACGCGCTAAGAATTCTGGAAGTCAATACCAACGGCTGGACGACAAAGCGAACTCTTTACGGAAATTTGTTCAGAGAAATTGATGCAGATATCATCCTGATTTCTGAATATGAAAGTGACACTCGTAGCTCCGAAATGAAGATCTTGAACTACGAGTGCTAATCACAAATTACTCTCAAGAGCGGTACGACGTTGCCCCCATTGTCATCAAAAGAGGGATCAAGTACACACCAATGAGAAACCCTGAAGAATCCTATCTTGATATTGAGGTCGAACTCGATATAGGTAAGCTGGTCATCGCCGCCGGGAACAAGCCACCTAGACGAGGATATTTACCAATATATTCACTCTCTGGCCTATTTGGCAGAAGAGCCCTCACCATATTAATTGGAAATCTTAATGCCAGGTGTCAGTAATCCGGGTACAGGACCTTCAATTGAAATGGAAGGTGCCTGGAAACTATGCTGGGTCCAAATATGGCCCAGAGGATCGGCCCGGACTTCTCTACCTATATTCGAGGAAGAAGTGCCACAAAACCAGACATTTGTCTGGCTAATCGTCAGCTGCCATTCAATTACTACATGGAACCATCCAGGTACCATGTAGTGATCATATAGGGATCCTACTTACCATCAACAGGAACCCTATACAAGTACCAGCACCAGTCAGAAAAGACTACAGAAGAGCAGAATGGGCATGGTACGTGGATCTTCTCGAGGCAGACCGTCAACCAAATCTGGTCGAGGCAATTCTCGAGGAGATAGACGAGGCATTCGACGACCTTAACGAACATCTTATAAACACAGAATGGGCATCCATCCCCAAAACCCAGTATAAAACCACCTCAACAAAGAGATGGAATGGGTATATAAAAGAATTATATAGAGAATTAAGAGAACTTTACAAAATAAATATCAGAAATGCATTAGTTGACTCATTACAACGAAGTAAAGAGATCAAAGAAGAGCTCAACTAGTTGATCCTCGAACAACAACTGAGACGATGGGACGATGTGATCGAGAGCATCGATCGAGATACATCCCCCAAAAACTTTTAGAATAAAGTCAGAAGCTTCAGAGGATCATCTGGTAAAAAAGAAAATGGAAATCTTAAAAGAAGATGGATCCATTGAAACAAAAGAGTAAAGCATCGAAGTAATATTCCGGCGTTATTGGTAAAAAATCTTCAGTTTTCCCCGAAGAAGAGAACGAAGATTTTGACATAGAGTTTTAAAATAACATCATAGACGAGCTTAACACGGAAATACACAGAACGCATCCTCATCACCAGGGGTATAGACTGCGTGACGGAGACGCTGACATAATCGAAGAAGAGATCCTTGGCGCACTCCACTCATTCCGCCAAAAAACGCAGGCCAATCGGAGCTTACGAAGTTAAACTTCGAAAAGACACCCGCCAACGCCATCGAAGGAATGAGACGAATATTTAACGCATGTCTGAATAGGGGGTACTTTCCAGGTGCTTACAAACGGCAAAGATGATCTTCTTGCTTAAGCACGAAAAGGACCCAACGCTGAGAGACAGCTACCGCCCAATTCACTTCTGGAATTTGGCGGGAAACTCTTTGAGATGATCGTCAACCAAAAACTGTTGTTTTGCTTGGAAAAGAACTCCCTCTACAACCCTTGCCAATACGTGTTTAGAAAAAGCGAAGTACGCGAATGGCGATTAATGTCATTACGCAAAAGCTTGCCCAAGCGAAATGGGACAAGAGGGTCAAAGTATACTTTTGTCGAAGAAATCTATTTTTGTTTTTTTAAGGAAGCCGGTCGGATCCTATTAATTATGCAATATAACAATACTTCAATATTGGCTGAGTAGACTTTTTAAGTACTTTATTGCTAAGAGAGTGTCACAGCGTTTAATCCATTATTAGGAAAGTGCCGTCTCAAACACGGAAGGATTTAGTGAAACGCCCAGGAATTATCTCAAAATAAACATACATTTTAAAATTTAACTATTAACTACAAAAAAAACTGTAAACACATCTATATATACCTACTAAGCTAACCGAGGCTAAACATGTTGGCAACCGAGCCTATTACAATATCTATTAATGAAAAAAACAACAAATAGGCTCCACGTAAACAAACCAATTGCCAATTAGTTATTTTATCACGACCCTTTTAGATTAGCGTTATACATCAAATTAAATTACACTCTTCTACTAATAAATATGACGAGGTTCACGCACAATTGTTTCTACTTCCGTTAAATAGTGTAAATTAATAAATTCATACTAACGCAATACGAATATAAATATTCTTTCTAATTTACATGACAGAAGTGATCAGAGGTTGCCGGATGTCACGGGAGGGCTTTTCTTGCACTTCGGATAGTTGGAATGGCCGATGATAGATTTGCATCGAGATAGGATAGAGGTAAGTGAGGGGGCGATGTCAACTTCTTATTGCAACTTTGTCTCTTGTTATTTAAAAAAACGGAGAGAGTTGTAGTGCTCTCTAGTTCAAAGAGTCCTCTTCTTGATACTCTTGAAGCCTATTTGTATCCTAGTCTTTAACGCCGGGTACCCAACTAGTATTTTGAGGATACGAGGGGATTTCTACCGTACCTAACAAATGGAACCTCGTTCTGGCTTGGTTCTTCTCCTCTCACTCTTACGGAGTTTGCGGTGTGAGAGTCACTCAAGTGTGAGTGGGTTTTCTTTTCTCCAGTCAAACTTGTTCTAAGTCTGTAAAGGATTCTTCGGTATGGCACCGATACAAAACTTAACGCTCTATGTTAATTCGGCACGGAGGGGGGGGGGGTGATCGATCTTCTCGAAGTGATCCTTTATCGTCTCCCACCGAATAATCTCGACTGGCTGAAAGATCGATCTTCTCGAACTGATCCACTATCGTATCCCACCAAATAATCTTGACTAGCTGAAGGATCGATCTTCTCGAAATGATCCTCTATCGTCTCCCACCGAATAATAATCTCTTCTCTTTCCTTCAGGGGCTTATTTATAGGCGGACTATCGCCCTATCTAAGGGGGAAGGGGCGAGTGGTGAGGCCACATCTGGGAGAGCGAGGAGTGAGGAGGTTGCCACCACCAACTATAACATCCTTGGCGTGCCTTTTGACTGGTACCGCTTTTTAGTGATATAACCACGCGCCTACGGATCTAGTAGGTAATTCGATCTTGTGAGCGCCATTTAAGGGCCTTTGGTGGTTATCTTAACACCTATGGTTGCTCCAACTACCTATGCGGCTATGAGATCAAACAGGGTAGGCAGTTAGACTGTTATTCGCCAGCAAACATTCCCACGACTCTCCTCATGTGGCTCGATTCTCCTGCTTTCTCCGCAAAGAAGGGGGGGGGGGAATTTACTGTATATGTCCACCTGGCCCTTCGGGAGGCTTCATGTTGTCATTCCTCTACAAGGAGTTACGTGGATATTATTTGTCAGGATGTATAAAAGGCGTTTGATAAGGTGTAGCAGCGGGGCATGCAGTATAAGATCTTTCGGCTGGGTCTAAGTGAAAATTTGGAAAGAACTCTTTGTGACTACGTCATGGAGAGAGCGGCCTATGCTAGTTTAGGCTGCACAGACGGACCAAAGTTCCCGCTCAATGCTGGCCTCCTACAGGGGGGGTCTGTCCCCCACCCTTTACTCAATATACACCGCGGATGTCCCAACCCCCGTGTACCCCTCTTTCCTCAATACTCAATACGCCGATGATTACAACCTAGATAATTTATCTCCATGGAGGAATGCACTGTGGCAAGCTCGCATGACAGCGATAGAAATCGCGAACTTAAACACATAGGAGGCTCAATGGAAAATAAGAAAAAATCAAGAGAAGTTTAATGTGGTCCACATTAGACTCAGCAGAACAGCAAACGTGAGAGTGGGGGATACTCGCTATCCCTAGACAATGAGTGAAATGTACTCGGTATGAAAATTACTTCTACTGGGTACAAAATCACGTCGAATAACGAATTTCTCGAGCCTCGGGCCGCTGTGAGAACTCTATACATGTTCAGAAACCTACGCGAAAGTAAAAAAGAAAAAGATCTACAATGCCCTTGTCATATCTAAGTTGCTTTACCCCACCTCTAGCCTCTCTTGTGTCTAAAAAACACAAAAGAAGCGACTACAAGTAGTGAAAAATAAATGTATGTACCTAATCACAGGTACACGCAGGCGAGAAAGAAGACGCCAAAAAGACCTGCACAGAGAGGCGAGGATAAATCCCATTAACAAATTCATCGAAGAACACACCCGGAAGATGCAGGATCTGGTTAATCGAGAAGTGAGTGAAGAAATTGCTCATATGATTAACCAGAACAGAAGAGCATAATGTCGTACCAGATTCCTAAGCTCCGCTAACCGAGGGGCTGGCTGGGGCAAAGTGCCATTTTACGCATGAAGTGATTGTATAATCTAAGGAACAACTGAACTAAGAATAAAAACACAATTATGACTAAACTCACCGATGAAGACAAAAGAAAAATCAAGAAAGAAGATAACAACCGAATACGACTAGGAAAATCAACCTGACTATGAAAAAACAATAAAACTATCACTCACACGCACATACAAAGAATAGAAACATTAAACAAGCATTTAAAAGTTTGAAAACACAAACAAACAAGCAATGTAAATCACAAAACAAAACTACACTAAAGTTAGTAAGCCAAATAGCTTGAACGCCATAATAAATAAAAATAAACGAAAACATCAAATCATACACACTGGAAAGATATAATAAAAGTGATAGGCCTGATCACCAGGCTCTTGCATCTCTTTACACTCTACCACGCTTTTCTTTCTTCACCACTTGTCTATTTTCTCTCTCTATCCACACACCAGATCTTACTTCCCTACACACACGCACACCTTTAACTTAATTATAATTGTGATTTTCCGAATTTTTAAGCACTCAATATTAGTTCGGAACCAGCACACGAAAGTGAATGTGTATTCTCGGCAAAGGAGGTGAAGTTTTGAGAGGGCGACATCGATTGCGTGAACTTTTCTCTACGAGGAGTTACAAGGAGAACAACAGAAGCTGCCAAGTAACATCGACTCAACAATGTCGGTCTCTGTGACCCGCATGATTTCTCCTCCAAAAAGTTCCATCACATTTCCCTTTACCTCACTACCTGGCACAGGATTCAACGGTCTCAGACGGCTCCTTCACCGTCCGAGTACGCTGAGATTTTAGTTCCTTTATTTTTTAAGATATAATACTGGAGAGTTGAATTTTCTATTTACAAAAGAGAGAAAACTAAGCGGGAAGTCCATCTTCCTATTTACGAAAGAGATGAATAAAAAGAGAAAAGTCTATCTTCCCATTTACGAAAGAGATTAATACAAAGCGGAAAGTCTATTTTCCCATTACCGAAAGAGATTAATACAAAGCGGAAAGTTTGTCTTCCCATTTATAAGGTTCAATGTGAGAACTGTTAAATTTTTCAAACGAATGTTTATTTGGTTCGACCCCTACAAGTGTAACGAATTCAGGTTGTAAAAAATTCGTCGAAATTATTGTTATCGAAGGGTGATGCCAATAAGATCTCTACATTTTGGAGCCAGATTAGAGGTTGGGAATGGGTTATAGGAAGGAGGGACGTCCTTCCTTCCCAGACCCATTTAAGTTGTTTTATTGGTGTTCAAACATTTGTGTTGTGTTTAGTATGGTTATATTTGTTATCATTCTATGTTGTTTGCTTTTAATCCAATGTTTAATGTGAGTGAATATACTACTTTTGTTTATCTGTAGGGATGTTTTTGTTTGTCAATTTCTGGTTCTTAATCCATGAATCAGTATCTTGTTTTTATAATCAGGCAATTGGGTCGTAATCACCATTTATGTCACATTTCGAGTTAATCTCGACCTCGGATTATTATCCATATTCATTGTTTTTTTCGATGCAATCCTCTTGTCATAGTTGTTTCCACCATTTTTAAGCAAGAATGGCAATTCCTCTTGAGCAGATAATTAGTACCTTTCCAGAGGTACTAACATGAATCTATCTTTGTTTGTTTTGATATTTTAGTTGGACTTGTAGAGGCCTTTTTATACCCCGAGTAGTCATACGACTTTACCTAGACGGTTTACGGTAAAGGCATTGTATAATCTGACTGACGTTATCTGCGAAGTAAATGTTTAAGCGAGTTGGGTAATTTTTTTATTTTAATTCTATAGAGTCCATCTGGCTCATGCTCACTTGGGCCTAAAACGCCGAAAAACACGACAGCCTAAAACTAGGCTACTTTAAAATAAAAATATGAAAGCTTAACAATGATATAAATTTGAGAAACTAAACAATCAAGAAGCAATCTCTAGGAGCGGGGTAAGGTCCTCCTCACCCCCGTGCAAGATAGTGCAACCTACAAACAAAACAATAACAAAAAAGAGAACCTTAAATAAAGGGGATAAGCCTGGCCTCCCCCCAAAAGTCAACAAGTCCAAACGTCAATGTGCACGAATCTGTCCCGAGTACAAGGGACAGGCGGTAGCGACCCCGCCCATCTCGGTACCGGGACAGGTAACGTGTGCGAAGATCACCCAGACTAGGAGATTCGACAAGAATGTGCCGAACAGTCTGGGAGACGACGCAGTCGTCGCAAGAGGGCGCAGGCGAGCGCTCCATCAAATAGCGATGCGTCACACGAGTGTGTCCGATTCGGAGACGACAGAAAGCGACCTGATTCCGTCGCGGCATTGGGGGATAGGTCTATGGGAACAGTCGCGGCGCAATGGCACGCAACTATAAGTTCCCTTCGACCGCCTCCCATCTTCTTTGCCAAGCAGTCCGAAGAGCTGCCCGTATTCCTGCCATGTAGTCAGTGTGAGGAAGAGCGAAACGCTGGGCCAGTCGCAGGGTCCTACCGGACTCTTTGGCGCCCTCATCGGCGCGCTCATTCCCCGCAATTCCTACCTTTCCAGAAACCCAGCATAAGATAATCTCGACCTCTGCCCGGCTCGCCAAAACCGTGGCGTCACGGATACCGCGAACCACGAGATGCGGAGATTCCAATGCCCTGAGAGCACTCAGGGCGCTTTGTGAGCGCTATAGATCACAATCTGGTCTCCGAACCGGGCACGTCGCGTAATCTCCCGTACCGAGTGGTGTATTGCCACCAGCTCAAACGTGAAGACAGACGCAGCGCCTGGTAGAGCCCCGCTGACTTCAAACAGAGGGGATACGGCGTGGAAACCGACCCCCTCTTAGGACTTGGAGCAATCCGTATACACTGTCACGGTTCCAGCGTGACACGATGTATGCTCCAAAAAGGTTGAACGCAATACTCCTGGCGCAGTATAAGCTTTGAGGGCAGAGGCGTAGCGACAAATAGCGAAATGTGGTACCATCCAGGGTGGTGTCCTGGGCAAAACCAAGGGCACCACCGGCGCGAGAGCTATATCTACCTCCGAAAAAAATTCCTGCCCTAATGCCCTAAACCCAAAGGGTTTAGGGTATGACTAGCGTCTCTCGGCGGCATAGGCACCATCGAGATCAGCTGCGGATGCAGTGAGAGCTGTTGGCGACTTAGGGAGGTGCCGGGCTTACGCGTACAGGCGACTGATGCACTGCACGCGGCGGAGAGCGAGTGGCATCTCCCCAGCATCGAACAACAGGATCTCAATGGGCAGAGTGCGGAAGGCGCCGGTCGCAAGGGTAATGCCGGTGTGGTGGATCGAATCCACCTTCCGAAATAAAGGCACGGCTGTGGATGCATAAAACTCGCATCCGTAGTTGAGCTTTGAGTGAACAACGGATCGATAAAAAAGTAGGGCAGTAGCCCTATCAGCGCCCCAAGCGCTGAACGTCACGGAACGGAGAATGTCCATGGCGCGAGTACAAGAGACCCTAAGGCTGTGAATATGAGCCTTCCAGGTGAGGCGTCGGTCGAATACAAGACCAAGGAAGCGGTGCGACTCAACCACATCCAGGCGCAGCCCATTAAGAAACTAATCTGGGTCGATGTGAAGCCGTGGATGGCGGCAAAAGTGCACTACCTTAGTCTTGGCCAAAGAAAATCGAAACCTGTGCGCTTCGGCATAGCAAGAGACGCGGTTCAATGCCTGTTGGAGTCGACGCTCCAGAGTTGGAATCTGGACCGCGGAAAAAAGAGATAAAAAGGTCGTCCAAGGAGAGCGTAGCGAGAACATCTTTTAGGAGCACCGAGGTGATGACGTTGATGCTCAGGGCAAAGAATTTGACACTGAGGACACTTCTCTGCGGGACACCCTCTTCCTGCTCCTTTGGGCCTTAGAGGGCTCCCTCCACCCGTACGCGGAATCGACGATCTCGCACAAATTCAGATATAAACATTGGGAGGCGTCCCTTCGCCCTCATCATGTGGAGAGTCTCCATGATACCGTATCGCCATGTGGTATCATAGGCCTTCTACAGATCGAAAAACACCGTGGCGTAGTGCTGTCTACGAAGAAAAGCCTTGCAGACGGCATTTTCTAGTCGAAGCCGAGTATCCGACGTAGAATGGAACTTGCGCAAGCCGCACTGTGCGGAATACAAATGGCCTCCGCTGTCCAGGAAAAAGGCTAATCTAAGATTTACTAATTTCTCCATCAACTTGCACACGTAAGAGGTTAGAGAGATTGGGCGGAAACCGGTCGGAGTAGAGTGATCTCTCCCCGGTTTGCGAAAGGCGAGCACAGTAGCGATTCGCCAGGAGTCTAGGAGAAGACCTTTCACCCAAATCCTGTTAAACAAATCTAAGAGAAAGGCCATGCCTTGCTCACCCAGGTGTCGAAGCATGACATACGGGACATCTTCCGGACCATGGGCGGTGTCCGCACATGAAGCGAGAGCGGAACGCAACTCACTCACAATAAACTTGACGTTGAAGGGTTCTCCGCCTCTGGAGGTAAAGTCCAGCCGGCGGCCTTTCGCGACATCACGACGTGCATTAAATGCTGGCGGAGCAGCATCAGGGCTAGAGAATGCGAAAAAAGGGGTCGCTAAGGATTCCGACACGATCGCGTAGTCCGAGATTGCGGCCCAATTCTCCTGGAGAACGGGAGGGGGGTCCTGCGTGAAGTTACCCTGGATCCTTTTGACTCGCTTCCACACCTCAGCTAACGGGGTCTTCCCGTTAAGTGAAGACACGTATGCCCACCAGGAAGTCCGGCGGGCGTGCTTCGAAATATACCGGAACCTAGCACTAGCCCGACGAAATTTAGCGACAGTGAAATCGTTTAGGCCGCTTCACACTCGGCTGATCACCATGGGAGTGGTCAGCGTGCAAAACGGCCACACGTGCTAGGAATAGTAGTCAGGCCTACGGCGATGAGGTTGCCTGAGAAGAACTCAACGGCCTCATCTACCGACCTAAACTCTTCGACTGAGATAGAGAATTCAGTTATTTCCTGAAATACAGGCCACCGCGCCCGCGCCAAGAACTACCGAGGTGGTCTCTCAGGCGGCAGTTGCCCTGAAAAGGATATTTGAATGGGAAAGTGATCACTACCATGGAGGTCATCGACCACCCCCCAATCAAAATCAGGCTGAGCATCCGAAGAGCACAAAGATAGGTCAAGGCAAGAAAATGAAGCGGTTCTCGGACAGTGATGCGTAAACTCATCCACGTTTAGGACACCCATCTCTAGCTCTTCGTTCAGATTGGTAAGGACTTGTCCCCTGGGATTTAAAGAGTAATCTCCCCAGAGAGGATGCCTGCCGTTCAGATCTCCAAGCAAGAGATAGGGCCTCGGTTATCGTGCTACGACGCGGCGGAAGTCCCCCACTTCGAAGTCAGCGGACAGTGGAATGTACGCAGAAATGATAGTGTACCTCCTATCCAGGGGCAGCTGCACAGCCACTGCCTGAAAGGGGGTATCTAAAGAGAAAGGAAGAACTGAGACATCATGCCACGTGTAAACCGCGTATCCCCCAGCCCAGCCATCGCGCGGTGGTGGGGTCGCAAGAACCTTATACCCGAGAAGAAGGGCAAGCGGCACGCACCTAACATGGTCTCCTGCAAAAAGATAGCCAACGGGGAACGGGAAGAGACGAGCCTCCGCAGCTCTTCCCAGTTGACCGTGAGTCCACGGAAATTCCATTGAAGGAATATTCCCTCCAGGCCTCAAACTGAAGACCCTCACGGGAATGGCCGTAAGCTTCCCAGGGGCAGGACCCCAGGCGCTGTTCGCCGGACAAAGCGCTGAAGGCGCTGTCGCCTTCGAGGACTTATTAGGGGAGGTTGGGCTTGCCAGCGAGTCTTTTCCTCCCTCCGCCTTGAAAGCTTAGGTGGGCGTTGCGGCTTCAGAGGCGGAGGGCTCGAAGCTCCTTTATTGCTGTCCTCCTTTCGGGGGATAGCTTTAAGGAACCCCGGAAGATGGCCTAGCGACCATCTTCAGGGGTGTTGCCTCCTGTTAGTCTAACGACTCGGTGGAGGTGCGTGGCCGTTTCACCATACGGGAAACGGTCACGCTGGGGGCAGAGGAGGGAGCCCTGATTTTAGCCAAGGCTGCGTATGAACCCTTTTTGCCACCAGCTTTACCAGGGGAGCGCGCAGGTTGGGTAGAGCCCACAGAAGGGCTCCGAATGGGCGTGGAAACAACCGTGCTCGTTGGCCTGGATGGGCCAGGAGCAGAGGGTTCCTTTCTAACCATTGAAGCATATGACGTCCCAGGCAGAGCCAGGAGCGCCAGGACCAAGTCCTTTGCCTCGCGGAATGAGAGTTGATCCTGGGCCTGAACAGCCAGGGTGCGGCTCTCCGCAATTGACACACTTGGCCACACACGATTTGGACTTATCGTGTGCGACCTTGGAGAAATTTACACAGACTTTGGGTGACCCTGACTTTGCACGTCTACATGAGTGATTCGTATGGCCGAAGCGGTGACAGTAATAGCACCGCCGCGGCAGTGGCACGAATGCCTTCACGCGGTAGCGGTACCAACCGGCACGCACCGACTCAGGGAGCTTGTCACAGTCGAACGTGACGAAGAGTGTATGGGTGGGTCTCGAGGCCTCTCCCTGTTTTCTCATCACACGTTCGACCTTGACCGCCCCAGGGTCAGCCAGCTCTAGGGTGATGTTCTCAATGGAGTAGTCAACGAGTTCCCTTACATAAACTACTTCCTCCCCGAAGTTCATGGTAGAGTGAGGCTGCACACTTTTTGGGGTGCAATGAAGTGTCCGAAGAGCACTTATCTCTGCCGCCTCGGCGGGATTCGCCACATTCGCTAGAAGGCTCCTGTCCGAGAAACCGGTCACCTTTGGCTCTCTGCCAATTGCACTAGCTAATCCTTTCCTCTGATGGATCATGTTGCCCTCGGACAACATGGTGCCATCAGTGGAGCGAAAAACGAGGAAGCGTTTGAAGCCAGCGGGCTCGAAAACGCCAGGTAACCTCTGAATGAGGGGCTCCGATGTCATCAAAGCTCCGCCCTGTGCACTTTTTTTGTTAGTCAGGGGCTCCGCGCCCGAGGGGGCAAAGGGGGCGGATGTGCCTATCTTGGCTTGGTCGTTCCTAGAGTGTCAGCAGACCCATCCGTCCCCGCAGCCCCCAGGATAGAGAGGAGCCCTGAGTCTTTTTTGTCTTGTTAGTCTTTTTCTTTCTTTTTTTGGAGAGGAGGGCGGGGAATGAACCCGCTTCTCACCTCCGCCGGAACAGTCCCCTAGGCCAGATGGACCGGCCTTAGCCAGGTCATTCTCCAAAATGGAGAAGGTCCTGGTAGTCTCGGGGGCACCGGTCGGAGGAGATCCCTCCCCTCCTTGTACTGCTTCGGAAACCACAGCCGTTTGAGCAGGACCTTGCATAAGGGTGGATTTGGGTTCGGTGCTTGGCGCCGAGCCAGGATTCCCCCCCATGGAAGGCCCTACCGTCTGAGGCTGGGTTTCCTCAAGGACCATGTCTATCTCAGGGGGGGCCTCCAGTTGGCCATCCCCCTTAAGACATCGCAGGTCCCGTTGGCAGTATCGTCACGAGTCTTCTTTGGGGAGGCATGGGCCTTGACCCCGGCAAGTTTCAATATTCTTGCCAGCAGGTCTTTTGAGGGAAACGACCGAAGGGGCCTGGCTTCCCTCTCCCTCCTAAGGAAGTTTGCCCTACCAAGCCGCTTCGATATGGAGCGGCTGGCTAAGGGCTGCCTGCTGGCTTTCTTGGCAGTCCCTTTGGAAAGAAAAGAGGGGACCGCCGCTGGTACAAAGGAGGTGCCCGAAAGCACCTCCAGCAAAGGGGGTGAGGGGGAGTCACCTACACCCGTAAGCGAAGGAGAAGGGTAAGCCTCCTCTCCGGTTAGAGATATATGGAGGGTCCCCTGAGCAAGCACAGGGGGGAGGGACCTCCATTTTTTTGCTGGAGCTGCCCAAGGGCGGCTCCGTCGATGTTATAGGGGAAGTTGAGGGTTGTTTTTTATACTCATAATTTGTCATGGTGACCCTGTTTTTTACACGGGATGCAATCGCGCATCACCTCTCGCAGTAGCCCGCACTGCGAGAGGTGCTTACAAGCCCGGAAAAGCCAGGCGCCGCCATTTGGGCCCCCCCCTCCCGCCTGGTGGCCTGGCAGTCCATCGGCATGGCGGCTCTACCTTAGACACGGCGTAAAACAGATAGATTCTAAAGAGGAGAGGAAAAGGGATGTGAGGAAGGTATGGGTGGGGATGAATCAGGTTGTTAAAAACCAAGCACCCCAGACTTGAGCTCAGAGGTTAGGGAACATTGGCCCCTCCCCCTTCAGCCCTGATCTAGGACGGTTGGCCGAGAAGAAGGTCAGCATCTACCCTGTGAAATTAGAGGCTAACCAGAGAAAGTTGTGGGAGAGGTTGTATAAAAAGAGAGGAAACAAGTGTTTTGAACGAAGGAAGAGAGGCTAAGCTGGGGCCGGATGGGGTGCTGAGTCCCGTCAGCAAGGCTGCTAGGATGGCAAATCGCCGCGCCCCTTACGGGGTAGAACAATGTAAAGACCATTAAGGGGGCATCGCGAATTTCCACTATGGACCCTTATCGCGACTCAAGGCAGTTAAGGAAGTCTGTTGGCGATGAATCTTTCTCCCCGTCTAGATAATTTCGAAATATATATTCGACACTTCGGAGTTCACATGCAGATTGTGTCTCAAGCCACCGTCCAGTATGTTAGCCGTTAACTTCTTGGTTAGTCGAGAGGGAATCGACTACATTCTCGTCCATAGAAGAATTGAGTGATTGTCGAAGAGCCAAGGAAGAACTAGTTGTTACTCAGTGTTTTCATAGAGATAGTTAAGGCGCATTTCAACCCTTTTCACCACGTCTTCCGATTTTAAGGATTGGAAAAGCCATCCCCGAAGCTTCCCCCGTTTGCCCATTAACACTAGAACGCCCACTGAATTTTTTTTCTTTAAATGCCAAAGGGGGTCAAAATGACCCTTTGTCAAGTTTTTCATATAATAATTAATAATTTAATTAAGTATGTGTTTATTTGATTCAACAAAAGGAAATAAATATATTTTTATCACCAAAATATTTTTTTTTAGAATAACAAATAAAAAAACAATTTGGAGATCTGAAAACAATTTTTTCGCACAATTGCTATGAAATAAGCTGTCTTATCCAAACATGCAAACAATGTTTTATTATTATATTTATTGGCAAAGAGTACACATATACTTTACTTTTGCACACCATCTTTTTTGCATTTTGTGCCCCTTAATTTAGTATTATTCTCCTTACTTTGTTGACCAACTTGACACTTGTGGCGACAATTACCGGCTGTTTCTACTTCCTCCGAATTAGAATCATCGCTATAATCTTACAGCTGCTTTGTAGACCGGCTATTTTTTACATCATTCTCCCTTAGTTTTTCCGCTAGCTTTTGCATAAACTTCTTACGTGAAATCCTTTGGTTAGTAACAGCTCGATACGTGATTACAGCATTGATACATGCCATATCAAGAACGTTATAAAAATGTGGATTGGTCACTGCCTTGATAATGGCCTTGAATGAGTATTTTTGCACCATTTGATCTAGAACGTCTACGCCATATTTAATCTTATTGTAATAAGACACTATTTCAGGTGTTTTCTCCTCATTGCTATCAATTCTTACACTCGTAGGGATACTACTCAGTAGCAGAACATTTTTGTTTTTCTTTCCCTGATATACTGTAAAAGATATATCACCTCTTTTTAGAACTGATGTGTCATTTAGGGCTGACGGTGTTCTTCACTGAATCTGGAATTTCTCTTCTCGTCCAGGTCATTGTTCCAACAAGGTTAGTACCTTTTTCTGAAGCGTCCTTGCTAAATTCAATGATGTAAAGAAATTATTAGTTGTTACATTTCTTCCAGTATTTAGATATGGCTCCGTAAGATTTAATACGACATACTCCGAAAGTCGTATATTTTTGGGACGATATTCACCCTTGCCAAAATAAGGGAAGCCATTTAGCATGTATTTCGATTCACTATCAACAGCAAGCCTAAATTTTGCCTATATTTGAATGGCTTTGATGACATGAACTGTGTAAATGGGCATCTAGCTTTGCTTGGGAAAAGTTGCTCATCGATCGTTATATTGGATGATGACTTATAACATATGGAGCAATTTTTTATGAATTTATTCCAATGTTTCAGAAAAAAGGGCAATATATCCGCCTGCAAGCGTTGCGATCTTGTTGACTTATAATCAAATCTAAGAAAGATGCCTGTACAAGATAACAGAGAAGATAAATATTAATCTCTGATTTCATTATATATAAGTAAACATAAATACTGTAAATTTAGATGTTCCAAGAAGAGTCAAAATGAACACATGGGCGTCGCATATAAAAAGGTGTAATATTCGTATGACATTATGTGAACTTTAGAACAATCTATACGAATTAAATAGGCTTTTAAAATGAATAAAAGTTAAAGAGTGACGGAGGTTGAAAGAAAAGATTTACCATGTGAAGTGGTTTTGAATTTGTAAAAGAGTCAAAATGACCCCTCTGGGCGTTCTCGAATTTGGATTGAGCGTCTCGTGAGACGCCCTACTCGCCGCACATCAAGGTAAAGGGGATTTAACTCCCTCTTCATCACGCTCCTCCAACCTTTACCGCATCGAACCTCAAGGATCCCCTTTGCTCTAGAACTTGCATAATTGTAAGATCATTTCTTAATTAATTATTCCTCGGTTCACACTTAAATGATAGTGTCAATCATCTTAGCCGTGAACCGTCAATATTTAATTGCATTTTACCGCGAATGTTCATCGTTTTCGCATGTTCATGATATGTGCGTATAAAATGCACGCTAAAGTTTTCCAAGATGCTCTATTAGTTAGAGTGAGTTGAGTCTTTGCTTCTATCAAAACAAATTGGATAGCTTTTATCACACCTGCGTAGCTTGCGTTTCTTCTCAATTCCTGCGCTTCGTTCTCATATTTCTCTTTTCTTTCTATAATTTCTTTGCGTTTGGGGAATGCCATTTTAATTGCTCAATAGGGCCCTATAAAGTTGAGGCACTACATTTTTTTTTTTAAGGGGCTATCTGGCGACTGCCCACTTAAGCATAAGTCGCCGTAAACAAACAGCCTAGTTCTAGGCTTCTTTAAAAAATTTGAACAGGAAACAACAATAAAAAGAAATAACAATAACAAAACAATAACAAAAACAACAAATAAAAGTAGTTAAATAAAAGGGAGAAGGACGGCCTCCCCTAAATAGTCAACAAGACCACCAGTCAATGTGCACGCAATTGTCCCGAGTACAAAGGACAGACGGTAGCGACCCCGCCCATCCTGTACCGGGACAGGTAACGTGCGCAAAGATCACCCAGACTAGGAAATTCGACAAGAATGTGCCGAACAGTCTGGGGGACGAAGCAGTCGTCGCAATAGGGCGCAGACGAGCGCTCCATCAAAGAGCGATGCGTCACACGAGTTTTTCCGATTCGGAGACGACAGAAAACGACCTGAAGCCGTCGCGGCATTGGGGGATAGGTCCATGGGAACAGTTGCAGCGCAATGGCACGCAACTTTAAGTTGCCTTCGACCGTCTTCTATCTTCTTTGCCAAGCAGTCCAAAGAGCTGCCCGTATTCCTGCCATGTAGTCGGTGTAAGGAAGAGTGAAACGCTGGTCCGGTCGCAGAGTCCTCGCGAACTCTTTGGCGCCCTCAACGGCGTCCTCAACGGCGCGCTCATTTTCCATAATTCCTACATGTGCAGGAATCCAGCAGAAGATAATCTCGACATCTGCCCTAACCGTGGCGTCACGGATATCGCGAATCAGGGGATGCGGAGATTCCAATGCCCCAAGAGGACCCAGGGCGCTTTGTGAGTCGCCTATATATCACAATCTGGTCTCCAAACCAGGCACGTCGCGTAATCTCCCGTACCGAGTGGTGTATTGCAGCCAGCCCTGCCGTAAAGATAGAGGCTGCGCCTGGTAGAGCCCCGCTTACTTCAAACAGAGGGAATACGGCGTGAAAGCCGACCCCCTCTTGGGACTTGGAGCCATCCGTATACACAGGCACGGTTCCAGCGTGACACAAGGTGTGCTCCAAAAAGGTCGACTGAAATACTCCCAGCGCCGGAGAGGGCTGTTCCCACCCGTACGCGGAATCGACGATCTCGCAAAAATTCAGATATAAACATTGGGAGGCGTCCCCTCACCCCTATCATGTGAAGAGTCTTCATGATACCATATCGCCATGCGGTATCATAGGCCTTCTCCACATCGAAAAACACCATGGAGTAGTGGTGTCTACGAAGGAAAGCCTCGCAGACGGCATTTTCCAGTCGGAGCAGAGCATCCGACGTGAAGTGGAACTTGCGGAAGCCGCACTGTGCAGGAGACAGATGGCCTCCGATGTCCAGGAAATAGACTAATCTAACATTTACCCATTTCTCCATCAACTTGCACACGCAAGAGTTTAGAGAGAATGGGCGGATACCGGTCGGAGTAGAGTGATCTCTCCCCGGTTTGCGAAAGGCGAGCACAGTAGCGATTCGCCAGGAGTCTGAGAGAAGACCTTCCACCCAGATCCTGTTGAACAAATCTAACACGGAAGGCCATGCCTCGCTCAGCCCAGAAGAGAAGCATGGCGTACGGGACATCGTCCGGACCATGGGCGGTGTCCTCGCACGAAGCGAGAGCGGAACGCAACTCACTCACAGTAAACTTGACGTTAAAGGGTTCTCTGCCTCTGAAGGTAAAGTCTAGCCAGCAGCCTTTCGCGACATCACGACGTGCATTAAATCCCAGCTAGAGAATGCGGAAAAATCGGTCGCTAAGGATTCCGCCACGGACGCGAGGTCCGAGATTGCGGTCCCATTCTCCTGGAGAATATGAGGAGGGTCCTGCGAGAACTTGCCCCGAATCCTTTCGACTTTCTTCCACACCTCAGCTAAGGGGGTCTTCCCGTTATGGGAAGGTACTTATGCCCGTGAAGAAGAGCAGCGGGCGTGCTTCGAAATATACCCGAACCTAGCCTTAGCCCGACGAAATTCACCGACAGTGAAATCGTTCGGGCGCCGCTTATAGCGCATGTAGGCATAACGCTTCTGTTTAAGGGCAGTCTCACACTTGGCTGACCACCATGGGCGTGGTCGGCGTGCAAAACGGTCACACGTCCTAGGAATAGTAGTCAGGCCCATGGCGATGAGGTTGCCTGAGAAGAACTCAACGGCCTCATCTACTGACCTAAACTCCTCGACTGAGATAGAGAATACAGTCATTTCCTGAAATGCAGGCCACCGCGCTCGCGCCAAGCACCACCGAGGTGGTCTCTCAGGCGGTAGTTGCCCTGAAAATGATATTTGAATGGGAAAGTTATCACTACCATGGAGGTCATCGACCATCCCTAATCAAAATCAGGCTGTGCATCGGAAGAGCACAAAGATAGGTCAAGGCAAGAAAATGAAGCGGTTCTCGGACAGTGATGCGTAAACTCATCCACGTTTAGGACACCCATCTCTAGCTCTTCGTTCAGATTAGTAAGGACTTGTTCCCTGGAATTTATGGAGTAATCTCCCCAGAAAGAATGCCTGCCGTTCAGATCTCCAAGCAAGAGATAGGGCATCGGCAACCGTGCCACGACGCGGCGGCATTCCCCCGCGCCAAAGTCAGCTGACGGTGGAATGTACGCAGAAATGATAGTATACCTACTACCCAGGTGCAGCTGCACAGCTAATGCCTAAAAGGAGGTATCTAAAGAGAAAGGAAGAACGGAGACATCATGCCTGGTGTAAATCGCGCATCCCCCAGCCCGGCCATCCCGCGGTGGTGGGGTTGCAACACCCTTATACCCCAGGAGGACAGGCAGGGGGCACGCGCCTAGCATGGTCTCCTGCAAAAAAAATAGCTAACGGGTAACGGGACGAGACGAGCCTCAGCAGATCCTCCCAGTTGTCCCGGAGTCCACGGCAATTCCATTGAAGGAATATGGGCTCCAGGCCTAGCTCGGAGGAGACGCGGGGGCCCTCCTGGAATTGAAGTACCTTACGGGAATGGCCGTACGCTTCCAGGGGGCAGAACCCCAGGCGCTGTTGGCCGGACAAAGCGCTAAGAACGTTGTCGCCTTCGAGGACTTATTAAGGGGGGGGGGGAATGAGAGTCTTTTCCTCGCTCCGCCTCGAAACCTTAGGCGGGCGTTGCGGCTTCGAATGCGGAGAGCCCTCTTTTCGAGGAACCACCGTCTTCAAGCCACCCGGCACACGTCGAGGCGTGGGCGAAGGAGCCAACGCTCCTTTGTTGCTGTCCTCCTTTCAGGGGACAGCTTTAGGAACCCGGGAAAGATGGTCTAGCGACCATCTTCAGGGGTGTTGCCTCCTGTGAGTCAAACGACTCGGTGGAGGCGCGTGGCCCTTTCGCCTTACGGGAAACGGTCACGCTGGGGGAAGAGGGGGGAGCCCTGGTTTTAGGCGGGGCTGGTATGAACCCTTTTTGCCGCCAGCTTTACCAGGGGAGCGCACGGGTTATGTAGAGCCCGCAGAAGGGATACGAATGGGCGTGGAAACAACCGTGCTTGTTGGCCTAAATAGGCCAGGAGCAGAGGGTGCCTTTCCAACTATTGAGGCATATGACTTCCCAGGCAGAGCCGGGCGCGCCAGGACAAAGTCATTGACCTCGCGGAATGAGAGTCGATCCTAGGCCTGAACGGCCAGGATTTCTTTCTTAAGGAGATATGCACCACATTGTTTCGAAGAAACAGGGTGCAACTCTCCGCAATTGACACACTTGGCCACACATGATTTGGACTTATCGTGTGCGACCTTGGAGCACTTACACAGACTTCGGGAGACCCCGACTTTGCACGTCTACATGAGTTATTCGTATGGCCGAAGCGGTGACATTAATAGCACCGCCGCGGCAGTGGCACGAATGCCTCCATGCGGTAGCAGTACCAACCGGCACGCACCGACTCAGGGAGCTTGTCACAGTCGAACGTGACGAAGAGTGTAGGGGTGGGTCTCGAGGCCCCTACCTGTTTTCTCATTACACTCTCGAACTTGACCGCGAAAAGGTCGGCCAGCTCTAGGGTGATGTCCTCAATGGAGTAGTCAACGAGTCCCTTACATAAACTACTCCTTTCACAAAGTTCATGGTAGACTGCGGCGTTACACTCACCGGGGTGCCATGAAGTGTCCGAAAAGCACTTATCTTGGCCGCTCTCTACCAATTGCACTAGCTAATACTCTCGTCCGATGAATCAATTTGCCCTTGGACAACATGGTGCCTTCAGTGGAGCGAATAACGAGGAAGCGTTTGAAGCCAGCGGGCTCGAAAACGGCAGGTAACCTCTGAATGAGGGGCCCCGATGTCATCGAGGCTCCGCCCTGTGCACTTCTGGTCTTTGTCATGTTTAAGAGCTTCGTACACGTAGGGGGGGGCAGAGGGGCCGGATGTGCTAATCTTGGCTTGCTCGCTTGCCAGAGTGGCAGCAGACCCATCCGTCCCCGCAGCTCCCGCGGATGGAGAGGAGTCCGAGTCTTTTTAGTCTTTCTTGTCTTCTTTTTCTTTTTAGGAGAGGAGGGCGGGGAATGAACCCGCTTTTCACCTCCGCTGGTAGAAGCCCCCAGGCCAAATGTACCGGCCTCAGCTTGGTCCTTCTCCGAAATGGAGAAGGTCTTGGTGGTCGTAGGGGCATTATCCGGAGGAGATCTCTCCCCTTCTTGTACTGCCTGAGAATCCCCAGCCGTTTGAGGAGGACCTTGCATAGGGGCGGATTCGTGTCCGGTGTTTGGCGCCGAGCCCGGATTTCTCCCCATGGAAGGCCCTACCGTCTGAGGCTGGTTTTTCTCAAGGACCATGTCTATCATAGGATGGGCCTTCAGTTGGCCATCCCCTCCCAGGACATCGCAGGTCCCCTTGGCAGCGTCATGAGTCTTTTCTGGGGAGGCACAGGCCTTGACATCGGCAAGGTTTAATATTTTTGCCAGCAGGTCTTTTGAGGGAAGCGACCGAAGGGGCCTGGCTTTCCTCTCCCCCCAAAGAGGGTTTGCCCTACCGAGCCGCTTACACGAGGGGCGGTCGGCAATGGGCTGTCTGCTGGCTTTCTTGGCAGTCCCCTTAGAAAGCAAAGGAAGGACTCCCGCTTTAAATAGGGAGCTGCCCGAAAGCACCTCCAGATAAGGGGGTGAGGGGGAGTCCCCTACACCCGTAGGCGTAAGAGAGGAGTAAGCCTCCTCTCCAGGAAAAGAAGTATGGAGGGTCCCCTGCGCAAGCACGAGGGAAGGACCTCGATTTTCTTGGTGAGGCGGCCCAAGGGCGGCTCCGTGGATGTTCTCGGGGAAGTTGGGGGTTGTTTGTTTTTTTTATTTTCATTATTGGGCATGGTGACCCTATTTTTGCTACGGGACGCAATTGCTCATCACCCCTCGCAGTTGCCTGCACTGCGAGAGGTGCTTACAAGCCCGGCAAAGCCAGGCGCCGCCATTTCGGACCACCCCTCCGGCCTGGTGGCCTGGTAGTCCATCGGCAGGGTGGCTCTCCCTTCGACATGGCGTAAAAATGGATAGAATGTGAAGAGGAGAGGAAAAGGGATGTGAGGAAGGTATGGGGGGATGAAGCAGGTTGTTAAAAACCATCCACCCCAGACCGGAGCTCAGGGGTTAGGGAACATTGTCCCCTCCCCCCTTAGCCCCGATGCGGGACAATTGGCTGAGGGGAAGGTCAACATCTACCCTGTGAAATTGGAGGCTGACCAGAGAAAGTTGTGGAGATGTTTTATGAAAAGCGAGGAAACAAGTGTTTTGAAGGAAGGAGAAGAGGCTAAGCTGGGGCCGGACGGAGGGCTGAGTCCCGTCAGCACGGCAGCCAGGATGGCAAATCGCCGCGCTTTTTACGGGGGAGAGAGAGGGGGAATTCTAAAGGAAATAACTCTGGTCTCATACAAGCCAACAACCACGAGGACTAAGAAGAAGTTAGAGGTCCTGTTGTCAACAATGCACATACTCAAACTTATTGCGAATTGGCAAGCCTGAGTTAATAGAACTTGTTATTTATAGAAAGGAGGGGTCAAAAGATTTGATCAAAGATGTCGCTTGTAGGGTCATGAACACAAGATAAAAAATGGTCCGTTATCAGTAGCAGATATATGGGGCAGTTGGCAGTGGCCCTCATTATACCATGGGTATAATAGAGGCTTAACACTAGCGCTTGGTCAAGAGATATCAAGACACTGATAAGTAATCTCCGGCATGTTCCGTCACCTGATAGCAAAGCTAAACCGGAAATCCCACTGCTGGAAGAGAGCAGCTTCCCTATGTGCCTCAAGGGTATTCAATTGCCAAAATCCTTGTGTATATATCGTTTTAGAAATTCCAAGGCAACCACGATTACAATTAATATTCATTTAAGAGGATAAATAAATATAATGCAAATATTATTTGCTTAAAATTCTTCTTTAGGCTTTCAAATAATAACTAATTATTATTTATTGCGAAAATGTCGGTTTTTCACTCGAAAAATAATACCCTTTTTCGAATCAATTGAAGATAAGGCACCTCGATGAGGCACCCCAGGTGCTTCTTTGAATTATAAAACGTTTTGAAGGTCACAAGGTCATAAATCAGAATAAGTGAGAGCACATGACTTTTTGTTCAGCAGACCTTGTTCATCCTCAACAGACTTATTTTCATCATGGAAGCCGAGTTCAACGTTGTTTCAACGGTCGCAATCTAATTTCCTTGTGTGGGGATAAATCGAAGTTTATTAACTTTCTTTTTGAATATAAACTTATAGAGAAAGAGTTGACTGTCAAACAAACTGAATAATTTCATTATGTTTCTGAAAAAACGTTTATTGAAATCAGCGAACAGGTAGAATTCTCCTTTAGTTTTTTTTAGGGTGATATTTTATTATTTCGAAAAGCCTTACTTATAAGGCTATTAGTAACTACTAATTGTTACTTGTTTTTTTTCGGACAGAGTGACAGAAAATTATTTAGTGTCCCATAAATTTCAGATCGATTCGTGTATCAACTTTTATTTTTATGGTAAGGATAATGAAGTAAAGAAAATTATTATTTACCTACAGAAAATGAAGATAATGAAAGTGGTGAACTTTTAGTGGATGTTGAACTCTCAAACAGAGATAGTGATTATTAAAATTCTAATTAAGAAAGAAAATATTCAATGGTATATTCATAGATAAAACTTACAATTAGGCCTAAAATTGAAGCAATTTTAATTATCTAATTGTTTTTATCACAGAGTCGGCAGCATTGAAAATTGAAGATATATTAGCTGCATTTCAATTTTTAAATATCTCCAAAAGTATTCAATCTCATTTTGGAAATGACAAAAACAAGAATTCTAATCAATTACTTCATAATACAGGAAATATCATGAGCCTAGATGAACTCAAGGTATTCCAGCTTTTTATATGAATGAACTATATTCCTAGGTAAAATGTGTTTAGAAACAGTTTTGGAATATTCCAGCTTCTTTTGTTATGATATCGAAGATAATAGAGCTCCAAGGAGAGAGGGGGAGATTACAAACTTGTTCCCATTAAAAATATTTAAATGCCTCTTTAGAGCCTCCCCCACCTCCGAGGAATAATGCATCATAAAATGCTAATGTAGATGCGTAGCGACGCCCGACTCGCAAGGTGAAGTAGGCTCAACGAAGAACCTCACAAATGACCACCCTCCTGGACCTATGAAATCTTGAAATTAGGCACACGTATTAACTACAGAAATACAGGGGGCGGCAGAAGCGATCCAGCAGTTTTGAGGGGGAAGAGAGGTGCGCGGGGTTTCGCTCGGCTCCGTAGACATCCCCATTTCAGTAGCAAACATTCTGTGGACGGGAGCTCATCGTAGCTTTGCCGTGCACGCGTATATTGAGAACAATCAATCTGTGATTGTGATGCAAAGAGCTTTTCGGCGACAGTTCAATATTCCGCGCAATGATGCCGTTCCTCAGGCCAACACAATTTGGTCCTGGGTTAGGCAGTCGGAGGCAATTGGTAGCACACTAAGAACAGATATACATGGCCGACGTAATTCCATCAGAACACCAGAAAATGTGGAGATGGTGGAAGCAGCGATCGTACAGTTACCGAGACGTTCTGTTCGAAAGCATGCTGTTGCTTTAGGAACTTGCAACCGCAGTTTGAGGAGGATTCTGCATATGGATTTGAATTTCCATCCCTACAAAATAATTAATGCTGAAGAATTGAACCAAACAGACTTTGCCAACCGCTAAAATCTGTGTGAAAACATGCTTGCACAGATCTCTCCTAAGGCAGCTTTCTTCAGTAGCGACGAGGCACATTTTCACCTCTGTGGGGATCTGAATAAGCAAAATTTACGTTTCTGGGCTAAAAATAACCCCTGAATTATCCAGGAAATACCGTTACATTCCACTAAACTAAAGGTGAGGTGTGCCATATTAGAATTTGGCGTGATAAGCCCCTACTTCTTTGAGGAGGAAGGAATGACCGTAACCGTGAATTCCGAACGTTATGTCTCAATGTTGCACAATTTTCTGCAGCCCATAATGGAGGAGATTGTTGAAGATAAGAGATTGGGGGACGTGTGGTTCCAGCAGAAATGGGATAGAGCTCACACAGCCCGAAATTCACTTAATGTTTTGAGACGAATGTTTCCCGGACGTCTGGTTTCTCTGAGAGGTGATTTAGGGTGGCCTGCGCGGTCACCTGATTTGAGCATTTGTGACTTCTTTCTTTAAGGATATCTAAAAGAAAAGTTGTTTGAACGTCGCCCTCACACCCTACCACAGGTAAAGGAGCAGATTATTGAAGAAGTTAACGTCATACCCCACAGTATGTGTGAACGTGCTGTACGAAACTTCAGAGATCGACTCTAACCGTGTGTTGATGTTAACGGCCGCCATCTTCATGACATTATTTTCAGAACCTAGGTATTATAAATGGTATGTACTGCTAACCTCGAGTATAATAACATTTCTTCTCTATATACCCCCTTACTTTTTTATAACTCCTTGCAACTGCTCAATCGGTTCTGTCGCACCCTGTTATATGCCATGTAGTAGCAATTAACTAATGTAGAATAAAGCGAAATATATATATTAAATCATAATTGTACCTGTAATATAAAAACACATGAATGTAAAAAAGCCAGCGAAGAGTTGGAGATTCCCACGAAAGAGCACAAACATACACACGCGAGGAAACAGCTGAGAGCAGAAATGTCTTGATACAAAACAAACAAACCTTGCTTAAATAATAGGGAGAAGGCCGGCCTCCCCCAAGAAGTCAACAAGTCCACAATTCAATGTGCACGAATCTGTCCCGAGCACAAGGGACAGGCGGTAGCGACCCCGCCCATCCCGAAACTGGGACAGGTATCATGCGCAAAGATCACCCAGACTGGGACATTCGACAAGAATGTGCCGAACAGTCTGGGGGACGACGCAGTCGTTGCAATAGGGCGCAGGCGAGCGCTCCATCAGATAGCGATGCGTCACACGAGTGTGTCCGATTCGGAGACGACAGAAAGCAACCTGAAGCCGCCGCGGCATTGGGGGATAGGTCCATGGGAACAGTCGCGGCGCAATGGCACGCAACTTTAAGTTCCCTTCGACCGTCTCCCATCTTCTTTGCCAAGCAGTCCGAAGAGCTGCCCGTATTCCTGCCATGTAGTCGGTGTGAGGAAGAGCGAAACGCTGGTCCGGTCGCAGGGTCCTACCGGACTCTTTGGCGCCCTCATCGGCGCGCTCATTCCCCGCAATTCCTACATGTCCAGGAACCCAGCAGAAGATAATCTCGACATCTGCCCGGCTCGCCAAAACCGTGGCGTCACGGATATCGCGAACCAGGGGATGCGGAGATTCCAATGCCCCGAGAGCACTCAGGGCACTTTGTGAGTCGCTATAGATCACAATCCGGTCTCCGAACCGGGCACGTCGCGTAATCTCCCGTACCGAGTGGTGTATTGCCACTAGCTCGGCCGTGAAGACAGACGCAGCGCCTGGTAGAGCCCCGCTGACTTAAAACAGGGGGGATACGGCGTGGAAGCCGACCCCCTCTTGGGACTTGGAGCAATCCGTATACACTGGCACGGTACCAGCGTGACACGATGTGTGCTCCAAAAAGGTCGAACGCAATACTCCCGGCGCAGTACAAGCTTTGGGAGCAGAGGCGTGGCGACAAATAGCCAAATGTGGTACCCTCCAGGGTGGCGTCCTGGGCAGAACCAGGGGCGCCACCGGCCCGAGAGCTATATCTACCTCTCGAAGGAGTTTCCTGGCCCTAAACCCAAAGGGCTTAGGTTATAACTGGCGTCTCTCGGCGGCATAGGCACCATCGAGATCAGCTGCGGATGCGGTGAGAGCTGTTGGCGACTGAGGGAGGCGCCGGGCTCGCGCGTACAGGCAAGTGATGAACAGCACGCGTCGCAGAGCGAGTGGCATCTTCCTAGCATCGACCAACAGGCTCTCAATGGGGGAAGTGCGGAAGGCACCGGTCGCAAGGCGAAGGCCGGTGTGGTGGATCGAATCAACCTTCCACAATAAACGCTCGGCTGCGGATGCATAAAACTCGCATCCGTAGTCGAGCTTCGAGCGAACAAAGAATCGATAAAAAAGTAAGGCTGTAGCCCTATCAGCGCCCCAAGCGCTGAACGTCACGGAACGGAGAATGTCCATGGCGCGGATACAAGAGACCCTAAGGCTGCGAATATGAGCCTCCCAGGTGAGGCGTCGGTCGAATACAAGACCAAGGAAACGGTGCGACTCAACCACATCCAGGCGCACCCCATTAAGAAACAAATCTGGGTCGGGGTGAAGCCGTGGATGGCCGCAGAAGTGCACCACCTTAGTGTTGGCCAAAGAAAACCGAAACCTGTGCGCTTCGGCATAGCGAGAGACACGGTTTAATGCCTGTTGGCGTCAACGCTCCAGAGTTGGCATCAGCGCCACGCCAAAAGAGATCTAAAGGTCGTCCACGTAGAGCGTAGCGAATTTTTTTTTTTTTTTTAAGAGCTCATCTGGCGACAGCCTACTTGGGCATTAGTCGCCGTATTAAAACTGGCCTAGTACTAGGCTACTTTAAAATAAAATTAAAGAGAGAAAAGAAAAAAAAAAACAACACCCCAAAAGGGGGAAAGGAAGCAAGCTGGTGCGTCGGGGAGAGGTCCCCCTGGTGCAGGAGCATGCAACTAAAGGAAAAAAACAAACAAAAAACAAAACAAAAAAAACAAATGCAAGAAAACAAAACAAAACAAAAAAAACAAACAAACCTTGCTTAAATAATAGGGAGAAGGCCGGCCTCCCCCAAGAAGTCAACAAGTCCACAAGTCAATGTGCACGAATCTGTCCCGAGCACAAGGGACAGGTTGTAACGACCCCGCCCATCCCGGTACTGGGACAGGTATCGTGCGCGAAGATCACCCAGACTGGGACATTCGACAAGAATGTGCCGAACAGTCTGGGGGACGACGCAGTCGTTGCAATAGGGCGCAGGCGAGCGCTCCATCAGATAGCGATGCGTCACACGAGTGTGTCCGATTCGGAGACGACAGAAAGCAACCTGAAGCCGCCGCGGCATTGGGGGATAGGTCCATGGGAACAGTCGCGGCGCAGTGGGACGCAACTTTGAGGTTCCCTTCGACCGTCTCCCATCTTCTTTGCCAAGCAGTCCGAAGAGCTGCCCGTATTCCTGCCATGTAGTCGGTGTGAGGAAGAGTGAAACGCTGGTCCGGTCGCAGAGTCCTCGCGGACTCTTTGGCGCCCTCATCGGCGCGCTCATTCCCCGCAATTCCTACATGTCCAGGAACCCAGCAGAAGATAATCTCGACATCTGCCCGGCTCGCCAAAACCGTGGCGTCACGAATATCGCGAACCAGGGGATGCGGAGATTCCAATGCCCCGAGAGCACTCAGGGCGCTTTGTAAGTCGCTATAGATCACAATCCAGTCTCCGAACCGGGCACGTCGCGTAATCTCCCGTACCGAGTGGTGTATTGCCACCGGCTCGGCCGTGAAGACAGACGCAGCGCCTGGTAGAGCCCCGCTGACTTCAAACAGAGGAGATACGGCGTGGAAGCCGACCCCCTCTTGGGACTTGGAGCCATCCGTATACACTAGCACGGTACCAGCGTGACACGATGTGTGCTCCAAAAAGGTCGAACGCAATACTCCCGGCGCAGTACAAGCTTTGGGAGCAGAGGCGTGGCGACAAATAGCCAAATGTGGTACCCTCCAGGGTGGCGTCCTGGGCAGAACCAGGGGCGCCACCGGCCCGAGAGCTATATCTACCTTTCGAAGAAGTTTCCTGGCCCTAAACCCAAAGGGCTTAGGGTATGACTGGCGTCTTTCGGCGGCATAGGCACCATCGAGATCAGCTGCGGATGCAGTGAGAGCTGTTGGCGACTGAGGGAGGCGCCGGGCTCGCGCCTACAGGCGAGTGATGCACTGCACGCGGCGCAGAGCGAGTGGCATCTCCCCAGCATCGACCAACAGGCTCTCAATGGGGGAAGTGCAGAAGGCACCGGTCGCAAGGCGAAGGCCAGTGTGGTGGATCGAATCCACCTTCCGCAATAAACGCTCGGCTGTGGATGCATAAAACTCGCATCCGTAGTCGAGCTTCGAGCGAACAAAGGATCGATAAAAAAGTGAGGGGGTAGCCCTATCAGCACCCCAAGCGCTGAACGTCACGGAACGGAGAATGTCCATGGCGCGGATACAAGAGACCCTAAGGCTGCGAATATGAGCCTCCCAGGTGAGGCGTCGGTCGAATACAAGACCAAGGAAACGGTGCGACTCAACCACATCCAGGCGCACCCCATTAAGAAACAAATCTGGGTCGGGGTGAAGCCGTGGATGGCCGCAGAAGTGCACCACCTTAGTGTTGGCCAAAGAAAACCGAAACCTGTGCGCTTCGGCATAGTGAGAGACGCGGTTCAATGCCTGTTGGAGTCGACGCTCCAGAGTTGGCATCTGGGTCGCGCCAAAAGAGATCGAAAGGTCGTCCACGTAAAGCGTAGCGAGAACATCTTCCGGCAGCACCGAGGTGATGCCTTTGATGCTCAGGGCAAAGAGTGTGACACTGAGGACACTTCCCTGCAGGACACCCTCTTCCTGCTCCTTTGGGCCGGAGAGGGCTCCCCCCACCCGTACGCGGAATCGACGATCTCGCAAAAATTCAGATATAAACATTGGGAGGCGTCCCCTCGCCCTTATCGTGTGGAGAGTCTCCATGATACCGTATCGCCATGTGGTATCATTGGCCTTCTCCAGATCAAAAAACACCGTGGCGTAGTGCTGTCTACGAAGGAAAGCATCGCAGACGGCATTTTCCAGTCGGAGCAGAGCATCCTACGTGGAGTGGAACTTACGGAAGCGGCACTGTGCAGAAGACAGATGGCATTCGCTGTCCAGGAAAAAGGCTAATCTAACATTTACTAATTTCTCCATCAAATTGCACACGCAAAAGGTTTGAGAGATTGGGCAGAAACCGGTCGGAGTAGAGTGATCTCTCCCCGGCTTGCGAAAGGCGAGCACAGTAGCGATTCGCCAGGAGTCTGGGAGAAGACCTTTCACCCAGATCCTGTTAAACAAATCTAACAGAAAGGCCATGCTTCGCTCACCCAGGTGTCGAAGCATGGCGTACGGGACATCGTCCGGACCATGGGCGTTGTCCGCGCACGAAGTGAGAGCGGAACGCAACTCACTCACCGTAAACTTGCCGTTGAAGGCTTCCCTCCCCCGGAGGTAAAGTCCAGCCGGCGGCCTTCCGCGACATCACGACGTGCATTCAATGCTGGCGGAGCAGTATCCCGGCTATAGAATGCAGAAAAAGCGGTCGCCAAGGATTCCGCCACGGACGCGGGGTCCGTGATTGCGATCCCATTCTCCTGGAGAACGGGAGGGGGGTCCGGCTTGAACTTGCCCCGAATCCTTTTGACTCGCTGCCACACCTCAGCTCAAGGGGTCTTCCCGTTAAGTGAAGACACGTATGCCCGCCAAGAAGAGCGGCGGGCGTGCTTCGAAATATACCGGAACCTAGCCATAGCCCGACGAGATTCAGCGACAGTGAAATCGTTCGGGCGGTGCTTATAGTGCATGTAGGCATAACGATTCTGTTTGAGTGCCGTCTTACACCCGGCCAACCACTATGGGATTGGTCGGCGTGCACACGGCCACACTTCCTAGGAATAGTAGTCAGGCTCACGGCGATGAGGTTGCCGGATAAGTACTCAACGGCCTCATCTACCAACCTAAACTCCTCGACTGAGATAGAGAATTCAGTCATTTCCTGAAATGCAGGCTACCGCGCCCGCGCCAAGCACTACCGAGGTGGTCTCTCAGGCGGCAGTTGCCCTAAAAATGATATTTGAATGGGAAAGTGATCACTACCATGGAGGTCATCGACCACCCCCCAATCAAAATCAGGCTGTGCATCCGAAGAGCACAAAGATAGGTCAAGGCTAGAAAATGAAGTGGTTCTCGGACAGTCATGCGTAAACTCATCCACGTTTAGGACACCCATCTCAAGCTCTTCGATCAGATCGGAAAGGACTTGTCCCCTGAGCTTTATGGAGTAATTAATCTCCCCAGAGAGGATGCCTGCCGTTCAGATCTCCAAGCAAGAGATAGGGCATCGGCAACCGTGCGACGACGCGGCGGAAGTCCCCCGCGTCGAAGTCAGCTGACGGTGGAATGTACGCAGAAATGATAGTATACCTCCTATCTAGGTGCAGCTGCACAGCAACTGCCTGAAAGGAGGTATCTTAAGAGAAAGAAACAACGGAGACATCATGCCGGGTGTAAAATGCGCATCCCCCAGCCCGACCATTCCGCGGTGGTTGGGTTGCAAGACCCTTATACGCCGGGAGGGCAGGCAGCGGGCACGCGCCTAGCATGGTCTCCTGCAAAAAAATAGCTAATGGATAACGGGACGAGACTAGCCTCCGCAGCTCCTTCCAGTTGGCCCGGATTCTACGGCAATTCCATTGAAGGAATATGCCCTCCAGGCCTAGCTCGGAGGAGATGCGGGGGCCCTCCTCGAATTAGAGACCTCCACGGGAATAGCCGTACGCTTCCCGGGGGCAGAATCCCGGGCGCTGTTGGCCGGACAAAGCGCTAAAGGCGCTGTCGCCTTCGAGGACTTATTGGGGGAGGTTGGGCTCGCCATGCGAATCTTTTCCTCCCTCCGCCTCGAAACCTTTTCGAGGCCTCACCGTCTCCGAGCCACTCGCTCCACCTCAGAGCGTGGGCGAAGGGGCCGAAGCCCCTTTGTTGCTGTCCTCCTTTCGGGGAACAGCTTTAGTAACCCCGGAAGATGGCCTAGCGACCATCTTCAGGAGTGTTGCCTCCTGTGAGTCTAACGACTCGTTGGAGGCGCGTGGCCGTTTCGCCTTACGGGAAACGGGGAAGAGGGGGGAGTCCTGGTTTTAGCCGGGGCAGGGTATGAACCCTTTTTGCCGCCAGCTTTACTAGGGGAGCGCCCGGGTTGGGTAGGGCCCGCAAAAGGGCTCCGAGTGGGCACGGAAACAACCAGGAGCAGACGGTGCCTTTCTGACTATTGAGGCATATGACGTCCCAGGCAGAGCCGGGCGCGCCAGGACCAAGTCCTTTGCCTCACGGAATGAGAGTCGATCCTGGGAATGAACGGCCAGGATTTCTTTCTTAAGGAGATATGCACCACATTGCTTCAAAGTAGCAGGGTGCGGCTCTCCGCAATTGACACACTTGGCCACACACGATTTGGACTTATCGTGTCGACCCTGGAGCAATTTACACATACTTCGGGTTACCCCTACTTGCACGTCTACATGAGCGATTCGTATGGCCGAAGCGGTGACAGTAATAGCACCTTGCGGCAGTGGCACGAATGCCTTCACGCGGTAGCGGTACCAACCGGCACGCACTGACTCAGGGAGCTTGTCCCAGTCGAACGTGACGAAGAGTGTAGGGGTGGGTCTCAAGGCCCCTCCCATTTTTCTCATCACACGTTCGACCTTGACCGCCCCATGGTCAGCTAGCTCTAGGGTGATGTCCTCAATGGTTAGTCAACGAGTTCCCTCGCATAAACTACTCCTTACACAAAGTTCATGGTAGAGTGCGGCGTCACACTCACCGGGTTGCCTATGAAGTGTCCGAAGAGCACTAATCTTGGCCGCCTAGGCGGAATTCGACGCATTCGCCAGAAGGCTGCCGTCCGATAAACAAGTTACCTTCGGCTCTCTACCAATTTTACTAGCTAATCCTCTCCTTTGTTTGATCATGTTGCCCTTGGACAACATGGTGCCATCAGTGGAGCGAATAACGAGGAAGCGTTTGAAGCCAGCGGGCTCGAAAACGCCAGGTAACCTCTGAATGAGGGGCACCCGATGTCATTGAGGCTCCGCCCTGTGCACTTTTGGTCTTTGTCATCATCAGGAGCTCCGTACCCGGGGGTCGGAGGGGCCGGATGTGCCGATCTTGGCTTGGTCGCTTGCCAAACTGGCAGCAGACCCATCCGTCTCTGTAGCCCCCGCGGATGGAGAGTAGCCCCGAGTCTTCTTCGTCTTTTTGGTCTTTTTCGTCCTTGTCTTTTTTGAATAGGAGGGCGGGGAATGAACGCGCTTCTCGGCCCCGCCGGTAGAAGCCCCCAGGCCAGATGGACCGGCCTCAACCAGGTCTTTCACCAAAATAAAGAAGGTTCTGGTGGTCGCAGGGGCATCATCTGGAGGAGATCCCTCTCCTCCTTGTACTGCCTGAGAATCCACAGCCGTTTGATGAGGACCTTGCATAGGGGCGGATTTGGGTTCGGTGCTTGGCGCCGAGCCCGGATTCCCTCCCATGGAAGGCCTACCATCTGAGGCTGGTTTTCCTCAAGGACCATGTCTATCACAGGAGGGGCCTCCAGTTGGCCATACCCTCCCAGGACATCGCAGGTCCCCTTGTCAGCGTCATAATTCTTTAGTGGGGAGGCACAGGCCTTGACCCCGGCAAGGTTTAATATTTTTGCCAGCAGGTCTTTTGAGGGAAGCGACCGAAGGGGCCTGGCTTCCCTCTCTTCCCTAAGGGGGTTTGCCCTACTGAGCCGCTTGCACGAGGGGTGGTCGGCAATGGGCTGCCTGCTGGCTTTCTTGGCACTCCCTTTAGAAAGCAAAGGAGGGACTGCCGCTGGAGATAGGGAGGTGCCCAAAAGCACCTCCAGAGAAGGGGGTGAGGGGGAGTCCGCTACACCCGTAGGCGTAGGAGAGGAGTAAGCCTCCTCTCCAGTTAAAGAGGTATGGAGGGTCCCCTGCGCAAGCACAAGGGGGGGGACCTCCATCTTTTCTGTGGAGCTGCACGAGGGCGGCTCCGTTGTTTTATGGGGAATTAAGGGGAGATGTGTTTTTTTTATCATTGGGCATGATGACCCACTTACTTTTACGGGACGCAATCGCACACCACCTCTTGCAGTAGCCTGCACTACAAGAGGTGCTTACATGCCCGGCAGAGCCAGGCGCCACGATTTGGGACCACCCCTCCCACTTGGTGGCCTGGCAGTCCTTCGGCATGGTGGCTCCACCTTGAACACGGCGTAAAAAAGATAGATTTTAAGGAGGAGAGGAAAAGGGATGTGAGGAAGGTATGGGTGGGGATGAAGCAGGTTGTTAAAAAACCCCCATCCCGAACCGGAACTGAGGGGTTAGGGAACAATGTCTTCTCCCCCTTCAGACCCGATCCGGGGTGGTTGGCTTAAGAAGAAGGTCAGCATTCTACCCTGTGAGATTAGAGGCTGACCAGAGAAAGTTGTGGGAGAGGTTTTTTGAAAAGCGACTATGTAGGGGAGAAATCTGGCTATCTGAAGGAAGGAAGAGAGGCTAAGCTGGAGCCGGACGGAGCGCTGGATCCCGTCAGCACGGCGGCCAGCATGGCAAATCCCCGCGCCCCTTACGGGGCCCCAATTATCTAACGTAGAGGGAAACTTACATCCAAGTCACGTAAGACTCGACTATCTCGCCTTTTCCAATTAAGGTAGACCTAAGCAAAGAATAAAGCATACAAAACACCATTTCCCTTTTGAGTCCTTCTTTTAACCGAGTGATAACCAAATTACCTTTCGAAGCCAGCCTATGAACAGATTTTCCATAAGAACTTTGGGAATCAGAGAAAACTCGAGGGTGAGACCTCAAAAGCCTTCGTCCGAGACAACTTTACGGGTACCCAAACTCACCCCCAATTTATTTGTCCTCTAAACAGGTACTGGCCCTGCGTCTCATTAACTAAGCGACTTAGTGACTCCTATAAACTGGTAACCCTAACACGAATAAAAACACCAGCTCTTTCTTCTAGACAAAAATGCTAATAATAGGCATTTGATTTGCTCTATATGAGATAAAGCTTAAGGTATCGTGTGATGCAGAAAGTATGAGTCTTTGCCATGCTGAAAGACAGTATACACTGGTCGTTGAGATGAGTCAGTTGAACTTGCCTTGCTGAAAGTTGTGGCGTTTAGACTGTCAGGAAAAATCAGCAGGAGGTGACAATAGAGTTCAATAACCTTAAATAAGAACCACATATTCTACGATTGAAGGGTACCATTAAGATAAATTCATCATTTTATATTGTCCAAGAAAAGGGAAAACTCTGGTAAGGTGCCTAACGTGCAGTTTTTTTGTGACTTACTCGAAAGACAAAGGGACGAAACCCAATATGATGAATGATAAATTTCAACTAAAGGGGGGTTGACAATCTTGTCAAACTTTTGGTGACTCAACCACAAAACGTCAGATCAAGAGATGGCTAATGGTATTATTTTATAACAGTTGATATTTTAACTTATAATGCTTTTATAGTATTAATGATATTATAAACTGGAAAGCAAATACTACCTTAAAAGGAAGAATTGTCACATGAAATATTTCTGGCCTTTGTATAACCACTATTATAATTAAGTGTTGTTTAGCAAGATGCAACACAAACGATGGATGCTGACTTTTCCCAATTGAAGAAAAAACCTGCAAAAATTACAACGTATCAACAATTTGTTCTATCTGTCAAAGCACTGCGTGAAGGTAGCAGAGAGTAGCAACATTTAAGTAGACTAATTCAAGCTAAATCACAGACGTTAATAAAGTAGTGTGGCTGGGAGAGCTAAGTTTTGTGGTTGAATGTCAGTCACTTCCTCCCTGTAGTGCCTAGACATGAAAAGTAATCAATAAATTACTTTTACTAGGAAATAATTGTTTTATGCAATAGTTCTACTTTGAACCAAACAAAGTAGATCTTACGACAAACGGGCAAACTTTACCCCACGTCGGTGTTCTAGGGTTAATATATAAACTAATTGTGAAAGTTCAGTGTTATACAACTAAATTTATTACGTCTTTTATTTTAGCTTAGGCCTTTGTATCTTCGATGTTCTCAAACCTTTAATATAATGTTTGACAGAATTGGTCGTGATATATACTAAGGACACGTTCGTCATTCGGAAAGGGGTTAATGCAATTTCCTATTATTTTGCAATTAAATAACCTATTTACTCCTCTCATCATATAAAAGTCAAAAGACCTATTTTTATTTCAATGTTTCTCCGTGCACTTTGCGTAGTTATTCCTGAATTTTTTGACTCAGTAGTTGCCAAAATTTGGACATCGGCAATAAACTTTGCTATCCTTTTCATTTCCTTGATAAATGCCTTCAGTTAGCTAAAAAGTCTTTTTAGCGTTTTGAATCTCGCGCACATTTTAATAACAAGAATACTCTTGTACTTCCTCTTAATTAATCTTTTGCTTCTCTCCCTCATATTTTAAAATCTCTAGGAATTTATGTAATGTATATTGCGTAAAATGTATCGATTGCTCTTAATATTACTTTGGTTAATCAGGTTTAAAAAATCGAATTTCTAAGCATAAATATAATGTCCGTCGTGGCGAAGAAAGCAGCTCATTTTATGTTCATGTCATATCTCAATCACAATATTAATTAGAATTCTGCTAAAATCATCTGTCATAATAACGATACAATTTCCCGAAATATCAGTAAATCTCCTAATTTTAATTTAAATCCTGGCTTATAAACTTGGTTATTTTTTCAATTATATTCACAATGTACTGTCAAAACTTTTAATTTGAGACCCAATATTTATATTAATCTTAATAAAGAATTTAATTTTATTTTGAGTGCATCTATGTAGACTTATGTTTTTGTCTGTATTTATTTCCATTTAAGTCGAGTCTTTAGGAAATTTGTACTTATTCTAGCTTAGTTTTTAGATCCTGACCTCTGAGGTTAATCTGTCGTTAAGATTTTCTCCCTCCTTAATTGCCTGGGCGGTATTTTAATCCTCTTGTCAACTTTTAGTCTTTTGAACTTACTTGATTTAATGATCTTATTTCGGATTTATCTTCGCTCCTCCTAAGGTTTCCATTTCCTATTAATTCATTTTGTCGATTGGTTTTTTGCTTTTTCTGTATCATCTTTATAAATATTAAAATTTTCAATACTTCTATTATTCCTTGATAAAGAACTCGAAATAAAATTCGAAAGTACTTGGAATCTCCTCGTATCAATTTTCCCTTTGGGCTTTGTTGCATTTATTTCTTACTCACGCGATACTTTGTGAGTTTTCCACACACACACACATACACACACAAACACACACACACACACACATATATATATATATATATATATATATATATATATATATATATATATATTGCCCTTCTTTCCTCGATAGCGAGCACCGCCCTTTAGATATGGCGCCAATTAACCTAATCAGAGGCGTGCACGTAATTCTGATGGATTACGCTATTACAAAGTGAAAGTGTGTATCTAAGATCAATGGAAGACTGTTTGATTCTTTTAAGAACAGTATCAATTATGTGCTAGAAATCATATTTGAGATTTAGTGGTGATAATTATCGAAAATAAGGTTAACTCTCCTGCGTTTAATCACGAAGATTCTAGAGTTACGTTTCCTTCTTCGGAATAGACGTTGTTTGAATTAATTAATTCTAATTATTATGTTTTGGGGATCTTTACATAGCTAATCTATCCCACTTTAATAACTTTTCGAGTTCAGAGTTGATCTTGTCTGGTAAATATGAATATAAAAGTACAGTTTAAAATTAAGGGACACTTTGTTAGGACAATAGGCAAATTCTTTTTTAGCTATAGGGTTCGCAACATGAGTCTAAACACACACGCAGCACACACATAAACGAGCATACACATACATCAAGTTCCATTTGCTGCTTGTTGTTTTGCATCTTGTAAAGAGTACAGAGCTTGGAATAGTGTCAAAGTTCTTTTTACTTAATCTCACTTCATCAAAGAGGTCATCTTTACTCAAATTCAGCTTTTGTTTTAGCTACAAATCTTCCACAGTGTCGTAGAATATGCTCTCGACGATATGCCACATATAACTATTCGTTGAGGGAATTCTAATATTTCGAGTGCGTGGTTATCTGAGTGACCGAGGTTATATATCTTCAATATGCTTAAGAAGTGGGACGGAGCTCAAGGATAATAATATGGCTATCATTAATAAAATAGAGTTTTATTAATTAAACTATCAACAACACACAAAAATAAAATGTTTACATAAACGGAGAATGGAAAGGGTCGTGGGAAAATCTGACTAATCCGAGGATTAAGATTTGGAGAGATTTAAAAAGGTAAACAAATAAAAATTAAAGGGGGGGATGGTTCGCTAAACTATTTAAAGCACAGGGTAGCGTTAAACAAAAGGTTAGATAATTAAAGGTAATGCTCAGCTTACGTAATTACAAAGTTGTTGTGCAAAGGAAGACGATGCGAAGGAATCTTCGGTCTACTGGCGATTTCCAGCAGAAGGGTTCTTCGATGGGTTGTCCTCAGCGAAGGGGAAGGACCGTCTTCGAAGAGTGAGAGCGAAGTGGGGATCGGAGGTACGAGCGATCTTTGTGACAGAAAATCGGGGATGTTCTAGATGAACAATGGAGGTTATTGTTGAAACCAAGCGTTCTCTTGAAGAACGTTAAAAAGGGGGGAATTAAATTATTCTGACGTGATGTTTTGGGAATGAGAACCGTTTCTCGACGAACGGGCTTGAAATACAATGGCTGTTATAACGTTGTTCTCTTTCTGAACAACAGGGGTGGGTGGGTGAGAACCGTCTCTTGTCAACGGGCTCAAAGAAAAATGGCTGTTCTAACGTTGTTCTCTTTCTGAACAACAGGGGGGCCTTGTTGACGTGGCGTCTGGAAGGCACGAACCTTGGCACCCAAGGGATATTGTCCTTTTCTGGACAATAAGGTGGATCTCGAGGTAAAATATCCTATGGTGCACAAGGAACACCGGATCGGCGTGATGTCTCGCGAAGATAATCTGGATCTGATCTGCTTCAATCAGGAAAGCTTTGATATAAATAGTCGAAGCAATCCCCTTGGCGTAGGGGACAATTTAGTGGGAGGCTTCGGAGGAATGCCCCGGTCGCGCCTGGGAAAATACCTTATCTGCCGATAAGCCTAACTCAATCTGGCGAGATTGACGTATGGAGGCGAAACGGGGGAATAAACTTCCTTGATTAAATATTGGCTAAGGGGGGCGATAACGCACTCTGCTTCCTCTCGCAAATGCCCTCGGGTAGCATGTGTTCTAAACATGTGATAGCGGCTGAATTTAAGCGGCCTCAGACCGTTCTATCATACACAGCTTTAACAAATTTCTCTTATTATGGGAATGAATATTCCAAATTTTGAATTTTTATCAAAGTCGATGATTTTTTTCGAAATATGTAATTGCTGAAATGAGAAATAACTTAAATTATTCAATAATCTTTCGAGCCTCAGCAGTATATAAATATTCCTTAAATTAGCCTAAATATTTAAAACCCTTCTGCTGAAGTTTCATTATTTTCAAGTACTTCAACCAACAGTTTAAATATCTCCATTGCAGGTTGTGAGAACTACAAATTAATTTCAATAACATGAATCTCATTTGAATCATTATTAATTGAAAGATTTTGAGTAATTGTTTAGAAGAGTCGGTTGGTCTGCTTAAGAAATACTCTTAAGAACTTTAGGCTTTCTAAGAAAGTAAAGTTCTTTCAATGCAGAGATAACGACTTAGTAGGTACAGGTCGAAGAATTTCACGAAATTCTGTCTTAAGAGAAAAATAGCCCTAAATCTTTAGGACAATATTTCTATCTCCACATTCAAGTTTCCCAAAGCAACTTTTACTGCATTATGTAAATCGCGTGGATTGCAATTATCTTAAACAACACCGTCATTCAGTTTGAGGATTTTTATTATATAAAGAATGTTTTATTACAAAATTGCAATTTTCATTATCGGCACTAAAACAAGAAACTTTTTCCCTAATCAAATTGCAAATTGTCCATAGTGTTTCTCAAACATTTAAACATTCCATCTGCACTTTCATCAGCATTCTCTAAAAAATCAATTATATAATTCAATGTGCCAAACTCCATATTAAAATATTGAACACATGCTGGGAACATTTTAATGTTTATGTGATTTGAACCATCAATTTGAAGACAAAAAATATAGAGGCGGATGATGTTTCAATTCGTTCAAACTACTTCTGATGCATTTTTACCGATCAAATTTGTTACGAGTGTCTGATTTGGTTAGACCCCCAAATATTTTGGCTGCTAATTTTGAATCCCGGTAAAGTTTTTAATTTAATTTCAAACTACAATCAAGTGAATTGTAGAAATTATTGTGTTTAACTGCATGATATATTTGAGCTATTTCCAAATCAACTACAATATCTTTTTCTTTAGACTTTGCTTTTACGATAAATTTATCAAGTAGTGGAAGATGAAACTCTGATTTTATTTTTATGGCGATCTGTATTATTGCTATAACAGCCATGTATCCAATTTTAAAAACAGTTTGGCAAGTGATACACGTTTCTTGTGGATTATTAGCTGCTGTCAACCATTCATAATCATTTTCCTAATTTTTTACTATATGAGCACAATTGTTTCTTTTTTTTTAGTGAGGATTCCATCATTAAAACAATTCAATCATTAGATATTAACATTTAACGAACTGAGCTAGATAATAAAAGTTTTAGTCATGTATTTACTCATCTAATTAATCGCCCTTAAAAAAATGATTAAAAAAAATGCACAGAGTAAATAAAAATAAACATCGAGCCTAGGTACGGCCTACCTACGAGTGCATAAAAACAAATTGATTCAGCAAGAAAATATCACAAAGAAGCAGTCACCAACAAGCCACAACCCAACCCCTCCACACCATTAATACATATATACAGTGAATTAAGTAGATCAACCTAAATGACCCATAAAAATATCCCATATCCAATTACAAATTTTACACATGCTCCAAAGACAAAAGGGATTTGTTATCCTGCAACCTTAGATTTGTATACATCCTTTCAAAAGAAGGGGGAGGGAGTGGCAGGGGGCGGTGGAAGGTCGGGCGATTGGAAATGGTCACTTGGGTGTGCATGCTCGTGTTTTTGTGTGCGTGTGTAGACTCGGGTTCCTCCCTTCAATACTAGTCGCGTGCTGATTACAGCGTTGCTACACTCCCTCTCAATCTGATACTTTCCCTTACGCGGCTACCATGATTAGGACCAGCCAGTCTTCTTAATCTCATTAAAGAAGGCGTTTCCGATGTCCATTTTGTGTTCCTATCTATTTTTAATTTTGTACGTCAAAAATACATTTAAATTCGATATTATGCTCTACCAGCCATCCTGAAATTCTTCTTGTAATAACAACTTGTGGTAAAAAAGTGAATATAAAACTAATACATTGAATGAGTGCATCCTTAGCTTGGAACGCCCCTACCCTCAAATGTGTGAGAACCTTTGAGCGATGCTCAAAAATGTGCCCTAAAGTAAAAGCTTATAAACTATAGAATAAAAAAATATCTACAAAGATATAATATGAAGAACATTGCAAAATTATTGGGAAAAAAAAGGAAATACAAGTGATTTTAGGGCTAATGATAAGAGTATAAATAATGATCAAATTCAGTTAATATAAGCAATATATACGGCATAATTAATGTGGGAACTTGTAAATTTAAATTAAATTATGAAAAATTCGACAACTAATAACAAATATATATTATTGTAAACAATTAGGACAGTATTAATAGAATATACTATATTTTGTCATGAATGTGAGACCAAAAAAATGTCAAATTAAGATATTAAATGATAGACAATATTTTACATAACTCGGACCAACTTAGTTTCTCTCTTCCTTAAATATCGTTTCAATCCTTTGCTCCCTTTTAAACTTTTATTCCTGTATCGTTTTTTTTTAAATAACAATAAACTTAGAATTTGTATAGCTATGGCAACTTTCTCTTTTCTCCTATTTTACGACTATAGTTTAGGTATAGTTTAGGATTTTTATCATGAAAGAACTAATAAAGGAATTGAATAGTGATGAAAGATTCATTTGAATCAAGTGACTGAACTCGTAATAGGAATCTTATTATTAAATATTTCTGTTTTTAGGACACATTTATAACCACCTATAAGAAGTTCGCATAAGGAAAGAAAATTCTGAAAGTACAAAAAAATATTCATCTGCATCTTTCTGGGTCGGAAGAAATGGCGTTCTATTAACACAAAATTGAATAAGAAGAGACGGTCGTTGAAAAACTGATTGCTATTTTTTCCTTAGTGAATTCTGTCGCGTCCTCTGAGGATTCAAAGAAAGGCTCATTTGAACAGCTTCACAACTATCCCCTTAAGGGATACAAGCTTGAATAGAAGGCAGCTATATATCTACATTTAAGAGAACCTTCCTACATATATTTTTATGTCGCCAGGAGAGCTTTTTATGTTTATCCTTTAAAAAAGAGAGGCAAAAATAATGACCACTAAAAGCCTCACTCTCGTAGGAAGGAAAATAAGTAGTCAGTAATATCGCTTGAGATGAAAGTGCAAAGGTTAAATGCATTTAAATATTAGATTTACTTAAAAAGATGAAATGTGGACATTTAGAAGGAACACACAATTTTAGCTGAAAAATTTTCGTAAAGAATCGGGCTCCATTCGTTGGATGTTAGGAAAATCGCCGAAAACTTAAAATATCATAATGGCAGCCTTGATAGTGAAAGAACCGAACGAAGAGGAAAATTAATAATACTAAGGCGAGAATTGGGCTCTATATTAAACTCTTTTTAGTCCTTAATCTTTCTTTGTCCTTTAATGCAGAGTTTTCTATCTTCGTTGCACTAGAATGCAGAATTCACGACTGCCTGAGTTATCCTTATAAACTCCTTGAATCTCCTGCTCTCTCCCCTTCGTCCCTAGGCTCTCCTTTCCTTCCCTAGTCTTTCATTGTCACTTTTCCATAAATTGAGATGAGTAAGACGAGCTCAATTTGCCTACACCAAAACCTCCCTCTTCTTTTAATTCCCTTCCATAGCAGAAAAGACAAGGAAATTTCATTTACTCTTTTCTATCGTATAATAGAAATATATAGTAATTAGTGATACAATAATTTGAAAATAAGGAAGGCTATGATAATGAATATCTAAAAAATTAATTAATGGAATCAGATATTTCGTAATCACTTTATTTTTAGAAAATTATCCTTGAATGGAAAAAAAGTTTTAGAAAATTATCCTTGAATTGAAAATAAAGTTTTAGAAAATTATCCTTGAATTGAAAAAAAGTTTTAGAAAATTATCCTTGAATTGAAAAAAAAGTTTTAGAAAATTATCCTTAAATTTAAAAAAAAGTTTTAGAAAATTATCTTTGGATAAAAAAAAAGTTGCTAAGGGATATTCTACTTATGGTTATTTATTCATACATCCATTATTATATTATGCTCGACTGATAAAGCCTTTGATGTCTGGAGATAAATCAAGAACAAGTATCCAGATATTTTGATTTGCTTACCTTCTCTTCTTTGACATAGACAAGTTGATATTTTTATCATATCTATTTGACATTTTAAGGTCAATTTCTGTCATTATTTATACAATATCGGTCTTAGTTTCCTAAATTGGGAAACAGAGGGACAACTGACTACTGCGGGGGATCTTGTATTTGAAAAAGAGAAATATTACAGGTATAAATCTCTGAAGTACGTGAAAATATGACGCATTACAAATGTAATTGATGGTTACTCAGCAAAATGAAGATTTGGTTAGGTTGGGCTACGTTAATACGTAATGATGTAGGGTTAAGGTTAATTTAGAATAAAAATTCACATGATTATAAGTTTAGTTTGATTAAATATGAATTTGACGTACCATGCCACTCATAATGTATGACACAGCCCCTCTCATTTGATACCTCACATTTCAAGCCGTTTAATTCTCTTTTTCTCCTAGACCGATCTTGAAGGATATATGAATTATGAAATAATGGGTAAAAGAAGAAATTAGTAACCAGATAAAATATAATTAAAAAATAATAGAACGGAAAGGAGACCTAGTAGACGACCCCTTATATACTGTAGTTCTTATTTTTCTGGTCTGGAATCATACTGTAAAATTATACCAAAGGTTTCGTTTTAAATTATGGAAGAATTCGTCAAATTTTGGTCTCGACTTATGCATGGGTAAGCCAAAATGTTCTCGAAAATTTTTAAACAAATTACTTTTAACAAAATCAAAATGAATTCTCTACAAGTTTGAATTAATTATCTTACACCGAGAGACAAACTCACTACCATTAACCCAAAACGAACTCAAATAGATATTTAATTAACTTCTTGATTTTTTATTTTATTCTTTACTAATAGCAATTTACATTTTGGAGTAGAAAAAAATTCCATTAAGATTACCATTAGAGATGTGATACGCCAGAAATATAGGTACAAATGCCTTTCTTGTCAAATGATAGACGAAAGCTAAAGTTCTCTGTATTTTTCCCGTGAGATGAAAATTTTAATAATATTCTGATTTCTTCCTTCTTTTTTATAAATGGATTACTTTGAAAGGTTCATTGTTTGCTAAACTCTGTTTAGAAGATTGCGTCGCAATTATGTTCATTATTATTAACACACAACTTATAAGTGGGTGACTATAATGCAAGATTAATGAAAAGGTGCTTAAACGTAATTTCACATAGTGTACCTGTCTAAACTATAATTGCATTAAGTGGCTATGCTTTCAGTTACCTTAACATATAAAAGTTTCTATTACGGCATTTTTTACGGCATATGTTATCATCTTAATTAATTGGAGATTGTGTGGTAGTCATTAGTGATGGTCGTCCTGCAAGAGGACCTGAACACATTTAGGAAGAGAGATGTTCAGGATATTTGGGTGGATTCCCAGATCCCAGCACTCTCGAATCTCTCCATTTGGATACTCGATCTCTTCACCTTTCACACTGTTTAACCTACACTCATTAGAGAGCAATCAAGTACCACACATCTCGAACACAAGTCATTGCTATTGAAACTTGGACAATCATGAAATCTGTAATGGAAGAATGAATCCAGAATTTTACTCCAGATTTTCACCACTACTACATTAAGTACCACCATATAATGTCTTCACCCTTGATCTAAAGGTTGCATAACGAATCAGCCGTCCACCTTTAGTAGTCTATGAATTATTGACAAAAAAAGGTTTTCCATATTCAGCAAGATATAATTCTTTGTGTTAAACAGAAATAAATTCAAGAAAAGGAACCTAAATCTACATATTGGTGACTTGTCTATGATGCCCCCCACCCCCATCCCCCATTGCTCTACTGTAACTTGATAAAAGTGAGCCTTCAAAAATATATTTTTCTCTTACAGATCTGGATGCGGATTAAACTGCATCTTGGTAGATTGTCATATGTTATCTATCCTTAGGTATTTTTAATTTAACTACTCATTATTTGTTGAATTTGTCAAAAATGTTAGAAAATCCCCAATCTCACAACATCAAAGAAGGGGATTACATGATCCAGAATCCGTATCCTGATCTATATCTGCTCCATATATAAATAATTTTTTTGTCTCTCATCACTCCATAAAGTTATGTCAAGTCAAAATCGGTTGATATCATTCTGAGATATCTAATGAGAATCAGCTCGCCCGCCCCCGATAACTCGAGGTAATTTCATCGTGGATTCGATTCAAAAACTTTTGATTTTCTCTTTTCATCTTGGCATTTGGATTAATTCTTAAGTGTGAAGTCCAAAGAGGGTAAGTTCGCCGGTGCACGTGGGTTTGAAATTCTATAGAGCCCATCTGGCAGCTGCCCACTTGGGCATAAGTCACACAAAAATACGACAGCCTAGAACTAGGCTACTTTAAAATAAAATGAAAAAATAACAATGACAAATATTGGAAAAAAACTTAACAATCGGGAAGCAATCTCCGGCAGCGGGGAGAGGTCCCCATCACCCCGGTGCAAAAAAGTGAAACCTACAAACAAAGCAATAACAAACGAAAAAACAGAAAAGAACCTTAAATAAAGAGGAGAAGCCCGGCCTCCCCCCAAAAGTAAACAAGTCGACAAGTCAATGTGCACGAATCTGTCCCGAGTACAAGGGACAGGCGGTAGCGACCCCACCCATCCCGGTACCGGGACAGGTATCGTGCACGAAGATCACCCAGACTGGACATTCGACAAGAATGTGCCGAACAGTCAGGGGGACGACGCAGTAGTTGCAATAGAGCGCAGCCGATCGCTGTATCAAAAAGCGAGGCGTCACACGAGTGTATACGATTCGGAGACGACAGAAAGCAACCTGAAGCCGCCGCTGCATTTGGGGATAGGTCCATGGGATTAGTCGCGAGGCAATGGCACGCAACTCTAAGTTCCCTTTGACCGTCTCTCATCTTCTTTGCCAAGCAGTCCGAAGAGCTGCCCGTATTCCTGCCATGTAGTCGGTGTGAGGAAGAGCGGAACACTGGTCCGGTCGCCGAGTCCTCGAGGACTCTTTTGCAGCCTTATTGGTGCGCTCATTCCCCGCAATTCATACATGCCAAGGAACCCAGCAGAAGATAATCACGACAGCTGCCCGGCTCGCTAAAACCGTGGCGTCACGGATATCGCAAACCAGGGGATGCGGAGATTCCAATGCCCCGAGAGCACTCAGGGCGCTTTGTGAGTCGCTATAGATCAAAATCCGGTCTCCGAACAAGGCACGTCGCGTAATCTCCCGTACCGAGTGGTGTATTGCCACCAGCTCAGCCGTGAAGACAGACGCAGCGCCTGGTAGAGCCCGCTGACTTCAAACAGAGGGGATACGGCGTGGAAGCCGACCCCCCTTTTGGGACTTGGAGCCATCTGTATACACTGGCATGGTTCCAGCGTGACACGATGTGTGCTCCAAAAAGCTCGAACGCAATACTCCTGGTGCCGTACAAGCTTTGGGAGCAGAAGCGTGGCGAAAAATAGCCAAATGTGGTACCCTCCAGGGTGGCGTCCTGGGCAGAACCAGGGGCGCCACCGGCCCGAGAGCTATATCTAGCTCTCGAAGGAGTTTCCTGGCCCTAAAACCAAAGGGCTTAGGGTATGACTAGCATCTTTCGGGAGCATAGGCACCATCGAGATCAGCTGCTGATGCAGAGAGAGCTGTTTGCGACTGAGGGAGGCGCCGGGCTCGCGCATATAGGCGAGTGATGTACTGCACGCGGCCCAGAGCGAGTGGCATCTCCCCAGCATTGAGCAACAGGCTCTCAATGGGAGAAGTGCGAAAGGCACCGGTTGCAAGGCGAAGGCCGGTGTGGTGAATCAAATCAACCTTCCGCAATAAACGCTCGGCTGCGAATAAATAAAACCTGCAACCGTAGTCGCGCTTCGAACGAACAAAGGTTTGATAAAAAAGTAGGGCAGTAGCCCTATCAGTGCCCCAAGCGCTGAACGTCACGGAACAAGTCCATGGCGTGGGTATAAGAGACCCTAAGGCTGCAAATATGAGCCTCCCAGGTAAGGCGCGGTCGAATACAAGACCAAGGAAACGGTGCGACTCAACCACATTCAGCGCACCCCATTAAGAAACAAATCTGGGTCGGAGTGAAGCCGTGGATGGCGGCAGAAGTGCACCACCTTAGTGTTGGTCAAAGAAAACCGAAACCTGTGCGCTTAGGCATAGCGAGAGACGAGTTCAATGCCTGTTGGAGTCGACGCTCAAGAGTAGAGCGTAGCGAGAATATCTTCCGGCAGCACTGAGTTCATGCTTTTGATGCTCAGGAAAAAAAGTGTGACACTGAGGACACTTCTCTGCGGGACACCCTCTTCCTGCTCCTTTGGGCCGGAGAGGGCTCCCCTCGACGCGTACGCGGAATCGACGATCTCGCAAAAATTCATCTCTAAACATTGGAGGGCGTCCCGTCGCGCCCATCGTGTGGAGAGTGTCCATGATACCGTATCGCCATGCGGTATCATAGGCCTTCCCCAGATCGAAAAACACCGTGGCGTAGTGCTGTCTACGAAGGAAAGCCTCGCAGACGGCATTTTCCAGTCAACTAGAGCATCCGACGTGGAGTTGAACTGGCGGACGCCGCACTGTGCGCAAGACAGATGGCCTCCGCTGTCCTCTCGCACACGCAAGAAGTTAGAGAGATTAGGCGGTAACCGTTTGGAGTAGAGTGATCTCTCTCCGTTTTGCGAAAGGCGAGCACAGTAGCGATTTGCCAGGAGTCTGGGACAAGACCTTCCACCCAGATCCTGTTCGAAAAATCTAACAGAAAGTCAATGCCTCGCTCACCTAGGTGTCGAAGCATGGCGTACGGGCATCGTCCGGACCATAGGTGGTGTCCGCGCACGAAGCGAGAGCAGAACGCAACTCACTCACAGTAAACTTGTCGTTGAAAGGTTCTCCTCCTTTGGAGGTAAAGTCCAGCCGGCGGCGTTCCGGGACATCAGACGTGATTAAATGCTGGCAGAGCAGCATCACGGATAGAGAAGGCGGAAACAGCGGTTGCTAAGGATTCCGCCACGGACGCTGGGTCCAAGATTGCGGTCCCATTCTCCCGGAGAACGGAAGGGGGGTCCTGCGAGAAATTTCCCCGAATCCTTTTGACTCGCTTTCACACCTCAGCTAAAGGTCTCTTTCCGTTAATGGAGACACGTTCCCGCCAATAAGAGCGGCAGGCGTGCTTCGAGATATACCGGAACCTAGCCCTAGCCCGACGAAATTCAGCGACAGTGAAATCGTTCGGGCGGCGCTCATAGCGCATGTAGGCATAACGCTTCTGTTTGAGGGCCGTCTCACACTCGGCCGACCACCATGAGAGAGGTCGCGTGCAAAACGGCCAGACGTCCTAGTAATAGGAGTCACGCCCACGGCGATGAGGTTGCCGGGGAAGAACTCAACGGCCTCATCTACCGACCTAAACTCCTCGACTGAGATAGAGAATTCAGTCATTTGCTGAAATGCAGGCCACCGCACCCGCGCCAAGCACCACCGAGGTGATTTCTCAGGCGGCAGTTGCCCTGACACTGATATTTGAATTAGAAAGTGATCAATACCATGGAGGTCATCGACAACCCCCCAATCAAAATCAGGCTGTGCATCCGAAGAGCACAAAGATAGGTCAAGGCAAGAAAATGAAGCAGTTCTCTGAGAGTGATCCGTAAACTCATCCACGTTTAGGACACCCATCTCAAGCTCTTCGATCAGATCGGCAAGTACTTGTCCCTTGGATTTATGGAGTAATCTCCGCAGAGAGGATGCTTGCCGTTCAGATCTCCAAGCAAGAGATAGGGCCTTGGAAACCGTGCCACAACGCGGCGGAAGTCCCCCACGTCGAAGTCAGCTGAGGGTGGAATGTACGCAGAAATGATAGTATACCTTCTATCCAGGTGCAGCTGCAGAGCAACTGCCTCAAAAGAGGTATCTAAAGAGAAAAGAAGAACGGAGACATCATGCTGGGTGTAAACCGCGCATCCCCCAGCCCGGCCATCCCTCGGTGGTGGGGTCACAAGACCCTTATACCCCGGGAGGGCGGGCAGGGGGCACGCGCCTAGCATGGTCTCCTGCAAAAAGATAGCTAACGGGGAACGGGACGAGACGAGCCTCCGCAGCTCCTTTCAGTTGGCCCAGATTCCACGGCAATTCCATTGAAGGAATATGCCCTTCAGGCCTAGCTCAAAGGATACGCGGGGGCGCTCCTCGAACTAAGCACCCTCACGGGAATGGCCGTACGCTTCCCGGGGGCAGATTCCCGGGCGCTGTTGGCCGGACAAATCGCTGTCGCCTTCGAGGACTTATTGGGGGAGATTGGGCTCGCCATGCGAGTCTTTTCCTCCCTCCTCCTCGAAACCTTAGGCGTGGGTTGCGGCTTCGAAGGCGGGGAACCCTCTTTTTGAGGAACCACCGTCTCCGCGCGGCGCGCTCCACCTTTGGGCGTGGGCGAAGGAGATCAATCTCCTTTTTTGCTGTCCTTCTTTCGGGGGACAGCTTTAGGAACCCCCTAGATGGCCTAGCGATCATCTTCAGGGGTGTTGCCTCCTGTGAGTCTAACTACTCGGTGAAGGAGCGTGGCTGTTTCGCCTTACGGGAAATGGTCACGCTGGGGGAAGAGGGGAAAGCCATGGTTTTAGCCGGGGCTGGGTATAAACCATTTTTGCTGCTAGCTTTACCAGGGGAGCGCCCGGGTGTAGTAGAGCCCGTAGAAGGGCTCTGAATGGGCGCGGAAACAACCGTGCTCGTTGGCCTAGATGGGCCAGGATCAGAGGGTGCTTTCCTAACTATTGAGGCATATTACGTCCTAGGCAGAGCCGGGCACGCCAGGACCAAGTCCTTAGCCTCGCGGAATGAGAGTAAATCCTGGACTTGAATGGTCAGGATTTCTTTCTCAAGGAGATATGCATCACATTGCTTAGAAGAAGCGGGGTGTGGCTCTCCGCAATTGACACACTCGGCCACACACGATTTTGGACTAATCGTGTGCGACCTTGGAGCAATTTACACAGACTTCGAGTGACCCCGACTTTGCACGTCTACATGAGCGATTCGTATGGCCGAAGCGGTGACCGTAATAGCCCCGCCGCGGCAGTGGCACGAATGCCTTCACGCGGTAGTGGTTCTAACCGGCACGCACCGACTCAGGGAGCTTGTCACAGTCGAACGTGACGAAGAGTGTAGGGGTGGGTCTCGAGGCCCCTCCCTGTTTTCTCATCGCACGTTCGACCTTTACCGCCCCATGGTTGGCCAGCTCTAGGGTCATGTCTTCAATGGAGTAGTCAACGAATTCCTTCGCATAAACTACCCTTTTGACAAAGTTTGTGGTAGAGTGCGGCGTCACACTCACCGGGGTGCCATGAAGTGTCCGAAGAGCACTTATCTTGGCTGCCTCGGCGGGATTTGCCACATTCGCCAGAAGGCTCCCGTCCGAGAAACGAGTCACCTTTGGCTCTCTACCAATTGAACTCGCTAATCCTCTCCTCTGATGGATCATGGTGCCCTTGGACAACATGGTGCCATCAGTGGAGCGAAGAACGAGGAAGCGTTTTAAAGCCAGCGGGCTCGAAAACGCTAGGTAACCTCTGAATCAAGGGCCCCGATGATATCGAGGATCCCCCCTGTGCACATTTGGTCTTAGTCAGGGGCTCCACAACCGGGGGGCAAAGAAACCCGATGTGCCGATCTTGGTTTGGTCGCTTGCCAAAGTGGCAGCAGACCCATCCGTCCCCGTAGCCCCCGCGGATGGAGAGGAGCCCCGAGTCTTTTTTGTCTTTTTAGTCTTTTTTTTCGTTTTTGGAGAGGAGGGCAGGGAATGAACCCGCTTCTCACCTCCGCCGGAAGAAGCCCCCATGCCAGATTCACCGGGCTTAGCCATGGCATTCTCCGAAATGGAGAATGTCCTGGTAGTCGTGGGGGCACCGGTCAGGGGGGATCTCTAGCTCCTTGTATTGCTTCGGAAACCACAGCCGTTTGAGGAGGACCCTGCATAGGGGTGGATTTGGGTTCGCTGCTTCGCGCCAAGCCCGGATTTACCCCCATGGAAGGCCCTACCGTCAGGAGCTGGGTTCACTCAAGGACTTTGTCTATCTCAGGGGGCGCCTCCTCCTGGCCATGTCCCCCCCCAAGACATCGCAGGTCCCATTCGCAGTATCGTCACTAGTCTTGTGTGGGGAGGCATGGGCCTTGACCCCGGCAAGGTTCAATATTCTTGCTAGCAGGTCTTTTGAGGGAAGAGCCTAAAGGGGTCTCGCTTCCCTCCCCTCCTTAAGGAGGTTTGCCCTACCGAGCCGCTTCGATGTGGAGCGGCTGGCTAAGGGCTGCCTGCTGGCTTTCTTGGCAGTCCCATTGGAAAGAACATAGGGGACTGCAGCTGGTAAGAGGGAGATGCCAGAAAGCACCTCCAGAGAAGACGGTGAGGGGGAGTCCCCTTCACCCGAAGTCGTAGGAGAGGAGTAAGCCTCCTCTCCAGGTGAAGAGATATGGAGGGTCCCCTGTGCAAGCACAGGGGAAACGGGAGCTCCATTTTTTTGCTGGAGCTGCCGGAGGGCGGCTCCGTCGCTGTTTTAGGGGAAGTTGGGGGTTGGGATATTTTTGTTGTTTTTTTTATAGATGGGCATGGTGCCCCTCTTTTTAACACAAAACGCAATAGCTCATCACCTCTTGCAGTTGCCCGCACTGCAAGAGGTGCTTACAGGCTGGCAGAAACAGGCGCCGCCATTTCGGACCACTCATACCGCCTGGTTGCCTGGCAGTCCATCGGCATGGCGGCTCCACCTTAGACACGGCGTAAAAATGGATAGAATGTGAAGAGGAGAGGAAAAGGGATGTGAGGAAGGTTTGGGTGGGGATGAAGCAGGTTGTTAAAAAAACCTATCCTGAACCGGAGCTCAGGAGGTAGGGACTATTGTCCCCTCCCCCCTTAGCCCCGATCTGGGACGGTTGGCTTGAGAAGAAGGTCAGCATCTACTCGGTGAAATTAGCGGCTGACCAGGTACAGTTGTGGGAGAGGTTGTGTGAAAAGAAAGGAAACAAGTGTTTTGAAGGAAGAAAGAGAGGCTAAGCTGGAGCCGGACGGGTTTTTTTTTATGAGCTCATCTGGCGACTGCCTACTTGGGCATTAGTCACCGTATTAAAACTGGCCTAGTTCTAGGCTACTTTAAAATAAAATTAAAGAGAAAAAAAATACAACACCCCAAAAGGGGGAAAGGAAGCAAGCTGGTGCGTCGGGAAGAGGTCCCCCCGGCGCAGGAGCGTGCAACTAAAGGAAAAAAACAAACAAAAAACAAAACAAAAAAAACAAATGCAAAAAAACAATAAAACAAAACAAAAAAACAAACAAATCTTGCTTAAATAATAGGGAGAAGGCCGGCCTCCCCCAAGAAGTCAACAAGTCCACAAGTCAATGTGCACGAATCTGTCCCGAGCACAAGGGACAGGCGGTAGCGACCCCGCCCATCCCGGTACTGGGACAAGTATCGTGCGCGAAGATCACCCAGACTGGGACATTCGACAAGAATGTGCCGAACAGTCTGGGGGACGACGCAGTCGTTGCAATAAGGCGCAGGCGAGCGTTCCATCAAATAGCGATGCCTCACACGAGTGTGGCCGATTCGGAGACGACAGAAAGCAACCTGAAGCCGCCGCGGCATTGGGGGATAGGTCCATGGGAACAGTCGCGGCGCAATGGCACGCAACTTTAAGTTCCCTTCGACCGTCTCCCATCTTCTTTGCCAAGCAGTCCGAAGAGCTGCCCGTATTCCTGCCATGTAGTCAGTGTGAGGAAGAGCGAAACGCTGGTCCGGTCGCTAAGTCCTCGCGGACTCTTTGGCGCCCTCATCGGCGCGCTCATTCCCCGCAATTCCTACATGTCCAGGAACCCAGTAGAAGATAATCTCGACATCTGCCCGGCTTGCCAAAACCGTGGCGTCACAGATATCGCGAACCAGGGGATGCGGAGATTCCAATGCCCCGAGAGCACTCAGGGCACTTTGTGAGTCGCTATAGATCACGATCCGGTCTCCGAACCGGGCACGTCGCGTAATCTCCCCTACCGAGTGGTGTATTGCCACCAGCTCGGCCGTGAAGACAGACGCAGCGCCTGGTAGAGTCCCGCTGAATTCAAACAGAGGGAATACGGCGTGGAAGCCGACCTCGTCTTGGCACTTGGAGCCATCCGTATACACTGGCACGGTACCAGCGTGACAAGATGTGTGCTCCAAAAAGGTCGAACGCAATACTCCTGTTGCAGTACAAGCTTTGGGAGCAGAGGCGTGGCGACAAATAGCCAAATGTGGTACCCTGCAGGGTGTCGTCCTGGGCAGAACCAGGGGCGCCACCGGCCCGAGAGCTATATCTACCTCTCGGAGGAGTTCCCTGGCCCTAAATCCAAAGGGCTTTGGGTATGACTGGCGTCTCCCGGCGGCATAGGCACCATCGAGATCAGCTGCGGATGCAGTGAGAGCTGTTGGTGATTGAGGGAGGCACCGGGCTCGCGCGTACAGGCAAGTGATGCACTGCACGCGGCGTAAAGCGAGTGGCATCTCCCCAGCATCAACCAACAGGCTCTCAATGGCTGAAGTGCGGAAGGCACGGGTCGCAAGGTGAAGGCCGGTGTGGTGGATCGAATGCACCTTCCGCAATAAACGCTCGGCTGCGGATGCATAAAACTCGCATCCGTAGTCGCGCTTCGAGCGAACAAAAGATCGATAAAAAAGTAAGGCAGTAGCCCTATCAGCGCCCCAAGCGCTGAACGTCACGGAACGGAGAATGTCCATGGCGCGGGTACAAGAGACCCTAAGGCTGCGAAGATGAGCCACCCAGGTGAGGCGTCGGTCGAATACAAGACCAAGGAAACGGTGCGACTCAACCACATCCAGGCGCACCCCATTAAGAAACAAATCTGGGTCGGGGTGAAGCCGTGGATGGCGGTAGAAGTGCACCACCTTAGTGTTGGCCTAAAGAAAACCGAAACCTGTGCGCTTCGGCATAGCGAGAGACGTGGTTCAATGCCTGTTGGAGTCGACGCTCCAGAGTTGGCATCTATGCCGCGCCAAAAGAGATCAAAAGGTCGTCAGCGTAGAGCGTAGCGAGAACATCTTCCGGCAGCACCAAGGTGATGCCGTTGATGCTCAGGGCAAAGAGTGTGACACTGAGGACACTTCCCTGCGGGACACCCTCTTCCTGCTCCTTTGGGCTGGAGAGGGCTTCCCCACCCGTACGCGGAATCGACGATCTCGCACAAATTCAGATATAAACATTGGGAGGCGTCCCCTTGGCCCCATCTTGTGGAGAGTCTCCATGATACCGTATCGCCATGCGGTATCATTGGCCTTCTCCAGATCAAAAAACACCGTGGCGTAGTGCTGTCTACAAAGGAAAGCCTCGCAGACGGCATTTTTCATTCGGAGCAGAGCATCCGACAAGGAGTGGAACTTACGGAAGCCGCACTGTGCAAAAGACAGATGGCCTCCGCTGTCCAGGAAATAGGCTAATCTAACATTTACCAATTTCTCCATCAACTTGCACACGCAAGAGGTTAGAAAGATTAGGCGGAAACCGGTCGGAGTAGAGTGATCTCTTCCCGTCTTGCGAAAGGCGAGCACAGTAGCGATTCGCCAGGAGTCTGGGAGAATACCTTTCACCCAGATCCTGTTTGAAAAATCTAACAGAAAGGCCATGCCTCACTCACCCAGGTGTCGAAGCATGGCATACGGGACATCGTCCGGACAATGGGCGGTGTCTGCGCACGAAGCGAGAGTGGAACGCAACTCACTTACAGTAAACTTGTCGTTGAAGGGTTCTCCGCCTTTGGAGGTAAAGTCCAGCCGGCGGCCTTCGGCGACATCACGAAGTACATTGATAGCTGTCGGAGCAGCATCACGGTTAGAGAATGCGGAAAAAGCGGTCGCTAAGGATTCCGCCGCGGACGCGGGGTCCGAGATTGCGGTCCCATTCTCCTGGAGAACGGGAGAGAGGTCCTGCGAGAACTTGCCCCGAATCCTTTTGACTCGCTTCCACACCTCAGCTAAAGGGGTCTTTCCGTTAAGTGAAGACACGTATGCCCTCCAAGAAGAGCGGCGGGCGTGCTTAAAAATATACCGAAACCTAGCCCTAGCCCGACGAAATTCAGCGACAGTGAAATCGTTCGGGCGGCGCTTATAGCGCATGTAGGCATAACGCTTCTGTTTGAGGGCCGTCTCACACTCGGCCGACCACCATGGGAGTGGTCTGCGTGCAAAACGGCCAGACGTTCTAGGAATAGTAGTCAGGCCCACGGCGATGAGGTTGCCGGAGAAGAACTCAACGGCCTCATCTACCGACCTAAACTCCTCGACTGAGATAGAGAATTCAGTCATTTGCTGAAATGCAGGCCACCGCGCCCGCGCCAAGCACCACCGAGGTGGTCTCTCAGGCGGCAGTTGCCCTGAAAATGATATTTGAATGGGAAAGTGATCACTACCATGGAGGTCATCGACCATCCCCTAATCAAAATCAGGCTGTGCATCCAAAGAGCACCAAGATAGGTCAAGGCAAGAAAATGAAGCATTTCTCTGAGAGTGATCCGTAAACTCATCCACGTTTAGGACACCCATCTCAAGCTCTTCGATCAGATCGGCAAGGACTTGTCCTTTGGATTTATGGAATAATCTCCCCAGAGCGGATGCCTGCCGTTCAAATCTTCAAGCAAGAGATAGGGCCTCGGCAACCGTGCCACGACGCGGCGGAAGTCCCCCGCGTCGAAGTCAGCTGACGGTGGAATTTACGCAGAAATGATAGTATACCTCCTATCCAGGTGCAGCTGCACAGCCACTGCCTCAAAAGAGGTATCTAAAACGAAAGGAAGAACGGAGACATCATGCCGGGTGTAAACTGCGCATCCCCCAGCCCGGCCATCCCGCGGTGGCGGGGTCGCAAGACCCTTATACCCCGGGAGGGCAGGCAGCGGGCACGCGCCTAGCATGGTCTCCTGCAAAAAGATAGCTAACGGGGAACGGGACGAGACGAGCCTCCGCAGCGCCTCCCAGTTGGCCTGGAGTCCACGGCAATTCTATTGAAGGAATATGCCCTCCAGGCCTAGCTCGGAGGAGACGCGGGGGCCCTCCTCGAATTGAAGACCCTCACGGGAATGGCCGTACGCTTTCCGGGGGCAGAACCCCGGGCGCTGTTGGCCAGACAAATCGCTGTCGCCTTCAGGACTTTTTGGGGGAGATTGGGCTTGCCATGCGAGTCTTTTTCTCCCTCCGCCTCGAAACCTTAGGCGGGCGTTGCGGCTTGGAAGGTGGGGGGCCCTCTTTTTCGAGGAACCACCGTCTCCGAGCCACTCTCTCCACCTCGGGGCGTGTGCGAAGGGGCCGAAGCTCCTTTGTTGCTGTCCTCCTTTCGAGGAACAGCTTTAGGAACCTCGGAAGATGGCCTAGCGACCATCTTCAGGGGTGTTGCCTCCTGTGAGTCTAACGACTCTGTGGAGGCGCGTGGCCGTTTCGCCTTTTGGGAAACGGTCACGCTGGGGGAAGAGGGGGGAGCCCTGGTTTTAGCCGGGGCTGGGTGTGAACCCTTTTTGCCGCCAGCTTTACCAGGGGAGCGCCCGGGTGTAGTAGAGCCCGTAGAAGGGCTCTGAATGGGCGCGGAAACAACCGTGCTCGTTGGCCTGGATGGGCCAGGAGCAGAGGGTGCTTTCCTAACTATTGAGGCATATGACGTCACAGGCAGAGCCGGGCGCGCCAGGACCAAGTCCTTAGCCTCGCGGAATGAGAGTCGATCCTGGGCCTGAACGGCTATGATTTCTTTCTTAAGGAGATATGCACCACATTGCTTCGAAGAAGCAGGGTGCGCCTCTCCGCAATTGTCACACTTGGCCACACACGATTTGGACTTATCGGGTGCAACCTTGGAGCAATTTACACAGACTTCGGTCTGACCCCGATTTTGCACGTCTACATGATCAATTCGTATGGCCGAATCGGTGACAGTAATAGCACTGCCGTGGCAGTGGCACGAATGCCTTCACGCGGTAGCGGTACCAACCGGCACGCACCGACTCAGGGAGCTTGTCACAGTCGAACGTGACGAAGAGTGTAGGGGTGGGTCTCGAGGCCCCTCCCTGTTTTCTCATCACACGTTCGACCTTTGCTCGCCCAATGGTCGGCCAGCTTTAGGGTGATGTTTTCAATGGAGTAGTCAACGAGTTCCCTCGCATAAACTACTCCTTTCACAAAGTTCATGGTAGAGTGCGGCGTCACACTCACCGGGGTGCCATGAAGTGTCCGAAGAGCACTTATCTTGGCCGCCTCGGCATGATTCGCCGCATTCACCAGAAGGCTCACGTCCGAGAAACGGGTTACCTTCGGCTCTCTACCAATTGCACTAGCTAATCCTCTTCTCTAATGGGTCATGTTGCCCTTGGACAACATGGTGCTATTAGTGGAGCGAATAACGAGGAAGCGTTTGAAGCCAGCGGGCTCGAAAACGCCAGGTAACCTCTGAATCATGGGCCCCGATGTCATCGAGGCTCCGCCCTTTGCATTCTTGGTGTTAGTCTTAGTCAGGGGCTCCGCACACGAGGGGGTAGAGGGGCCGAATGTGCCGATCTTGGCTTGGTCGCCTACCAAAGTGGTAGCAGACCCATCCGTCCCTGCAGCTCCCGCGGATGGAGTGGAGCCCCGAGTCTTCTTCGTCTTTTTAGTCTTTTTAGTCTTTTTCTTTTTAGGAGAGGAAAGCGGGGAATGAACCCGCTTCTCACCTCCGCCGGCAGAAGCCCCCATGCCAGATGGGCCAGCCTCAGCTAGGTCCCTCTCCGAAATGGAGAAGGTCCTGTTAGTCGTAGGGGCACCTGTCGGAGGAGATCCCTCCTCTCCTTTTACTGCCTCGGAGCCTTCGGACATTTGAGAAGGACCTTGCATAGGGGCGGATTCGGGTTCGGCGCTTGGCGCCGAGCCTGGATCCCCCCCCATGGAAGGCCCTACCGTCTGAGGTTGGGTCTCCTCAAGGACCATGTCTATCACAGGAGGGGCCTCCAGTTGGCTATCCCCTCCCAGGACATCGCAGGTCCCCTTGGCAGTGTCGCCAGTCTTGTGTGGGCAGGCACAGGCCTTGACCCCTGCAAGGTTTAAAATTCTTGCCAGCAGGTCTTTTGAGGGAAGCGACCGAAGGGACCTGGCTTCCCTCTCATCCCTAAGGGGGTTTGCCCTACCGAGCCGCTTGCACGAGGGGCGGTCGGCAATGGGCTGCCTGCTGGCTTTCTTGGCAGTCCCCTTAGAAATCAAAGGAGGGACTCCTGCTGGAGATAGGGAGGTGCCCGAAAGCACCTCCAAAGAAGGGGGTGAGGGGGAGTCCCCTACACCTGTAGGCGTAGGAGAGGAGTAAGCCTCCTCTCCTGTTAAAGAAGTATCGAGGGTCCCCTGCGCAAGCACAAGGGGGGAGGCCTCCATTTTCTCGGTGGAGCTGCCCGAGGGCGGCTCCGTAGATGTTTTGGGGGAAGTTGAGGGTTGGGGTTTTTGGTTTTTTTCATACATGGGCATGGTGACCCTCTTTTTAATACGGGACCCAATAGCTCATCACCTCTTGCAGTTGCCCGCACTGCAAGAGGTGCTTACAGGCCCAACAGAGCCGGGTGCCGCCATTTGGGACCCTTTCTCCCGCCTGATGGGCTGGCAGTCCTTCGGCATGGCGGCTCCACCTTGAACACGACGTAAAAAAGATAGATTTTGAAGACGAGAGGAAAATGGATGTGAGGAAGGTATGGGTGGGGATGAAGCAGGTTGTTAAAAACCAGCCACCCCAGACCGGAGCTCAGGGGTTAGGGAATATTGTCCCCTCCCCCCTTAGCCCCGATCCGGGACGGTTGGCTGAGAAGAAGGTCAGCATCTACCCTGGGAAATTAGAGGCTGACGAGAGAAAGTTGTGGGAGATGTTGTATGAAAAGCGACGAGGTAGGATAGAAATACAGGCTATCATTGGGCATGGTGACCCTCTTTGTTTTACGGGACGCAATCGCTCACCACCTCTTGCAGTAGCCCGCACTGCAAGAGGTGTTTACAGGGCCGGCAGAGCCAGGTGCCGCCATTTGGGACCCTTCCTCCCACCTGATGGGTTGGCAGTCTTTCGGCATGGCGGGTCCACTTTGAACACGGCGTAAAAAAGATAGATTTTGAAGACGAGAAGAAAATGGACGTGAGGAAGGTATGGGTGGGGATTAAGCAGGTTGTTAAAAACCAACTACCCTAGACCGGAGCTCAGGGGTTAGGGAACATTGTCCCTCCCCCCCCCCCCAGCCCCGATCCGGGACGATCCGCTGAGAAGAAGGTCAGCATCTACTTTGGGAAATAAGAGGCTGACGAGAGATATTTGTGGGAGAGGTTGTGTGAAAAGCGACGAGGTAGGATAGGAATACAGGCTATCTGAAGGAAGGAAGAGAGGCTAAGCTGGTACCGTACGGGGCGCTGGATCCCGTCAGAACGGCGTCCAGGATGGCAAATCGCCGCACGCCTTACGGGGGAGGTGCCCGAAAGCACCTCTAGAGAAGGGGGTGAGGGGGAGTTCCCTGCACATGTAAGCGAAGGAGATGAGTAAGCCTCCTCTCCGGTTAGAAAAATATAGAGGGTCCCCTGCGCAAGCACAGGGGGAGGGACCTCCATTTTTTCGGTGGAGCTGCATGAAGGCAGCTCTGTTGGTGACATAGGGAGAATTAAGGGGAGATTTTTTTTGTTTCTCATCATTGGGCATGGTGACCCTCTATATTTCACGGGATGCAATCGCTCACCACCTCTTGCAGTTGCCCGCACTGCAAGAGGTGCTTACAGGCCCAACAGAGCCGGGTGCCGCCATTTGGGACCCTTTCTCCCGCCTGATGGGCTGGCAGTCCTTCGGCATGGCGGCTCCACCTTGAACACGACGTAAAAAAGATAGATTTTGAAGACGAGAGGAAAATGGATGTGAGGAAGGTATGGGTGGGGATGAAGCAGGTTGTTAAAAACCAACTACCCTAGAGCGCAGCTCAGGGGTTAGGAAACATTGTCCCCTTCCCCCCCAGCCCCGATCCGGGACGGTCCGCTGAGAAGAAGGTTAGCGTCTACCCTGGGAAATTAGAGGCTGACGAGAGAAAGTTGTGGGAGATGTTGTATGAAAAGCGACGAGGTAGGATAGAAATACAGGCTATCTGAAGGAAGGAAGAGAGGCTAAGCTGGTACCGGACGGGGCACTGGATCCCGTCAGAACGGCGTCCAGGATGGCAAATCGCCGCACCCCTTACGGAGGAGGTGCCCGAAAGCACCTCCAGAGAAGGGGGTGAGGGGGAGTTCCCTGCACCCGTAAGCGAAGGAGATGAGTAAGCCTCCTCTCCGGTTAGAGAAATATGGAGGGTCCCCTGGTTAAGCACAGGGAGAGGGACCTCCATTTTTTCGGTGGAGCTGCATGAAGGAAGCTCCGTTGGCATTGTGACCCTCTATATTTCCCGGGATGCAATCGCTCACCACCTCTTGCAGTTGCCCGCACTGCAAGAGGTGCTTACAGGCCCAACAGAGCCGGGCGCCGCCATTTGGGACCACTCCTCCCGCCTGGTGGCCTGGCAGTCCGTCGGCATGGTGGCTCCACCTTGAACACGGCGTAAAAAAGATAGATTTTAAAGAGGAGAGGAAAAGGGATGTGAGGAAGGTATGGGTGGGGATAAAGCAGGTTGTTAAAAGCCAACCACCCCAGACCGGAGGTGGGTTTGAAGAGAGATTCATTAAAAAAAGTGTTAACTCTGAAATTGTTAGGAGTGCGAGGGAACGGAATTCACCGGAGGTCATCTAAAACGTGAATTCCAATATTAGCACAACTGATACTTTCGTTGCTAGAGCCATTCCTCATATATAAATGAATGTGTGGGTGGGTGGAGCTTCATTAACAATCTTCCTCGGAAAGATTAATCTGTAATTCTTTATCTTACTATCTTAAATGGTGAGACTAGATACCACTGAAATTTCACAGAATAAGGAATAAATGAATCTATTCTACTTTAAATTCGAGAAGTTGGGATGTAGCCAATTTCCTCATCCTTTCTAAACATTGTGATAAATTTGTTGCAGCAAAGTTTTACCATAGGAAACGAAGATTCGTTAAGGGCCAAGAGATTGCAAATTTTTCTTCTTCTGTACTATGACACTGTTCGAAATAATGATTAATGTTCAATTTCTATTCGAGTATCAGTTATTCCAGTGAATAACAATTATATTCAGACAAATATACCAATTAGTTCTTGAGACATTTGCTGGATATATTTCTGCAATGAATATCAGTATTTATACACTTATAGAATAAATGATTCATTTTCGTTTTCCTCCTAAGTAATCAGTGATCCGATGTTTGGTGTAGATGAAAATGAGAATTAGTTCAGGATATTCAAATGAAAGTGCTTTCTTTTAATGTGTGTGAGAGAAAAAGAAGTGTCATGGTTATCTTTGCGGACGAAAAGTATGTCCCAAGAACAAAGCCAACTTTTGTCTAAACCAAAGTTCTTTTATATTAGAAATATGGTAAAAGTTTAAATGAATTAAACACAAATTAGACGTTTTTAAATAGTATGAAGTTAAATATAGGTTTATTACTAAAGGTTTCTTAACTGGGTAGATTAAGTATGTAAAGCAGTCATGTCCAAAAGATTACAAATAAATTTCGGGAGTGGAAAAGTCTAAGGACACAAATGGATATTTTTGTGCCTAGACTAATTTATGTCACTCCGTTCACAATATTATGTTTCAAATATATGTGAATATTCATTTTCCCAATACATCTACAACATTTGAAGGTTAAAAAATATGGCTAAAATCCTAATCAGCGCTTGAACTTACGCACAAAACTCAAGAAATCAAAATAAACCACATCGTTTATACAAAGTTTTATTGGAACGAGGGTGCGCCTGCCAAGGCCCCCGCTCTCCAGCGCCCCGCACGTTCACTTTTCCTCTTTATTTGCTTATTATTAGTTTTTCTCTTCTCTTTCAATCCATTTGTTTCACCGCCAGGATAAAAGCGATGGAAAGAGCTCCCCAAAGCGAAATGAAGAAGCAGAGACAAAGATAAAAATGATTAGCTACGTTGGGCATTTTAGGGACTTGAGGCATTTATGGAGAACTTTGAAGAGGCAAGTAGCTAATAAATAGTCCTGAACGCATTTTGGACCTAGTTATATTACAGAGGCCCGCTTTTTAGATCGTGATCACGGATGTACATACTTATTGGTCTTTATTCCAGAGTTTATTATGAAGGATATTGATCGTGTAATAATTTACACTTTATCGCGCGTGATAATAAATAAAGATGTCTGTAACGCAATTTTTATTTTGCATTTTTTTTCATTTTTCTTAACAGGAAAGCTCTAGCGTGGTTCCATCTGACCAGAGAATACTCTTGTTAATATTCTCTCTGGCAAATTGTAGTCGAGTTTTTAGACGTTTTCAAATATGTTATGTTATGAGATTACTATGCTTTATGCCCAGAAGAATTTAACATTCAACTAACTGTCGTCTTGTTTACATGTATGCTACTACTTTCCACTTGAGCGTGAGTCATTCGTGGAATTTTATCAACTTCTCTGATCAACTTTTGCCTTGTTTTCACCGAAATCTGTGCATGGCGTCCAGAGCGAAGGGAGTTACAAGTTGATCCGGTGCACCGGAACTTGAAAATTACAATGTACATAGACGGTGGATTTTGGCACATTGAGTTGTTCAGCAATGTTTCGCAACTTTTATTTTATGGTAAAAATACATGAATTGGTGCAGTATAAATATATTAGAGCAAAATGATCTTAATAAAGTTTACAATGCATCGAAAAAAATTTCCCTAAAGTAAACCAATTCGATCACAAAAAGTGTACATTACCAAAATAAGTGCAATTTCCTAGTGTACATGATAATAAATATTTAGGGACACAATAATAGCACAAAAATAGCGTGAGACAGTATTAAAAGGAAAATAGTAAATAACCAAATTTAGTATTTTTAAAGAAATTTTTCCACTTTTTCGTTGGGAAACTACAGTTATTGCTGCATTATATGCCCTTTTTTACTATTTTACTCTTAATAAATTTAATATTCCAACTTCGAGGGAATGCCCAGCCGCACCTGAGAACAATACCTTATCTGCCCATAAGCCTAACTCAATCTGGCGAGGTCGGCACATGGGGCGAAACGGAGGGAGGGGGGGTGAGCCTCCTTGGTTAAATATTGACTCGGGTGAGACGATAACGCGCCCGGTTTTAAGGCGAAGATGCACGTGGGTAGCAACGTGTTTCTAAACAACATGGGATAGCGGTTGAAATTAAGCGGCCTCAAACCGTTCTATCACACCTATGCATACATATAGGTTTTATGAAAATAAATCTTTACCTTTAATGAGTATACGCGTTCTTTTGAGTTATGTATCATTAAAATTCCTCCACGTTTTCTTCTAACCATGATGGTTGTATCGGCCGGAGAAACTCCTTTAGGAGGCTACCTGGCTCCAAAAGTGGCAGCCTTCATACCCGTCTTGTCTCATAACTAACACCCTTATTTCATAGAGCTTATCTAAAATGGTGCAATTTGAAGATTTATGTAGCATCGCATTTAGTTGTGTCGCGACTCAGGGCTGCCGATTTATGGCCCTCGACTCAACGGTTGTTATATGTTTGTTCCTGTTTTTCTGTTTAATGCGCGTGAAACCATAGGGTCATAAGAACACTTAAAGCCAAACCAGAATAAAATTCAAAATGCAATCAGTGATGGGCCGTACTAGAAAGTACAATATGAGGTGATAAAAATAACCGTGTTTCAGAAAGGGGGATGAGGCCTTTCCTCCAGCATTGATATGCATCAATGCAGTAAAAGATTAATATGACGAACCAATGACTCCTTTGAATATTTGGGGATATAAAATATATTTAAATATGACCTTAAACTCTGCCTTTTTTAGGGAATCAAAGATTAATTTAAGGGGAAAGTCTTCACATAACAATATATTTAAGAATAATCTATGTTAAGTATTTTGCAATCTTCTTTTAGGGGTAAATTGTAGCGAGAAGTGTTTGGGCAAAGTACTTAAGACTCTGTAGCAAAAATTACTCGGTGCCCGTCATTGGTGCCATTTACGTTCACTGCGAAACGATAAAAACTCGGTGATCGTAACACTGAACCTGTTCGAGAGTGGTTACCAAATCTTCGATCTGCGACCTTCAATCAACCTCAAGCGACCATTAAAGGAGGAAGGGTAAAGTCCATTGGCCCTCGCATGTGCAAGTCTCGCCACAGATATTAAACAAGATTAGGATAATATTTTAATTGACTACAACTCCACGCATTTTACGTCTTCCTGGGGAAGGTGGGGACTTCTGACAGCATGAGTTCCGTCAACCTCTGACGCAACGAGTTAAGACCTTAATGTAATCTCCAAAAAAACACTTCCAGAAGGGTTCACGCAACTCCACCATTAACGCGACTAAACCTCACACGCATTTTTTTCTCCTATCCTAGACGCGACCCTTCAGCCAGATACTGAAATGCACCTAAAGATTAGTGTCGTGGTTTACAGCCAAGTACGGATGTACGTTTGATTCGTACATGAGTTAATCCGTTCCACTTTTCTCTAAGAGTGCTCTAATTTAATTCTTTAACCAGGGAGGTTTCGTATTATATATATATATATATATATATATATATATATATATATATATATATAATACAAAACCTCCCTGGTTAAAGAATATATATTATATATATATATATATATATATATATATATATACGAATGCACTTTCACACGGAATGAGGAATAACAAAATGAATAATCCTTCGTATTCGTTTACCTTTGACTCAAAGTGTGTCGACAGTTGGGTAACCTTGAAAGTGGACTGCCTGGGCGTTTTTGAATGCGGACATAATCGATGAGGCGAGAAGGGTTAGGAAACCAGCTGATGCTTCTCACTGGGTGGTTGAGGCGAGTGACGATGCTTCTCTCGACTTGAAGATGTAAGCGAGGGGATCTTGGATGAATGCAAGTTATCTCGAGCCCTATGTTACCAATTCTGGCTTCTCTACGATGAGACTTAACCAAGATGTGAATCTCTTCTCGAATGGGAATAGACTTTGGTCTTTCTCAATCCTAGGGGTATCTCTGCTTTTTCAGAAAACTGAGATAGGTGATTTTCTCTGGACGAGAATGGTAGGTGAGTTGGTCTAGAGACCACTGGTCTGCTCTTCTAAGCGACCAACGGAACAGCCGCGGGAGGGTAAGACCCGCTTGGTTCCAACTATGTTCTTTATTCCCTGTTTGACTTGGGGACTCTTCTTCTTCTCTCGATGGCTACGCGAATTCTCTTCCAAATCTCACGATCAAAATATGTACGTCGATTATCCACTGGGGGAGGGGAGACTAGGGAGTTTAGGAGGGGCAAACCCTCAATCGTTAACAGTTAAGCTCCTCTCCTAGGGCAAAAATTTTAAGCTGTGACACTTCGCCCCTGGCTTTGAAATAGGATGGCACATTTACGGCTGTTTGTTACTTTTGTGCTTAAAGAGGATCATTAAAGGTGATCATACCAAGATTTGTTCACTCCTGAGTGTACTGCATTTCATCGAACTGTGGATAAAATAATGTGGCCAAGAGGGCCGGATGTGCCCTTAATTTGTCTGAGCGCATCTTGTAAAACCTTTTTGAGTCTTCTCGTATATAAATGACATTGATGTATTTACTAGACCACGGAACATACATTTCATACCTAAAACAATTCTTCGATCATTTACTTGCTTATGAGTTAGAATTAACAACTCCTAAATTTAAAGTGGGTGTGGAAAACATAGAAGTCCACAGCCATCTGCGAACGAACAAGGACACTCAACGGAAAGGATATAATAGAGACGACGAAATAATTCTCCCCACTGACGTCTGACAAATTCCTTAGAGAAATTTGTTTTTTTTTTTAAATTCCATCGAAAACATCTGAAAGACGTTACAGCAATCCTAGCTCACCTAAATAAGGTTCAAGGCTACACACAAACAGAACAAATCTTTAAATTGGCCCATATAGCTAACACCGCGAAGGCGAAAGCGGTCGTAAAAAATCACCCATTAGTTAAGGTACCCATTGGAATTATACGGGATTCAAATAGTTTGGGGTGTGGGAGCCTCTTGTAAAATTAAGAAATAAATTGCTTCCAATTACTTTTTTTCTCAAGTTATAAACCGTTGAACAGAAAAACCTCATTTCTTTTTCTCTCATGGGCTCTGTTTGGTGTTTGAAGCGGTGAGAAAGAACTTTTCCCTGCTTAAAGGGTGAGATGTAACTAACCCTAAGGCCACGAAGCTTAGATTTTGCTGGAAGGCTCAATGTCCACTCAGTTACTTGCCATACAGTTGGACATTAATTTGCTGTTCATAGCCGAAGAAAATTGATCGAAGAAGGTGGGAGACTGATTGTTTCAACCCTATTTACGTTATCCTCCGCCCCCAAAATAGATTTTTTTTCTCACCCCAACAGCGCTGTTGTTTTAAATCAATCACTACAAATTCCTCGAAGCCCTCTCAGCTTATAACAATATTCTCTCCTCTCAGGCACCCATGGTATCTGCAATCACGGCGCTCTCGATACTTTTTTACGAGATCGCTTTTTGCGCACTTAAAACGGAATCAAAAAGTTACTCCGGTTTAGAAAAAATAATGGCAGGAGGCCACAAATTGTGAGCTTTTATCTCTCTCCCCCTATCTGGAGCCAACCTTTATAATCAAGCTTCCCTAAGTCAGATGGGTGTGTTTGTTCCTGATTCATTTAAAGGCATTTCTTTTATGTTTTACACAGAATGGCAAATTCTAGAGTCAGGGCCAGTCTCTCACTCGTAGGAAAACATTTTGTATAGCCATCAATGCGTATGGATCTCTTATACATACTTGCATATCAATCCAGCCAGAACGCAGGATAAAATTAACAAACGCACTATTAATAATATCCACCACTTGATGTACAATCTTTTATCATACATATGCACATTTCAAGTCTTCATCCTCAATTTAATTGATTTAACTATTTATTATCAATCTTAGATAGATAGCAAAAAGGTTATAAGTTCTATGAATTGAGGAAGACTCATTTCGTACATTGGGAGTAACTTTCACTTCATTTCTTTCTTTATTTTATCAGATCCCATGCAGTACGCTCATTTATCGATCGCCGTATAACGCAAGAGGTAATTTGCCTGCTAAGGCTGATAGTTTGAATTCACCTGCTCAAGTAGCTAATTACACTTCTTTGACCTTTGCAACTTTCTATGTGCATGCTTAAACCTTCCACAATTCAGGAATCTATAAAAGTACAAATAAACGAATAATTTGACCCTCGTTAGTTTGGATTTATGTTCCTTATTTACAAATGTGGCGCCTGCGATGTTCTTTTCGTTCTGGTTGATAAATTACAAAACGAAGATCATAATGGCCCTGTTAGTATTTTTACTCGCGTGCGAGTCAGGTTGCGTGCGAGTCAGGTTTCTCGGTGTATACATATATATACATACATAAAATTCATACCATAATACCATCCCCTATCTTACGATAGGATGCATGATAAATGAGAGAGACTCTCCACATCACTCTCTGGGTCCTCTCGGAGGGCCAAAAACCATACAGAGGAAAGGTTTGGAAAAAGTTTTCGGATCCTTGAGTAGTGCACTAGTTAGACTTATTGACATCCAAAATGGTTGCTTGGCCAATTGCGCGAGGGAGGCCGACTGTAAAGTATTGACCTCAAGCAAAGCCATTGAATGCCTGAAGACTATTAACTTGAAACCGACCACACCGCCACAAATTAGAACCCACCTTAGCTTAATCTGTAGGTGCCTCGATTCCTGTGCCGGGAGCCACTCGGCAGATGGGATTAAACACGAAATTGAAAGGAACCACCAATGGGCAAAGGTATCCGAGGTAATAAAACTCAAACATTCCACGCACGTCTTTAAGGTTGTATTCGAGGACACGGCTATGGCTAAAAAGGTTAAGAAAAAAGGTTTGCTTTTCGTCAACGTAAGAGTCTGCTCAGAGCAGATGGAACGTGAGAAGTTTGTCGACTTACAAATGTGCTTTCCTTGCTATATGTTTGGTAAACACACGACTTCCAAGTGCCCAGAAAAATATCTTACGCTATGCTCTATCTGCCTCTGCCGTGACTGTAAAAGTACCCCCCCTAAAGGCTTAAACTATAAAGGCCCCCACTGAACTATCTCTATGGCATGTCCGGTTAAAAAGCATGAAGTTCAAAAACAAAACTAAATAAAACGCGACACAGAAGAGAAAAGGCCAATTTGACCTATGCTAAAGTAGCCAAAGCCGTCATTCACGAGACTAACAACAAGAAGACATACCTCCACATTGCAAACGAATACTCAACCAAAATAATGTGCTGCATATACTATGCACTTATTGCCAACATTACTCACTTAGGTACCTTTGCCACGGAGGTGAATCGCATGCACGTTAAGAACGGGCTGCAAGACATGTGGTTTCTGTACCACGCACCCTCAGGAGGTTAAGAGAATAAACGTAGCCCCTCAGTAGCAAGAAACGTGCCAAAAAGCACCCACGCCACAAAACACAGCCAACACACGTGATCCCCGTCTCAATAAACCTAAGGTAACACAAACAGCAAAACAGGCGCCACTTTCACCCAGTAAAGACACCATCGATACAAACATAACGCAAAATCTCACACCCAACAAGGAAGCAGAGCAATCCAAGGAGGCCAGGTCTCCACGAGCAAGAAAATATTTCTAAAACCTGCGGCCCAATTTCAACCTACTCTTTATCGCAAGGGGGAGAACACCAGTTAAAATATCATGTGAGAGGTTTCAACCTCAAATTCTATACCCCCGAATCGGCTCTCTTTTCAACCAAAATCGATTCCCGCAAAGTAGCTGAAGGTCTTAAGATCGGAAGATACAAGTGGGAATGCTCAGACAAGGTTCGCGAGCGGCATGTTGAGGATACCCTGGCTAAAATCATGGTAAAATTGACCATGGACTAATTCCACACAATTACGGACACGGAATACAGGAAGAAAAGAAACGACAGGGAGCGCACCCGGCTAGTACACCTCGTGGGGCTAAAGTAGATTCCGAATAAACGTCTACTTTAATTCCACATACTGGAGAACCAACATTACACAAAATGACAGACAGAATTGCAATTATACATATGAATGTCGATGGGTGGGACGGTAAAGGTTCCATATATGGCAATATTATTTGACAGAGTGACCCTGACACAATACTTATTTCTGAACACGGAATGACCGCGCAAAAACAGTTAAAATTATAACAATACGACGTCATTAGCAAGAATCATAGCCAGACACGGTATGACCGCTAAGCAATAGCCGTCAAACAAGGACTAAAATACACGACACTGGAGGACCTAGATGAATCATAGCTTGCCATTGAAGTAAGTGTTGCCCTAGGGGGACTGGTCCTGGCCACGGAGCACCAACCCCCAAACATGGTTATTTGCCCATGCACAACCTCTTGCAGATATTTAGCCACAAGAAAAATGTAATTTTTGCCGGAGATCTGAATGCAAGATGTGCTGCGGCAGGAGATATATATATCTCCTACGACGATTCAGGCAGAAACATCGAAGTAGTACTTGATAGACAATAGATGACAAGGATCGGAGCAGAATTCCCGATGTAAATAACGGAAAGAGCAGCAACGAAACCTCATAGTCCTATCTAGCATCATGTTTCCTTACAGTTACTACATTGAACCGGGCCCCATCATTCCAAGCGACCACCAGGCTATCAAAATTACAGTAGAAGTAAATCCCATTCAAATTGAAATCCCAGAACACAAAAGCTACAAGCAAACGAACTGGAAAAGCTATAGAAATTTCCTCCTAAATTATATCCCCGACCCTATATTTGATGCCAATTTAGAAAAGATAGATGAGGAGCTGGATAAAATCACTGACTTTCTAATAAAAGCCGATCAAAATAGCATTCCCCGTATGAATTATAAAACCCTTCTAGCTCCCCCCCTAGACCCCTGTCATGAGAACCCTGGCCCAAGAATATAGAGACTTGTCCAATGTAATAGCGCCGATAGGCCCCAAACACAATGCTCACAGAAGACTAAGACAAATTAAAGACTAACTCCAGACACTAATTACGGTTCAACAAATACTCATCCTGGGACGGCCTAATAGAAAGACTACATAGAAAGAGACTCACTCGTTCTGGCAGATGGTTAAACTTCTTAAAGGAAAACCTCTACAAATAAAAATGACAATCATTCACGGTGGCCAAAATATTAACGAGACTGGAGAGATTGAAGAAAGGGTTAGGAATTTTATAGTCTTCAATCTTCAAAATTAACCAAGAAGAAAATGACAATTACGACCTCTAATTCGAAACTGACGTAACCCAACAGCTAAACACACAAATACACAAATTCTATCATCACCACTGTGTGTTGCAGAAAAGAGTGATGGAGGACTATGGTAGAAAAAAACTGCCCTAGAACTCTCAGTTACTCTAAAATCCTTTCCTCAAAGAGCACCGAGTACTACGGCGCTGACCCGTTAGAATTTTATCCAGGCCCCGCTTAACGTTTGGAGTGACCTTCTTAACATCATGAATGCCTCTCTGAACACGGGCTATTCCCTCGATCAGTGGAAAGTGGCTAAGATGATTTTTATCCTGCCAGTTTTCGACCAATATCTCTCCTATAATTTGCTGGCAAAATCTTCGAGAAGATATTGACTAATATAGTCAACTCTTTTCTCGATGAAGCCAACTTGCATAACAAGCAGCGACACGGCTTCAGAAGGAAAGAGGGACTGACACGCTACTAGCGGTTGTCACCGAAAAGCTTGCAAAGATCAAGGCAGAAAAAAGGCATGCTGACCTCTGCGATGTCAAAAAAGCTTTTGATAAGGTTTGGAAGAGAGGACTACAATTAACGACCCTTCAAGTAGGCCTCAACCCCATTCTTGAGAGGATTCTATGTGACTGCAAAATGGAGAAGAGAGCATACATTCAAATCAGAGAACATAATGGCCCTGAATTCTAGCTCGAAGCAGGGGTCCCTCAAGGGGGCTGTCTCATTCCCCTTTTATACAGAATTTATACACGCGACCTACCACAAGCTCTTTCCGAGGGTATGATATACGTACAGTTTGCTGACGATATATCGAAAATTTGTACCGCCGCTTATGTTTACATGGAATCAAAATAATTCCTAGGTTTCCCAAGACATTCAATGATACATGTAAAAGGGAAGCGAATCCCCTACTGCCTTGAAGGAATGATTGTGAGGCTCAAAATCTACACAGGGGATTAAAACAGTCATATCGGGCGAACAGGCGCGAATAGCAAGAGATATACGAGGGAATTTTATAGATTCCGTGACCTAAATCCCTCGAATAAACTCAAGATATTTAATGCGTGCATTCGCTAGAAACTCCTGTACCCCCCATTGCTGCTGATCGCAAGCTCCAAGACCCAAATTGCGAAACTACTAACTATCCAGAACAAAGCGGTGCTTCTCATCACAAACACCCGAAGAAGAGAACACAAACGAAAAAAGGCGCTCCATGACTCGGTTGGATTATCTCTGAACAACGTGGCGCTCCACGAGAGAGCTAAGAGGATCTGACAAGCCATTGGCACCCGCTTTACCCCGGAGTTCTCTCTTGGACACCTAGAAATCGAGGTCACCCGAAAAATAAGACCATTTAAAAGCAGTAAGATACAGTCTGATGGCGACGTGACTCCAAAATACAAATGACAAAATCGACAAAACACAAAAAACGACTAGTGTAATGCTCAAGTTTCTTAGGTAGAAATTCAAAAACTTTGCAAAAATTCAAAATGTAACTAAAAAAAAGAAGCTTTTTCGAGACCTCAAAGCGGGAACAATAAACCCCGCTTCAAATAAAGGCTTGAATGCCATTAAAGACCATTAAGATCATTAAAATCTACAAAATATAAGAATTAAATTAACAGGATTAATTTAATTGAATAAACTATAAATTAAAATAGTTTATTGAATAAAAAACAAAAAACAAACAAAATACATCCAAAAAACATCCAAAAAACAAAACAAACAGAGTTACCCTTTCACCCGGGATATATATATTCTGTCTTCCAAGCATCCTCAATTCTTTAAACCCATCCTGTTTCACCACTTTCCTCTCTTACTATCTTTCTCTCTAACTCCCTAAATCTTACCACTTTTTACGTCCAAGGTACAAGGTCCTAACTTTGATTTACTCAGTTTGTACGCTCTCTCTCTCTCTCGCTGCGAACTGGTAAAGGCTATCACAGGTAAAGGAGGAAAAGTTTAGGGCATGATCTAAAGAAAAGGGCTTCAAGAAAACTTCTAAGAAGAAATATATGCGCTCCTGGAGCTGATTGGAGATTCCTTGTGTTCCTCTTGAGCGAAGTAGCCCCCCCCCCAAAAAAAGGGGTCGCTCTTCCTTATTTTAAGTGTCATCTGCCGGAAATTCGAGTCCTGAGTAGGAGAGCGCTCATGCCAAGAAATAAGAAGAACATCAGGACAGACAGAAATGGCTCAAAATAGCAGAAGTGGTCAAATTTAAAGATCACTCACTTTTTCAAGATCATTTGTGAATATACCGAAATGGCTTCAAGGATCATAGAACAGGGACTTCTCGCTTTCAACATGAGGATCCCATCCGCCCACATAAAAAGAGACGTCTTCACAAGCATACAGATATGCTTCAGATGTTGTTCGTTCGAAGAACATAAGACGCAAAATTGCCCCCCAAAAGACCTTATCTGTTCTGAATATGGAACTAAAGACCATTTTTGGCGATACTGCAATAACAGTTAAAAGATGCATTAACTGCTAACTCAGAACGGGAAGTATTCACAATGCTGACAACAGGCAAACTAGAAATCCCGCAGGAAATGCGCAGTACGTTAAAGGATGAATTTAAGAAAAGAAATGGAAGGACAAAATCGCCCACCGAGCGCGAAGCGTATAAGGCAGAGAGAAGAGGAAGCAGGGAGGAAAGGAAACATAAGTAATGGCCCACGGAAGAAAATTTAAGATAATATGTCACAACGTGGCTGGTTGGAACGATAAAAGATTCTCTCTGAGCAATACATACCTAAGAGAAGATCCAGACATCATATTGCTAAACGAGATAAATAGACCCGGCAATAAGCAAAATTAACATCTTCAATTACACCACAATCAGTAAGACCCCTAACGATATCAATTACGACGGCGTCGCTATGGCAATCCGCAACGATATAGTCTACAAAAAGCTAAAGGACCTAGATGAATCATATCTGGCAATAAGCGTAAAAACAGCGACCTGCAACCTTATAGTAGCGACAGGCAACCTTATAGTAGCGACAGTCAACCAACCCCCAAGGAGAAATTTTTTACCCCTGCACAATTTTACCGATATATTTGGCCACAGAGACAAAACGGTATTAATGGGCGATTTAAATGCCAGGAGTAGAGCCTCAGGCTACACTCGTCACCACAATAGAGCCGGGAGAAACCTCGACCAACTACTGGAAAGAGGGATAGCAGAGCGCCTGGGACCCGACTTTCCAACATATCTGGGCCAGAACATCGCTACCAAACCGCATATTATTTTGGCTACCCCGAACCTTCAGTTCAACTATATTATCGAGAGGTCCTCCTTGAACTAGCGACCATGAGATGGTGGTCATGACTGTCCATGGACCCCATCCAAGTCAAGTGCCCGCCGAGAAAATCGTATAGACAGGCCGATTGGACCAACTACGAAGAAGAGCTCGCTAATTACGAACAGAGAGACCTGAGCGAGGCCTCGCTGGAGGAAATTGACAAAGAGATCGGCAACATTATGGAAGCGCTTGTCAGGGCTGATAAGAAATACGTTCCTACAACAACGTACAGAACATTGCCACATCCAATAAGATTAGCCCAGATAATAAATCTCGAGAATGAGTATAAAATCACGAGGAACTCAATCGAGCAAAACGGCCTACAAAGAGGTTACCGTGCAAAGCTGCGACGAGTGAAGAACGGGCTGTTAGAAGAAATAAAAATAGAAAGAAACAGAAGATGGGACCTTTTTGTGGAAGCCATGGACGAGGATTTGAACCCTACCAAAATATGGCAAAAAATCAACATAGCCAGAGGAAAGAGAAAACAGGCCAAAAATCAAACTTCAGAACGAGGATGGAAGGGAGAAGGAACCCCAGGAAGTTAAAGAGGCGTTCCGGGAACATTGGATGAGGATATTTGATATCTCCCCTAATGAAAACGAGGATTTTGACGGCGACCACGAAACAAGAGTGGTAGAAGAACTGGAGCAAAACCGCCTAGAAATAGTACCCAACATAGTTGCTTCACCAACGCTATTAGTAGAGCAAGGAATCGAGCCCATAACGCTACAAGAGATTCAAAATACGCTCAAGAACACCAAGCAGCAGGCACCTGGGGCATCAGGTATAACGAAGGAGAATTTAATACGCGCACCACCCAGCCTTTTGTCGCGGATAGGTGCAGGATTTAACGCCTCCCTAAGCGCAGGATACTTTCCGAATGCGCTAAAGAAGGGAAAAATTATTTTTCTACCAAAACCCGGCAAGTTACCAGACAACCTCAGAAACTTCAGGCCAATAACGCTCCTAGAAACGGTGGCAAAATTAATGGAGAGGGCGATTAATGACAGGCTCGTCAAACACTTGAAAGAGAGGGCGCTGATCCCGAACTCTAACACGGGTTCAGGAAAAATAGGAGCATCGAGACCACCCTAGCAATTCTGGAAGAAGCACTTGCGAAGGCAAAGTATGAGAAAAAAAAAACTGACATCGCACTTAGAGACGTCCAAAAGGCGATTACGTCACCGATAGAACAGCGTTTATCTTAGTAGCAGGCTCGGATTTCGAAGTGCTACAAGGCGTCCCCCAAGGGGGCTGTATAAGTTCAACTCTCTATAGTGTATATACAATGGATTTGCCAAGGCCAGTCCACGAAACAAAAACCTATATAAATTCGCCGACGACATCACAATAGTAGCAAACGGCACTAACAGACATCCTTTAACCATGGCCAGAATTACAGCTGCAGAAATTGCCAACATCAATGAATTCGAGCGCAAATGGAAAATCCGAACACACTCGGGAAAGTTCTCTATCATTCCACTAGGGAGACGCCTGACTTCGAGGGTAGAGATTGAAGAGAAAAGATATCAATATGTGAAAGAAGGAACAGTGCTCGGGCTAAAAATCACCCGGAATGGCTACTGCAAACATTGCGAATAGAATAGACCAGGCTAAGGTACAAGTAGCAAAGCTATTTCAACTGAGGAATCTAAGCAGTAACAACCTGAGAAAAATATATAACGCCATCTGCAAAGCGACATTACTCTACCCAGCTATACCACTGAACCGCCCCTCAAAATCAAGTGCAATTAAACTACAAAAGGTACAAAACTCAGCGGTGTATATTATTACTAATACGAGAAGGCGCGACTCAAAAGAATGAGAGATCTTCACAATGAAATAGAGCTCCCAAGTACAAATGTGTCCCTACACAGAAGAGCAGTGAAGGTGTGGGACAAACTAGATCGCATAATGTCCGACTATGAAAAAAGAGCCATAGAAATTCTACAAGAACACAGAACAACCGGGGCAGTTTCAGAAATGGTAGACCCTACTCGAGGGAGGAACCGTCCCCAAGGTACACTGCAAGGTAAGATTGCAGAATCAAGAAAAAAATGAAACAAAAAAGGAAAAAGATCGAACAACAGAGGAGCGAGAGCCCCCCAAAAGAACTGAAAAATAACAGGAAAAAGTAAAGATTAACAATCAAAGAGATGTCTGGTCACCCAGCAACTAACTAACTCTCTCATTCCTCTTCACCACTATATCTTAACTATCCTATCCACTATACTACGACTATTCACTTTGAAATTTTCTATCTTTTTCAAGACGTAAGACGTAAAATAGGAGACCGATCATTATGATGGGCGATTTAAACGCCCATTGCGGAGCTTCTGGGTACAAAAATACAAAGAGGAGGAAAACAACTTAACAAGCTTATTAATAGACGTATATTTCAAAGAATGCGTCACAAACTGGGATCAGGTGACATGCCCAGACTCTTTAACCCAAAAAGTTTATAGCCAAGGATAGAAGATGCGTCGACTTAAAACGCAAAAACCTTTATTTACAAATGTTTGATAAATGAATCGACTTGAAAATGCCGATATATTCAAAGACAAAATTATCATAGAAAGAACCTAAAAATTAATTACAACTTTGATAGGTCGAGCTAAGGAATGGCCTTTTGTAATATGTAAAAATATTTAGAGTATGAACGACACAAGAACAAATATGTACACAAAAATAACGCACGTATGATATTCCTATCTATGAGACCACGGAGAAAGGAGGTTGAGCCACAGAGGAAGCACTCACCGGTAACGTAACTACAATGTACCTACGCGCAATGACTGACTCTTTCTCTCTTTCTTTCTTTCTCTCTCTCTCTCTCTCTCTCTCTCTCTATATATATATATATATATATATATATATATATATATATATATATATATATATATAATATATATATATATATATATATATATATATATATATATATATATATATATATATATATATATATATATATAACTCGTTATAAACCATTAAACAATTTTGGTGGACATAAAAAATGGTGGCTTTGAGCGAGGAGATTGGCCGGACGGCAGTAAATATTAGAAGATTCGGAACGTCAAGGGAAGCATACAACACACTCAAGAGGCAGAAAAGAGAACTAATAGCACTAATTTATGAAAAACAGAAAGAGAAATGGGATCAGCACATCGAGAAAGTAGATGTGAAAACATCACAAAGGGACTTTTGGAAACATATCAACAGATTATAAACTCAGACAACAAGGGATAAAATGAAAATTAAGGATGCAGGGAACAACATTTTAGAAGATGAGGAAGAAATAGAGGCAGGATTTAGAGAGCACTGAGAAATGTATTCAAAATTAGCGAAAAAGAGAATGAGGACTATGACATTGATTTCCAAAATCAGATATTGGACAAACTCAATGGAGAGATCGAAAGAACATACCCCTTCCACTTTGTGGAGGAAAGGAGAAACAACAACGAAGGAATAGACGTAAGCATTAAATCTGGGAAATTTAAGAAACCATAAAGAACTTCCGACAGGCAGCCCCAGGCAGATCGAGACTCACCAGATTAAATTACATCGAAGCACCACCGAACATACTGGAGGGAGTGAGAAACGTCTTCAATGCTTGCTTGAACACGGAATACTTTTCTGATGAACTGAAAGTGGTGAAGATAATATTCATACCCAAGCCGGAAAACCTCCCAGATTTCATCGGTAAGGTATTAAAAAAAATTGATAAATAATAGACTGTCCAAATTCTTTGATGATAATGGCTAAAGAAACAGCTGCCAATTTGGCTTCAGGAAAAACAGAAGCATGGAGATGTCCCTTGGAATCATCCTTGAAAAGATAGCGAAAGCAAGGAGAGAAAAAAATGAGCGTAGACATCGTAAGGTGCTTGGACTAACCATTACGATATCAGGTTATAAAAATGACACAACTGAGAGGGTAAATCGATGGAAGAGTAGCCTGGCATTACAGTAAAAGTTAGTTAACCTAAGCATGAAAGCCAAGAGAAAAATGTATCAAACCATAGTACAGTCCGCCATTATTTATCCAACCATCGCGATGTACACGATCTCGAGAAGTAACCTATTTAGACTCCAAAAAGTCCAAAACAAAGCTATCTACTTAATAACAAACACCGGAAGAGGAGAAAGAGGAAGACTACGAGATCTGCATAGGGAGGCAAGGATAAAGCCACTTAACAGAATAATTGAAAAAAGAGCAAAGGAAGTCTAGGAAAAGACAGAGAATAAAGTAGGAGTTGAATTAACCAACCAAATTGCCCAAAGAGAAAGATTAAGATCACACAGATTATTCCCAACTTTCCTAAGGATAGATCAGAGAGGAGAAGAAGTCAAAGAAGAAATCTACACCTAGAGAAAGAGATTAATACTGGACGACGACTAAGAGTAATTAATTAACTGAAGCAACACCAGAGAATATCATATAGTCAATTATAACTAGGATAGGAATACGAAAGAATAGATATAGAGGTAGAAACCTACACCAATTTTTAGATCGAATATTTACTAATAACGGTTTGAACGCCTCATAAATACCAATACTACTTTCTAAATTTATCACGCTAGCTTTACTACGTAAAATTGACAGGGATTAGCCTGACCTCCAGGCAACTAGCCTCTCTTTGCAATCTTGTTACTTCCTTCAGCCTTCAGCATCTATTCCTTTTTTACTATTATATTCGCACACGGGATTCTCAGTGATATGTGGTCTAGGGCTCACGATAAACTGCAAGGTTATAGTTAGAGACAAACGACACATCATGGTTCGGATTCCACGTTAAGCTGTAGGTCCCATGATTAACTAAGTCCACTTTTGTCTCCTACTATTTTCTTCGCTGTCCTATCCACAAACCTTTTTCTTCCTTTCCCTCTTACTCCAACCGCCATACCCACAGTGCTTGGAGCCTACTTTGCCTCTAGACAGTGTGACTATGGGGGTCTATAAAGGAATATCGGGCCTTCCCCCCTCCTTAGCCGCTTCATGAGCAAAATGGGGGGCGGGGCCGGGTCGGAAGAGCTGTTCTTTGTCTCCCACCTCTCTTTTCATTTCATTTCATTTATGAATTTTTAGACTTGGAAGAAATCTACAAAAAAATTAAGCTCACCAAAAAGTTTACAGCTGGCAAAGGAGGAAAAGGCGAGAGGGTGTCACCTCAAGAAACCGCCATCGATTTTTATCTTTTCCCTACGGGAAGTTCAAGAACAAGATCTATTTCATACGGAGCCACGTATAGCCGACCCATGATATAGTATTGCATACTGGGGAGTTTGACTTCCTATTTACGAAAGAGAAATACTACTAAGCGAGAAGTTTATCTTACTATTTACGAAAGAGAAATACTACAAAGCGGGACGTTTGTCTTTCCATTTATTAGGTTCAATGTGCGAACCGTTTAAAGTTTTCAAAGGAAGGTTTACTAGGTTCGACCCCCACAAATCAACCACCAGCTTCACAAAATCGCTGTCAGCCACTCAGGAAGCCAGGTAGGAGAAAAATGTCTTTTAGTTTCAGTCATACTAACAAGAAGAAAAGGAAAAAGTTTGTCTTCTCTAATTACTATAAGAGTTCCGAAAGTACTCTTGTAACCCAGGCTCTAGTCTATTATAATAGACTAGACTATTATAATAGACTAGAGCCTGGTTTACAAGAGTATCTTTGGAACTCTTATAGTAAATAGAGAAGATAAACTTTTTCCTTTTACTTCTTGTTAGTACCTATTACTCTGCGTATACTATAATTATAGTATACGCAGAGTAATACATCGTTTCTGTCAACATTTCGATTGGAAATTTAATTTAACTTGCTCTCATATCAGCTTGAATTTCCTGAATTGGTTTATAATTTTTTGAATTAGGCACTACAATCTTGATTAGAAAGCCCTAAGTTATCATAGATATTTTCAAAGGTTGCTTTGAAATTTTGCAATTTGGTGTGTGCGATCTCCATTAAATATGCTTTTTACCAGGAATTGTTCCTTATCAGATTCACAACCAGGGTTAGGATGGTTGAATTTCTACTTTTTTATTAATTTTGTTATCTCTAAAGTTAGGAACCCTCTTTACAATAGGTCCTTTTTTTACAGATTTTGAGGATATATATCTTCAGTTGTCGAATCAATATAAACTTTTTCTTTTTACTTCACTTTAGAACGAATGGAACTAAAAATAACGAGCTTTCTCTCGTGGGAAACTGGGATTCAAAAGCTCGGAGAGTTCCATGATTCATTTGTCCGAGACCTCGTTCGACCATCACGTAATGTTCGGGAAAACGAATTAATATTATGTCTGATAAAATTTAGATTTAAAGTTAAAAGTGTTGGTTGAAGGTATTAAGAAAAATAAGGGTAAGTTAGAGAGGGAAATAGGATGAGGCTTAGAAAAAGTTTGGTGGGCCACTGGGAATCTCCTAATGAAAATGGATATTGATGATTAATACAAATAAACCACTTAATGAGATTTAGTCGTATCCATATGGCTTGATTTCAGAAACTTTTACATAGGGCTTATTTTACATATGAACCAATTTACTATTACAAATGTATTAATTATAAGTATTTGTTTAAAATCATATTGGTCGATATATCAGTTTATATATTACAAAAATTATAATTAAAATTATAATCAGTGCTAATTTGGATGGGAGTAATTTTCCGGCTGAATGCCAGAGAGCCATTTGCTCTACATTTTACCGACATACGATGGGCAGTCAATAAGTTTTGCAATTCGGATATAAGGAAACGAGATATGAGGAAAAGTGGTTTATTATTTTTCAATATAACTACCCTCGACTTCAATGCACTTGCGCCACTTGTCCCTGAGGCTTCGAATTCCCGACAACCAGAAATCTCTCGACTGCTGTTCAATCCACTTCTGGACGGCGAGCTGCGACAGCTTCATCGTCCCCAAAACGGCGTCCACGGCGGAATAAAAAGTAGTGGCTAGGAGATCCCAGTAGTGGACACACGTTTCATTAAATGTCACTCTGCGAGACTCGAATCCCGCCGTATCTTGGTTGTACAAGAGCAGCAGCTCCTCCGAACTTTGACGACGTTCAAGTCGATCATGGGGCGTGAGGTTTCTAGCGACCCAACGGGCAGAGACCTTGGTCATGGCCAAATTGTCGTGGATAATGTTCATAACACTTCCGTGTGATATTCCAAGTTCTCGCTCGATTTCTTCGACCTTCACCCGTCGATTTTCGAGGATCATTCTCTCCACACGGGCCACATTGTCCTCGTTGGTCACGTCTGACGGGCGTCCTGTCGGGGTTATTTCCAGGGACTCACAACAATGGCAAAACTCCCTATTTCAGCGAGCAATGGTTGCATAGGAAGGAGCGGTGTCGGTGTACACTGAAACCATGCGTTCATGGATCCCTTTTGCATTCTTGCCTTCCTTGGTCAAAAATTTGATCATTGCGTGGTGCTCAACCTTCTCCATTGTTGAAAAGTTTGTGACTGACGATCTGCGATCAGCTACTGCTTCTTAAATCGACGAAGCAGGAGCGTGCGGCTGCAGGTTCTGACGTGTCATAACTTGTCCTAACACCCCCACAAACAGCCATCCCCCTTCCTCTGTCTTGCTCTACCGATTCACAAAGTTTATTGACTGCCCATCGTATGTTTGTGTAAATTTTACCTTCATTACATGTGTATATTTGCATTTGGTAGTTTTTTGCTTAAAATTAATAACTTCCTTGATCTTAGCCCATTTATTCAGTCTCTCAATTTTATTTTTAATTTCTTCAGCTGAGTGTTATTCGATCCATCCTTCCAGTTGCCTGAAGAAAATGGAGCACTGAACTTCGATGTGAGGTGGGATCCTGATATCGAGTCTTATCCTTGTTAAGGTTTTGGATGCCATCTATGAGAGCATAGTATCAACATCTTTCTCTTTCTTGCTTATTGCGATGTAGCAACTGGTGTTTTATTTTAGAGGGCGTACTAGGACGACTTCCAGTTCCCCGTACATTATCTGAAAAACCCTAAGGACGTGCACAGGGAGACGTTTAGGGCAATCCGTCCCGGTAGCATCGGTGGAGTCCTTAAATAACCACCTTATTCGCAAACAATCAAAAATTAATATAATCTCAACACTCAAACCTTAATCTAATATTTATAAGGTAACCTAATATTTACAAATGATGTCAAAAAAGAAATAGTAAAAATAATTCAAAGATGCTAAAATCCAACTCAAGTAAGTTGTTGGCATATTTCGCTTGGCGAGTCAGCGGCTCTACCTAACTAACTAACGCCTAACCCTAGCACTTTTTGCTCCCACCCTTGCGCACTCGTCTCTTACAAGCGTATAATCCGTCCTTTGCTAAGTTCCCGGATGATACGCCGTAAAGCGAGAAGGGGAAATAAGTAGAGATAGTCAAGCAGCCTGTCTATTTCTAAGGTCATAGTTTGCAAAGGTAGTCGATTCTGATGGAGTTTAAAACCCCAACGAGAAGAAATCTTCTTGAACGAAAAGGTAAAAATGCTGAAGTTAAAATGTCCGGGTAAGAAGGTGTCCTGTATAGCTGGATGTTTATTTATGATTTCGTTACACTAATTTCGACGGCTTTGTGCATTCTGCGTCCTGCTAGCTCCTCTTCTCAGTGGAAGATGATGTTATTGACGGTATGTCTCTCGAGACGAGGGTTAACATTTTATAGGTGTGGCGTCTTATTATGCCATCTTGTAGGTTAACTAAAGGACGTCTGAAGTGGACTGTTGTGGTATGCAGATGTACATAGGGTTATAATGCTCACAGTTATCGATGTTGCAGATATACTGGCGCACGTCCTTGACTTCTAAGCATTATTGGGGAAAGAGGAAAACAACTAATCCTCATAACCAAATTTGAAGTACGTTGAGTATTGTAGTAGATGAAGTTCATTTTGTTTTAGGGGTCGCTCGGTGCGACATTACGAAGAATATTTTCTTAAGGGCTTTTTCGTAATTTTGGGAGGCAGAATTCATAGAACCTTGAGAGAAAGTTTGATTTTAAAAGGAAAGTTATCGTTATTGGTCAGCGTTTAGATGAATTTAAGCATGTCATTCTTAATTGTGGTGTCGATCCTATCCTGTGAGTATCCATTGTTGACAAGGACCCTAGTTACTTTGAACAGTTCCGTGCTGTTCATTACTCCTTGTTTGTATCGGTATCGGCATTTTGAATTCCGATTAAAATAAAATCCTCGGTCGGAGTTTTATTTAAAAGAGAGGTAGCACGACTCAGAATGAGCAAATATATTCCAATCAGAGTAACTAAATCGGAAATAAGCATTCAACTAAACGAGAAACCGTCTTACCCAGCAGCAGAAGACTCGTTGCTGCCAATTTACTAGCTGCCTTGCTTTATCTAACATAATACAGAAACCTATATGCCAGATTCCTTTTATTAATTATGAACAGTACTTCCTTTGTATTTTTCCATGTACGCTATTAGTCAACACCTTAACGCAGTCTCAGAAACGCAAAGCAGAACCCAAAACATTCATAACGCGGCAAAGAGAAACCAAAGACCACAGGGTAAACATACTCAACTAGAAGAACCTGCAGACAATGACCATATAAAAGAAACCGACAGGCCAATACCCAACACCAGTTACGCCTACCAAAAAACCAAGATACAGACAAGTGAACACCAAGAATAACGAGGGGAACAGGAAAATATCATTGAACAAAATCCTCAAGATGAATCACAAAAAATAAAGTTTATACTGTACGAAGCAGATGAATAGCCGTCCCCCACTAATAACATGGGCGAATTAATTCAAGGGCTCAAGAAGAGTATCTATAAATACCAGTACGATGCCCCGTATTCAGACCGTGATGTCCAAAGCACTATGCTACACGGTCACTAAAGAAGTGTTCAAATAGAAGCGTGAATGTGAGAACCTCTAAGTAGACAAAACGGCCAGTAAGAAAAAAACAACAAGTACAAAATGGATAAGGACCTTAGGATAGTTAAAACTATCTGCCACAACGTAGCTGGATGGTACATGAAACGGGACTCACTCTGCAACGTCTATTACTCCGAAATATAGTCAACTCATTCAATTACAGAGTCATAAATATGATCGCAGAAGACATAAATTACGCCAGGGTGACAAGAGCAATAAAGAATACCACCAATTTCAAAAGTTTACAAGACCAGGACGAAGCGTACTTGGCGGTAACAATTGAAACCTCCACCGTGGAAATAATACTAATTATAGGGTCCCAGCTACTAAGGCGAGGTAATTAATTGCCTTTGCACCATTTTATCGGTGTATTTGGTGGAAGAGACCAAATTGTGTTTCTAAGCAACCTGAAAACTAGCAAGATAATATCAAGATATACAGTCAAATTTAAAAACATTGCAAGCAACCTGGAACGAAAGGTTTAAAGAAGAATAGTGGAGCACATCTGTGCAAATTAGGCCAGATATCACGGACAAAGATGGGCAACAAAGCCAAACATAATGTTTTCTACCCGAGTACCCAACCTAAATTATAAAATTGAGAGCACTACCACGAAATAATCGCAATGACGGTCTTAATGACTCATTTCAGTCTTAGGTAAAAAATATAGAAAAGTAGAATCAAGCATATATTTAGAAAAATTGCAAAATTCAAACAACTTGACCTTACAAATACAACAATAGAGAAGATAGACGGTTAAGGGGGAAGTATAATATCAGCGATAACCGAAGCAGACCCTTTAACATGTCTCTAGAACAAAATACATGACACTGATGTATCCCCACCTATATGTAGTGATTACAGCTCTAATGAACAAGTACAGGAAATTCAGAACGTACATCAAGCCAATGGACCTCATAACTTGCAAATAGCCTGACTACAACAAGTAAAAGATGTATTAATATATCAATAAGAAGATAGCTTAAGACGAGGTGAGATCAATTCATAGAACCAATCAACAGCAAAATCAACCACACAAAACCAGGCGCTATTTTCATGAAAGTTGTAAAAATCTGTTCAATATTTCACCAAACAAAAATGAAGATATTGACCGAGGAAACGAAGAGAGAATAGTGACTCTGCTTAACGAGAATATAGACGAAATAACCCTTATCACACATCTTTACAGACAGTATTCGAAGAACAAGGAGTAGAACAAGTGACACACTTTGAATTAAGTATCTGATAACAAGAACGAAACAAGAGGCACTCCGTGAACAGGTCTAAAAAGAGAAAAAACATAATCAGAGCACTGTTCAATTTATTGACAGCAAGAATCCGACTTTTCAATGCGGAACTCAACGAGGGCACTTCCCCAGTACGCTAAAGGCGGTAAATTAATCCTCCCGCCTAAACAACCCAAACCCCGACAGTCTGAAAAATTTCCGGCCAATCACCGTCTTAAAACGCTGATATAAAGTCTTAAGCAACAGAATAAGACAACAACTAGAGACTGACAATCTAATCCCACAACATCAGCATTGATTTCCTAAGAGTAGGGGCACAGACATCACGTTCCCTTTTCTTTCAGAAACAATAGCTAAATCCAAGCACAACCAACAATATATTGTCGTGAGATTGCGCGATGTCCAAATGCATTCGATAAAGTCTCTCTAACGGGACTAAGGTATGCAATAGATAACTCTTCCTCCCATCGGCGATAACAAGATATTTGTAGGATTATATGACAGATCGTACGGTATGCATCTCATTAGAGGTGAGATGCATAATATGTACACCGGAAACGTGCCAAACATGGTCAACAATACAACTAATTACATATGTAAAATATGCGGATGACGTGGCCATTCTCGCCAGTAGCCCAGATAGACCTGCACCAAAGATGGCTAGAATAATCGCGGGGGGAATAAAGATAATAAATAAATATGAATGTTTGTGTAAAATACGAACCAGGACCGGAAAGTTCCAGATAATACCGATAGGTAGACATAAGACGTCAAGAGTAGTAGTCGATGACAAAGTCTACCACTACGAGGACTAAGGAAAAGTGCTTAACCTGAAGGCAACAAGGCACGGTTACAGTAAAGATGCAAATGAACGTGGCAAAGGCCAACTTACCAAAACTTCCATTTCATCGGACTGGCAGAGTTGTGAAGTAACGAATACAATTACTTTAATACACTACTAAAATAACTTTGTTATACTTTTTACATCCTAAAAGGTACTCAAGAATTTGAATACGTTCACTTCTGCTTACGTATTTTTCTTATGTTACTTTTACTTAATTCCATTTAAAAACAGAAATATTCGTTACTTCTCAGTTGATTTTGACCAATGACACACGTAAAACAAAAGTCAGACGATGACCAATCACTAGCGTGTACTCTAGTTTGAACCAATCATAAGTGCTTCTTCATGTTTGAACCAATCGCAAGCATTCTTTCATACCCGTTAGACACCTCGTTTGTCTCTCCTACTTTCCCGCCTGAAAGAGGGCGTCACTTTATTAAATTATTCCTCATTTCCCTAGACTCCTAGCATGCTTCTGCACCATTAATTTTCATATAAACTAGACTTTCTGATCAATAAGGGGATATTTACAGTTTAACTGAATTCCAATATTTACGGGTAAGTACAGCGGGTGTAAAAGGGTTTACTGTACAGTATACTGAATAGTGTTTGAGGTGATGGGTACTTTACTATTTTTCGGTACATTTTACTTTCACTATTTGAGTACTTCATGAATAAGATATTTTATAACTTTTACTTCAGTACATTTAACTTTGGATACTTTTACTTGTACTTTGAGTACAATTATGTTAGGGTAACAATACTTTTACTTAAGTATCAAAGCAAGGTCTTTTTTATAACACTGCGAACTGAGTAAAAACAACAAAATTAAACTTTATCATACTCTAGTCCAGCTACCCTACTATACCCAACGATAGCCGTGAATACTATATACGAGTATAAGACAAATATAAGAAAACAACAAAGTGTCCTGACCAAGGGAGTTGTTCTAATAGAAAATGCGACAAGAAGAGAAAGGAGTCGACAAAGGAAACTACACAAAGAAATTTCCCTCGAACCCATCATTTTAAGGCTACATAAGGGAGATTGCAAGCTCTATGAAAAACTAGAGATAATTCTATCGAAAAAAGAACAGAGTCGTATTGTTATTTCTTAAAGATACCCTTAAAAGCAACAACTCTGAACCATTAAATAATTTTTAAAAAGTTGCTTAGAAAAGGTAACGAATGAGATCCAATTGAACAAATTTATATTTTATTAATAAGACAAAAAATATTCAAAACCAAACATAGTTATGAGAGCCTTTTACAGAATTACCAAAGTAATATTTGTCCACAACACTTTTACACCAAAATAAAAGTCATACAACAAACCACCGATGACTTGAAACTCATTCCCTTTTCACTCTACTCTTACTCAACGCATATTTTTACCCTTTTTCAAGTAGTAGTGCAGCGGACCCCGAACCTACACTCTAACTACAATCTATCCAACCCGTTATAAATCGAGGGAGCAATGAAATGGATTGTATATACATTCCTTTATTTACAAAAGTTTGGATAAGTATATATATATATATATATATATATATATATATATATATATATATATATATATATATATATATATATATATATATATATATATATATATATACAAAAAACAATCCTACGTGTAAATACTACCCATCAAAAAAAATATTTACAAAAATGCAAACAAACGAAAAGAGTGAAACTACGCTTTTAGGAGTTTAGAGTCCGCCGGGGAAAAGTCTTGCCGGCAGTGACTCGTGGCAAAAATTGTTGCGCGCGTTAAAAGCGTGGGGACTCCGATCTCAGCTTAGTAATAATGCAATCGGTTCGCGGTCTCAAGGCTTTTAAAGCTCTCCCATCCAAATGTATTATTAATTATGGACGTCTATGCAATTTAATTAAATTTTTAAAAATTATAGGAATCATTTTTGGCAAATTTATCAGAGCTATATTAATAAATTGACTTCTGGAAAGAGAATTTTTTTGTTTTTAAAAATAGAACACGAAATCAAATATTTATATATATATATATATATATATATATATATATATATATATATATATATATATATATATATATATAAACATCTCTCCACTCCTCCAACATTCTTACAGAGGGAGGGAGAGGTGCGCTAGAAAGGGGGCAGGAGAATAGCCCTACAAACACCCTCACATTCGCTCCACCACACCCCTCCTTCCTTAGGCCATTCGACCACAATCACTTACAATATACACTCAATCACCTCAAGTTCTCGAAACAGTGCATTAAGGCGGAGAAAAAGGCCCAAAGGATGCTAGGCTATATTAAGCGCCAGTTTGGTTATCGGAACCAGGAGATTGTATTGTGCCTATACAACTCACTTGTCCGACCGCACCTGGAGTATGCCGTACAATTTTGGAGTCCTTCATTGCGAAAGGACATCGCGAGATTGGAACGCGTACAAGCCAGGACAACCAAGCTGATTCCCTCTATCCGACATAAAAGTTATGAGGATAGACTAAGGGAATTAGATCTGTTCTCACTAGAAACCCGTAGACTGCGTGGTCAGCTCATCGAAGTTTTCAAAATACTTCGAGGGTTCGACAATGTTGACTACCGGGATATGTTCACACTGAGTGAGAACAGAACGCGCAATCACGGCTTCAAACTTGAACTGAAGCGTTACAACCGCAATCTGTGTGGAAATTTTTTCACCTACAGTATCTGCGGTATGTGGAACGCACTTCCAGTGGAAGTTGCCAACAGTGAATCGGTTGATCAGTTCAAGTCAAGACTAGACAAAGTCTTGAAAAGTGGCCGTTTAGGGACGCAAAACAATTGAGCAGCCTTGTGCCTGCTCAATTTCTAGTCCAAAGGTACCCTCTTTGAATGGACCGTAAGGTCTCCTAGGGTACCTTCTTTCCTTGTTGTTACTCCTTGTTATTACTTTCGGTACCATTTATACTCAATCGCGTCCTTCCGCACTCATTCACATGCGTAGCAATCTGTAGGGGTCGTTCATCAGTCGTCCTGTCAGTCTCCTCGTCACTATCGTTCATATCGTCCACAATACTCTTGCCTTCATCACTAGATCTCCCATCTCTCGACAGAACTCTTTCCTACTCGTCCGGTCAGAACATTCACTCTTTATACATCCATTTATCAGCTCCTCATTCACAGCTCTCATCCAACTCAAGGTGCACTCTTGTGAAACAGACAAATCACTCACATCCCCTCTACTCTCAGGGGCTAAACATGACACCCCTTCAACTGGTTCTCACCAGAAGCCAGAAAAGTCAGTGACCTTATCATTCTCCACATCAAACTCACCTCTACTCTTAACATTCGTAAAACTAGAAAAATCAGCCACACTACATTCATTCAGCCCAAACACCCTATCATTCGTACTGTTTACAAAACCAGAAAAATCAGTCATAGGAAACCCACTCACTCGCCTACTCATATCAGCCAAATCACTCACCTGCTTATGCAGAAAATCAATCTCTCTCTTAAGCTCCCTCATACAAGAGAGACTCTGCTCAGACTTACTACTTTCATTCGTAATTACATATTTCCTTTTACTCTTCTTTGCACGCTTTCTACGCTTCGAAACCAGAGCGCGCTCTTTCCCAGACACATCCATACTATCACACTCCACCTCATCATCATGTACCCTATCCATCTTTCTGCACATTTCATACACCGGATGACTCACCAAGTAGTCAAAAGGTTCTCTCCACCTCTTTAACTGACTCTGATGATCCCGCACTCTCTCAGTCACACATTCATTCAAACTCTCCAAAACATACGTCACACCATTCTCCCAGACTCTCACAACTCTATATAGTCCTTCAAACTTTTTACCCATCTTCCACCTACCTTTTACTTCTTTTAGCTTCAATACTTTTTAACCTATTTCAAAAAAACGAAGCCTTTCATGAATCTCACGCCATACACTGATCACTTTCACTCAAACGAAACCTATCTTTCACTCGCCTTTCAAAATTCGCGACAAAATGACACAGACACATCCCAGTTGCCCTATGCACCGTTGAATTCTACGCCCATAACACTCTACCCAACCATACATTCCAGTCATTCAAAGTCTCTTTCATCATTCTCAACATCTCACACAAAGTCCTAATGGTACTTTCAGCCAACCCATTTGAAGAAGGTACATACGGAGCTGTTCTTGCATGTTCTACACCATTCTGTCTCAACATTTGTTCAAACACTTCACCCGCAAACTCGGGCCCATTATCACTCAGAATTCTCCTAGGCTTCCATATACACATAGGAAGAAATACCTGCTCAACCATACGCGCAACAGTCACACTCCTTTTATCTCTCATAGGCGCCGCATACGCAAACTTAATTTTATGATCAACCATTAAAACCATACCAATATTTCCAGCACCCGTGAGTGGTAGAGACACACAATCGATCACTTCCAACTCAAACGGTTGTTTTGCATCAACTTTCGTCATCGGCGGTTTGACTTGCACACCTTGAAGCTTTCGCTTCTGACACCTTTCACACGTAGTCGCAACATTATTCACAACAGTCCTCAGAAACGGATGGAACACATGCTACTTTATACACTCCCACAACTTAAACTTACCCATATGCCCATAATTATCATGCACAACTTTCACCAGACCAGTCATACCAATCAAGATCACAGGTACATACATATCATCACCACCCTTCATATGCCTCACCAAATATACAACATCTATACAAACAACAAAATCCTTAGCATACCTTTTAAAATCACTTAAAGATTCAGGCCATTCTTCCAAATCAACACGCATCCTCACACACATCTTCAACTCACTAACCAAAGCACAAATTTCTTGCCTTTAAAGAATATGATCATCACTTAAAACCTCATTCTAATCATCCATGACCAGCTCAATCATCCCAGAAAACTTGACAACATTCTTCGCACACTTATTCAACCTTATCACCTCACATTCACCTTTCATGACAAAATCCTTATCAACATCCAAAGACAACTCATTCATTCTTATAAAGTCCACACCAAGCAAGAAACAACACAGCATTTGCTCATATTTCAGAATCACAAAGTCATGCATCACATTCACACCACTGCCCAAACTCACTCTTAGACTAACCAGTTCCGACGCCACTATCATTCCATTCCCCTATTTACCTACCCATAACTTCACAGACTTACGCTCGCAACATCTAAACTCATCATACTTACTCAGAATCCTCTCATCCACTAAAGACACTTGTGGCAATCGAACCACAGAAAAACCTTTCACCAACTTTCACTCTCCCTTCCATCATACCAGGTCCACCATGTTCACAATACACAGAAGAATCTTGCACACCAACATCAGCACTGATATCCATACGATCATCAGCACCCACATCATCACTCATTAGACTCTCATCTTCCTTTAGACAATCATTCTTCTCTCTCCTATACGAATCATCAAATTGTAATGCACACCACTCAAACACTGCAGATGCACCACACTAGCATTTGAACCGTTCTCTTTCTCATCCTTGCACACAATTGGCCTATTACCACGAAAGTGCAAATAGACAATCACCCTATACAGACGACTCACGACAATCAGCACTTCCTGAAACGGCGGGAGCCCTGGCACACACACACATTGCTCTCAATTATTTCATAAAATTCCGCACTCTTGTCATACCAATACTCTCAGGCTTCCTATATACTTCACGCATTACCTCCTTCCTTAAGTTATCCACACTATCAGGCACTCTCACGTATACTACATTACTCTTCAAATCTTGCAAACCATTCCATATGCTCTCAAACATAAACTTACCACCACCCTTACTCTCCTTTCTATTCATAATCCCTTTTGACAACTACTCAGTATCACTCACTCCACACACACTTTCATCATTCGAACCAGGATATCTTGACATCAAATCAGCCCATCAATTCCATTCACCAGGCAAATATTGAATCACATAATCAAAATCACTAAAATATTCTAAAGTCCTCGCAATCTTACTATCAGCCCATTTCATACGTTGCAAATAAACTAGAGGTTGGTAGTCCGTTTTGATCACAAACTTTACACCCTACAGAAACGGACACACCACTTTCAAATAATACCTTATAGCAGCAAACTCTCGCTCCAAAGTGGAATACTTTCGCTCTGCCGCATTCATAGCCTTTAATACATACCCAATTATCCGCCTTACATCCTCTCCATTCAAACGCTGCTCTGGCATCAGAAATCCTCCCATTTATTACCCACTCGCATCCGTATACAATTCTTGCATCTTAGCATTCACACTATAGTCGGGTATGCCAACTCAACATCTTCATCCTCTGCCTCTTTCAGGCTCTCATATGCTTCATTCATCTTATCACTCCCGTGAAAATCGTACTATCTTTCTTGCCCATCCACTCGAACAATCTCGTATAAACCTTCGCTGAAACTCGATCAATCCCAGAAACGACTTCAGCTGCTTCACAGTCACCGGTTCCAGAAACATTCGTACTTTCTCAAAATACTTCAGTGATTTTTGCAACCCATTCTCACTTACCATATCCTCAAGGAACTCCATTTCTTTCACAAACCATTCACACTTCGCTACCTTCACCTTCACACCAACACTTTCCAACGTTCTCAATACATCATTCACCAATCTTATATGCTGATCAGAACTCTTTCATAATCAAATTATCATCTATAATCACAATCACACTTGCTCGCAAACTCACTCAACACCACATTCATAGCACGTTAGAAGGCCTCGGGAGCATTGGCCAACCCAAAGCTGAGGCTCCGGAACTAGTAATGGATCTTCGTATGGGAAAAGGCAGTTACCGGTCGGCTGTCCTTAGCAATGGGCATCTGGTAATACCCCTGAACCAAATGCAGCTTAGTAAACCATTTCATCCCATGCATACTATACACACACACTGAGATACCACATACATCGGAAACCACTCCTTCACAGTTATTTCATTTACCTTTCTATAATCCACACACAGGCGCAACTTTCCATCTTGCTTACGTATCGGCACAATCGGACTATTCCATGCACTTTCACCTTTTAAATCACCCTCAATCGTTCCAAATCCACACACTGCTTCTCAATCTCATCACCAACCGGACGCGGAAAATATCTTGGCCGCTGATAGAATGTGGTGCCCTCCTTCAGGACAATCTTGAATTCCGGGAGCTTTGCTACTCCGAAATCCAGATCGCCCTTACTGAGGACCTCCTTTCGCTCAATTAGCATTCGATACACATCCACCCTTTCATACTCAGTCAAACATTAATCCAAATTCATCATACTTTTTACTTCATCATACGTCCACTCACAAGTTTTTTTTCATCCACAACATTCACCCTGACATCAGTACAATCATCCACACCTGCCTCACTGACAGTGGAGAGCTGACCTAGCACATCGTTAACTTGGATCCCTCTCACCTGAACTTTTACTCTGGGGTCCACCTGTACACATACACAAGGATAATTCATTCTAATCAATCCATCAAACACACAAGCAACACGCCTAACTTTATAATACGCACCCTTTACATACAATGAAACAGTGTTTTCTCCCACATTCGAACTCAAATCCTTAATCCAACTGACTCTAACAGACACCCTTTCACCCTTCACAAGCCTTACACTCTTCATATCAGTCACCTCAATACCGCTAAACACACTTCTCAAAACGCTACCATCTTTCCCTACATACAACTTATACACTCCACTCTTACCAATCTTTCTCTCAATCTGATCATGCGCAGGATGCACAACAATACGATTCACTTTCATAAAATCATACCCCAAAATCACTCCATACTCACTACTCACCTTATGAACAACACAGAATTTACATTTATTCCTTCGCATACCATGCATTCGAACAGCTACTCGTATCATACCATTCACAGGTACTCTCATACCACCAATCCATACCAAACTACATTTACACTTAGACAGGAGGCCCTTTTCACTCAACTTGTCATACACATCCTTATATACCAAACTCTTCTTGAACCCAGAATCTATCACTGCCAAACACTTAACCCCGTTCAATTCCATCTTCACACTCACACACTAATACTTCTACCAGACAAAACTTTCCTACTAGACAGAACTACCAAAACATCACTCACACTCACGTACCCAGATAATACTTCACCAGGTACCCTCTCACAATTTAGTTTTCCGACTCAGCCTTTCCATTCACACATTGCGCTCTCAATCTAATTCAGCATTTTTCACTCGAATTCCCTTGCACTGCACAATAGCTACATACTTTCCTCTGGTCACGACACATCTTCGCAAAGTGACCAGCCTTTCCACAGTTACCACATAAGTAGCTTCCACTTTCCCCAGCATTCACTCCCCCATTTAAATCCGGACAATCTCGCTTCAAATGGCCTTTTTCTTTACATTTGAAACTACCTTTTCATACTTTCCTTGCAATCCTTTAACATATGCCCCTTCTTACTACACTCGGAACAAGCGACAAGCATATACCTACATTTCGCCAAACTATGCCCCTTCCTTCCACGATGTTTTTCACACCACTCGACCCTTCACTCGCTAGAACATATCTTCGTTGCTCTCTCATATCCCTATTTGGTCGTACTCCCGCCATCTGTCCCCTACCACTTGTTCATCTCCCATTCATCCGTCCACTTAGCCAGCCCAGGAAGCTCTACATCACCCCACCTGGGGTAGCTCTTAGGGCATCCCGATAGGTACCAAACTGCCGAGGTGGAGGAAAGCTCCTGGGCTTCCTACCACCAACATTCGCATTATACCATCCATCCTCATCCAAATAACTCTCTTCATCAAATCACCGATCTCTCAGAAGCTCCAATACTTCCTCTCACATCAACCGTTCCCCAATCAGCCTCATTCTCTCCTTTCTCCTCGCATTCAAAAATTCACTTGTCTTTCGCGGGATCGTGTCCAAAAACTTCCTCATGAGTGGTTTACATTCATTTACATCATCATCAATACCTCGTTCTTGCCATACTCTCAAGCCTATTTGCATACATATTCACACTTTCACTCTTCCCCATTCGAGCCTTCTCAAATTCATTCACCCTTTTATATTTCACACTCTCTTTCATTCGTTTCACCTGCCCAATCAGTCCCTCCTTCACCACCTCATATTTCGATTTACCCACACTCGTTATCATTCGGAAGAATTCTAACACTTTTCCATCCAAACATTCCCCTAAAACATTCACCCAGTGTTCCTCATTCTCCGGTTACTTTAGCTTGCAATAGCGTTCAAACTCCCCCATGAACTCTCCCACACTCTTATAACCATGTAATTTAAACCTATCAACTTTCGGAACTTCCCTAATCAAAATACCTTTCCCCACATAAACTTCACTCTCACTCATGCCAATCATATATTCACTCATTTTTTTATCCGAATAGAGAGAATCCACACTCTTACCTCTCATCTTCCTATCATTACGATTCAAACTATTCTTCCTTCCCTTCTAACTTTCCGCTCTTTTCCATTCGCCTTCTTTCCTAACACTCACAATCATCCTGCCATCTCTAGACTCGCACACACTCCAATTAATCCCATTAGTTTTATCTCCTTCGGTTGGAGCAGGGGTCAGGGTCGAGGGTTCTGGAAACGGTCCTGAGCCCTTGATCATGTCATAGAGGTCCTGCATTTTTCTATCAACTTCCTTGTGCCTTTTATCCATCTCCACCTTCATCCGATCAGTTTTTTCATTCATCCCCACTATATCACCTTTCAGTCCCTCTGTGGTGGAGCGAATGTGAGTGTGTGTAAAAGGGCCATTCTCATACCCCTTTTCTCACTACCCTCTCCCTCACTCTGTGAGAATGTGTGTGAATGGGAATGGGTTTGTTTTGTTTTTGTTTATTTTATGTATAAAATGATTACCATGTTTTTCTTTCTTTCCAAGCCTCATATTCTGGAAAGATAGTTGCTAGTTTTGAGATATCACTATAATTAAAACAAAATTGTACTTTGTTTATAATATTCTTTTAGCAAAGCGCCATATTCTGGAAAGAGGTAAGCTAGACGATAAATTTACTCGGGTAATGCCCACTTATTAGTTTCCCTTCCATGTATAAATAAATGGGTCATAAACGGAGGATATATCTCTTCTACAGAGAGTGGAAGCGTAGACTGACGGCAAGAAGGATTCTCTAGACGAGTGCTCCGCCCAGCCCTGAGACGGAGAGCTTTCATACCTCGCTAAACACCTGGACCACCATACCCACCTTGGTTGACAATCCTGCCTCCTTTTATGTTAGCTTACTTCCACCCACCTCCAGCACACAAGTGATAGCGCGTGCCCCTTTTCGTTCGGTTGTTGTTGTGTTTTTTTATGTTTTGTGTAGATATATAAGTAAATTTGTTGTATTCGCCTGTTATAAAATTCTCTTTTGGTATCTTATTTGGATTGGGAAATTTGGCCTCATTTTGAAGTGTGCACACTTGCCTTGTAAATATAAAATTGCTGTAAATATAACTGTATTCTTTTGTAATTAAAGGGACTGTATATACAATCCGTTTCCTTCTCCTTCGATTTCTCACGTCCGGACAGTGTAGGAAGCGGGTTGGATCGATTGGGATTAGAGATATATTTTTGGCCCGCTACATTTGGCGCCCAAATAGGGACGTGAGACTTCGAAACCGGGAGCGTGACTGGATTGGATTGCAGTCCATACTTAATTAGTGTGACAAGTAGTTTGACTGATTTTTCCCTCCTCCTATCTTTTTACTAACTTGGCAACAATGTCTGTAGCGAAAACATTGAATTAGGAAGTAGTGCGATTGAGACTGGAGTTGAGAAAGGAAGAGGGAGAGGGTAAAATGTTGCGGGGAATGATGGAGGGAATGGAGAATAAAATAAAAAGGATGAATGAAAAGACTGATAGGATGAAGAAGGAAATGGGAGACCGACAGGATCAGGCGGACCGACGGATGCAAAACCTGTATAACATGATGACAGGGGCTGGATCAGCTCCAGGACCTACAACCCTGACCCCTGCTCCTACTGAAGGGACTCCGCTAAATGGAATGGATGGAAGTATGATTGAGTCTAAAGAAGATACTGTGAGTGGTAGGAAAGGGGGTGAATGGAAGAGAGTGGAAAGTAAGAGAGGAAGTAAGCATGGTTCTAAGGTTAAGGATAGGAAGGCGAGAGGGAAGAGTGTGGATTCGCTATACTCAGATGAGGGAGAAAGTGACGATATGATTGGAATGAGTGAGACCGAGAGTAGCTCTTCAGAGAGTGAAGTGAATGTGGGAAAAGGAATTTTGATTAGGAAAGTGCCAAGGATTGATAAGTTTAGAATGCATGGGGGAAAGTGTATGGATGAGTTCGTCAGGGATTTTGAGCGGTACTGCAAGCTCAAGTACCCACAGAACAAGGGTCACTGGGTGAGTGTTCTGGGAGATTGTTTGGATGGGAAAGTGTTGGAGTTCTTGCGAGTGATAACGAGTGCGGGAGAGCCAAAGTACGATGTAGTGAAGAAGAGATTGATTGGGCAGGTAAAACGAATGAAAGAGAGTGTGAAATATAAAAGGGTGAATGAATTTGAGAGGGCTCGAATGAGGAAGAGTGAAAGTGTGAATATGTATGCAAATAGGCTTGAGAGTATGGCAAGAACGAGGTATGGTGATGATGATGTAAATGAATGTAAACCACTCATGAGGAAGTTTTTGGACACGATCCCGCGAAAGGTGAGTGAATGGCTGAGTGGAAAGAGAAAGGAGAGAGTGAGACTTATAGGTGAACGGTTGATGTGGGAGGATGTGTTGGAACTGTTAGAAGATGGACGATTTGATGATGAAAGCGATCTAGAAGAGGATGGATGCTACAGTGTGAATGTTGGGGTAAGAAGCTCAGGAGCTTTCATCCACCCCAGCAGTTTGTCAGCTACAGGGATGCCCTGAAGGCTGCACCAGCTGAAGTGATGTCAAACTTCCTGGGCCGTCAGAATGGATGGGCAAATGAAGGGTGGTCGAATGGAAGGAGGCAGATGAATTTCAAGCGTGGGAACGGATATATGAGAGAGAAACCGTGGTATGTCCCAGCAAACGAGAGACCGAATGGTGGGAGAAAGATTGTGGAATGTCGTCGGTATGGAAGGAAAGGTCATATGTTGGCAGAATGTAGGTGGACATCTGGTGCATGTTTTGGGTGTAGTAAGAAAGGGCATATGATAAAGGATTGCCAGGAAAGTGTGAAAGAGTGCTTCGAGTGTAAAGAAATAGGCCATTTGAAGAAAGATTGTCCGAGGCTGAATGGTCGAGCAACTGGTGGGGAAAGTATGAAATATGCATGTGGTAATTGTGGAAAGGCTGGTCATTATGCAAGGATGTGTCGTGACCAGAGGAATGTATGTAGCTATTGTGCGATGGAAGGACATTCAAGTAAAAAGTGTTGGATTAGACTAAGAGCGCAAGGTGTGAATGGAAAGTCTGAAGCGGGAAACTGAATGGTAAGAGGGTACCTGCTGAAGTATCCTCTGGGTGTATGAGTGTGAGTAATGTGTTGGTAAGTCTGTCTAGTGTGAAAGTGCTGTCTGGTAGGAAGTATGAGTGTCTGAGTGTGAAGGTGAAGTTGAATGGAATTGAGTGTTTGGCTTTAATAGATTTTGGATGCAAGGCGAGCTTGGTGTATAAAGATGTGTATGACAAGTTTAGCGAGAAAGCCCTCCTGTCTGAGTGCAAGGGTAGTTTGGTAGGTATTGGTAATAGGAGAGTGCCTGTGATTGGAATGATAAAGTCAGCTGTTCGAATGCATGGTATGATGATAAATGAATGTAAATTTTCTGTGATTGATAAGGTGAGTAGTGAGTATGGTGTGATTTTGGGGTATAATTTTATGAAAATGAATCGTATGGTTGTGCATCCTGCGAGTGATCAGATTGAGAGAAAGATTGGTAGAAATGGGGTGTATAAGTTGTATGTAGGGAAAGATGGTAGCGTTTTGAGGAGTGTGTTTACTGGTATTGAGGTGCCTGCTATGGAGAATGTAAGGCATGTGAAGGGTGAAAGGGTGTCTGTTAGAGTGAGTTGGAGTAAGGATGTTAGTTTGAATGTGAGTGAGAACACTGTGATTTTGGATGTAAAGGATGCTTGTTATAAGGTAAGGCGTGTTGCTTGTGTGTTTGATGGCTTGATGAGAATGAATGATCCTTTTGTATGTGTGCAGGCGGACCCCAGTGTGAAAGGGCAGGTGAGGAAAATCCAAGTCGGAGATGTACTGGGCCACCTCTCCACTGTCAATGAGGTAGGTATGGATGATAGTACGAATATCAGGGTGAATGTTGCGAATGAATGGATGTATAATGAGGTGAAGGACATGGTGAAATTGGATGGATGTTTGACTGAGTATGAAAGGGAGGATGTGTATCGAATGATATTTGAGTGGAAGGGAGCCCTCAGTAAGGGTAATCTGGATTTCGGGGTTGCAAAGCTCCCGGAATTCAAGATTGACCTGAACGAGGACTCCCCAATCTATCAGCGGCCGAGGCATTTCCCACGTCCGGTTGCTGATGAGATTGAGGAGCAGTGTTTGGAATTGGAGCAATTGGGGGTGATTGAAAAGAGCGAGAGTGCATGGAATAGTCCAATTGTACCTGTACGTAAGCCGGATGGAAGATTGCGTCTGTGTGGGAATTATCGAAAGGTGAATGAAAGGACTGTGAAAGAAAGGTTTCCGATGTGTGTGGTATCTGAGTGTATGTATAGTATGCATGGGATGGAGTGGTTTACGAAGCTGGATCTGGTACGGGGGTATTACCAGATGCCCATTGCTGGTGAGAGCCGGCCAGTAACTGCCTTCTCTTCTTAAAAGAGGCATTACCAGTTCCGGAACCTTAGCTTTGGGTTGGCTAATGCTCCCGGAGCCTTCCAGCGGGCAATGAATGTTGTGTTGAGTAAGTTTGTGAGTAAGAATGTGATTGCGTTTATAGATGATATTTTGATTATGACCGAGACTTTTGAGGAGCATATGAGATTGGTGAATGATGTGTTGAGAACGTTGGAGAGTGTTGGTATGAAGGTGAAAGTGGCGAAGTGTGAATGGTTTGCGAAAGAAGAGGAATTCCTGGGACATATGGTGAGTGAGAATGGGTTGCGAAAATCACCGAAGTATGTTGAGAAGGTGCGAATGTTTTCTAAACCGGTGACTGTGAAGCAACTGAAGTCGTTTTTGGGTTTGATTGAGTTCCAGCGAAAGTTTATACGTGATTGTTCTGGTGTGAGTGAACCTTTGACTGAGTGGATGGGCAAGAAAGGTAGTACAGTTGTCAAGTGGAGTGATAAGATGTATGAGTCGTATGAGAGACTGAAAAAAGCAGTGGCTGAAGATGTTGAATTGGCTTACCTAGATTATAGTGTAAATGCTAAAATGCTTGAACTGTATACAGATGCGAGTGGGTATTGTATGGGATGTTTTCTGATGCAAGAGCAGCGTTTGAATGGAGAGAATGTCAGGCGAATAATTGGGTATGTATCCAAGTCTATGAATGTTGCAGAACGAAAGTATTCGACTTTGGAACGAGAGCTGGCTGTGATAAGATATTGTTTGAAAGTGTTGCGTCCATTTTTGTATGGTGTAAGGTTTGTGATAAAAACCGATCATCACCCTTTTGAAGTGGGCTGATAGTAGGATTGCAAGGACTTTGGAAGATTTGAGTGACTTTGACTATGTGATTGAATATGTGCCTGGTGAACGGAATGGAGTGGCTGATTTGATGTCAAGGTATCCTGGTACGAATGATGAAAATGTGTGTGGACTGAATGATCCTGAGTATTTGCCGAAAGGGATTATGAATGGAAAAGAGAGTAAAGGTGGTGGTGATTCCTTGTTTCAGGGTGTATGGAATGGTTTGCAAGATTTAAAGAGTGATGGAGTAGACGTGAGAGTGCCCGATAGTGTTGATGATTTAAGGAAGGCGTAATGAATGAAGTGTGTAGGAAGCCTGGAAGCATTGGTATGGCAAAGGTGCGGAACTTCATGAAAGAATTGAGAGCGATGTGTATGCAAGGGTTCCCGCCATTTCAGGAAGTGTTGATTGTAGTGAGTCGTTTGTATGGAGTGATTATTTATGTGCACTTTGGTGGTGAGAGGCCGATTGTGTATAAGGATGAGAAGATGAAGGGTTTGAATCCTAATGTGGTACATCTGCAATGTTTGAGCGGTGTGCACTACAATTGGGTGATTGAAAAATTTTCATATATAAGAGAGAAGAATGATTGTCTGGATGAAGATGAGTGTGTGGTGAGTGATGATATGGGAGTTAATGACAGTGTGGATATCAGTGCTGATGTTGGTGTGCTTGTTCCTTCGGTGTTTTGCGAAAATGGTGGACCTGATATGATGGAAGCGAGAGTGAAATTTGGTGAAAGGTTGTTCTGTGGTTTGATTGATACTGGAGCGCAGTTGTCTTTAGTGAATGAGAGGATTCTGAGTAAGTATGATGAGTTTAAATGTTGCGAGCATAAACCTGTGAAGTTACGGATAAGTGGATTAGGGAATGGCTTCATAGTGGCATGGGAACAGGTTAGTCTGAAAGTAAGTTTGGGTAATGGTGTGAATGTGAAGCATGACTTTGTGATTCTGAAGGATGAGCAAATGCCGTGTTGTTTCTTGCTTGGTGTAGACTTTATGAGATTGAATGATTTGTCTTTGGATGCTGATAGGGATTGTCTTATGAAAGGTGAATGTGAGGTGATGAAGTTGAATGAGTGTGAGAAGAATGTTGTCAAATTTTGTGGCATGATTGAGTTGGTCATGGATGATGAGAAGGAGATTTTAAGTGATGATGATATTCTAGAGATGCAAGAGATGTCTCCTTTTGTTAGTGAGTTGAAGAGGTGTGTAATGATGCGTGTTGATTTAAGTGAATGGCCAGAGTGTTTAAGTGACTTTAAAAGGTATGCTAAGGATTTTGTTGTTTGTATGGATGTTGTATATTTTGTGAGGCATGCGAAGAGTGGTGATGATATGTATGTACCTGTGATCTCCTTAGTTGGTATGATTGGTCTGGTGAAGGTTGTGCATGATAATTATGGGCATATGGGTAAGTTTAAGCTTGGGAGTGTATGAAGGAGCGTGTGTTCCATCCGTTTCTGAGAACTGTTGTGAATGATGTTGCAACTACGTGTGAAAGGTGTCAGAAGGGAAAGGTGCAAAGTGTGCAAGTGAAACCACCGATGTTGAAAGTTGATGCGAAAGAACCGTTTGAATTGGTAGTGATTGATTGTGTGTCTTTGCCGCGTACGAGTGCTGGGAATGTTGGTATGGTTGTGATGGTTGATCATAAAATTAAGTTTGTGTATGCAGCGCCTGTGAGAGATAAAAGGAGTGTGACTGTTGCGCGTGTGGTTGAGCAGTTCTTTTTTCCTTATGTGTGTATGGAAGCCTAGAAGATGTCTGAGTGATAATGGGCCTGAATTTGTAGGGGAAGTATTTGAGCAAATGTTGAGAGAGAATGGTGTGGAGCATGTGAGAACAACTCCGTATGTACCGTCCTTGAATGGATTGGCTGAACGGACTATAAGAACCTTGTGTGAGATGTTGAGAATGATGAGTACGACAGTGAATGACTAGGATGTGTGTCTGGGGAGAGTGTTGTGGGCGTATAATTCAACTGTGCATAGTGCAACCGGAATGTCCCCATGTCAGTTTGTGATGAATTTTGAAAGGCGAGTGAAAGATAGGTTTCGTTTGAGTGAAAGTGAGCAGAATGTATGGCGTGAGGCACATAAAAGGTTCCGTTCATTTGAATTAGGTGCAAAATTATTGAAGGTGAAAGAAGTGAAGGGTAGGTTGAATGTGTCAAAGATGAGTGAGAAGTTTGATGGATCTTATAGAGTTGTGAGGGTTTGGGAAAATGGAGTGACGTATGTTTTGGAGAGTTTGAATGACGGTATGACTGAGAGAGTGCGGGCTCATCAGAGTCAGTTAAGGAGATGGAGAGAACCTCCTGACTACCTGGTGAGCCATCGGGTGTATGGACTGTGTAGAGAGAGAGGTAAAGTGCATGATGATGAAATTGAATGTGATAGTATGGATCTGTCTGGGAAAGAGCTAGTCTTAGTCGCGAGGAGTAGAAAGCGTACAAAGAAGAGTGAAAGGAAGAATGCAAGTACGAATGAAAGTAAGTCTGAGCAGTGTTTCTGGTATGGGGGATCTTGAAAGGGAGATTAACTTTTTGCGTAAACAGGTGAGTGATTTGGCTGGTATAAGTAGACCAGTGAGTGAGCTGCCTGTGCCTAATTTTTCTGGTTTTGGGAACAGTATGAATGATAGTGTGTTTGGGCAGAATGAACCTAGTGTGGCTGATTACGAATGGTAATAGTAGGGGTGAGTTTCATGTAGTGAATGATGAAGTGGCTGATTTTTCAGGTTTCTGGTGGGAACCAGTCGAAAAGGTTTCTGGTATGCCTGTTGAGAATACAGGGGATGTGAGTGACCTGTCTGTTTCGCAAGAATGTACCTTGAGTTGGATGAGAGCTGTGAGTGAGGAGCTGATGAATGGGGGTATGAAGAGTGAGGGTTCTGAATGGAAGAGTATGAAAGAATTCTGTCGTGAGATGGGAGAACTGGTAATGAGGGCTAAGAGTATGGTTGATTAGATGATCAATAGTGACGATGAGACTGACAGGACGACTGACAAACAACCCCGACTAATTGCTACGCGTAGCCAGGGACCAGTAGAAGAGTGTGAATGGGTGCAGAAGGGTGCGATTGAGCACAAGTGGTACCGTAAAGAGTGATTGAAAGGGTTTTGTGAGTGGCTGGTCGAATGGCTTAAGGAAGGAGGGGTGTGGTGGAGCGAATGTGAGTGTGTGTAAAAGGGCCATTCTCCCAGCCTTTTCTCAGTACCCTCTCCCTCCCTCTGTAAGAATGTGTGTGAATGGGAATGGGTTTGTTTTGTTTTTGTTTATTTTATGTATAAAATGATTACCATGTTTTTCTTTCTTTCCAGGCCTCATATTCTGGAAAGATAGTTGCTAGTTTTGAGATATCACTATAATTAAAACAAGATTGTACTTTGTTTATAATATTCTTTTAGCAAAGCGCCATATTCTGGAAAGAGGTAAGCTAGTCGATAAATTTACTCGGGTAATGCCCACTTATTAGTTTCCCTTCCATGTATAAATAAATGTGTCATAAACGGAGGATATATCTCTCCTACAGAGAGTGGAAGCGTAGACTGACGGCAAGAAGGATTCTCTAGACGAGTGCTCCGCCCAGCCCTAAGACGGAGAGCTTTCATACCTCGCTAAACACCTGGACCACCATACCCACCTTGGTTGACAATCCTGCCTCCTTTTATGTTAGCTTACTACCACCCACCTCCAGCACACAAGTGATAGCGCGTGCCCCTTTTCGTTCAGTTGTTGTTGTGTTTTTTTATATTTTGTGTAGATATATAAGTAAATTTGTTGTATTCGCCTGTTATAAAATTCTCTTTTGGTATCTTATTTGGATTGGGAAATTTGGCCTCATTTTGAAGTGTGCACACTTGCCTTGTAAATATAAAATTGCTGTAAATATAACTGTATTCTTTTGTAATTAAAGGGACTGTATATACAATCCGTTTCATTCTCCATCGATTTCTCACGTCCGGACAGTGTAGGAAGCGGGTTGGATCGATTGGGATTAGAGATATATTTTCGGCCCGCTACACCTTAATCACTGTCTTCAACATTGTACATTATTCCTCTTTTTTTTTCAATTCCAGACTCAGTCGCACAATCTCATCATGGATACCTTGCTCTACAGAAGCTATCCTCTCAGGTTAATATTAAAGGACGGAAGAAGGGAAAAACAATCAACCTGTTCGTGCAGCGTAAACTATTTTCTAAGTCCAATTCGATGACGGACTGCAATCCAATCCTGTCCCCTTCCTGGTTTCGAGATGCCGAGACACCGGTCTGTTGGTGCTCGTCTATAAGCGCTCCCAATCCTGGTTTGTGATCGAAGTATCCTTTCTCCAGCTTTTGCCTAAAAAGGCAGAACCCTCTTTGTAGTCGGGTGGGGGTGGAGGTGCAGTGGTTGTAGGCGACAGGGCGTGTCCACACATTGGTGGGCTTGCATTCCTTAAAGTAAGCAATAAAGAAAGGCTCACATAAATGGTTCTTCAGAGCACGAGCAAACGAGAATAAACAAAATAACTCACGATAAATAATCTATTTAGAGTATACTAAAAAATTCGATAACCCTGAAAAAATTCCCAAAAGTAAAATAATGGAAGGTTTACCGCAGCCAAAACGAACTGCAAGAACTAAAAAGAGCATGATTAGGAAAAACAAATTAACAAACTAAAACAATGCTTTTCAACTTCGGGTACATGAACCCCCAGGGGTATATTTGACCATCTTAGGGTATACATGGATGCATATGTAACAATAAAAAAATTAGTAAGACAAGGTCTGCTGACCAAAGAGTCGGGTGCTATCACTTATTCTGATTTATGACCTTACGACCTGCAAAACTTTCATTAATTCCTAGACTAACCTTGGGAGGACCTTTGAAATTCTATCATTCGAAGGAAAATGTAAAACCACATAAGGGTTTAGAAGTTCTTTATTATTGGCCAAATAGTTATGATGTTATTACCAAAAAATAATAGCTCGCTAGCTACCGTTGGAAGGACTTTAGCAATTGTATCATTTGAAAGAGAATGTAAAACAACATAAGGGTTTATATTTCGTTAGAATCGGCCGAATAGTTATGATGTTATTGCAAAAACAAAATAATTCCCAGGCTAACCTTGGGAAGACTTTGCCAATTATATTATTAAAAAGATAATGTAAAAAAGTAGAAGGGTTTTAAATTTAGTTAGAATCGGCCGAATAGTTATGATATTGCAAGAAAAAAAATCCCGTGCTAACTATGGGAGGACTTTTGCAATTATATCATTCGAAAGAGAATGTAAAAACATATAAGGGTATAAAATTTCGTTAGGAGTGGCCAAATAGTCATAAAGTTATTACAAAAACAAACAAAAAATCAAAATGAGTACTGACCGACCGACTTAGTGAGATGTAGTCACTCGCGATTAGACTCGCACGTGACTAAACATACTGTTACTTTAAAGAAATAAATTCTTGAAGCCCTGGATTGGGGAAGTCTGGAAAAAAGCATCGTGAGAGAAGGTGTGTCTTGTCGATTACGTTTGATTAACTATAAGGTTTATTGTTGCATTTTCTGTTTCATCACTTTGACATATAAGTGTCTGAACAGTAAAACTGTATTGATTTTGGATTAGATGTGTGCTTCTATAATTTTTTAAAGAGAAGTAAATACATAAAAAAGTATTGAAGAACAGTTGCAACAAAATATTGTGTTTTAGCTATTGTGATTTGTACCCGTGATAATTATAGCCAAATTTAGAGCAAAGAATATTTGCAATACTAATAAAATTTGATATATACTTCAGATATTATACAGTCACTACTTTATTTTTTATTGGAACCATTTTTTGAACCCTCAATATGAGTAAAAATAGTAAAAAACATAAATATGCAGACAAACTTGCAGTTAGGCTTCACTTTCATACTAAATAACGGTAATGAAGTTCCGCAGTGTGTTCTTTGTCACAAAATATTGAGCAACGAATCTATGAAGCTAAGCCTATTACACGTAATAAAATGTTAATTATGACAAAAAGAGCATTGAATCTATGAAGCTAAGCCTATTACACGCAATAAAATGTTAATTTTGACAAAAAGAAGGCTTTTAACAGTCGAGTTTTTCATAAGCTGTGTAAAGGTTTCGAGTCGGAACATAGTGTACTTCTTTTTCGCACTCATGAACGTTGGCTCTCTCGAGGAAATGTTACAAAACTTGTGTGTAAGTTGAGGATTGAAGTGTTGCATTTTTTCCAACTTTTATAATGAAAAAAAATATCACTTCCTCTTAAAATTAGCATTTAGGTTAATATTTTTGATGCTTTAAATAGATTTAATCAAAGTCTGCAATGGCCAGATGCATCGGTATGTCACTTCTTGTTAAAGATTAAGGCGTTTTTAACCAAAATTTGTGTTTGGAAAAAGACTATCGAATCTAATACTTTGGTTGCGTTTAAAACAGTTACTTAATTTATCAACGAAAATGAAATCCGTATAGACTGATGAAATAATTAAACTCATTTTTAATCACCTTGGAGCGTTAAAAAATAAAATAAAATTACTTTCCTTCACTTAGTGAAGATCTTGTTTATCTCCGAAATCATTATACAGCAGATCCCTGTACCAGGAACAGGCAAGCGATAGGAGTCAATAAAACTGAAACATGATGCAATGGTTCATAACATTTATGCGGAATTTGATTTAAAATTTTTCTGGCTTTGCTTACTGAACCTGCAATTCAAGCGCAGCTGCAATTTTCATCGACGTGGTTATGTGATTTAACCTTTTCAATACTATTAGGAATAAAAACAAAGCATCCGTCCTGTTTAAAATTTACTAAACATGATGTTCGTTGCGCAGTTATTAAATTATCACCCAATATTAATTAACTAACAAAGAAAAGGGCGCAACAAACCCATTATCTTTTATAGTGAATATCATCGCAGTGCATAAATACACAATATACATACTACCTTTATTGTCAATATCTGTTTTTGTTTTGTTTTTCCAATGTTGGCTACTTAGTACTAGTTACTTTCTTCATATAATCTTTTCCAGTAATAGAGAATGTTAGTATTATAATGAACCACTGTGTGTGTTATTCATGCAGTATCGAGGGTCATGTGAGGACAAACTGCCCTCAGAACTCTCAACTACGTAGCAATTCTCTCCAACAAGTGCACCGAGTTAGTGCCATCCCCACACCACCTCCGTCTCAAACAGAGCCTTCTTCCCCTTCGATTAAATTAAGCTCCGCTGGCCACTACGTCAACTTTTTATTTGAGAAAAGCTCCCATGGAGATCTTAAGTTTGAGACTGGAGCAGTAAACGGCTGCCGAGTCTTTACCCTCTTCCTAGATACAGGGTGTAGGTGTATCGTGGTGTCGGATAAGATACTTCAACCTGTAGCCCCGAATATGACACATTTGCAGGCGTACACGACTACATGGGGCGTGCGAACAAGTTCCCCACTGTGAAGTACTTTAATTAATGCTCGTACTTTACCGGCTATAGTGAGGTCGTAGTGCCCCTATTAAATTCTGCGCAGTCTTGATTGGTCAGTACCCTCGGATATTCCCCACCCCTGTGGCTCAATTAGCAATTACGCGTTCCTAGACGGAGAAGGAATCAGAGACGCCTGCTCAGCTTGACCCCCCGCCCTGCGTTTCAGAATTTAGCAACCTAATAAATGAAGAATTCGCGAGGAACGAAAAGGATTGTGATTCACTTCCCCCCCTCAGAACAACAGCACAGAATAAGGTTCAAGAACTTATCCGTGGAAATAAGGTAATCTAGTACGTCGTTAAAGATGACCTTTTGTAGCACGCGTTCTCCGAAGGCAATAATTTCGAGGCTCAAGCACTGTGTGTCCCCCGCTCCCATGTCCCGCTCATTTTCAAGACCGCTCATGCCAGTTTGTTTTGGGGTCATTTTGGTTACAATAAGACGGCTCAGAGGATTTACAAATATTTATTGGCCCAGTGCAACAGATGAAATATCTAGGTACTGCCGATCATGCGACATCTGTCAGAAGGCGGCCGCCAAAGGACGGGTTAAGCCCGCGACGTTGCAGAAGGGCCCTCTAATTTCAGAACCCTTCTTTCGAGTGGTAATCAATCTGATTGGCCAGAGCTACCTGCTTACCCTCGTTGATTTTGCCACCCGGTTCCCCGAGGCAGTGCCTCTGAAAAAGATAGACAGCATCTCCTGTGCTGAGTCACTCGTCTCTATCTTTTCTCGAGTCGTATTGCCCAAGGAGGTATTATCCGATCGTGGCCGTAAATTCTCCTCCAAGCTAATGGAGTATGTTGTCAAACTTTTAATGTCAAAACCATTATTTAGCACTCCATTTAACCCTGTCAGACACAGGATTTGCGGGCGGCTCAAGGGAACTCTCAAGTCAATTCAATTCTGAAGAAGTTGTGTGCAGAACAGCCACGAGAATGGCACCGTTACTTGCCAGTCGCTCTGTTAACCTAAAGAGAAATACTGCACCACACCCTATGATTTGTCCCGTTTGAATTGCTATATAATCGGAAAGTTCAAGGCCCTATGAGCACTTTTGAAGGAACTCTTTTCGAAACAGGATTTGAACCTAGAAATCCAATCTTCCCCTGCCTATCTTCTGGATTTACGGCAGAGGTTACAAAAGTGTGCAAAAATCGCGTTTCAGAACGCTAACACCAACCTGAACAAATATAAGACGTATTTCGACTGTAAGTCCAAGGAGCGGAGATTCAAGCACTGTGAAGAGGTGTTATTATTACTCCCTACGGATAATAATAAACTCTTAAGTCAATGGAAGGGCCCCTTCCAAGTGATTGAAGAACGTGGCCCCGTTGATTATTTAATCCAAACATCGTCAGGAAGAAAACTATTTCATGTCAACATGCTGAAGAGAGACCACCGCCGTGCCTGTGCTAACAATATTGTGGCAATTGACGAAGAGTCAGACATTGAATCAAGCTACTCCATGGATCCCTTAAGCGTGGTGCAACTTGTTTGTGTGGAACAGGATAAAGAGTATCATTTGCTCACCTCGCCCTGCGCTTCCTATTCCATTTAATCTGAATTGAAGATAAGTGACCAGTTTTCGACCATTCAAAGAAGTCAGCTGCAGTTGCTACTGATTCATTTTGTAGACCTGATCTCCAAAATTCCTAGCTGTGCTGCAAAGTTTGAACATACAATCCTTATTACCACTCAGAAACCCATACAACCCAAGCCGTACTTCCTGCTCATCAATTTAAGAGAAACCTTTAACGGCAAGGTCGATAATCTGTTAAAAATAAATATTATAGAACCCTCTAAATCCAGTTACTACTTCCACATTGTCTTGATTAAAATGTCAGACGGATCATACCGTATGTGAGTCGATTTCCGAAAACTGAATTCTGTTACAGTGTTCGACGCCGAGCTAATTCCACTCATCGACAAATACCTCCACCTCTTCAAAGAAACTAAATTCATCACGTAATTAGACCTATGTAAGGCCTACTATCAAATCCCCTAAAAGAAGAGATGAAAAGATACACGGCTTTGGCAACGGGCAAAGGGATAATGCAATTCAGCCGGCTCCCTTTTGGCCTAGGGACGGCTTGTAGTAACTACAACCGTATGATGCGACGAATATTGCATGGATTATCGAACGTAACCTTTCAATTCGATAATATATGGCAGCTCAGAATTAGGACCAAAGCCTGATTGCCATCCAAGCGCTGCTGCATCGTCTACGAGAGTACAATCTCACAATCGGTCCCAGCAAGTGCTACTTCGCCTTTGGCTTTATAAATTATCTCAGATTTCACATCGGGAAGAATCAATTGGCCCCCAGGAAGATAAAATCCGTGCCATTGTGGATATGCCACTGCCCACCACTAAGAAACAGTTAAGGTCATTCATGGGCTTTGCTTCATTTTACCGCCGGTTTATTCAAAATTTTGCTTCTCTCTCTGCTCCCTTATGTGACTTGCTAAAAAAAAGGCCCCTGAGCACTTTTTCTGGACTTCGCTGTCAGTCGCACGATTTAATCAACTTAAAGTAAAGTTAGCGTCCGCTCCTATTCTTCGGTTACCCAACCCTAAAAACCCTTAGGTATTGGGACCGACGCTAGCAACGAAAGGATAGTATGCGTCCTAATTCAATATGGAGAGAATGAGGAAATTTGCCCTGTTGCGTACTTTAAGTAGTAAGTTACTCCCCCGAGAGAAGAATTATTCTGAAATAAGCGAGAAAACCTTGTCATACTTTGGGGCATACAAAAATTCAAGATGTTTCTTGTACGCCAAGAATTCATCATTGAAGCGGATCACAAACTGCTGTCGTACTTGAGTAATGTAAAAAAACAATAATGGGAGAGTTATGCGATGGAGTTTGTTCCTCCAAAAGTTCCAATTTATAATATTGTATTTCAACGATCTGAGAACTGTATCGCAGATAGCTTGAGTAGGAACCTTTATTGTATGTTTTCGTATATATAGTTCGTAATTCCTCTTTGCTTGCAAGCTAAAAGATTCTGTACCCATTTGGTTTTGTTTGGTGCATTTGATTTTTTGTTGTAATATATATTTCCTTTTTTATTATTCTTGTCTCGTTTGTTATATAGCTCCAGTTCGTTATTAACCTGAGGTGATCGAGCTCCTATTTAAGATTAATTAAAATTACTGTGGTTATTCTAAGTTAATGTTCTTTTGTTCTGTATCAACTCTATTTTTTTGTGTATAATATTGATATATGGATACTCAAATTTGCATTTGTCTTAAGTACTGGAGTTCGCTCCGAATTAATATAAAGTATTCCCCATTGTTTGTCTACCCTTTTTTGAGGTCGAGAGAAAATGGGATGCCTAAATCCCATTAGTGATTTGTCTGATGTCACTTCCCAGAAGTTCCATCTTGGGAAGAGAGGAGATGTCAGAAAGAGAGAGTAAAACGGTTATGATGAACAAGAAGCCCCACGAGGTTAAGGAACGCCGAGCCAGACCCTGAGAGAATCGAGCTACTTCTGGTGATAAAATGGAAGCATGGACCGTAGAGATTCCGAAGAAGACGCCGCCCGCATCACCCTGCGATATCTAAACCTCACGAGGATTTACCCTTTCCTAGCGTTGTGTCTGATAAAGAAGAAGCCCTTCCGGGGCCTGAGGCTAATCGCTTCCGGTTGGGACATATTTAACCTCAGTCACATGCCGTGAAAATTCAGTATAGACCTACCTTTTCAAACGAGACATGACGATTTCTCGATTAAGCTCCGTCTTCTTGGTCTCTTGAGCGCCAAAGCAAGAATTCACTCCGAAGGAAAACCACCTCAGTCAATTGACTATTCCTGGAATCGGCTGCCTCGAATCTCAATTCTCGAGGTTAAAAGTATCAATTGCGACCAATTCGTGCAATCTTCTTTCCCTCCGTCGTCTTCCAAAGGCCTCAAGCCCCAAAGCTAGGCTCGCGACGACTAAAATCGTGGATCTGTGTCTATTTATCTTGACTCTATGACTCCCAACTCAGTCTACCCACTTCCACGAAATCCTTACTCGGAAACTGTAAATAACGAGTATCCATTTTCATTTTGTATCAAATCTCCTTTTATTTGCATATAGTGTTTTTGTAATTAATAAAGTTTATTTTTGTACTGTAGTTTTATATATCCAGAACCACTAAGCATTCATCATTATCATGATGACCAACCGCACTCGCTCTTGTAGTTGTTTAATTTCATGCACGCGTCTAGGATCTCCATTCCCTCACTACTTAGCTTCCCCTTCATCTGGCTCGACCGGAGACGAGCGAAGATCACGCCTCCGACCGTAACCTTTCCACCAAGGATAGATAAGATATATATATGTATATATATATATATATATATATATATATATATATATATATATATATACCACCAGTCAATCTACGACAAATACAATCACATTAAGAAACAATACCAAGGTACCAAGGAACAAAACTAAGTTACACATTAACGCAATACCACAGAAAATAAGTCATCTTATTAATACAAAAGTAAGCAAACGACAAATATGGAAAAGTAAAACAAAACGAAAAAAGGACAACCACATAACATAACATCAACTTAAAACAATATGCCGATCATCCAGGTAGCTGTCACACTATGTCTTCTATACACTTCACTTTTGATCAATGCTATGGTCACTCCACTAAAACACTTCATATAAATAATAAGTAAACTACCCTTTTCACTTACCTATCAGTATAAATATTTATTTCTGAATGCTCTCATCCGTCCCGCTTAGCACAACCATATTTGAGCTCACCAGCTCTATTACTCGGACTCTGTTGTCAGCTGCAGAAGACATTTCAATTTACTTGAAATCTCTCTTCATCGTGAAGGACATCAAAAGCAACCATTTTGTCACTTATTCATCAGAGAGCAAGACAGGCTCTTTTATACCATTTTCTCTTTCCGCATCTTCATTGGTCATCTAACAAATCACCACTTTGCATCCTTATGAGTGACTAGAATAGTGTAGCGTTTCATTGGCCTATCATATCCAAATATATCTGGTATCATCACCAATCTCCGCTGCCTCAAGGCCAGATGTCTAGTTTGGGAAGCTGCTACTAATAGCCTAGTTCAAACTATGGCTTTTGCTTGAAAAGCCATAATTTGACGGTCCGAGGAATGCAAGTTTTGAGGAATAGCTCACTGTGGAACTCGGAGTGATAGGATTCCTGGACAATGAAACAATATTGAAACCTCTGTGGAGTCTCAAATACACATAGGGACATAAAAACGACTCTGCGGATGCTGGAAGCAGCACCGATAACCAAACTCTTGAAAGGGTGAAACCCTGGGTAGTGGTATTTGATTTGACCATCATCCATCAAAACGTCCGCCATGAGTTATGCCTCAGGAGGGTCCCACCCGGTTTCCTTCAACCAATCAATCATCATCTCATCTATGGCATTAATCCCATTCCAGACAGAAAAGCCACAAAAGGCCGTGAAAGAATCCAATAATCGCATAAAAAATTAACGAATACATTCCCCCATGTAAATTATAAACATGACATAAATTCTACACTTAAGTCATCAACAAAAAGAGAAATCCAATAAGTAGGGGGACGAGGATCCCTCAAGTTCTAATGAACGAAATGGAATGAGCCAAGACGGTCCCGCAAAAGACCCTGGGCAAGCTCCTCAGGAAAAATGCCACTGAGAAAGGTAGGAAAATTGGAATCCTCTTGCGAACCCCAGCCATAACAACCGAAATATCGGTGATCTGCATACATGTCGATCGTTGGAAAAGGGAGCACACATAAAAACAGATCAAGCATGAAATCGAGAAAAAAATAATGTTGAACTAAACTTGAAAAACTGATCAAATTCAAGAAACTCTCATGTGAATAAGACACATATTTGCTTAAATTAATATTTAATTACTTCAGACCAGATAGAATGGAATACTTTCATCTCTGTCCAGGTATATTTCAAGATTACTTGCTAGACATAATCAGGACAAAAGAATGTACATTCCATGGTAAGAATTCTTGCTTAGCCCTACCATTCTATCAATTTAGGAAAAAACGCCCAGGCCATGTATAGTCACCGAATAAGACAGAAAGGGGCAAAGCAGACAAATAAAGCAAACTATAAGTTTGAGCGAGACGTAGACTATCTAAACAACATCAAGATCTTAATCTTGAACATGTAAGAACAAAAAACAAAAAGACATATTGAGCAACAAATGTATTAAGAAAAATTGACCCAGACACATTTATAATTACAGATGCGAAATACCCCGATGTTAGAAGAAAATTCAAAGAACTTCTCATTACGAGGAACATAGTGCAAAGGGAATGCTTAATTTCTCAACATTATTAACCGATATGCCCTCAACCACGCCAGATATTAATTAAAAAAACCAGAACATATTTAATCAACACACAACTCCCAACGACGATACTCAGACCACATCTGGTTTATCACAAGAATCTCCACCCCCATTCAAATAAAATTACCATGCAGAAAATGACTACATAAAGTAAATGAGAGGCATACAAAGAGCAACTCGCGGAAAACAACATCTAGACCCTTGATAACAGCTTCAGAGAGGAGAAGAAATAACTGTTCACCCCGAAGACATCACCAAACTGATATTAGAGGTAGATACCCTCTGCACACATATGACAATCACAGCACCCAAATAAAACGAGAAAATTAAACCTAAAATGGAAGACAACAAAAACTGTCGAAAAAATCATACAACATGAAAACAACAGGCTAAGAAAGATGCGTATGTCTAAAAAATCTCAAATCCCAGATATGTAAAGACAAGGACGAGAACAAGAATGAACAGAACCTAGATTGAAGTAATCAACAAAATGAACATTGACAGAGACCCATTTAGATTTTGGAACACCAGGAGATTTGGAAAAGAGAGAAAGATGGAGGTAAACGAGAGTGAGGACATGATAACCAACGACATAGATATTGAAGAGCGATTCCGGAGACACTGGTCAAAGATATTCTCCATCACTCCAGAAGAGAACGAAAACTTCGAGGTTGCATTCGAACAGCTGATCAAACAAAAGGTAGAGAAGAAACAGTGTGAGCAAACATCATAATCAGGAGTAAATGAAGGCTGTGAGCAAAGGAATAAATTAACACAATTTACACTTCAGGAATTTATCACAACTATAAAATCATTTAAGCAGAAGACCCGAGGAATAATTGGAACTATTATACATAATATGCAAAATGCACCAACAATATACACAAAGTATATTGTTGGTATAAATATCAGATACTTCCCATCCGCTTTGAATACAGCAGGGAGGATCTTCCTACCCAAAGCCAAAAAAACACCTCAAAAGCTACCAACCGCTCTCACTGTTGGAGTTTTCCGGAAAATCCCATAGAAGAGAACAATATGCAGAACCGACAACAACATGATTCAGATAAAAAAGGGATACAGACATAGCACTGGCGCCCATTACCCAAATGATTGCGGTCGAATTGGCATAAGTCAACAGAATAGATTTGACACTCAGTGATGTTGCTAAAGCCTTAATCAAAGTATGATTTGCAAGTCTCAAACTAAAATTATTTTCAAATCAAATTGAAAAATAACTTAACTCGAAACCTCTGTAACTCTCTAGCCGAAAGAATATCTAAAAATAACATCAACTAGTACACCAGTCCAACTTTCACTTTGTGGTGTCTCAGTCCCACTCTTTAAATCTTGTACACCAGAAAACTCCCGAACCTACTAAAGACCACGCTATGTGCGACCAACCTGAGGGATAGCGAAACGAACGGCAAGCCAAATAAAAAACGTCAATGATTTCGAAAAACAGAATTTAATTCAAAACGAACAGTAGCATATTCAAAATAATTCGAATAAACAGAATAAAGACGCATCTTAAAATCACCGACAACGTTGAATATCCATATGACACAAAGGAAAATTTCCTTGGCCTCAAGATAACAAAGAACTGGTGCAATGCACATACCAACGAAAAAATTACTCTGGAAAAAAATAGCCTTCTTTACTCTTAACATATTTAGAAGTCTATGCGAGGGCATAAATGAAAACTAGTTCTCCCTTGTACGACCAATATTAACCTACCACTGAATTCCAACCCACACACAATCCAAAACCAAACCGACCAAGATTTAAAGAGTCCAAATCCAAACGACTCGATTTTTAACAAACCATATCTGAAGGAACCTCGTCTCGAGAACTTGACTTAAAACCCAATCTTAAACCGCTAAATCAAGTGATACAAGAACGCGTTCAAAAAATATTGATCAAAATAGATTATTATCTGAGATAATGAACACAAAATTCTTGTGGGAAAAGCCTAGCGGCCATGATCTTAAAAACAAGCTCTCACAGAACACAGTGTCCATATGTAAAGTAAGAAAGAATGAATAAAGAAGAAAGAAATTGAAATGTTTTAATAAATATATAAATAAGTTTAAAATTATTAAAATCAAATCAATATTAAAATTATGAGGCAGTAACACCCACCCTTAATCTAGCATTGCAACCTCGCATACAAATAGATACAAAATTCCAAAACTAACTTTGAAATAGTTCAATGCTAAATAAAGAAGAAAACAGAATATTAAACTTAAAACAAAAGTTTAAAGGTAGCAGAAAAAAGAACCATAAAAAACGGTTTACAATTAACAAAAATATTAAATAAAGCAAGCAAGTGGAAACTAAAACAAAACAAAATATAAAGGAAAGAAATGGAATACTCAGGTATTCTAAAAAGTGCTCGATTGAGCAAATACTAAGAACAAGTCTCAAATGTTTGAAAAAATAAAAATATCATTAAACATAAAATAAAATAATAAAATGACAGTGTTTGCCGGCAACTTAGCACAATTTTTAATTACCATCCTCATTATTATACTCATCCTAATCACTCTCATTCACCTCAACATAACTATACTATCACACGTTATAAAATATTTCTCCTACTTCACTTAGACATTTCACGCTTGAAATCATCCCAATCCAATCTCTAATATTGATTCCTGTCCCCAACAACGTTTTGGTTTAACTAATATATTTTCAGGCCAAAAGAAGAAACAAAGAGTTTAAGAGAAAAATAAAAATAATAATAAATTTTAAAATTGAAAGGCTCATTCAAAAACTCAGGGAATTTAAATGTAAATTAAACTATTAAAAAAACAACTAAATATGCATAGTGACTTTTATAGTAAATATTATGTAAATTGTTCACGAGAGAGATGTGATTAAAAAACAAAACAAACGCAAGGTATAAAATTTCAAAACAAGCGCTTGAGTAAAATAATCTAAAGTTAATGGTTCAATATAACAAAACAGGGTTAACATTTGAAGCAAAAGGAGATATTCAGAACAAATACTTAGCGCCGAGTCTATGCAATGACCGAGAAATTTAGCGGAAAAGGGCAGCATTATATATGTAAATATATGAACATATTTAATACTGGTGTCAACGTTATATTTTAAGTATGATGTTCTATCTGATAGTCGAGACTTCATTTTTGGAGAGAAATTTCTCCTTTCTGTGAATAACAACAAGGTGTGAACATATCCTCGAGTGTAAGGAGTGAATAGTACTTTCTATTTATGATTCCTGAGAACATCAAGCGGTGGTAGGGTTGTATAAAATACTATTACGCCAGCAAACAGGGATTACACACTTGTTTTAAAATTGTTTTTGAAGATCATTGGAAAGGGAAATTTTGGAAAAAACTTTGAAGAATCATTCGGTAACGTCTTGAGACCTGTTGGTTCAGAGGACCATAATTTGGTCGGAGAAAATAACGTAAATGTATAAGCGGTGATCACTGAATTCTTTGGTTAGAAAATATGTTTTAATATTTTACCACTACATTAGTTAACCAAATCAAGTAGTAACGAATTGCTGACTTAAAGTTTTCTTAGAATGAGAAATTCCCGGTGCATTAATATGTAGGAAGAACAAAGCTGAACGGCTATTCGTAGCAACAGATACAAACTATTCATCTTAAAATATCCACTGATTAATTAAACGATTTAGGTACATTGTTACTAATCAAGAAATATATTAGGTCATCCCTTAAATAATGGGGAATTTTTTTATTATTATCATCTTATAGATAGAACTCAAACAATTCTGAAGTTATTTATATTTAAATCAGCATTTTTTTTATAAAGTAATATCATTTCCACCAGTAAACCTTTTTGGAGATAGTCTGACACGAGTTAAGAAATTCAAAATGCATTATGTAAGTCAAATTCCACCAAACGCGCACGAGAACCGGACGTGTTTTGGTTCGGCTATTGTATTACTAATCAATTGTCAAGATCTTTTAATGTTATTGTATATCCACCTTTCCTCAGCCCACCCATTCTACTAAAAAATGGCTCCTATTTTATTCGCCAAAGGGAGATAAACAAATAATGATACTTTATTGCAAGTGTACCTAAAGGACCAAAATCCATTGTTCAAATCCAGAAACTTTGCCCATCTCATTTAAATGACGATGCACATAAAATGAGTTTGCCTTATATTTTCAGTCAATTGTTCATTAGTTACAATCTTATTTCCTTCGAATCTTATTTTTTAAAGACCAACAAATTCTGCTGATCAACCCGAACGGGTTCAGCTTGGAGAGTAAAGGTACCCTTGGCGACAATTTCGAAACCATCTTTGGCCCGAGCTTCCACTAATTCCACGAATGCTTAACGCCTACATTCTGTTGTTGACCTAACATTGTTGCCTTTTCTAAACTACCAAAGGCATATCCTTACGAATATGCTCTTTTGAAACTTCCCAAATATTTATAATTTGAGGAAAGGGCACATTAAATTAATAATAAATTTACAAAATTAATAGCCAAGAAAATAGGGACTAAAATTTGTAGGAAAATTTTGGGTTAGGTTTCTAATTTATTAGGCGAGTCTAGTATATTTTGCTTTCAATTATTTATATTCATAATCTAATGATAAACATAGAAACATGATACATTACTTATGGGATGAAATAATGCTTTTCTGAATAAATATAATTTCTTGTATATTCAAATTATTTTCCTTTTTATTAAGACCTCCAACCGTTCCTTCCGTTCCCGACATAATATTTTTGCAATCTAATAATTCCCGCCTCAGTTGAATAATTAACCAAATTCCAATTACTATATTCTATCGATTAGAGAGAAATATATAGTAATGGAGTAAATTTCAACATAAGATTGCCAAAATAAGAAGAATATATATAATTTAACGATATCTAAAAATAATTTAAGCGAATTTTATCAGATAAAGCGAAAAAATTTATTTCACTTTGTTTTAACATTTAAGGCAAAGTTATTCTAAATATGTCTATTTTATTTATAGATTTATGATATCCTTTTTCGTATCGAAAAAAACATTTTGATGGGAGATTTATTTTGCTTCCTTATTTCTCCTAGGTAGGTTGATATCATTTTCAAGTGTATCTATTAAAATTAACTATTTAGAGATATATATTTTGGAGTTTCTTCAATAGAACTATTTTTTTACGCCAATTTTGTATGTCATTATTCTTACGGTATTATTCATAGTTCCCTAAATTGGCAGCCGTCAGCGAGGGCGCAACCTTAGAAAGATTGTGAACTGAACGACTGTGATGGAAGAACTTATAATGAGAACACATTTTAGTAGTCCATCGATTTTGACGATGATATCTGTTTGCAAATCTCATCTGTTATGGATTCACAGGTGGCTGTTGACTCCAAGTCTGGAACAGCATGGTCAACTTTCCAGGCTCTGCAGTTACGCTTCTACAGCCTTCTTTCTGTCTTAGGCTTCAGTAACACAAACACGACGCTCCTCTTAAAAGCGATTATGGATCTTCCTTGTCAGAGCCCATCAGCAGATTTTGTCCTGGCCACATTCCTCCAGTTGTTTTGGAGCAATTCCACGAGGGCTGTGTTCGCCTTCACACGGTCCTTGAAACGTTTCCTGAGGAGAGCTCTCTGTACAGCAGCCTCTTCGGCATTCTCGATTCCTCCCTTCGGAAGACATATCCTGTCCATCGACGCTGGCTCTTCAGGATAAAGGCTTAAATTTTTGTGTAGTGCGGGACTGCCATCGGACGCCGAGTATCGACCTAAGGCTGTGCACGTGAAGCTGTTCTAGTGCTCCGAAGTGTCGTTTGTGCAGAGTCCACTTCTTACATCCATAGAGGAGACTAGTGAGCAAGATGGCCTTATATACTTTGAGCTTAGTGGATTGCCTGATATTTTGCTGCCTTAGGATTCGCGTTCTTAGACGACCAAAAGCTTGGCTCGCATTGCAGATCCTGGCATTTATCTCTTCATCCAGGGTTCCATCGTTGGAGATGACGCTGCCGAGAGATTTGATGTCATCCGTTGTTTTAAGTTAAGTTCTCTCGATGGATATTGATGGGGGGCTGGATGTGGAGGCTGGAGCAGGCTAGAATAGGACTTCCGCCTAACCCAGGCTCATGGTCAGACCAAACAGACAGGAGGCTTCAGTGAACCTGGCGACGATAGCTGGAGGTCAGACTCCTTGTGAGACATGAGGGCCCAGTCGTTGGCTAAAAGTGCCTCACGGGTGATTTTTTCAATCGTTTTTGTCTTTGCATTCAGACGGCGGAGGTCGAAGAGAGATCCTTTCAGCCTGTACTTCAAGTACAATCTGCGCTCCAGATCTGTGGCGGCGCGACTGTGTATGCAGTCGAAGAAAAGGTTGAAGAGTACATCCTCTATTTATGCCATTGGTGATGCTGAAAGGCTCAAATGCTCTTCCACCAGAAAGTAACAGTCCGGTTATGTCACTGTAGAACAGGCGGATGAGGGTCAAAAATCTCTTTGCACATCCAAACTTTGTCAGAATCACCCAGAAATCCTCCCTGTTGACAGTATGATACGCTTTACTGAGGTCAATGAAGACGACTTAGAAGTCCCTTTACTGCTCGATGCATTTCTTTTGGACCTGGCTGACAGGTGAATAGCTCGTACAGTTTTTGTATAGCACTGGAGAGAAGCTTCAATAAGTTTCGAGTTCTTGGTATGTGTAAGAAATGTATAAAATACACAAAAGAACAGAAATAAAAGAAAATAAGTCAAAATAAGTGAAGGTTACTCTGTAAATTCAAGAATTTAGTCAGGTTCTGTGTGATTGTATTAGCTTAGATGAAATTAAGTCACATTAGTTTAGAAGAGAATACGTTAGGCTTGTTTATGTTCATAAAATGTGGTTATGTGTCTAAATAAAAACCACATATGTTGAATTTGTGTTACATTAAGGATATTTTAATATGTATAGCCTCAGATAATTAAACAGGGTATCCCAAAGTATGGACACATAGGAAATAAGATTTGTCGAAAGAAAAAGCTTATTGAAATAGTAGAATTAGTATTTCTCAGTGCAAGTGAAAGATGGTCATATCAAAGGATAGCGATGATTTTAATGCATTTCATCTCAGAAGTACTTCAAATGGATTTTCCACCATGTGGAAGGTGCATCTGACGGAACGAGAGAAAATGACATGGCTAAGTTTTATGCTAGCGCTAAAATATCACTTTGCAGGTGATCCATGGAACTAAGTGTTCTTCCCCAAAACATCTTTCGTATCCTAAAAAAGCAAACGATTCATCCTTACAAATTATAAATCTTGCATCACTCAACAGATGATGACAGTGATGGACGACTTAAGATCTCTAAGCTGATTTCCCAATAAATTGGATGAGAACCACCGTTTCACCAACGACTTTGTTTTGCCCCGCGAAGAAGTTTTTTTCAATGTGAATAGTGAGGTTAACCGACGAAATGTTGAATACGCAAAACAACCCACATTTACTAGATCATTTCTAACAGCAAAGAGCGCAAAAGATTATGGTGTGGTGTGGTTTCTGGAAAGCTCACTTGTTAGGGAAACTTTCTTCGATAATAATGTAACTGGTGAGAGTTACCTCACCATGTTGGGAGCCCAGTTAATGCCAAACTTAAAAGGTTAGATGAAGGACTCCCTGAGTAGCTTCAATATGATGGGTCTATTGCCCATTTCGCCGTAGTGGTAAGAGATTGGTTGAATGACAATTTTTCTGACTAGATTGGATGACATGGTTATGTGGAAGAGTCTCCTCGTTCACTAAACATTATACCTCTTTACTTTTTTTCGTGGTTATGCTGAATCTGGTGTAGTCGATGAAAATTAAAGATACGAAACACATGAAGGAACGCATCATAAATGGATGTGCTCATATTGATTGAAATCTAAAGCTAATACATTGGGTTCTTCGTGTGAATCTCCTAAAACACATTAAACTTTGCATCACAAGTGGTGTTAATCGCATTGAAGATTTTATTTATTAGTATTTTAATTAAATTAAATGGAGTTAATTTTTTCTTAAAATATGCATTTTTTCTGTATCTAGATTTTAAGGACACTGTAGATAAGAACGCAATCTGATCCCATTCGATAATTAACTTTTTCAAGGAATTCATTTCTCTCTTTCTCATCGTCAGATCTATGAGGACATGAGATATAGGGAGAAAGAGAGAGAAAGACATGAGCATTAAGGAGGGACAGAGGAATGGAAATAAGTAAGCAGAGAGGAAAGTAATTTGATTAAGAAAGTGATGCTAAGTAGACAATTCATTCTTAATGTTGTTGTTTAAGAAATAGATAATGTAAAAACAATCATCCATCATATCGATTTTTACATGGGGAGAAAATCTGAAAATTGCAGCGTCGACCTATATGAGGTAATTGAAAATGTTCCGTAAAACTTTCATTATTTTTAAAGATTTCTGCCTTTAACTAAGGATAAGCTCAAATTCCGATATCGAATTATTATCCTTTTTTAATAACAGAAATTCTACTTTATGAATTCCAAAGTTCTTTTTCATTTAAATTCGTATTAGATATTTAAACCCGTAAAATATGCTCGCATGTTAAAATAAGTTACCATTAGTTTGTGTCCACATAAGAGAGAGGAATGTGAATAGTCCTTCAATTTTTCCAATGAGAGAGAGGAATTAAAATAACTTTTCTGTTTTATTACTCCATTTTCATTAAGGGGTTCATTTGAGAGCCCCATTCGTTGATATACTCTGTTTGAAAGATTGGCGTCAGAATTATTATTATTCATACAACTCTCATTTTAAACAGAAGATCAGGTGAATTATGATGTAAGAGTTAGTTAAGAACAGACGCATAAACCTAAATTATCTTAATGTACATGTATAAAACAATTAATTACTTTGCCCCCTTTGTTTCTCAAGGTTTTGAGAATTGACCAGGCCTTATTCCTCTATTTTTTAAAGAGATATTAAGGAGGGCGTTATACTTTGTAAAGTAAATAATGTACTTGAGTAGCACTTATCGGAATTTGAGCATATCCTTAGTTAAAGCCACAAGGAATTTGTTAATAATTTTTATTAAAAAAATAAACTCTTAATTTTAGTTGTTTAGGTGTGAAATAAGTAAGATTAATAAAGATAGAAACAGATACCACCAAAATGCTAAAGAAGAACTGAACGAAAGACTTGAAAGATTATGACTAAAATTATGAAAGATTCCTCGAACAACTTTATTGCTAATAGTCACCCATGATAGCCCCCTCCCCCCCTCCAAGTGTAATTAGATAATCGATTAGATGATAGGTTTTCCTTCGTGTGTAATTAGAGAGCTAATTTGCAATGGCTACAATCCTCGATTGTTACAGGAGTTCACCCTAATGACTGGGAGGTCGTGACTGCACAAATATATGCAGGAGTGGTGGAGGTCCAGCCCAAGGCCTTGAAAACATTGAGGACGAGAGGCAGTCTCGGGAGAGATGGGCGGACTAATCTTTCTGATAAAAATGCTCTAGATTATTCAGTAGTAAATATTTAAAACCAACAAGAGCATTCTTTCCAGAAAATGTATAAGGTAAGTTTCTAAGGGAATGTTGGTGGATTGAGGACCTTGAGGACTCGAAATTCCTCAGAAACTGACCAATATCCACAATTAAAGTAGATCTCTCTTCAATTATCGGGGCTGAAAGGGCAGGCGATTCTCATATGTCATCTGTTGTTTGGTTGTCCATGACATAAAGGATACCTTCCTGCTAGAGCCATTATATGCATAGAAATAAATAAGATGCCTCACCTGCCCCATCATCACAACGTTTTCTTGAGAGGCATAAGTTGCGTTCATTGAACGCATGAATAAATGACGATCAATCGTCTAATTGCGACTCTCAATCATCATTAGATACGAGAGCGCAGATCAAACGCGGAGCTACGTTGGTTTGACGCGAACGGCTTGGACTGATTCAGGCTCCAGTTACAAAGTTGCTCGGAAACATAAACCAACATTACTTTATCGTTGTATCTTAAGTGGTAGAAATAAATACCACTGAGGGTTTACAGTATAAGGAAATAGGTAATATATTCTACTGTGTATCCGAGAAGATGTAAAGTTGCAAATTTCTTCATCCCACCAAAAACAATGTAATAAGTTTGTTATCCATTTGAGAATATCACCTTTTATTCCAAAACTCTCGACCTTCCTGATGAGTCTCCTGTGTGGAAACTTATTGAATGCTTTCATAAATTTCATGTACACCACGTTAATTTTGAGGCTTTTGTCTAGAGCTTGAGTCCAGGTATCCATGACTTTCCATAGTTGTTAAGTGGCGGATCGCTTTTGGGCATGGTATAGATGTTAAACTTACTGGCCTATAATTAGCCATTTAATTGTTTTACCCTTTTTGAATATTGCTATTATACTGACCTGCTTCCATTGTTCAGGGAGGTAACCAGTCTGAAGTGAAGTTGGATAAATTAGAGTTAATGGCCATGCTAAACACTCTGAAAGTTCCTTCAGTATCTTTGGATGTATTTCATCTACTCCTGGTGATTTAGTGATATCCAAGTCTTTGAGCAATTTCCGGACATTATCCTCAGTTATATCAATATTTGTAATGAATTCTTGTAGTACATGCTTTTCTATTTGTAGTATTAGTCCTGCTGGTTCCACAGTACCCACCTCCAAGAAGAATACTGAAATTAATTCCGTCTTATCACTATCATTTATCACTCTCCTTGTGCTACAACCTATCGTTGTTTCCAGCTCTGCAACATTTCTTTTTGCCTTAGTTTTCTTTCTGAAATAACGGCAACTTTCTTTTGATTTTGTTTTACCATCATTGCGATACTTTTTTCATATCGTTTCTTGGCTTTTCTGGTTAAATTTCTCACTATTTTTGTATGCAATTATACTCCAGTTTAGTTTCTTTGCGGCTCTTCCTTCTCCATCTTCTGTACAGCCGCTATTTTTTACTCAGCAATGTAAGTTCAGGATTTCATTATCTTCTATGTATATACCACTAAATATAGGGAGTAAAGAAAATCTAAAGACACATCTATTTTTGTGCTCTAAATATTAAATGGTGCCATCATGTTCAATATATGATATCGAATTATTCGTCTGCCCAATATATTCACGACCGTCGATGCCTCACTGAAACTAGGGCTAAAATAATTGCCTTAATTAACTCCAGGAAATTATGATAAACCGAATCATTGATACAAAGTGTCATTGAAATGAGATTGAGCTCGCGTAGGCCAGCCGTTCTCATTTTTTTCTTGACGCTACTAATATGTCCCTCCCCTTCCAAGCTATTTTCTTTTTTCTCTTCATTTTTCTCTGTTCCCCTTTACTCTTCTCCTAAGATTTATCCACTTAACCGCAGGGAAAAAGAAAGCTCTAAACACAAACTGAAAAAACAGAAAGAAAAGTGAAAATCAATTACCTACGTAGGGCATTCTGTCAGCCTTGGACTTGTGGTGTATCTTTAACTAATAAACAGTCCTGCGGCATTCAGCCCCCCCTAATAAGAAACAGATTGCGGAGATCCACATTTCTAGTACGTGCTCACGATCCTACGTGCTTTAAAGCGTTCGGGGTGTACGTTTTATGAGCTTTGTCGCTGGAATGTCGTAAAGATGACATATTAAATGCGGATTTCTGTCACTATTTTATTGGCCAGAATAGACAAGAAATAAAGTAATATTCTCTTCATGTAAACTCATGCATGAACTGAATTACAAACCCTGGATACTTTTTATACTGTGTGAATATCAGGAATTACGTGGACTTGTTTGCAATAAATTGCATACTCATTCCCAATTCATAGTTTGTATTATACGTATAAATCTTTGGGTATGCAATGAATCTCACATCTTCATTGTATAATAAATATATATATATATATATATATATATATATATATATATATATATATATATATATTTATATGATGAAAGCTCACAAAGTGCAGGTGAGTCAAAGTTATGCAGATACACCCACAAAGAAAAAGCGAAAAAAGATTCCGAGCGCTTTAGTCTATATTCTTAAAGAGCTTTTCAAGGAATGAAAAGGAGGCTGGACATACAATGCCTTAAATAGTTCAAGGGGTGGTTAGAATACCCCCCTATGAATCTTAATTAGGGGGATACAAAATCCTAAAACAACTTTATTTGAGATTTTATGTATGTAGTGATTATGGGGTCTAGCGTGAACAAACGAGGGCTAAGATTGAAATTTGGGAACGCGTTAATGGAGATACATTCTAATATATTTCTCGAAATAGAATTACTGCATTTTATTACTGGTTCGGCACTGTTCAAGTTAATGCTATGGTTAAGATTGTACATATGTAGAAAAAGCGAAGATTCTTCACTGTGATTACGTACATTTGCTTGATGTTGCTTAACCCAAACATCTAATTCTTTCCCGGTTTGTCCATAATAAAATTTTTGGCAGTTGTTGCAGCCTATCGAATAAATAATGCCAGGTCTTAGGGGGAAGGTGGAATTTTGACAAGGATGCAATACATTGTAGTCTCGTACAAAGTATATATTCAGAGGCCTAACTAAACGAGGTAATTTAATGAAAATATGGTTATAGGGTAAAACTAATAAGTTTTTGGCCTGAAACTTAGGGATATTAACATTAGTTTGATAATAGTAACGTTTTGCGGACTTATAACAATTGTCGAGAAAGTACAAGGGATAGCACAAATTTATCCCTATTTTATATATTCTATCGACTTCTTTGTCTAGGTATTCTGGTGAGACAATTCTAAGGGCACGCACAAATATTAAGGAGAAAACACTTTGTTTGATGTTATTATGGTGGTTAGAATAAAAGTGTATAAAAGAGTCTATAACTGTGGGTTTTCTATATATTTCATATTTGAAACAATGGTTCCAGCCTCCTGTTATTCCTTGAAAAGGTCTTTAAGAATAAAGACGAAAGCGCTCGGAATCGTTTTCACTTTTCCTTTGTGGGTGTATCTGCATATATATATATATATATATATATATATATATATTTAATCCAAATAACTAGTTTCATTTAAAGTTCAGGAATCAATGTACCTATGTTGGTTACGCTAATTATTTTTAATCGAAATGTTCAAATGTTGCTTATTTTGTAATAGATTGAAATTTTAGTAAATAACGCAGTGGAAACATTTATTTGTGAGCGAATAGTTTAATCCATCGTAGCTGATTTTTCGAAATATCATCGTTTAATTAATCTTGATTTAGAAAATATTTCGCAATTACGCGTCCAATTTAAATTCAAATTAATGTGAGATACGCAACAAAAAAGATTTTCTGATGATTTTGATGTATGTGTATTGAACTCAACAATTGGGATTTAGAATCCCATTTAAACACTCGTCTGCGTGAAATCTTCATTTCTCTTCCCTCGGACGCAACCCTGGATTATTCAACCCGCTCGGATAGGATACAGCTGGGACAAACTTTTAAGCAATTTGGCTTAACTCTTCGCGGCAATTTACAGTTTTGGTTGGACTCCTCACAAATGACTAACGACTATGTGTCATTGGTCGACTTTATTATTTTAAGGGATCAACTCATGGCCACCCTTTCCTGAGGATTGAAGGCTTTCGTAACTGATAGAAGAGCTTCTTCGTTTAAGGAGTGTGTAGAGGAAGATGACCTTCACGCTTCAAGGCACGACCTATATCCCAACGAGATAAAGAAGAGTCACAACCCGTCCCTTAAACATAAATTTGGGACAAATAAGTTCCATGCTAAGAATAATAGTAGCCTTGTGATGATTCAGGCGCCCCATAAATCCTCAGCGTGAACAAATAGACGTAAAGCCTCCAACATTGTGAGCCGTCTCACTAGCGCGTACACCCAGCGTATGCTTTACGTGTGGCACTCCTGGTCACCTTAGTTATAACTGCGCCCAGAACTCAAAGCTAAGGACCACCCCTAATCAACAGGCCCACCAGGCAACCGCTTCTCTTCCCCCTGACTCTTCTGCCTCGTCACTCGGAACAAGAGGCAAATTTCCTGTTCAGTAAGTGCACCCCCGGTGGGCTCAAGTTTGACAATGGCACGATAAATAGGTGCCGAGTGTCAACCCTTATAAGAGACACGGGTTGCACATTCATACTAGTCTCGAACAAGCTATTTCCCCCAGTAAGTCCCCAGCATAAGAGATTTGCGATCATTCACGACTTTTTAGGTCGTGCCACTAAGTTCCCTCTGGTAAAGTACTACATACAGTGTCAGTATTTGACTGGATGGGCCGATCTAGTCACCGCCCCGATAAAGTTTTGCTCTGTTCTTATCGGACACAGCGCGCAGCTCTCTCCAAAACCCATCGCACAAACAGTGATCACCAGGGCCCAAGCTACAAAAGATACCGTTACCCCGGTACCTTTAACGTCCTCGTCAACCCCGGACGTCAATTGATCCAGCAATAAAGCTCAAAAGAATTGCACTTCTTTGCAACCCCTGGGAGAGAAGTCCAGAAAAAAGAAGCCCAAAACCGTTCAAGGGAATATAAAAATTGACTACATAGAAAAAGATTCGTTACTACATCGATATTTTGTAGGGCCAAATAACGCCATGGTCACTACCCCATGTGTACCCAGGATGTATGTTCATCAAGTTCTGCAGATTGCTCACTACGGCTTAAGGGTTGGGCATTTTAGACATAATAAGACGGCTCAGCGCGTCTTCAAATATTTCTTTTGGCCTGGCGCTGCCAAAAAAATATCTCACCTTTGCAAGTCCTGTGACATGTCAAAAGGTCACGGCCCAAGGTCATGTTGCCACCGCTCCGATTCAGAAGACTCCAATCATGTTCGAACCATTCTTCAGGGTCGCGCTCGATTTGATAATCCCTCTCCGTCCCCCGTCTAGTTAGAGACATTCCTACATTTTTACCCCCATAGATTGTGCGGTTCCCCTGAAGAACATTGATAGTATTTCGTGGGCAGAGGCGTTGATTTCTATTTTTTCCTGATTTGGAATCCCGAAGGAGATACTATCGGACAGAGGCCATCAATTCACTTCAGAATTGATGGAGTATGTAGGAAAGCTGCTGGTCAAACCCCTTTTCTCAACCCCTTATCACACTGCAGCAAATGTGATGTGCAAGAAATTGAACGGGACTCTCAAATCAGTCCTCAAAAAATTGTGCCACACCCAACCGCAAGAATGGCACCGCTACCTCCCCGTGGCTTTATTTGCGTGTCGAGAAATCATACACCGAACGTTCGGGTTTGTCCCGTTATAGCTAGTGTACGGATAAAACGTCTGCGGGACGATGAGCATCCTAAATGAATTATGGTCGAACCCCAAGCTTGATGAGGAGATAAAACCCTATGCTTATGTGTTGGATTTGCGTACTCACCTAGTAAACTGTGCAGACCTCGCCTTCAAGAATTATGAGGTGAATTTGGAATAATACAGAACGTATTTTGCCATCAAATCCAAAGCACGGAAATTCAAAGCAGGCGACGAAGTACTACTTCTGTTGCTCTCTGAGTCTAATAAGCTCCTATCTCAGTGGAAAGAACCTTTTTAGTAGTAGAACCCCGAGGCCCGGTCTGCGACTTAATTCAGATCCCCTCAGGTAATAAAGTATACGACGTAAACCTGTTAAAAAGGTACCACCTACACGCTTGCATTAATAATGTGGTCGCTTTAGACGAAGAACTCGTCTTAGAGGCAACTTACCCAATCAAACTGCTTTTCCTCGTTCAAACAGTCTACGTGGAATGAGGCGAAGAATAACCTTTGCCGTCTCTCCCTTCACCACAATCGGACTCAGCCCCAGAGCTTAATGCAGTTTACCCGTCTTCCCTTTGGTTTGGTAACTGCGTGTGGAAACTACAATCGAATCATGCGACGAATTGTAGATGGCATAGTCAGTGTACCCTTTTATTTTGACAACGTGTACGTTGCCACTCGTACATGGGACCAGCGCGTACCTTCTCTTTGCGCTTTGTTAATTCGTTTGCGCGCAGATACAGAAGCAGCTGTTGCCATTTATGGGTTCTGCTTCATTTTACAGGCCCTTCGTTCCCCCTTAATGATATGTTTAGCTTTAACCAACGGAAGGAGAAGCTGATCTCTGCTCCAATTTTAAGGCCCAGTCTAGATAATTTCGGAGTATATATTCGATACTTCAGAGTTCCCAAGCAGATTGTGTCTGAAGCCGCCGTCCAGTACGTTAGCCGTTAACGCCTTCGTTAGTCGAGAGGGAATCGACTATATTCTCGTTCATAGAACAATTGAGTGATTTTCGTAGAGCCAAGGAAGAGTTAGTGATCACTCAGTGTTGTTCGTGGAGATAGTTTTAGGCGCGCTTCAACCCTTCTCACCACGTTTTCGGATTTTAAGGATTGGAAAAGCCATCCCCGAAGCATCCTCCGTTTTCCTCTTAAAAATAAGAAGCCCATCTTTAATTTTCCGAAGTTGTGAGATGCCCACAAGTTCAAGGTCGAACTTACATCCCTGGTCCTACTCGCTGCACATGAAGGTAAAAGGGATTTAACCCCCGCTTCGTCACGCTCTCCCCTTTACCGAGTCGAACCTCAAGGATCCCCTTTGCTCTAGAACCTACATAATTGTAAGATCATTTCTTAATTAATTATCCCTCGGTTCAAACTTAATTGATAGTGTCAATATTCTTAGCCGTGGCTTGTCAATATTTAATTACATTGCCATATAACTTGCCCTATATGTGTATGTAATCTTTTGTCCTATTAAAGTCTATATTTGTAGCCTTGTTTGAATATTCCTTGGCCTAACAACTGTCTATTTAAAGCATTCTTAAGTCATCTCCAGGTGGAGCCTGGCTAGTAGACCAGTGTGCGTATAACAGCGAACACCTGATCATACCACGACAATCATCTTTCGGCAGAACCGCGATAATGCCATTGATTCTCAAATGTAAAAAAAGCGAAAGTAAGGTCACTCCTATGCGAGACGGCCTCCAAATAGAGTTTCCCAAACCTTATTGCGAAATCGAGGATCTCCAAAGAAATCTGATTTGAAAGTATTTTGAGGTGTCCCCTCGTCCCCATAGTCTAAAAGTTCCCTACAATACTGTATCGCCATTGTGTTATCTTAGGCCTTCTTCAGTTCGAAAAATACTGCCCTGAAGTGCTGTTTACAAAGGAATGTCTAAATGGGAGTATTTTATAGCCGTAGCAGAGCTTCCAACGTGTAGTCGACCTTGCGAAAAATAAACTGTGCAAGACTCATGTGCGCTCCTTTGTCCAGGAAATGAGCTAATCTAATATTTAACAATTTCTCCACCAGCTTGCCCATGTATAGTTTTCGATAAATGCAGGGAAAACCGACCGAGGTAGGGTAATCTTTCACTGGATTGTGAAAATCGATTATGGTTTGGATTCGCTATGGGTCAAGGTTGACACCCTCATTCTAGATTTAGTCAAACACATCTAGTAGAAATAACATGCGTCTTTCACCCAGATGTCGGATCAATAGAATAGGGGATATTATCTGGACCAGCGTCGATACCTGTGCATTTGAGCTTGCTTATCAAAAAAATATCGTCGAAGTGTTCCATACCTCTGGAGCGTATGTCCAGACGGCGACTTTCATTGAGATAGAGAAGTGTAATGAATGCTGAAGCAGAAGGCAGCCATGAAGATGCATATGCTTAAACACATCTGCTCAGGGGTTTTTCCATAAAAAACGGTGGGTACGCTTTGAAACACACCAAAACAAAGCCCTCAGCACACTAGATTCACCTGGAATGAAATTATTGGACATACGTTAATACCACATGTAGGCGTATGGCTTCTATCTATGGGCTGTCTCGCAATTGTCGTTAAAATAAATAGACATTCTAAAAATAATTGCCACGCTCAAGGCATTGAAGTTGTAGGAGAAGAATTGAAGGGCGTCATCAGCTGAACTACAATCTTCCTCTGAGATAGAGAAATCAGTCCTTTTCTCAAACACTGATCACCGCGGCTCTTCTAGGTACAAACGAGGTGATTTATCAGGCTGAAGCTGCCATTAAAATGATATTTTGAAAGAAATGTGCCCACTATTATGAATGGCATCGATCACTTCACAAGCAAAATCAAGCTTTGCACACAGAATGCAGTAACAGAGCAAGAGAATAAAATGATGCATTTCTTAAGCTTCGATCCGGAAACACCCATTATATGGACACATATTGCCAACTGTTTGATGAGGTTGGAAATGACCTAACTTCTGGGACTAATCTTTCCCCATTTCGGCTATCCAATCTTACCCAACACATGGGACTACAGCTTAAATCTCCGAGGATGATCACTGGACTCGGTATCATTGTAACAGCGTGGCTAAGGTCCGTAAAGTCAGTTGACGATGGAATATACACACAAAGAAACGTATATCCCTTACCCATGCATAATGTCTGCCTAGCATACGGTATATAAAGAAAAAAGAACGGAGACATAACTACATACACTTACCGTTACCCCGGTGGGGGGTTACTAAACCATTAGACCCAAGGGGTGAGGTAGAGGGCATGCATACAACATGGTCTACAGGAGGCAAATATCTAATGAGGAGAATAAATCGTAGGGACTGGATGACTGAACACGTCAAAGCTAAGGGAGTCCTGTGAGGCCTAATAATCTTGGCTCGCGAACCTATCAATTATTCACCCTCTGGAAATGAGATTTGGTCATCAGCTTGAACAGCTAGGCCATCTTACTCTACAAGATGAGAGCTAGATTTATTCGAAATAACACGTTGTTCCTAGCCGCAATTCACACATCTGAGCGTAACTCCCGAAGCTTGCTCGGTAAGACCCTCGCCCAGATCGCATACATTTCTGGTTGACACGATTTGGCACATCTACAAAATAAATTCGTATGGCCTCGAAATTGGTGATACGACCCAGTTCACACCTACTCAGGAAGCCTTTCAGAGTCCAACGTGACATCAGTTCAGTGAGTCACCAGAAAGTGGTTAAGGTTGCCAGACTCGAAGACGCCGGGCCGCACCTAGATGATGGATAACGGGGTTACAGAGGCTCCGCTCACTATAATTTCCGTGCACTTTTTTTACTTATTCAATCCAACTTCGGTCGCTCCGTGGTCAGTCGAGTCATCCTAAGCCTATCCTCTCGCTTCCGCAAAGGAGGGAAGCCCTATTTTTCTTCTTCTTTTCTTTTTATTTTTTTGGGGGTAGTGAGGAAGGTAGATAAAATATCGAGGTTCCCCACACGGAAGGGGCATCAAGGCAGGACTGATGGCAGCCCCTATACAGCCGGATCTTTCCACATTTAGGTGTCAAGATCGTCCTCTTTAAGATTCCTCCCTCGCGGTTTGGTGCCCCATCAAGCGTTTATTGCACGGGCGTAGATATAGAGTAAGGAAGATATCTCACAATTTTATTGCTCGCTCCAAGGGAAGACCCGTCCACTTTGGGTGAGGATTAATTCCGAGTACATGTCCACAGGGGGTGGATCCATCTGGCCATCACCTCCGAGATTTTGAAAGTAAGGATCGGAATATCACTAATCTGTTATTCGTCGTTGTTGCCGAGATGCCGAGATGCCGACAACCATTGAAAAGTAATTGGGATATGGGTTCCCAACAAGTTTACTAATTTGGTGTATAATTTTGTGGGGCAAGCTGTAGTAGCACCACCCTAACCCTTCCATTTCTAAGAGAGTTCTCCTTGTTAAGCTGTTCCTAATGGAAGCGAGACTACTGACAACGCTGCCGCCACGAGATTTTTGGTTTTGGCATAACCCTGGGAAAAAAACGAAGGTCCTCCGGCTGTAAAGAAAAAGATTCTTCGAGAGGTGGCTTTAAACCATCTCACTCGGGGCAACCTCCTCTCCGCTAGGAATTTTGGAGTGCTCCCTGAGGGATTGTAGGGCGGTGCGTCTCCACCTTAGAGGTTAAACTACGCAAGAGCTTCTCAGAAGATGGTAAAATGGAAACTACTTTACCAAAATCATATGATTGTAGTGAAGCCGTTACCCAGCAGTAGAAGAAGTCCCTAGAAAAGCGTGGTACTCCCTGGTAACTAGAAAGAACCCAAACGCTTAGAGTAGCTCTTGTTTTGCATGCTGAAAAATAAAGTTCCTCTATTTTCCTCGTTTGTCTCCATGATTACAATAAAAAAAAGAAAGAAAGATGTAAGGAAAATAAATAATATGCCACCCTCCCCCCCCCCCTATAGCCTTGGGAAGTTAGAGGAAATGTCCCCATATGATCAGATAATTCTAGAATGTGATCATTTATACATACTCGACCAGCTGTAATGGCGATGTTGTTATTAGGCATTTAACTCTACAGGATGCTGCCAGTATAGCCAAATTATATGACAAGACAGAGGTAAGCAGAGTCCACATCCCAGCACACCCCGGAGTTATTACCTCTACTAGATGGTAAGGTTTCTTCTCTCGCAGCAGGATGGGATCTCGCCGTGTATCCAGGCAGTACGGGAGGTATGGATAATAAGAGACAAAGTTGGAAGGTGATAGACAAGGGTATGTAATAAAAAGAAGTCGAGATAGGCAGGTCGACTAAAGAGTATGGTTGGTGATCACCTTCTCTTATTATACCTCTGCTTTGGGTTATCCAGAGACGATGTCCAATACTCCCAGGCACCATGTGATTACTGGTTCTTAACTTTTAATAGTTTTATTTCCTTTTAGGGGTTGTCTGCCAGTGAGGGTATAGTTACTGATATTAAAAAAATAGAGCGGATAGTCATAGGTAAAAGTGCTTGCGGGGAGAGGAAAGAGGGAGCGCAGCAGCTTCCCCTGGACGTGTCAAAGAGTTCAAGTCAACCTAGTGATTGGTTCGAAAGACGTGCTACTCCAACATGTACCAGGTGTACCAGTCTACAGAGCGTCCCACTCCTTACGGGGCCTAATCTCTTGAACCATCTATTATGACATTATGATGAGGGTCTCACAGTATTAGCGTGGTTGTATGAAACACACTTTGTTTAAGATTTAGGTTAAGTAAGATAAACTGAAGTGTACGTAGTGATGGTATGAATATAGTATCCAATATTAGGCACCTTTACACTTTGTAAGATGTAACGTGCAATATAAGTGGGTAAAAACTATCCCGTTTACTGAAGGTAAAGGTTAAAATACCAAATTAATACACTTCCTTTTTAAGGCTGTAAATTGGACTATTGGATAGAGCCACTCACTTGGCATGGATCAGGAGCGCCTCCCATAGATGCTCGCTGCGCTGTGAACGTGTCTACTTATCAGTAGATTAACCCAGTTATGTTAAGTATAGTTAGATTATGTATTTTTAAAATTTTGGCTAGCATAACCTAAACTTACCTAAAGACTCACTCTAGTTCAGAAATACTATTATCATAATTTCTGAAGAGAGCTACCTGACACCATGCCTACCTTTTAATAAGGTTATTTTCAATTTGTCCCATTGGAAATATGTTGTAAATTATGTTTGTAATCAAGTTACACTTTGTACCAGATCTATTTTCTCTGATTAATTAATGATTCTACTTTTTCGATTTTTAATTTCATATTTCCTGTTTTGGACCTCGATTCCTTAAGTGTGCAAAACCTGGATCCATATTGCTCCAATGGACCAAATGAGACCGAACCGCTCTTGTTAATAAGCTCCTATCAAAGTTGAGCAAATTATATTTTTAAATAATCCTCCCTCAAAGTCACAGGCAATTTCCTCCTTGATTAAGACAATTGATAAAAATATGAATATTTCTCTATTACATAATAATAATTGCCGTAGAATATGGTCAAGTTAACCCTTTCTGTGTTTCGAGTTTGTTAAGATATATAATATAAGCAGAGTGCAAATTAACCGAATATAGGTTGGCCAACAGTCGACTATCTTGGAGGTTCCGGGATAACATAAAAACGGGTACAATAATAACTTTACTAATATGCAAATTAATATTATTTGACAACGTTAAAAGAAGTTTGAAAACAAGCTATATATACATCGGATGTACTCGGGTCTCAGCGGCTAGAAGGGGAAGAAACCTGGTGGGACGGTCACCATACAAACAAACGAACAATATTGACCAAGGGTTGCTCGAATGACCTTGAGCGTATACGTTGAAGGCTTACGCTGGGGGTGGTAGGTGTAGGGAGAGCACTTGCACAGGAGAGTTGCACGTTGATGTTGTTCGAAGATTTGGTCCGAGGGAGTAATCCTTGCCTTGGCGCAAAGTTCAAATAATAGTCTCTTGACAATGACTATTACGGGATGAACTTCGAGTAAAACACGAATCGAGACTGACCGTGTTGCGTTTGAGGAGCGGGTGGAAACGGGTCGAGGTAGACTCATGTGAATTAACAAGAATACCGGGAGCTTCAGGGGTTCTGCGAGAATTGTGCATAGTCCAATGACACGCGAATAGCGGGTACCGAAGGGGGGCGGGCAGAGGATACTGACAGGGTAGGGCGGGCGGCGGATACTGAATTCCAGCTCTGGCCCATAGGATTTATGGTCGGGTCGAATGGCGGGTTCCACCTCCATGCGAAGGGAAGGGTTTCAGGGCCAGAGGCATCGGCAGACGAGCAGAGTCTCCTCCTTTTTGCGCGATTGCAGGAAGCTTCCTAAGCCGGCGAAGCGAAACTTTGTCCGACTTCAGATGAGACTTTTTGGGCTCTAAAACTTTTCGCAGATTTCTGTGATGGCGGCATTTCAGGTTACCGCGGGATCTCATGTCCTCTCATAATTTCGCACCTCCATTACCGCAGACAAAAAGGGTCACCCAGGTGTCTGTTTTCTCTGTCTCCATTGAAGGCCAAGGCGGTGCACATCTTACTCTCTCTCTCTCTCTCTCGTTCTGATCTCTTACAATAATATTCTTGTATTAGAATTCAATCACATTGCTCGCCAGCACCTTGCGATCCTTTTCAGTATATCTGATAGAAAAGAAAGTGTTGCAGATACATTCACTATATTCTCTTCATGTCATTTTCAACTACCATTAAGTTTTCTTCATATTACTACATATAAATAACTTGTAAGGAATTAGTAAATAAAGCCTGATCTAGCAACTAGCAAACTTGAGAGGATGCATTCCTTCTTCTCAAATATGTCCGATTAGGCAGATCATCGGTAATATTTATTGCCAAGATGCAAGTGATCGAACCTTTATTTTCTATTGTAGAGTACAACGATTCTTTGTCTATACAGAGCAAATGACGCTATAATGCTAAACCTGTGTCCACAAAACTCCTTCCCCATTAGAGTGTTCCAGATACCCAGCTTGCTATAAGCATCAAAGTGATGAGCCTTATTAATTCAATACGCCAATTAATAGCTTATAGGTTAACCTAGCCTAATCATTTACCAGTGAGAATGTCTCAAACAAATCATTAAACCCCGGAAGAGGGCACGAGTAGAATTGATCTCGTATTAAAAGAAAAGAGTCAAGGGTATAGGATTACCTAGAAAGAATTTGAAATTAATATCAAAGTGCACCCGAAGCCATGCAGCCATGGTGGGGAATGTATTCGTTCTCAATTTCTAACTCTTAATTTTATGCATATTTTTTACTTTCAGTGTTTGTCTTTTTTCTTCTTAAAAACAATAACCATTTTTGCTCTATATTTTGTAAATAATTGCCTATGAAATCTTTGAACCCCCCCCCCCCAATTTGTGGAAAAGGCATTGAGCCCTTTTCCTTGGAAACCGCGCCACAAGGACAAACAGGGGGGAGGGGGGCAGACCTTTCTAACGTCAGCAGGAGGATAGTGAAAATGTCTGTAAGGAGCAGAGTAAAACCCTCGGTCGACGGTCTGACGCCATCAGGACACCGGAATTCGTCACTGAAATCAAGGAGATCATCAACAATTAGCCAAGAAAGTCGATGCTTACCATTACAATGGAGAAATAACTGGAGGAAAGGTGCATGGGGCTGGAAGTGCATGAGGAAATTGGATATTTTTCATACAAGATGAGTAAGGGACATCTTCCCGCCAAAGCGATGCAGCAAAAGCGAATCAAGCACACAAAGAACTGATCAGCAAGGGGAAACTCCCGTTAGTGCCAAAAATGCTATGGTTCTTTTTCGACTAGAAGAATTTCTGCCAAGACCATGGAAGATCAGCTCGTTGTCCCATCCAAAGACGTGCCAAGGTTCATGCCGAAGAAATTTCTAGCAACAATCATAATCTTCGATGTCGTCAGCAGTGCAGGTGACGGTATGTTTCCTCACTTCTTTCCTAAGGGCTGCAGTAAGAATAGCTACGCATACATCGTGCTCTAAGCGAGATTATGAGGCCCTGCATCGAATAACTAGCTGCAGGGAGTGCTTACTTATTGCAGCGAGGCTCTGTGGTATGCACTACTAGCCAGAAGAAACATGCGTGGCTGTCGGAGAATTTCTTCGATCACACAGCACCTGACATTTGGCCTTCCAACTCGTCTGTCTGCAACCCACTTAACTTCTTTGTGTGGGGCGCGGTGCAACGAGAGATCAACAAAGCAAACTGTAACATAAAGGACGAGATGAGGGACACAATTTCTAGACATTATAGGTGCCTAAAACGGGAGATAGTGACGAAGGACTGTAGCCGAATTCGAAGTCACCTGGAGGCTATCATCGAGGCCATAGGTGTCTCCTAATAAATATATCGGAAAAAACACTGTGTATTCAGGGAAAAAATTAGAGGAGCAAAATATTGAAGAAATATTTGTTGCATCATTTGGGAAATCTTGTTTTTGCTATATTTATTATTTTATGAGCCTAACTATTTTACCTTGTAAAATTTGCCGAGCTTTCTGATTGGCCTTTTTGTCGTTGAGTTGGTTCTAGTTCACATTGTGGAGCGCCAAGCTCTGCAATCTCCTATGGACGATCTAGTTTCAGAATAAGATATGATCGGGTGAGTGAAGACTTATCTCAACAAAAAGTCAAAGGCGCTCTTCCAGGAATTCGACTCGTCACCATGAGACCATTTGTTTGAATCGAGTTTGTAAGCTACAAACGCAAATAGTGAACTAACCTTTCCCTACATCTGATGAATATTACCACCGATCTGTGTATTGACCGTTCAACATCTGACATCTGCTCAGCCACACCTACGGAAATGTTTCTGCTTTATTGGAGGCGGCAAAAATCTACCAGGCTGACATCGATGTCTTGAGCTCCGTTAAGGACGAAGCAGAGCACTGGTTTTGGTCAACAATCAAGTTTGACTCTGTTAAATATGCTCTTGCCCACGCCAAGACCCGAATGTATCCAGGTTTTGACCACTCTCCTAGGCTCGAATGAAAACGCCTAACATTAATTTTTTGGCCTGAAGCGACTGCAAAAGTACTTAAGGAATACCATGGCTCTAGAGCTCTCCAACGGCCGGGACCTGATCGGTGTCCAAAAAAAAATTGATTTTAGAATAGACGACGTAGTCGATGTATTTGCCAAAAGGAACATGAGGTTGATGTTCGTGTAAAATCTCGTGATTAATGCTGCTTATTAATATGTGTTAGATGCTATTATTAACCATTTCAGACTCGTTTATGTTTCTATTTCTTTTTAATCCATACTTGTATTCTTCTATTCAGAAAGAGTTATGTAATAATATAAAATATACAGTATATATAAACATTTTTTAATCTGCTGCGATCGAATGTACCTTATATCATACATGTCTACAATACAGGTAATCTCCAACACTACACTACATTCATAATTTTCTCCCATACCTATTAATGGGAGTTTTTCGAATTAAATATCCGGAAAGAAGCGCTTGTTATGTTTTTCTGGAAGAGTGATCTATGTAGCTAAGGGCTAATGACCCCAATGATGAAGATTACATGAACTTGGGCACGCTCATAAAGAGTTTAGCTATCATGCGGGGCAATAAATTTATTGTAGCGAAGAATCGTTCGCCTAGCATTATTTACTATTCCAATCAAAAATGATTACAAACGGAAATAATTTATGAGTCCTTTGCAATTAACTCTCATAGAAAGCTGAATCATCAATAATGTTTTTACTTTTTTCTTGCTAAGAAACCGGACATCTACTTATCAATCGAAGTGAAAGATCTTTTTTACAGCAAAGAACTCGATACCGACTTTTCAGGCAAAGAAAAAGTCTTTCCTATAGTGCTATAAGTATATTTAAAACTATGCTCTGACATATATTACAAAAGAAGTTAACTTGTATGAAACCATTGCATGTTCAATTTCGGTGTCAAGACCGTTTAAGGTCTCATTAATTATTATGCATACCATTTTTCAGGTCCGAATAGGGGCTTTAATAATGCTTTTAGTGCGTTTTCCGAGCGCTGGATGCAGTAGGTGAGAGAAGGTGGCATTTTTTCTTGTCGTCCCATTCTATTGTCAGCTTGCACACTACAAACATGACCGAATATGCTCATACTTATACCTTGGCCAAAATTATGGAGCAGGTAGAAAAAAGTGAAGATTATGATTGAAACTCATTTATTTCATACTTGACATAATGCAAATAAATATTTTTGCGTATATTCTATCAATAAGAAATATTTGATGTGTCCTCAATTTGATTTATAACCGCTTTACTGTGGTCGGGCAACCTTCTGCCATTCATGGCGTTATAATAAGGTTTATTCCTATTTTTTAAGTGATAATCTTATTGGGAACTTACAAGTAGTAATTATTTGCTACAAATGTCTCCGAAGAAACAGATTTTTGAAGCACAAAGAGCACAAATCATTGCATTGTCCAGAGAAACGGTGTCCAAACAGCCATTAAAAGGTACAATGAGAGCAATTTTTTAAAGAACCGTGATGGTCAAGCTGGCAAAATTTGTACATCTCCTAGAGAAGAGAGTTTGCTGAGAAGCACATCTTTGGCCGATAGGGAACAAAAACTCTTCTGATGTAGCTACTGAGTATCGGGCAGCAACAAACAAAGAGATATCAAGACGCACAGTAAGAAGGTAATTAGAAGCTGGGCTAAAAGGATGTATGGCTAGAAAGGAACCGTGGATGTCCCAGGTGCACAAGAAGAAGCGATTGTCTTGGGAAAAAGAGCGTGAAGATTGGACTGATGATGATTGTGCTAAAGTTGTTTGGACTGATGAAATCAAATTTGAGGTAGGTTCTACATTTAGTTTCCAACAATTTATTACGCTTTTAACATTTTTATTAAATACCAAAATTTTTGTTGGATACCAAAAATGATGAGTAAAATTTGTATTTCTCCTCCGATATTGGAGCTGTTTATGTTCCACGAAGAGATGAGGAAGCTTATTATACGAGATCTGTTGGCCCAACAGTCAAATTTGGATGTGGCAGTGTAATGGTTGAGGGCTGCATGTCTTTTTCAGCTCCAGGATTGTTGTTCACCTATGAGGGCAGAATGAATTCCAACACTTACACCAACATTTTAGACCAGGTTTATCAACCCATTCTTAGGTAAAATTTTCAATGACGACAAACTTGATGGTGTAATGCTCCATGACACACATCTAGTGTCTCAAAGGGTTGGTTTGAAAAGAAAGGGGTGACTTTGATGGAATGGCCCCTCAATCTGCATGTTTGGGAACAGGAGTGAGGGTGCACGAATGTTCCTCAAAGAGCAACATATATATATATATATATATATATATATATATATATATATACGCCCACAAGCTAAAATCACAAAATCACCTATAAGGGCACTATCCTATACGGTGATAGATGGCATTTCACCTCTCTTACCTTTCCACCTTTCCTTCTGGGACGCTATCTTTGAAAGATATACCCCGTCCACTGCTCAAAAAATGGAAATATTACCCCGCACATCCCAACTCTCTCATGTTGCACACGATATCCAATTGCTGACACTCTGGGGGACAATGTGAGTCATGAATTTCGTCGGGAATCCTTCGTCCGGCAGCTCTCACCCCACAGTCAAAGGGTCTTTGAGATTCTGGCTCCTGATATCCCTCTTAAACAACTTACGACCGCGGCCACTCGTGCCCTCAATCGTATTTCGCAGGTACGAGTAACGGACATTGCCAAAGCTTCTCCCTCTCCCCCAGACTTTCAGTCACAAATGGCAGCAGTGCTTGCCCGTATAAAACAGGAATTGCAAACGTCTCCTGCCGAAAAGCGTCCTAAAAACATTTTAAGGAACCATCAAGAGAACAATCACCATCCTAGCAGCACAGCTCTCCTGCTAGTCCTCACACCGACTCTAATTACTCTCACAATTTTCCTATACTTGAAAACGCTATTTGTTGCTATCATAGGAATTTCGGTCCAATGGCACATCATTGTATTCCCGTGTGCCAACAGGCGAGTGCCATGCCGGATTTTCCCAGGCAACATTGATGGAGGACATTGCATCATTTTGTGATCTCCACCCTTGTTTATATGTCTTTGATACCATAACGGGTAAGAGGATTTTAGTTGATACTGGTCCTATAATTAGCATTCTACCTGCTTCCCTCGGGCCAAAGCAGAAAGACAAAGAATCGCAATTCCCCTCACCAAAGCTTCTATCACCCCTATTAGTACTTTTGGCACTCAAACTTTAAACCTCTCACTAGGACTGAGGCGCAACTTTGTGTGGAAGTTTTTAATTTGTGATGTGCAATGTGCTATAATAGGTACCGAATTCCTGGCACACTAAAATCTTTTAGTTAATTTAAGGAAATCTTGTTGAGTTGATGGAACCGAGAATTTATCCGTTCAAGCCATAAAGAAAGGTTCCATTCTTCTCACCCTTTCATTTATTTCTAATGGCTGCCATATAAACCAATTAATAAACTAATATAGTTCAATTTATAAATAAGGTAATGAACGTGTTAATCCCCAAAGCAGACATAGCTTTCCTCCCCCTTCCCCTCATTTCATCATTTCATTCTCACGGAAGGCTTCCGGGTTGCTGAGAGACCAAAACACCTTTCAAGGACAGCATATAAAATATGGAATCAGAAGATATAATTAAACCAAGCAAATCACCCTATTCTTCGCCAATTCATCTTGTTTAAAAGTCCGATGATAACTTCCGCATTACTTGTGACTATAGGCGACTTAATTCTGTGACTTTCAGAGACAAATATCACTTACTTTACTTTACCGATTTAACGGAAAAACTCCAAATCTGTACTAAATTCTCTAAAATTGACCTTAAGAATGCATTTTTCCAAATCCCTGTAGATCCTGCATCCATTGAGAAGACGGCTATGACAACTTCCTTCGGGCTTTATGAATATTTGGTCTTACCCCAGGGAATGTCAAACTCATCACAAACATTTCAAAGGTATATCAATCATGTTTTGGGTGATTTGGATTTCGTTTTCTCATATGTAGACTACTTGTCATAGCCAGTGAAGATGAAACTCAACTTTGCAACATCTTGAACAGCTCTATTCAACATTAGAATCACACGGATTACAGAGAAACCTTGTATCGTGTATCTATTCGTTAGGAGCGCTCGACTTTTTTTGCTATCGAAATTCGATTCACAAGGCATATCTCCCCAATAGGATAAAATCACTACTATTAAAGATTATTCTGTCCCCAAAATGCTACACGAGTTGCACGAGTTGCAGAGATCCATGGTGTAGTAGAATGACCAGCATATAAATATATATATATATATATATATATATATATATATATATATATATATTCACACGGAATGGGCGGCCAAGGTCAATTGAGTGACCTTCGCTCGTCTCCCAGCAGCGGCAGACGAGGTGGTCGATAGGAAAATGGGGTTTCCCAATTCGAGCGCCTGGAAGGATTTATTTACAGAATCGAATTCAATTGGCCGTTAGTATAATAAAGAAGGCTGCGGGACTCTGGGGTAATGAAACGGAAGGTATCAAAATAATCTTTAATAATTACAAGAGATATAGAAAATATATATATATATATATATATATATATATATATATATATATATATATATATATATATATATATATATATATAAATGGAAAAGGTTGAAAATGGATACTTAGTGTTTACAGGAATCAGATTATAGAATTACTTGGAGTGATTAAATAAACTTAAACCTGAGCTTACAAGCGGCTGCTGTTGAGCCAATATACGAACATACACTTTACGGGTCGACTGGACAAGAAATAGCTATTTAGTTGATGGAGCCTAGCTTGGGGTTGCAGACTTTATGAGACGACACAGGGGATGGATGATCGAACGAGTAAATCGTAATCGATTGTGTTTTAACCGAATCCAAGGATAGCCAATTGACTGGGGCTAAATTCCTTCGGGGAGAAATTTGCCTTCGGAATCGTTTAAGGGGAACAGCCCTGAATCAAGAAAACGATGTGTCTCGTGCAGAAAGGCCAGCCTATACTATCTTTTCTCACCTTAGTCTAGCATTATATATCGGCCAGCCGGAAGCGAAAATGCCTCAGGCCAAGAAGAGAGGTCTTTTTACCCATATTAATAACGTCCAGAGAGGCAGGCAGCGTCTTTTTGCGCCCATATGCTTGAGTCTTTCACGGTTCTCACGACTTTTCTCCGAGTCGCCCGACCTCGTGCCCAGATTCTCGGTCGCATGGCGGTATTATCTTTTATTGCCGACATCTACTCCCTTCGTAAGATTGAAGTTTTGGGGGAAAAGTGACATCTGACAAGCCCTGGATGGGAGTTAAGCGTCCCAATTTTCCTGAGATCAGGGGGTGAACAAACAATGGGGGATACTTCACCTAAATTTGAACGAATTTAAGTGGCTAATGCATATTTAAATAAAACGAGTATCGTGGTACAAAAAGAAGGAATAAAAGAATTGATACAGGACAAAGAGAGTATTGACTTACAAGGACTTAAAGTTAATTTCAAACGGAGATTCAATCACCTCAGGTAAATAATGACCTAGAGCTATACCAGCAAATAACACACACAAAAAATAATTAATACAGGAGCAAATACTAGAGGGAAATATATATTAAAGGAAATCAATTGAGCCAGACAATAGAAAGGGTTACAGTATTGTTTTCAGTTTGCGAATAGGAACATTTACTATTTAAAATATATATATATATATATATATATATATATATATATATATATATATATATATATACACAAACATGCCCCTCCCCTCTAAAAAAAATCAATTAGAAAATTTGAAAATTATAAATAAAGAATTCTTTACCTAGTAGGGACATCCTATATTTCTGCACACTCCACACGATGGTAAGGGCCTCTCGCTCGATGAAAGCATAATTTAATTTAAGGGGAACAGCTAATAGTTCGCGTATGCAATGGCGAAGCTTTCACCATTATCACCATGTTGGTATAGGAGCCGGAGAATATGGGCGGACGCTAATTTTCGTTAAGCTAGTTGAAGTGGGCGACGGTTAACTCGGTCCAGACAAAGTTTTCGGGGAACTTTTTCATTAGCAAATCGCACAAAGTGACGAAGAGCGAGGCATAATTGTCGACAAAGTGGCGGTAGAACAAAGCAGATCCCATGAACGATCTCAACTACTTCTTTTTGGTTGGAAGTGACATATCCATGATGGCGCGGATTTTGTCCTCCCGGGGGTTCAATTGCTTGTTTATGATGTGAAATCTAAGATAGTTGATAGTCCCAAAGGCAAAATGGTAGTTGCTGGGGCTGATTATGACGCCGTGTTCACGGATTCGATGCAGCAGGTCTTTGAGGGCGACCAAGTGCTGGTCCCAATTCTGAGTTGCTACGTAGATGTTGTCGAAGTAATAGATCACGTTTGAACATATATCTAATATTCTCTTCATCATGTGGTTGTAGACACTACAAGCCATTACCAGGCCAAAATGTAGCCGACGGAATTGCATCAACCCCTTGTCCGTTGATGAACTTGGTCTCTTCAAAGAGATGGAGGTTTTGGTCGATAAGGGGAATAGGCTCAGCGTGAAAGAAGGTAACAGAATTAAGCTTTTTAAAATTGACGCACAGGCTGTATGACCCATCTGACTTCTTGATCATTACAATGGGGGATCAGTAACCTAACTCAGAGTGTTCTATAAAGTTTAATTTTAACAACTTATCGACCTCGGCGTTGAAAAAATCTCTTAAATGGATGGGGAGGGGGTACGGCTTGGAACGTATGGGATCCAGAGTAGTGAGGATATCTTTATGTTCTAACTGCGCGGTACAGCCACAAATCTCTTTGATAACGTCTCAGAAGCGACTCAGTACCTCCTGCAGCTGAATCTTCGGGTAAGGTGGCAGCTGATCGTTAATATCAAAGTCAGGTGAATGGGAATCGGTGGCGCTGGGCAAGGTGGGAATTGGATTTTCTCCTGGCCAGGTCCACACAAGAAGCTTGCACCACATTTAAAGAATCGAAGAAGTAGCTCGCTTGCATGGCAGACTATTGATCAATTGCTACACTATTATTGATGCAGGCTTGGCGCTGGTACTTCTTTAGCATGTTGACATGGTACAGTCTTTCATCAGATCCTGTTCAGATTAAATAGTCAACGGGGCCGCGATTTCACTGACTTAGAATGAGCCTTTCCATTGACTCAGGAGCTTATTAGCTTTGTGGGGAGTAATAACAGTTATAAATTCGCTAAGCCGTCTTAGTGTGGCCGGAATCACCAGAGAACAAACTGTCATGGTCAATCTTTAAGATGAGCAGGACATGGGAGTGGGGAATGCATAATGCATAGACCTCGAAACTATTAATTCCTGAGCAGGCGCGATAAAAAAGGTCGTCCTTCACTATGTATGAGATGTCTTTGTTTCCACAGGTGGATTCGTTTACCTTATTCCGGAATTTAGTCCAGAGGGGACGGAGTAAATCAAAATATTTTTGATTCTTCGCGAATTCCTCATTCATAACACTGTTAAACTTGGAGGCGCCAGGGGTGTCAGTGAGGAGGGAGTATCTGTTTCCTTCTACTTCTGAGATCGCTTGAGGACGAGTTGAGCCAAAGAGGTAAAGAAAATCAGGGGGCACTGCCCAATCAGAGCAGTGTAGAATTTTATTGGTGCTGCTACTACCCAGCCCAGTCAGAAAAGTATGCACACTCGATGAAACATTTCACGATGAGGAACCGGTTTGCACGCCCTGGGTATTCATGTACTACCACAAATTTTACATGGTTTGGAGCTACCGGAGGAAGTAGCTTGTCTGACACTACTATACAAGTACACCCTGTATCTCGGACAAGGGTGGAGACTTGGCAGCCGTTTTCTGCTTCAGCCTCAAACTTTAAGCCTCCAGGGAGGCCTGTAGAGAAAGACGGAGTGGACAACGATTCAGTTTGCACGGTGGTGGCGCGGGGGTAGATCTAATTTTGTGCACTTGGTTGCGAGAACCGCTGCAAAATTGCGAGTTCTGAGAGCAAATGGTGCTCACATTACCTTCCTGTCCGCACGGGAAGCAAACAATCGGCCTCCTGTGGAAGGATGACGCCGGGGAACTTTATGAGAAAGATTTGATGCCCAGAGGTCCAAAAGAAAAGAAGTTTGGGGGCTTCGAGGGGCCAGTTACTTTCAGAAACTTACTTGGGTCACGGGGAAGAAATTTTCGTTTGCCACTTTTTGCCTTAACAACGGTTCAGTCTTTTTTCCTTCCTCAGGGTAGCAGTTATGACTCGCTGCGAATATATCGGCTTCTTCGATACATTCTTTGAAGGTTTAACACTTCAGGTCCTTCAGCAAACGATCTAATTTTGAAAGAGACCAAAGCCAAAGGCCGGTCCTTCAGGACGAAGTCAACTAGCGCTTTATAATCGTGGAGGACTTTAGACAAATCGAGCCAGAAATTGAAAGGCCTCTGAACCGTATACCCAAACTTGAAAAAAGTTTGATTGGGTTGGATACTGGCATGGCGAAATTTAGCACAGTAAAAATCCGGGGTCATATTATACGCAGTCAGCAGTTCCGCTTTCATCGTCGAATAAACGATTGTCGCCTACGACAGGAGGAATATTAAAATATCCCCGAGCTGGAAACTTAGCAACGGCAGGAGTTTGGCGACGCCGTCTGCTCCGATATCATAGTTGTTAACCTCGAATATTTTCTCGAAATGCGTTGAGTAAGACTCAAAATATTCACCTTGCTTGTTAACTGGGACTTTCACCTATGCAGTTTGCGGGACGTCATTTCGCGAGTTGATGGAGAGCCTCTCGACTCTCGCTCTACTCATGTCCAATTCATGTTGGCGGATTCTTTCTCATTTTTCTCTTTCCCTCTCTCTCGCTCTTATTTGTCTCTCCTTTCCGCTCCCTCGGCTCTCTCTTCCTCTTGTATGTATGACAGAAGATCCTTGCCGGTTAGGCCAAGGGTTCGCCTTGCGATTTGAATCAGATGAACGAAGATATGTTGTCGAGTATTTTCGAACTTGAAAAAAGACAAACACAAAATTACGTACACCAACGCGATTATTATTTTCCGTATAAGCATTCGAAAATAAATGTCTCACCGAGCTTAACGCGAGAGCCTTTAACCTCTCCTCAACTAACACAATGAACAATTTTTACTAAGCCTTTCACTGTCTTGAGGGATAAAAATTCCGCTGGGGAATTAATGAGATGCACAGTCTCGAATAATTACATGGTAACCATACACAGTAAATAAGAAATAGATACACATAGGAAATGGATTGCAGATAGCAAATGGGTGATTAAAATGCAAAAGATTATTTCTCCATAGCTTCTTAATATCCAAAGCCTTCAGCCTTATAATCACTCAAAAAAGGGAAAACAAAACATTTAAAAGACCTCGTTCGAGCTGGTGAGAGTGTTCCTTAAAAGCTATTCCATTCAGAGTATTTTTGGTTCTCTGCGTAGCTTAGTGTACTATGTAAAGGCATACTTTTAGTTGTGATCAAAGCGGCGCTCGCTGCCTCAGTGTGCCTGGTTCGAATCGCTTCCCTGCACGGACTTTTTTGAAAAAAGGGAATAAAAATATTACTGCAAGGAAAAAATTATTCCGTTTTCTCTTCCAATGTGGTTTAATGGATTCATTTTCATTATTCTCTCGTGCTACTTTGAGAGATATATACATTTGTATATCTGCCACGCGTTTAGCTATTCCTCTTTTATTCTTTGAATTTCCAATTAATTTTCTATTTATTTCATAGTCTCCGTTGGAGCTGGCGAAAGTGTTCCTTAAAAGCTATTCCATTCAGAGAATTTTTGGTTCTCCGCGTTTTTTTCGAAAAAAGGTAATAAAAATATTACTGCAAGGAAAAAATTATTCCGTTTTCTCTTTTAGTGTGGTTTAATGGATTCATTTTCATAATTCTCTCGTGTTACTTTGAGAGATATATACAATTGTGTATCTGCCACGCGTTTACCTATTTCTCATTTATTCTTTGAATTCTCAATCTATTTTCTATTTTTTTTATAGTTTCCGTTCATGCTGGCGAAAGTGTTCCTTAAAATCTATTCCATTCAGAGAATTTTTGATTCTCTGCGTAGCCTAGTGTACTAACGGCATACTTTTAACTGTGATCAAAGCGGTGCAAGCTGCCTCAGTGTGCCTGGTTCGAATCGCTTCCCTGCACGGATTTTTTCCAAAAAAAGTAATAAAAATATTACGGCAAGGGAAAAATTATTCCCTTTTCTCTTTCACTGTGGTTTAATGGATTCATTTTCATCATTCTCTCGTGCTACTTTAAGAGATATATACATTTTTATATTTGCCACGCGTTTACCTATTCCAAATTTATTTTTTGAATTCAAATTTAATTTTCTATTTCTTTTATAGTCTCCGTTCGAGCTGGCGACAGTGTTCCTTAAAAGCTATTTCATTCAGAGAATTTTGGTTCTCTGCGTAGCGTAGTGTACTAACGGCATACTTTTAACTGTGATCAAAGCAAGCTCGCTGCCTCAGTGTACCTGGTTCGAATCGCTTCCATGCACGGACTTTTTTGAAAAAAGGGAATAAAAATATTACTGCAAGGAAAAAATTATTCCGTTTTCTCTTCCAATGTGGTTTAATGGATTCATTTTCATTATTCTCTCGTGCTACTTTGAGAGATATATACATTTGTATATCTGCCACGCGTTTAGCTATTCCTCATTTATTCTTTGAATTTCCAATTAATTTTCTATTTATTTCATAGTCTCCGTTGGAGCTGGCGAAAGTGTTCCTTAAAAGCTATTCCATTCAGAGAATTTTTGGTTCTCTGCGTTTTTTTCGAAAAAAGGTAATAAAAATATTACTGCAAGGAAAAAATTATTCCGTTTTCTCTTTTAGTGTGGTTTAATGGATTCATTTTCATAATTCTCTCGTGTTACTTTGAGAGATATATACAATTGTATATCTGCCACGCGTTTACCTATTTCTCATTTATTCTTTGAATTCTCAATCTATTTTCTATTTTTTTTGTAGTTTCCGTTCATGCTGGCGAAAGTGTTCCTTAAAATCTATTCCATTCAGAGAATTTTTGATTCTCTGCGTAGCCTAGTGTACTAACGGCATACTTTTAACTGTGATCAAAGCGGTGCTAGCTGCCTCAGTGTGCCTGGTTCGAATCGCTTCCCTGCACGGATTTTTTCCAAAAAAAGTAATAAAAATATTACGGCAAGGGAAAAATTATTCCCTTTTCTCTTTCACTGTGGTTTAATGGATTCATTTTCATCATTCTCTCGTGCTACTTTAAGAGATATATACATTTTTATATTTGCCACGCGTTTACCTATTCCTAATTTATTTTTTGAATTCAAATTTAATTTTCTATTTCTTTTATAGTCTCCGTTCGAGCTGGCGACAGTGTTCCTTAAAAGCTATTTCATTCAGAGAATTTTGGTTCTCTGCGTAGCGTAGTGTACTAACGGCATACTTTTAACTGTGATCAAAGCAAGCTCGCTGCCTCAGTGTACCTGGTTCGAATCGCTTCCATGCACGGATTTTTTCGAAAAAAGGTAATAAAAATATTACTGCAAGGAAAAAATTATTTCGTTTTCTCTTTCACTGTGGTTTAATGGATTCATTTTCATATTTCTCTCATGCTACTTTGAGAGATATATACATTTGTATATCTGCCACGCGTTTACCTATTCCTCATTTATTCTTTGAATTCGCAATTAATTTTCTATTTATTTCATAGTCTCCGTTCGAGCTGGCGAAATTGTTCCTTAAAAGCTATTCCATTCAGAGCATTTTTGATTCTCTGCGTAACGTAGTGTACTAACAGCATACTTTTAACTGTGATCAAAGCGGTGCTTGCTGCCTCAGTGTGCCTGGTTCGAATCGCTTCCCTGCACGGATTTAAGCCAAAAAAGGTAATAAAAATATTACCGCAAGGAAAAAATTATTCCGTTTTCTCTTTCACTGTGGTTTAATGGATTCATTTTCATAATTCTCTCGTGCTACTTTGAGAGATATATACATTTGTATATCTGCCACGCGTTTACCTATTCCTCATTTATTCTTTGAATTCGCAATTAATTTTCTATTTATTTCATAGTCTCCGTTCGAGCTGGCAAAAGTGTTCCTTAAAAGCTATTCCATTCAGAGAATTTTTGGTTCTCTGCGTAGCGTGGTGTACTAACGGCATACTTTTAACTGTGATCAAAGCAAGCTCGCTGCCTCAGTGTGCGTGGTTCGAATCGCTTCCCTGCACGGATTTTTTTGAAAAAAGGTAATAAAAATATTACTGCAAGGAAAAAATTATTTCGTTTTCTCTTTCACTGTGGTTTAATGGATTCATTTTCATCATTCTCTCGTGCTACTTTGAAAGATATATACATTTGTATATCTGCCACGCGTTTACCTATTCCTCATTTATTCTTTGAATTCCGATTTAATTTTCTATTTCTTTCATAGTCTCCGTTCGAGCTGGCAAAAGTGTTCCTTAAATGCTGTTCCATTCAGCCAATTTTTGGTTTTCTGCGTAGCGTAGTGTACTAACGGCATACTTTTAACTGTGATCAAAGCGGTTCTCGCTGCCTCAGTGTGCGTGGTTCAAATCGCTTCCCTGCACGGATTTTTTCGAAAAAAGGTAATAAAAATATTACTGCAAGGAAAAAACTATTCCGTTTTCTCATTCAATGGGGTTTAATGAATTCATATATATATATATATATATATATATATATATATATAGAGGAGGGGGATGATAGGGGATGGGGTTTCCCAATTCGAGAGCGTGGAAGTATTTATTTTCAGAATCGAGTGCAATTAGCCGTTAGTAAAATAAAGAAGGCTGCGGAACTCTGGAACTATGAAACGTAAGGTACCAAAATAATCTTTAATAGTTACAAGAGATATAGGACATATATACAAAGGAAAAGCTTGTAAACGTATATTTGGTTTTTACAGGGATCAAATTATAGAATAATAGGGAGCGAATAAATAACTCTAACGTGTGCTTACAAGCCATGGTCACAACCTTGATTCCAATTAAGAATTAATTGGAAGATGCCAATAAACGCTGCCCCTCTTCAGTTTTATATGAGACAGCCAAGCACAAGATTCATTCAATGCCTCTAATCTTGGCCTCGGTGCCGTCCTTCACAAGTATTATGAAAATAAGTGGGATATTCTAGGCTTCTTTAACAAATCTTTTCATGGCCTCGAATTAAAACATAGTGCATTCACTAAGGAATTGACCGCAATTCATCTTGCAATCCAACACTTTTAACATTTACTTGAAGGGACAAGTTTCTTCGTGCTCACAAATTGTAAGACCATAATTAGTCTCGCTAAATCCCTCAACACACGACACTCTACAAAAAACCCCTTTCATTTGAATGCACTTCACAATATACAAATGACATTCGTCATATTGCATGGAAAGATAATCCTAGTGATGCCTCCTCTAGAGCTCCTATCATCGGTTGCAACATACACAAATATCAGCATATCAAATTTACACTCCAGATCCTTCATGCCATGTAATAAATTCATCTGTTCATTCCTCTTGCATTATTGACTATAGAACACTTGCAAGATTCGAATCAACAGATCTTCAACTTGCTAAACTTAAAGATGATGATAGTATCTCCATTAAATTTTACAAAGTAGCACTTCCATCCTCTTCTCACTCTCTCATTTGTGACCTATTAAAATGTTTTGTACAGCCTTATCTCCCTTCCGATTTGCGCAAACTAATCTTTGATTTTCATCATAATCTTGGCCAGTTAGGTACTAGAGCCACTATCAAATCTACCTCAGACCGATTTGTTCAGAGAAGTGTGAGACAAGATATTTGATCGTGGGTTCGTAATTGCCTTTCATGTCAGAAGGCCAAACTACAACGACACACAAAGCCACCTTAAATACTATTGCTGCACCAGAGTCTAGATTTACCACCATTCATATGGATTTAGTTAGTAGTTTTTCTGCAACTCAAGAAGGCTACTAGTATCTTCTCACAGTTTATGCCGTTTTTCAAAATGGATTGAGACATATCCATTAAAGGACATGACATCAGTGTCTGTAGTTAACGCTTTTTCACTCATTACATCTCAAGATCTGGTGCCCAAGTTAAATAATCCCTGATAATGCCCATTAATTCCATTCAGGATTATTTCAGGAATTATTAAAGCTAACTGCCACAGAACACATTTTTACATGGCCGGCGAACGCCTATAGCAACTATGTGTTAAAAAGATGCCATCGTACCCTAAAAAGCTACAACTCTGCTCACTATGCGTAACAATCCCTATCAGCAGACCGGATATTTTCACGCACAATTTGTTTTTGGCACTTCCTTACGACTCCCAGGTGACTTTTTTTTGTCATCAGAAACACACATCCCTTACAACACAAAACAATACAACATCAGAAAACCATGAACTCACTTGCCCTAATAACTTCCAGGCCTATTTTGAAACAAGATACTTTTATTCCCAATAAGCTGAATACTTGCACTCATGTTTTCCTAAAGGACACAGATTTCCCCCATTATTTCACACCATACAAGGGCCCATATAAGATCCTAAAAAGACATCAACATTCATACACTCTACAAGAATCCACTGTCTCCTTGAAGGCACACATCCGCAATATCAAACCTGCACATATTGACTCCCCCATGAATTCTACCGCAAATATTACCGTTAATTCTTTAGTGCCAACCATTGATACTCTTCCATCTAGGCGTTTAACACGCTCTCTTACATGGAATCGAAGAAACAACACTATCCGCCTCATACCACCACGCACACGTTTAACTCTATACTATGAGCAAACTGACTAACTGCCTTTCACTATGTTCAATGTATTTATCTTTTAACCAATCCACATACTTTTTAAATGTTATGATTATTTGATGGGTGCGACGATTAATTGCAACGACAAACGACTCTTAGATATTTGTTTTTTACACTCTCTTATTCTATCTTTATATAACAGAAATTTCCATCACCCAATTCATTTTTATCCTTCACTTTTTTACACTGAATTTGTACGTGCAGCTGGACAAAAATCACCTTTTAACCACCGAGTTTGAAAGTTTATCTCTTGAGATTTCAGAGTGTATCATTTGTATGGGCTTTATCATGAAAATGTCGACGTAATTATTATCATTCATCTTGTACAAAAAGGACATCAATATTCTGTATAAATATTTTGATCATTATTCTATTTTTATAATGCTTGATGTATAGAATTGATATTTAGTTCACAAAAACTCCTATAATTTATATTCGTGTATTATTTTAACCAACAAATTAGTGTTATCATGAAAATACTGACTTAATTATTATTACGCATTCTGTACCAATGTGACATATATTCTCGATAAAGATTTGTTGTCATCATTTTACTTTAATGATATTTGATGTGTTTAATTAGCATTTTGTTTAAAGGAACTAATGTCATTTGTACTCATGTATCATTTTAACCAGCGAATTATTGTACATCTTACCTTATACTTTTATTTTTCTATTTCTCATGCCATTGAATACTCATTATTGTAATTTTACCTAATTGCTTAATTCGAATTGGATTATATGATAATTTTGATTCGAATTTTCTTAATTATTGCTGTTTTCATCTTACGAGTATTTCATAATTGGTATGTTTCATGTGTACCACATAAATGTAACTACATATGCTAATCGGAAGTCTGGGTATTCTTTGTAATGATCATGTACACAAAAGTTGTGCACACTGATATAAACATTCTTTCTTACATTTAGGCATCACCTAACGACTATTCAGCTTCATTCATCTCCTCTTAAAACTCTGTCGACACAAGCCTTATAACCAATAGTTATGTTTTTCAATTCCCCTTGAGAGGCTGTGTTAGGTTCATGTGACCCGCCCCCCCCCTCTCTTGCTAACTAACTAACTAACTATATATATATATATATATATATATATATATATATATATATATATATATGTGTGTGTGTGTGTGTGTGTACATATGTATGTATGTATATATATGTACATTTTGGTATATGTGTGTATTTATTATGTATCCTTCTCTATATCTCACTCGCCTCCTCTCCTTCTCTTCAATTCTCTCCTGTTCTCAATTACTTTCCCTATTGTATCACTTTCTATTTATTCAACACTCATTATCTCATCATCTCGCCTCCCATTTATCTACATATCCTTCTAGTGCATCATAACTTTTACTTCCCTCTCTCATTATATTTTATCCTTTTCCGCTTTCTCCTTTTTATGAGTATCTCAATCTCTTTCATCTAATTTTTTTTCTCAATCCATTTATCTCTTACCCTCTGGCTCGTTATCTAGCTCTCATTTTGTCTCTTTTTATCTTTTGTCTCTCTCTATTCGCCCCCTCCCTTTTTGTTTAGCCCTGCCTCTTTATTCTGTCCTTTTGTCCTTTCCCTCTTACCTCTTTTTTCTGACTCTCACTAACTCTTCCTCTCTTATGTATCTCTATTTACCCCTCCGCTCCCTTTTTCCTCGGCCTCTTTTTACTCTACCCCCTTTTTCCTCCCTTTCTCTCTCTTTTTTCCCTTTCTCTTTCTCCCTTTATGCGTGTGAATATGTGTTTAGATTGGTGTTGGAACTGTGACTATGTGTATGTGTATGTGGATGAAAGATGTACACCTACATTGTCGTGGTATACGGCCGAGTGAGTACGTACGTTTGTTTCGTACATAAATAACTCCGTTTCATTTTTCTCTAAGAGTGCGATATTTTTAGTTATTTATCTTTATCTTTTGATTTGATTCTTTAAACTCGGAGGATATCTATTGCCACGTGCAGCGTTTCGAGGATTTAGTTAAACAACTATAGCAAAAATATACTTTTAATTACATAAAAAATGAAATATTAAAACTTTAAATCTACAACGGATATAAAAAGAAGGTCTGAATAAAAATTAATACTACCAATGAATACTACGCGATGGTTGACTCACAATTTCACTTTATGTAGTACTGAATGTTAATTATAGAACATAATTAAATGACCTTGACCGAGAATCTCGTTTAGTTGAAGAGAGAGTCGAGGTGAGGTGGAATCGGGCGCACAGCTGGCTTCGAGGTGACCGTGGGGGTATGATTATTCCAATCCTTGGGTTACGCTGTTGGGGCTTCTCGATGATGAGCGTTGACGAAGAAGTAAATCCTTTAACGAGTGTGACTTCACTTTGGTATTCCTCAATGGTGAGGGATATCTCTGGTTTTATTTGAAAACTGAGATAGGGGGTTTCTCTGACGAGAGAGGTATGAGAGTGATTTTCTATACAGATGGTCTACTCTTCGATGTGACCAACAGGAACAGTCTCGAGATAAACTACTTCTTCTTACTTCCCGCTCGGTTCCACTTTTATGCCCGGACTGACGCTGGTCTTCGTCTTCTCTCGATAGCTAACTCGATCTCTTTTTTTTCTCTAGATTGCCGTATATATACTTCACCTAGCCCCTGGGGGTAGTGGAGGGGGTAGGCAAGTTTCTATGTTTACCCTCTCTCCTAGGGGCATCACTTTTCAGAGTCTTCTCCCTTAGCCCTAATGGCCTCTTCTGGTTTTTCGTCGGAGAGAATGAAATTTCGTCTATTTGGCGAAACTAGATGAAACTATAGGAGAAGACAGTGGGCTTGCTTATAGATTTTTATTCGAAAGGTTCTACCACACCCTTCTTTTGTGCATACTAAAGGGATAAGAAATCTGTCGATTCTAAGTTTCCTGACGAGTAATATCGCGGCTGGTTGTGCCAGTGGGGCAAAAGGGGAGAGAGGGGGGGTTAAGTTATCAGCCCACATGCCGCCTAGCTCTTGACGCAGTGTTATCGAACTGGCGTCTGGTTTCATCCTCGCGGTATTGATTTCCCCACATACATATATCCGTCTATCTAGCCATTTTTTCTATCTCTCTTTCTATTCCAATCACTCCATCTTATTATCTCTCTCCGCTCTCCTTTTTCTGACTCTCAACTTTCTTGTTAGTCTTTGCTCTTTTTCGCTGTCTTTCATATCCCTTTATCTTTTCTTTCAATTATCTATTTAGCTATCATCATCTCAATCTTGCCCTCTAACTCTCTTTGCCTCTTCCTATCTCTCTCTGTCTTTTTCTCTCTCCCACTCCCTTTTTTTCACCCTACCTCATATTTCTCTTTTTGTCCTTTCTCTCTTATGTCCCCTTCTGTCTCTCACTAAGTCTCTCGTTGTCTCTCGCTCTCCCTTTCTATCTATCTGTTTTGTCCGTTCATTCTCTATTTCCCCCTCCCTGTTTATCTCTCTTTTTGTGTGTATATGTATGTAGATACGAGTTTTAACCTTGACTATATGTATATGTATATAGATGGAGGATGTAAACCTTCATATATCTGTATGTCTAGCCATTTCTCTTTTCCTGTCTCCCCCAATCACTCGCTCTTCCTTATTATCTCTCTCAGCATCTCCTTTTTTCTAACTCACAATTTTATTTTTTTGTTCTTTTTTACTCTCGGCTCCTTTTCTCTTCTTTCTCAATTATCTATAGATCTATCTATCACCACCTCACTCCAGCTCCCTCACTATGCCTCTTTTCCATTTTCTCTTTTGTCTCTCTCTCTATTCTCCCGCTCCCTATTTTTCTCCTAATCTTTTTTCTCCCTGTCTTATTTTTCTGTCTTTTGTCATTTTTCTATTATCTCTGTTCTGTATCCACCTAACTCTCTCTCTCTTATGTCTCCTTATCTTATATCCCGGTCCCTTTTTTCTCTTGCTTCCGTTTTTTTCTCTGCCTCTTTGTATTCCCTCTTTAGGCCCCTCCTCTCTCTTTTTTTCCCTCGCTGTTTCTATGTATGTGTATATATGTGTTGTAATCTGTCTCTATGTATGTGTATATAGATGAAAGATCTCCATATATCTGTCCATCTAGCCATTTCCCTTTTTCAGTCTCTCTAAATGACTTACCCTCTTAACTATTTTCCTCTCTCCGTCTATTTCATCTAAATTTATCTCTGTTTCTTTTTCTATATCTTTGGTTTCTTTTTTACTCTATCATTTGTTCTCTTTGGTTCCCTCTCATCTACCTATACCCACATTTCCTCAACGCATCTCAATATCTAACAAAAAGGGGAAGCTATCGTGTCTCTCTGTATAAATGTATGCTTCTGTATATCTGTGTATGTGTATCAGCTTTACTAACAACTGTCATCTATCCTTATCCATCATCTCTTTGCTAGTAACAAGTAAGGAACTGGTGGCTACCTCATGCACCAGAAAAGAGGCTTTGGAACCTCTATAAATAACACAATTTGACGGTTACAGATTGTGAGAGACTGGGCCGGAGGGGTCTCAGGCCGAGAGGTGATGGAATAATATGATGAGGCTAGTATGCCCTGAAAAGCCAACCACTAATGCATAATGCCTGACCAGCCCTTGTGCTTGTCATTTATGTATTTAAGTTGGGCTGTTGCTGGTCACAACTTTCCAGCCTAGTTTGCTGCGAGGGTAACTGGAAGGTCTTGGGCTAGGCCAGTAGTCATGGTAAGATATCCCTTGAATGCCTGGACTACAAATGTAGCCGCTCGGTAGGGCTTAGTACGGCCTCGACCTTAGTTTCCTCCTCCTCTCACTCCTGGCGAGAAATCAGCAAGAAATTACTTGTGGCTGCGGCCCTAAGCTTCACCACGTTTGGGACCGTCTAACCTATGGGGAAACCCTTTCGGCTACTCTGGCTGGCGAATGTGGAGGTCTGCTAGGGAAGGCTGGAAAGACCTGCAGGGTATCCCGATGTGGCTGGCGCGAGACCCAGCACTAGACTTTTCCCTTATTTTAGTAGGCACAAGCATCGAAGATATTGGCACGATCCTAGTTAGCTGACAAAAGAACAAAAGTAAATAGAGAAAATGACTGGTGCCCAACAATTAAAAACTAAATGTCCTAAGTGGAAGGCATTGGTTGCTGTATAGATTGTAAAAAGGAAAACTTTAAGAACATAACTCGTCAGAGCATCTGTAAGTTCTGCCACATAGATTTAGTAAAGGAGAGAAAAATGAGTAAAGCGGAAGAACGTCACCACCACGAATTGGCCGTCGTGAGAAATCAACTTGGTCAATTCGAAGAAAACTGCATTGTGGAATTGACTAACCTGAGGAATCAGGTGGGCAAACTTTAAAAGGCGGTTGAATTTAGGAGACGTGCCATCTCCAGTTCACCTCCAGGGAATGGGAATGACACTAGAGGAACTGTCGTGGTGGACAGTAATGCAGCAGACACGATACAGGAGAGCAGTACCACCCAATTCAGACAGAGAGCTCGACGAAAAGAAAAGACCTGAGCAGGGCTAAAGGAGGGGGGTCTAAGAACAGGCACAAGTTATGCTGACGTCGTTGGATTGGGCGCACCGTGACTGACCTTCTTGAGAGGGCGGCGGAATTATGTTATAAGTCCTGACCTGTATCCCCGCTATCGAATGTAATGTGAGATCTGGTCACAAGATTTTAGGGCAAGCCATAGATTTTCCAGCTCCTTTTTTTGAGTAGTGGTGGTTTACAGGCCGCCAAAGACAGTCAGAAGAGTCTGAATTAAGCCTGTCCGTAAAGCTCACCGACCTTGTAAATATTGGCACGAGTTTGGTCATTGGTTACTGTAACTGCCGTGGGACTGACTGGAGGAACTGGGCAGGCGTTGTGGAAGGGAAAAGATTGATTAAGTTCGCTCAGGATAACTTCCTGACACAGTGGGTAGAGGAGCCAACCAGGGATGAGAACATGTTAGAATTTGTGTTTACCACCGAGGGCGAAATGGTATCCGGATTCAGCGTGAGAGAGTGTCTGGGCAGGAGCGATCACCGCACAGTCACATTTTCCGTCAACATCCCATGTGAGAGACGCTCTTCGTCGTTATCGTTAAACCCGACTTCCGCCGCACGAAATTTGTGCGTCTTCTGGATGTGCTAGCTCGGCTTGGGCCCGGAATAGGAGGAGCCCCAGACAAATCTTCGACCTTTAAACAGAATTTGATTACCCAAGAGTCTGCGTTTGTTCTGAGAGAAAGATAACCGGCAAGCCTTTCCAACCGAGATGGTTCAATCAAAACATTGCCACAGCGATAAGGTACAGAAAAACTGCCCAAAATCACTGGAAAGACAACTGTAATGAAAAAAAGGCTTCTTCAATACAGGAAAAAGTGTAGGCAAGTTAAAGCACTGGTGCGCAAGCAAAGCGCAGCGAGGAAATTCGGGTGGCCTTGTCTTTAAACAGACTCCGAAAGAATTCTTTATGTATATCAGTAGCCGCAAACTGATTCGTCATAGCATAGGGTGGCTGAGAGATGACAATGGTATGTTACGAAAGTCAGAGCCAGATATCGCCAACGTGTTGAACGGCTACTTTGCCTCCGTATTTACGAGGTAAGTTGACGATCCATCTCCGAGGCTTGGGGTTCATCTCGAAGAGGGCGAAAACCTATGCGAAATAATCTTAGAGAGAAACGAAATAGTAGCCCGACTAGGAAACCTAAACCCGTATAAGTTTTCAGGTCTGGGTGGCTTTCTTCCTAGAGTCCTCCGATATGTTAGTGAAGAAGTAGCTTCACACCTCACCATCATTTTAAAAAAAATCTTTAGAAACTGGAGATGTGCCAGAAGACTAGAGGATTGCAGACGTAACTCCTATCTATAAGAAAGGGGACCGCGAATGCCTGGGTGATTGCCGGCCTATTAGTCTTAGATTGATCGTAGGCAAACTGCTCGAAGGAATAAACGCAAGAACCGTTCATGTCTTACTAATCTACTAAAATTTTTCTACAGTATATTGAGTGAGTAGGACTGTAGTAGAGCTGTGGATATCTTATAACTGGACTTTCAAAAAGCCTTCGATAAGGTACCACACCGTAGGTTAATAAATAAAGTCCGCACCCTTGGCAGTACAGGCAAGGTAGCTCAATGGATAGTGTAGGGGAATCGTCACCCAACCCCGTTCACTCTTGGTGGAGTCACAATGCGGTTACCACAAAGACATCCGGCCCAGGCATCAGCGGGTCAAAAGCGTAACCGCAGCGTCGCACAACTCGGTGCAATGAAAGACCCTAAAGGTCAAAATGCAAGATCTCCCCCAGGAGAGTGAGATCCAGTTTCACGTCAAATAAGAAATTTTAAACGTGTTTCTCCCAAGCTTGAAGGCTAACAAGGAGCCGATGTAAGACTCGGTGTGAAAAACCGTTGAAGAAAAGAACTCTCCCTTAGGGCCGTCCTCAAGCCCGTCCCCCCCCTTTACCACTCTCCCAGTGGGGTGACAAGGTATAAATGAGAAACACTGAGGAAAATCGGGGTAGTATACGTCAGATTACAGGTGACGAAGTCCTCGATTAAAACCAAGATACCTAGACTGGATTGGTAGTGTACTTGGCTCACCAGACCAAGAAGTACCCTGCAAGAGAGGCAGGGCTACCTAACTTAAGGGGCTAAGAAGAAGCTCATCCTCGAGCTAGTCCCTGGTTATCAAACCAAACAATAAGTTAACCTTGGTAAGTTCAACTTACTCTCGCCAGAAAGACTCCTCATATCCTTGTGCACCTTAAAACCAGGGGTATTCCTCGTCTTTGAGGATTTAAGAAAAGATGAAGGAAAAGGCTTCCCCTCGAGCCCGTTACTCGGTGGCCACACCGAAATCCTAAGTAAACTTGGTAAGGAACCAAGTTCAAATTATTCTCGTCAGAGAAACCCCCCTCCGTTATCCTTGCCCTTGAAGAAGACTGGAACTAAGGAGAAGCTCATCCTCGAGCTAGTTCCCGGTTACCAAACCGAACTTTAAGTTACTTATTCTCGTCAGAGAAACCACCCCGCATTGATCCTCGCGCTTTGAAGAAGACCCTCCCCGAGTTCAGTCCTCGTCCATGAGGAATTAAGGAACGAAGGAGAAAAGCTCCCCCTCGAGCTCGTTACTCGGTGGTTACACCGCACTCCAAGTTAACTTGATTTAAGAACCAAGTTCGACTCCCTCTCGCCAGAGAGACCACGACTACCTTGGTGTTGCATAAAGCACCGTTATTGTTCTCATACTTGAAGAACCCCCCCACCCCGGAATACCGTGTCGACCCCCCAGTTGCTACCCTCGCCAAAACGACTGTGTGATCTCGCCCATCTACATCTAGCCAGGTGGCACGCGTGGTGAGTCAATAACATTCCTGAGGCCTTTTAAACTCCAGATGAGTCCGTAAGCCTAAATCTTATATTATTGTTGTGTGTAGAGAAATTAACCAATTTTTGAGTGTCAAAAACTAATTTAATTAATTCTTGTTTATGATAATATTCAGAGTATTGCTGTAGTTAATGTTTAGATGTTGTGTATTCAATGGTTAAAGTTAAAATATAAGTTTATTTTGAGTTTATTGTGCGTTTCTCAAATATCATTACGTGTTTCGGAATGGCTCTGTTCTTTAAGATTTTAAGATATCAATATATTAGCACTCTTAGCACTCTTAGAACAAAAAGGGGGGGCATTCTACGACAGATAGAAAACTGGCTCTGTGGACGGAGGCACCAAGTAAAGATCAACAGCGTAGCCTTGCAATAGGCGCAAGTCAGTAGCGAGGGGCCTCAGGGCTCAGTGCGCAGGCCTTTATTGTTCATCGTCTATATCAATGATATAGACTAAGGATTAATATGCTCGATAGCGAAGTTCTCCGACGATAGCAAGTTAGGAAGTAGTGTGAACTCGCGAGGAGTGGAACGCCTGCGAAATAGCCTTCTCAGGATAGGCGAGTGGTCAGAGAGGTGGTAGATGCCATTTAACCTTGACAAGTGCAATCTAATGCACATCGGCCATGCTAACCCCTGATAAAGCTACTCCTTGCTAGGCAAACAACTAAATTACAATGATAATTAGAAAGATTTAGTAGTGTTAATCAGCAGTGATCTAAACTTTTCCAGTCGATGCCTCAAGGTGGAAAAGAAGGCCCAGCAAATGCTTGGGTACAAAAGGAGGCATTTTCGCTTCCGAAATAAGCAGATTGTTCTCGCCTTGTACAACTCTCTAGTCCTGGCACATATAAATATGCCGTACAATTCTGGTCCCCAACCGTGAGGAAAAACATTGAACGAGTATGAAGTGTACAAGCCAGAGACACAAAATTGATCCCCTCCCTTAGACATAAAAGTTATCAGCATGGGCTACGAAAACTGGTGATGTTCTCCTTGGAGACGCGCCTGTTAAGAGGCCAGCTAATTGAAACTTTTAAGATAATACGAGCAGTTGAAAGCGTAGATCAAAGGAAGCTGTTCACATGGAACGCAAATGCTACACGTAACCAGGGTTACAAACTGGAGTTACTGAAATTCCATACTAGAATTTGCGGCAACTTCTTCTCATACAAAATCAGCAGAACGTTGCAACCGTCTACCGCCAGAATTGGGGAAGAGTTCGTCAGTCGAACAGTTCAAATCTCGACTTGACAAGATATATATATATATATATATATATATATATATATATATATATATATATATATATATATACATATAGGTCAAAGAACTCAATAGCGAGTTATGGTATATGATAATAAAACCACTGAATATGAGCCAAAAGTTTGATTTACGAGACTAGTTTCGGTATGTAGTTTATCATACCGTCTTCAGTCGTATACTGAAAATGTGATTGTGAAAAACGTCTATAGATATCGTACAGATCAGGAAAAAAGAATGAACACAAAGAAAAAAAACGGGAGACAAAGGTGTTTACAATAAGGTTACGGGAGAGGAGGCTGCATTTCAATTGCCCATCTGCCAAATTAAAATTGGGAATTTCTCCTATAATATAGATTCTACTCTTTTTCTTTTCCGGAAATCTTTACAATTATATATGATTTGTGCATTTGAATAGTCAATTTGTTGGTTGAAATTTCTAATATGATTGAACATACTAGATGTGGTACTACCTTGTCTGACATCACCTTTATGTTCATAAATTCAATTTGTTAAGGTTCTTCCGGTCTCTTCTCTGTAGAATGAGGGATAGTTTGTGGAGCCACACGTGATCAAATATACACCTGCTTAATTTGGCTGATCCACGGGCTTGGTTGAAGGAAAAGATTTAAGGATAGAAAAAGGGTATTTAAATGTGGTTAGGCCTTTGAGAAGGGGAGAAAAAAGCAGGGATAGACACTTCGTATTACTAAATTGGTTTTTATCCTTGGTACGGTAATAAGTATATTTTACTTTAGATAAACTTTCATTGATGACATGGATGGGATAATTTAATTCAATGAAGCGGAACGTTATATATTTAATCTCGTCTTCTAGAAAGCAAGGTTCACATATCCTAAGTGCTCTCAAAAACGTACCTGATGCAACAGCTCCCTTAATGTTAAGATCATGATGAGAAAAGAAATGAAGAAACGACTAAGAATGGGTTCGTTTTCGGTACACTGTGAAGCTAATTTTGTCAATGACTAACAATTTCTACATCAAGAAAGGATATACATTTATCTTTTTCCTACTTTACTTTAAAATTGATGGTGGGATGGAAGTCATTAAGAATCTTAAAGAAATTGTCAAATAAGTATAAACTATTTTTAGGCTAAATCGATATGACATCATCTACATACCTATACCATCCAAATTATGATGGGGAATCACAGAAGGGAATAATGATAGTTGGAAATGTTCCACCAAATGTTACATAATATTGGCGATAAAGGATCACCCATGCTAAGAACATATTTTTGTCAGTAACACAAAGTTTACCAAGATATATAATTTTAGTTTTGCCTAGAGGAAGGTTTAATTTTTGATTATCTAATACCTTTGATAAAATATTAAGAGATTCGTTAAGTGGAATATTAGTGAACAGGCTGTTTCTACATCTAAGCTTATTAAGTGGCTTCCTTTAATGTTGATTTTCCTAAATTTTCCTAAATGATGCAGAGATGTTAAAATCCACACACAAATGGGAGCTAGTAGGGAGGGAATGAACCTGCCCATCTGGCGTCTGCCTTCGAGGGCATAATTCGCCGTCACGTGAGTAGCAGAAGTAGGATGAAGTCACCAGATTATAGAATAATTTTCCAAGAATTTGGCCATAGAGGAATTCAATGGCAAATAAAGCGTGGGTGGATTCTATCAGAAAATGTATGAAAGATGGTCGTCACTTGCAGAATTAGAAAGAATGGTGTATTAATGACTTGTATGAAAGCGATTTGTGAGGATGTTTGTTGCCATTTGGAGAATTTTCTGTTCTCCCTTGACAGTGGTGGGCGCGTTAACAAAAAAATGTATCACGATAACTGATAAATCGATAACGATAACCTTATCGGTGATAGCCGATAATCGATACCTGGCGGTAGATTTAGAGCCCAATAAGGTGATAACCGATAAATCTAAAATCCTGATACTGCGTGCACATTCTCTTGCGACGCTATCACTAATTCAATACTATAAAATAGCAAAGCACTGAACTACTAAATTACAATAAAAATAGGATCAGTTTAGAATAGAGGCGTAACTTCGTAAGTGTTCAAAACGTTAATAAACGGATATTAAAGAATAGCACCGAATAGTACATGCATTCATATACACGTGCACAAAAAATTAGAACGGAAGAAGCATGGGGACAATGGGAAAAAATCATCAAAGAGCGCGTAAAACCGGTATCGCGCAGGAGCAACACCTCGTGACCTCTTGTCCGACAGCTGGTGAGAGACTGAAGCTGAGCGAATGTTTTGAGAAGAAGTCAAGACCGACCGTCCCGCACTCCGTTCAGTAAACGTTCGATTCCCAGCTCGGACCTACCTATTTCTGCCTACAAGGCACGCTCGGTTCACCCCTGCGCTAAACTGGAACCAAAAACTAAAATTATCGATTGTCGCTAGTTTGGAACCAAAAGTATCGGGCGATACCGATGAATCGATAACACGGAAAATATATCGGATAACCGATAACCCGAGATCGTTATCGCGATAAATTATCACGAAAATTTATTGCGATAACGCATACTTATGTCCCTTAACACCTGGGAAATTCTTGAGAGTTGCCCCCACTCCTGGATCCATGCACCTCAAAGAGTCTCCGCTTCAGACTTCTCTAGACATATACTTTCTTAAAAAATTTCACCCATCCCAACATCAACACTTTCCTTGTGAAGCTCTACTTAGCTAACTTTTGACAAAAATGCCCTCATTGGTTTTGCTTGTTTGGTTCAATGCTGTTGAAGATCGATAGATGAAGCGAATAACATCGTGGTCAAATTCTTCCAGATTTAAAGGAAGAGAATAAGAGGTGTAGTTGAAGAAAGTAGAATTGTGTTGGGGATAAAAAGACGAAAGAAGAGATGAATTATGGCTCAGCGGTTAAGGAGGGAATACAAATGGTATTAAGTATCACTGCAACGAAATGAATTCGCTTATTATGCGAGATGAGGCGTCGGTCCACTTTCCACTTCCTGTTCTTTTTTACCCCTGAATTGGTTTCAAGAAATACAATTTCTCCGCCCTATCAATCCCCCCCTTCCCCATCACCGTCAATCTATCCTATTAATAGTTTTAGCCAGAATTTATTTATTTCCAAGGACTTTACTTCGTCTTCAGTACTAATGACTCCTTTAAGGGCCGTGGATATTAATTATTTTCCTTTGTTTATGATTTCTTTGGTTCCCTTCAGCCAATAGGGCCTTTGGAGTAGTTTTACCAGGAATCTGAACCGAGGTGCGCCTACTTGGCAGACACCATTTCAAAAGCAACCAGGATATGGACTTTAACCAGCAAATAACCAACTTCACGTAAAATGTAAAACAACATAAGGGTTTCAAATTTCGTTAGGATCGTCGAATAGTTACAATGTTATTACAAAAAAAAGAAGCGAAACGGGGACCAAACGATCTACATAGCGAGATGTAGAGCGCCCTCGACTAGATTCGCACGCGACTAAAAATAGTCAAATGTTATTTGGATAAAAAATAAACATAAAATATTTAGGCTGGAAAAATGAAAAATTGGGGCAAATCTGACAGCAACGCTTTAAAAGGAAATACTTTTGAAAATCTTGACACTAGTACTTGAAACACATGACAACGCCAAAGTTTTTTTTCCTCATTCCGTTGAAATTCAGCGTAACGTCTGGCATGAATAATTATGGTAACTGTAAATAGTTTTACACTTGTGTGTTCAAAGGTTCTCCCAAATAAAACCACCTTTAGCTTCTTTGGTAGTCACTGAAGCGAATGCTTGCCCTGATCTTTTGGTTTTATTTTATTTCGGCCATAATATCTCCGATACCAAGCCTTCTTCCTGTCATTGGTATATTGGATGTTGACAGGTGTTCCCTCATCGAGACCCCAGAGCAATGTGGCAAAATGTTAGCAACTTTTCATACAAAAAGAGAAATTTGGATGTAGATGTTCGAATGAGATAGGAAACCTGATTCATAAAGGCAAGAGAAAAGGTTATTAGAAGATACTCTAAAGCTAGAAGAGCAAGGCACAGCTCAATAAAAGCAATACATAGTTGAGAAGACAAATAATCCTGCGAATTTTATATATATATATAAAAGAAGAACCAACGATGTCTCCGAATATTGTACTAACATTACGGGGCTCTCGTCATTTTTCATCTTGTCTTTTAAAAACTTTACACAAAGTTAATGAGATGTCCCTTTCTCTTCTTTTTTGGATTGTCTTTTTATTTCAAATGAATCTCCAGATTTTGGTCATATGCGCTCATCCACATAAGAATTTCTCTTCCTTTCTATCTAGAGTGAAGTGTTAGAAGCCATGGAATAGATACAGAACCCCCGCTAGCCAGCAAAGTGCGGCACATTGATTTAGTATCGATGTAAAGATAGGAGAGAAGTTCCATGCATGGTCAGTAGCCCACCACGGTTTTATATATTTGTAGGTGCAAGATCTATTCCCAAATATTCCTGGGTAACTTGCACCACTTTTGCTCAATTAAGGTTTTGAATCTGATGGCCATATCAATAGTCAGAACTTTCTAGTGTTCTTTGATCAAACTATGACTAGTTAGGCCCGATGAAATAGTGCATTATTTTGCAGGAAACTTGAATCTGGTATAAGGTTTATGGGGTGAATCTTGGTCAATTGATTGAAATTTTATTAATATATTGGTTAACCTTGGTCAATTGTCAATTATTGGCTAATCTTGGTTCCTATTCCAGAGTTTAAAAGGTGAGAAATAACCATTGCATACCTTTTTTGCAAAGGATATTTGTCCCCGTTCCCATTAATTTTTTATGTGTATTGATGGCGAGTGACCGAGCTTAACTATTAATTTTATTTCCACACGGAATTGAATTATTGTCTTTCGAGGCCTCATCTCGTTCCATAAGTTGAAGGTATAGAAAATAATATTATTCTTCGTATTGCTGTGCTCTCGTTTCGACCGCAAAAGCTCTTTCGCGAGTGATTCCCCCCACCCCCTTATTCTCCGTTGGTTAGCTAAACCATTCACACACTCAATCCTGCTTGAGGGAACCCATAATTTTTCTATACTCGTTGTCATGCGTTAATATAATTCTTGTTGTTGTGCCCATCGCTAAACTAGCAAGCATGCCACCCTTTGAAGTTTTTAAGGCCCAAAGTGAGTCACTCGGACTCAGAGGAATAGATTTAATGACCTACATCCAGGAAGAAGAAAGAAGAGAAAGAGCCGAAATAAGAGACAGAGAAGAAAGGGGAAAAGAACGAGAAGAAAGAGAAATAGAAAAGGAAAGGGAATAAAGAAGAGAAATGGAAGAAAAAGAGACGAGAAGAAAGAGAAAGGGAAAAGGAACGAGAAGAAAGAACAGAAGAAAAGAAAGGAGTAACAACAAGGAAAGAAGGTACCCTAGAAGACCTTACAGTCCATTCAATGAGGGTACCTTTAGACTATCAGTCAAGCGAGCACATCTCTGCTCAAATGCTTTACGTCCTTTCACGGCCATTTTTCAAGACGCTGTCTAGTCTTGACTTAAACTCGTTAACAGATTCACTGTTGACAACTTTCACTGCAAGTCCGTTCCAACTACCGCAGATACTGTACGTGAAAAATTGTCCACACAGATCGCGATTGTAAAGCTTCAGTTCAAGATTAAAGCCGTGATTGCGCGTTCTGTTCTCACTCAGTGTGAACATATCCCGGTAGTCAACATTGTCGAACCCTCGAAGTATTTTGAAAACTTCGATGAGCTGACCACGCAGTCTACGGGTTTCTAGTGAGAACAGATCTAATTCCCTTAGTCTATCCTCATAACTTTTATGTCGGATAGAGGGAATCAGCTTGGTTGCCCTGGCTTGTACGCGTTCCAATCTCGCGATGTCCTTTCGCAATGAAGGACTCCAAAATTGTACGGCATACTCCGAGAAGAGAGAGAAAGAGAGAAATTTTCTCTTTGACCTCTCTACCGTCGCAAAATGAAGCTCTCTCTTCTTCGAACCCGCCGAATACGGTTGAACACCAGGTGAACCTTCTGTTTGATAATAGTACCCCCGGGGCCCTCCAATTTGAAACTAGTGCCTTGAATGGGTGCCGAATCTCCACCCTCGTCCGTGAAACTGGGTGCACGTGCAATGTTGTATCCGATTGACTACTCCTCCCTGTGGCTCCGGACCACGATAAGTTTGCCGCAGTGCATGATTACTTGGGGCGCACCAAAAAATTCCCCATTGTTCACTGCTACATTGAGTGCGCGTATTTTACTGGTTGGGCTGAAGTTGTGGCAGCCCCCATCAAGTTTTGCTCTGTTGTAATTGTTCAGTCCATCCGGGTTTCTTCCGCCCCCGTGGCTCAACCCGTTACTACCCGTTCCCGCGTGAAGAAGGAACTAAAAGCCCCTACACCTCTGGAACCCCCCTGTGCTCCTGAATTCAAGAGTGCACGACCCATGACTTTGCCAAAAGCTAGAAGAAATGTGAATCTCTTCGTCCCTTGTGCACCAAAACCCAGAATAAATCACGCGAAACCGTCATAGGGAATAAGGCGATTTTCTCCTTCGTCAGGGCTGACCTCCTCTATATAGTGTGCACAGAGTAAAACGACACCGAGTCCAGCACACTATGTGTACCTCGTTCACACGTTACTCCGATCCTGCAAACGACTCATGATAGCCGATTTGCTGGTCATTTTAGTCAACCGAAGACCGCTCAGAGGATTTTCAAATATTGCCACCGAAGATTAGGATCAACAACTGACCACCATTCAAGCCCTTCTGTATCGACTCCGGGATCAGAATTTGACAATTGGCTCCAGCAAATGCCACTTCGCTTTGGGCACTATCGGCTTCCATATCGGCAATAATGGACCCTCCAGCAAGAGAAGATCCGAGCCATTTCTTTATTTTAATCCATGTATTATTTTTTTTTCCTAAAATAAATTTGCATATTTAATCATTAATAAGATAACGCGTATCCTTTATTATATATATATATATATATATATATATATATATATATATAATTTTATGCGTACAATGAATTTCTTTTATAGCCTTCATTTTTCTATGGTGTTTGGTATAATCGTAGGATAACTCATCCTCGGGCCAGTGAGCCCCATTTAATGGTATCATAGAGAAAATATCATTCGGCAACCATGCCGTAGCATTGTATAATCTTGTGTATGTGTATGGTACAACGTACCCCCCCCCTCTTAGCTCCACTATTTTGTATTTTGGCTCCATTTTGAAAATGTGTCCTAGGTACTCTCAACCTTCTCCGCTATTGTCATGCGACTTTAAGTTATATATATCCCCCACTAATCATTATCCGATGTGACTTCTTCCCCTGAAGTTCCATCTAGGGATAGATGAGTGTCAGAGATGAGAAAGAGAGAGATAGGAAGATAGGCGCCCCCTCGCCCTTCAATAGAGAGAGAGAGACAACAGAGATCTGCGATAATGGAGACGACGTGAGAAGCCGCGATGACCTGACATCCCGCCTTCACAGAAACATGCGACAAGTGTGAGAGCCCAGAAAGTCCCATATGAAGTCGGACAAAGTCTGCCTCGCCAGCTTAAGAACCTTTGGACGGAGGGGGGAAAACCCCCTTCGATCCCAATAAATCCTCCTTGCCTCGTCAATATCCGCCGAGTATCCGCCGTCTTCCCTGCCTTATCAGTATCCTCTGTCCGCTCCCATCAGTAGCCCCTATCCGCGTCCCGTTTGATTCTGCACAATTCTCGCAGAACCCCTCAAACTCCCACTATTCTCATTAATTCGCGTGATTCTATCTCGACTCGCTTCCTCCGCTTCTTGAACGCCGCGCGCTCAATCTCGATTCGTGTTACTTGAAAGCAAAATTTAAGTTCACCCCCCATAATAGTTATTATCCAGAGACTATTGTTTGAAATTTGCGCTAAGGCAAGGATTACTCCCTCTAACTAAATCTTCAAGGTATCAGCACAGCGCAACTCTCCTGTTCAAGTGCTCTCTCTGCAACCACCACCCTACCCCCTCACCCCAGTATAAGCATCATCGTCGGCTTCGTCTACGCTCAAGGTAAAAGTGGTATTCTCCAACATTGAGATGGTGCATTGGGCAAAGAATGACAGACGGTTAGGGTTCTACCTTAGGGTAGCCCCAGAACAAATTTGAACTGAAGAATTTAGCCCTATCGAGAGCTGCTTTAAATGCTACGCAGTTGAGCAGCACCAGACCAGAGAATGGCCCGCGTAGGAGATGGCGTGTTTCAACTGCGCCGAAGAAACCAAAAACGAAATACATCAACTGCGGTGGTGAACACGCAATGAGATGCCCCATCAGATAAAAGGCGAATCAGGAAAAGAAAGAGAAGCATAAAAAGGAAAAGGAGGCAAGAGCAAAGTCCTAGCTCGATGCAGCCACACCAAAGAACACCGAAACCGCGTTAAGACTTGTCATGCCAACGGAAGGAACCGAAATAATGGCCAGGATGATGTTTACCCACCTAGCAAACCTGGCTCGCGCCGGCACGTTTGTTGAATAGTTAAATCAGCTTCTGCAAAAAAATGCTGTAAAAATGAAACTATAGTTCCCGCCGAGCCATGCCTCTAACCAAATACTCAAAATACAATACGCCGACGAGCAGCAAGAAGAAAAGAAAAAAGGAAACGACAGGAAAAGAGGAATCGACAGAAGAAGAGAGTGCAAAAAATGAAAACGCAAAGAATTCCCCGGAGAAGAAAAAGAAAAACGGAAGAAAAAGAAAAACGGAAGAAAAAGAAAAAAAAGAAGCCTTTACAACAGAAGAATAGGACGAGGTGAGGAAATCTTAAAGTACCCAGGAGTTCTCCCTCACAGAAAAGAAGGAAATACTGGAGATGGGATAGTTCTTTCACGCAGAGTACGTGTCCCTCAAGTCTTTGGATCAACAGTGAGCAGACGGCCGAAAGAAAACATCGAAGAACTCACGGAAGGAATAAGAATGGGTGAATTAAAATGGACCCACGAGGGACCCTACTCACCGAAGGAAATATCAGAACTGATGGAGCAAGGCACATTTTACATATCGGACTCGTGAATCCATACAGTGAACCTGAAGGTGTTCAAGATAATTAAGAATGGACAAAAGACCTCTCAGATAGCCAAATAAGTGACCGATAAAAGTAAATAATAAACGAAAGGTGAAAATATGATAAGTGAATAAAACAATAAGAATAAATTAAAGGGAAAGTTAATTACTAATGTGAAATAATATAAATAGAATAAGGCAAAAGTTAAAATTGTGAAATATTGGAAAAGGTAGAAATAAATAAAATAATAGAAAAGGATATAATATAAAGTAGCAATAAAAAATAAAAATTAAAAGTTAAAGAAATGTAACAAAGAGAATAAATTAACGGTATTAATCGAAAGCGAAAGTCAATGAGTAATAAGACATAATGCAATGTAAAATAAAGTAATAATAATTATAATCACTCAAAAATTATAATTTAAAATGAATAAATCGGAATTCAAACATAAGATGTAACAAAATAAATAAAATGTAACAATTTGATATGATAATTTGTTTATATAATTCTGAAATATATATAACTATGTATGTATATAGAATAAAAAGGATCGATGATCTCCACAGTTCCTGGAGTTTCGTTCTTCTTACTTCTCGATGATCATCTCCCTTCTATACTCTCCTTTTTTTTGTGCGTATATATTCATGCTTATTTGTAAATATTTTACATATATGTAAAATACTCAATTCTGTAAACTCTGAAACTTTGAGACTTAAGCGCTGAAAAATGGCGGCCGAGCATTCGACTACAACGCATTGCCGTTTCCAACGAATAAAGCACTTTTTGATTTTGCTTAATAAAGGATGTTGAGCACCGTTGATAGAAAACTATCTATTCTTTGTCTTTTGGTAAATTTTGCTTAACCCTTCAGAAATATATAATACCATTTACTTCACCGAGAATTCATAATTCAATGAGGGCTTAGGCACCTCACTGCTCCTGCACATCATCCTGCGTGGTAACCTGCACGGATGTCTGCCATTCGTTGATTTCATCTTAACTATGCCGGCCCCTTGGGCTGACATAATTAAGGGCTTATGTGAAAACTGGTTTGAGGATTAGCCCACAGAGGAAGCATAAGGCAGAAATTGTCTCGAAACTGGGGCATAACTGCGAGTCCCGTGTAAGAGAGATCCTCATCGCCCAGAGTACCCGGCTTGCATAATAGAGGGAAGTAACACCCGTTTCTCTGTAGTTGGATCCGGTTATGGCGCAAGTACCCGAGAGGGAGTGGAAAAAACTTTAGCGGCCATTGATTCGTCCGCTACTGCCATCAAGTCCACAATAGGTCATCCCTCTTGAAGTTCCCACTCGAGATCCATTGTATCCACCCCATCCATCGATCACCTATCATCCTGGCGATACCTGAGCCGGGAACGAACTAGAAAATGGACGGGACCGCTAAAATCACGTTGGTGACCACGCATACTTGAAACCAATACCTCCTTTTTAACCTCACTACGTCATTTTTTCACTTCACACCCAAAACACAATAATTAGACTTTTCTTGCAGACGAAAGAACAATTAACCAAGAAAGAAGAGGATGAAGACACAAGGAAGACATGGAGACCCTCAATAAGAGGGTCCTCCTAAGTGCTATCGAAGAAGCAAAGGCACCGAACAAGAGCAAGTTGTGTGAAACTCTCTTCATCAACCTGAAAGTTGCCCCCGTGAAATTGATCGAAGTTCACACGGTCTTCGTAGTGCTTTGCGCTGAGATTAAGGATGTTGGCAGGCTCTTATCAGAAGAGGGAGCCGAGGTACTAAAGAAGGTCGGACTTGAGGCAAAATAAACCTCCACAAGTGGCAGCGAATCCTACTGTCATCTGCCGCAGAGTTAAATCCTGGGTTGGGGAACATTCACTCAAACAACTGAAAGATTGATTGCTTGATTAATCACAAAAGATAAGAAAAAAAATGAGTGTAAGATAGTAGTAGAGGTTATAGTGAGAAAAAGTGTTAAAGTAGAAGAGAATATGTGTCAGCTTGACTGGCAATGTCTTTACGTGGTCTTCTTTATTTCCTAGCGTACCAGATGAAAAGGTTAAGCATTCAAGCCGTTGTACTTTAGTTTGCTTGAAGTTTGGGCTCTAGAGCAAACTCATAATTTGAAGACGTCATATGTGTCAGTTCAGTTTCCTTAAAACTATATTTACCTAAAATATTTGTTTTCCATGTGACCACTACGGATCTTTTAATTAACTTTGTTTTGATTAATTGTAACTACTATTTGTTTATTATTATTATTTTTCTTTATTTTGCCTAATTTGTCCAACGCGGGTTTTTTTTTGTGTGTGTTTGTATTTTTAAACATACGTGAAAACATGCAATAAAAGTTGACTTCATTGTCCCATTCGTGATTTTCTTGGAGGTTTTCGGTTTGCTATCGAAATAGGGGTATCACATCCTCCTGCGTACGCAGGCGACTGCTGTTAAATCCACGTCAGTAATGTCTGATTCGGTTGACAAGATAAGGTTGTCGTAATCCTTGGAGTGCTCTCTCTGGTAGGTGTTCCTGGACCTTCATCCATATTGATTTTGCACTAATGTGTAGGGTTACGTTCAGGAAGTCCATATCTGCAAGAATGTGAATTCTGATCGAGCGAATGTGGTCCAGTTTAGATACTTTGAATATGAATCGAAGTGCCTGGTTCTGTACTGCTTGTGCTTTCCTCATTTAAGACTTCATCGCCAGCTGCATCAGGGGCATGTATAATTTCCTTTTGTTCCAGGGGGGAGAGCCCCTTAAATCTGCATAGTTGACGTAAGTATCTCTTAGCTTGAACGACCTTTACATTGAGATGTACGCCATATTCTCTTGATGTTATGTTCAGACCAAGGGCTCGAGCCATACGAAGGTATAGGTAGAACTTGCATCACACTAGAAAGTCAGCAGTTTTGTTATGTCGGATAAAGAGGAATTTAAACTTCCTCTACGTTAGCGCGGATCTTGTTGCGAGCCTCATAAGCATTTAGCTTGTCTATTTTACCCACCGTTCTGATCGTGATGTCGATTGAATTGGGATAGTCGCTAGTGATCAGTTGTGAAATATCATCGGCTAGCTGGATATGGGCTGGTTATTCCTGGGTGGGAAAGGGCGGGTCACTTGTATAAATCGTATACAACGTCGGACTCAGATAGCCTCCTTGTGACACACAGGTCCTCATAAGAAAGGGTTACCCCTCAACGTAGTTGATTTTTATGATCGCCTCGCGGTCCGCGAGATAATCGCAAAAAAGCCTAGTGATCTTCATACCCATCCGTGGGTCGCAGAGCTTCTTCTATAGTCCGGGGATCCATACCTTATCAAAGGCCGATTAAATGTCCCAGAGCACAATGTCTATCTACCTTTGGGTCCTCAGCCTTAGCAACAGCGATGTGGTTAGTCAACAGAGCAAGGGCTGTCTCAGTTCCCAGGCGCTTCCGGAAACCATGTTGTTGCCCATTGTAGCAATCATTTGCATCAAGATAAGTCCTCAGCCTATCAATGACTAGTTTTTCAACAAGCTTCCTTATGAACTCTGGGAATGATATAGGCCTATAGTTTTTACTTCCTCGTTGGGTTTTCTGGTTTTAGGAGAAAAATCATTGTTGCCCTCTTGAGTTGGTCTGGAAAATAGCCGACGTTAAGGCAGGCATTAAACAGGTTTAAGATCGCCGTGCTGATAGTCGCAGGAGCATTTTTAAAATGTGCTTTAGCAATGCCTGAAATGCATGAAATGCCTGAAATGAGTAAAGAGTGTCCCCCCACTCTTTACTCGATATACACCTCAGATTTCCTCGCCCCTGTGTACCCCTCTCTTCCTTCAACATTCAATACGCCGATGATTTCAGCCAGATAATCACTTGTAAATGGAGGAATGCGTCTTGGCAAACTCGTATGACAGCGACAGAAATCGAAAGATTGAACAACTACGAGGCACAATGGAAGATCCGAACGAACCAAGAAAAATTCAAAGTAGCCCCCATTGGCAAAAGACTATTCGCAGATATCAGTGTAAGGGATAGACGCTATCCATACACCACGGATAACAATGTGTTCGGAATAAAAATTACTTCATATGGGTACAGGAAGCAATTGGAAGATAGAATTTATAAAGCCTCAGTAACAGTCATGACTCTGTATATGTTTAAGAATTTACGTAAAAGCAGCAAGAAAAAGATCTACAACGCTTTTGTTAGATATACGTTGCTATACCCCGCTTCTTCCCTATCTTGTGTCTCAAAAAGGCAAAAGAGGAGACTACAAACAGTGCAAAATAAATACGTGTACCTAATTACGGGTACGAGTATGCGTGAAAGAAGACGCCAAGTAGACCTGCACAGGGAGGAAGGGATAACACTCATTAAAAAAGTCATAGAAGAACGGACTCAGAAAATGCAAGAACTGGTTAATCAGGAGCTGGATGAGGATATCATTCAAATGATTTACCAGAACAGAAGAGCTATATCTCTCGCTATATTTCCGAGATCCGCTAAACCTAGTGGCAGGCGGTGACGAAGTACCCTTCTACGCATGAGGAGAATGTAAAAACCCTAAAAAATGGGACAACAAACCGATCAAGAAAACAAAATCGATTCAAGAAAAATCACCGATTTTGACCAACGCACAACAAACAAGACTCTAAAACCAAACGTGACGCGAAGAAAGAAATACACATAGAAGAAATTAAATAAAGTAAAATAAACAATAAGTACATATTTAGAGTAATATATTACAAAACAACATTACATGCACATTACATACCCAAAAAACATGAAATAATATTAAGACAAATGTCTTGAACGCCATAAAACAAAAACCTTAACGAATACAATAAAGGAAACACATGACAATAACATTTATGAAAGTGATAGGCCTGACTACCAGGCGCCTAGTATCTCCTTGCACCCTACCACAATTATTTCTCTTTTCACCACTTGTCTATTTTCAACTATATATCCACACACCCTTTCTTTATCCCATATACACACTTACCCACTTACATCAATTCGCAATTCGCAGCGCTTTAAAATAACCAAACAAATTCACGTCAACCAACCCTCATACAGATATAAACCTAATAATATATTACAAGACAAAGAAAACAAGTAGTTGCATCATGAAGTACAGCTGTCTTTTTCCGACGAGCGAACTTCAGGAGACTAACATCGTGTACGAGTATTCGTGTAAAGTCGGTGACGGCGAACACAGCAATTCGAAGTACATCGGCGTGACCTACATAACCCTATCGAGGCGAAAGATAGCCCACCTACAGGATTGGGCAATTAGAAAACATGCCCACTCTCACGGAACAACCATAACCAGTGAGAGGCTAATTAAGAACACCTCCATCTTTCTGAGACTACAAAACCGTAGAAGATTAATTGCGAATGGCCGAAGCCGTCATTATCCAAATGAAGAAACCGGCCATTTAATGTGCAACTCTAGCCCGAAGCCATATTTCCGACAACTCGGTGTCTCCGCGTCGACCACCGCTAATACCAAATCGTAATCTTCTTTACTCATTGGTCCTTTTGCAGCGACGGCTAGATGAGACAGGATGATAGAGGTAGATAGCATGAGAGTTTTTTTTAAATAGTTGGGGGTTGTTTGAAAAGTGAGGGGTTGTGCGAGCGTATTAGAGTCGCCAGAGTATTGGCTAATCTTTTTCCTCTGGAGATCTTCTGTTTTTTTCTTCTAATTTATTTGATTTTCCTCTGTATTTGTTGCTCCTAAGTCTTTCTCCTATTTATTCTATAGTTTATACGCTGTGATTCATGTTTTTGATTGGGGTGACTTTACGGTAACTTACCTTTAATTCTTTTTCGACTTAGATTTGCTTCCTGTACCTATGTGTACATTCATAATCCTTTATTTTTTAGGTTGTTTTTATTTCTTTATTTAGTTTTATTCGATTCCGTTGTTATTTGTTTTCAGGCATTCACGCCTTTGTATTAGATTAGGCTTGCTTATTTTTTATTAATGTATTTGTTGCTTCATGTGATTATTCAACCTTCCTTTTGCCCCAGGCGAAGCCTACTGCTCGGGAAGGCTTGGCGATCATAATTTCTGTTCTCTATAATAAGTATTCTACTCGTCTCTTCATTTTTTCTTCTATCTTTCGCCGGATTTCTTTAGCCCATTTTTCAATGATTTTATTAATATGGTCTGAACCAGCTGTATCAATTATTTTATTAAGCCTTCGCTTTCTCTTTGTCTGATGTTTGTTATTATGTAGGCGGCTTTACTTGTATTCTCTGTAGCTTTTTGTATTTGATTTTATTGCAGTGTGAATAAGAATCGGGGGATACACTAACATCGACTCCACAAATGCTTTTTAGAGTCCTTTGACTTTTTTGGTCGAGGTCTTTTAGGGTGAATAGTTACCTCAGTCCAATTTTGACTTTATGATTCTCTGTTTTATATATGCGTGGTAGCCTCTTTCCCGCCTCTGTTTGGCCAGCACTTTTCATTCCGATGTGTATCAGTATTCGAATCCGTCGATGTTTAATCTATCCTTTTTGAATCTCATTATTGGGATTATTTTGAATTTATTTAAGTTGGTTTTAATTTTGCAACTCCTTTCAAATTCATTTATGTTCCTTATTTTTCGTTCTGATGTTCTGGCTTGCTATCTGGGGTTTGTAGATCGTGTGGAGATCACCTGACTGATATCATTAGCATACTGTATATTCATACAACCTGGTGATATCGGAGACAGCATGTCGGCCGTATAAATGAAGTATAAGGTGGGGCTAATGCACATCCCTTTAGGGACCCCAGTTAGTAGTTGGAAGATGGGTCCTTCGTAATTTTAAATGCTGATAAATACCTACCTCTTTGTTTGATATATAGTCAGCCAGGATTCTCTGACTCCGGATGTCAAGATCGAGTTGAAGGAGTTTATGTTTCAGCCCTTCAACTCATACCTTATCAAAGGCCTTCTCGAGGTTCCGGTGTACCACGTCCACATATCCATTTTCAGATTTAGCCTGCGCGATTTTCTCTGTTATAATTGCAAGCTTCATGGTAGAATCTCTGTTTTTTTCTGAAGCCGTTCTAGCGTTCATTGTACTTCCCAGCATCTTCTTGGTGATCGATCAGTCTCTTGTTCAGTATTTTTTGGAACACCTTTTCCAGAAAATTCAGGAGCGCTATTGGTCTATAACTGGATACCAAATTCGATGGTTTTCCTGGTATTCGGAGGAAAACCACCTTCGCTACCTTGAAAATTCTTGGAAAGGCTCCGATATTGAGAAATGCATTAAATATTTCAGTGATATAGTTCAGTATTGGGGGGGAAGGGACTTTCTCATAGTTGCGTTTTGTAGGTCCGGTTTCCGGACCTACAGTGTAATTGTCGCTCCTACTCCTGCGTGTTCGTTCGTGCGAACATCGACTCTTCTTAGTAGTGTTATCCTATCTCTGTTTGTCCTTAGGCTTTCGGTAACTATTTCTTCTGTTTCTCTTTCATTTTTTTCATTATCCTCTTCCTCTATGGTGTAAATTTTCCTTCAGTGCTCTCTAAATTTCTCTTGTATTTATGCGCTGCTCTTTAGATATTACTTTTATTCGTTTTGTATCTTCATTGGATTTCTCGGTGATCTTCCTTTGATTATTTTAATTATTCTCCAGGTCTCGCTTGGATTATCGATGGTCTCTAATTTCTTGGAAAATTCTTTCCATTTTTCTTCCTCTTGTTTTTTTATCAGAAAGATAATTTATCTTTTCAATCTTTTTAAATCTTTACTCCTTTGTCCGTTTGTTCCATAGTCTTTTATTTCATTATATTTTTCCTTAATGCTCCTTGCTTTTCTCCACCCCTCCCATCCATTTTAGGTGTGGAAGAGTTTTGTATCTTATTTTTGGTAGGCTTACATCAATTTGTTCTTTGATTAATTTTTCCAATTCTTCGGAGCTTCTTCCGCCTAAGTTTGGTTGTCAATATCCTTCCAACATTGTTGTGTAGGTCTGCCAATTCACGATCCTGTAGGATTTACGGTGCCTGATTGGGATATGTATTGGATTCTGGTTTATAGTTACCAGGATTCCAATATAGTCACTACTGGGTATGGCAATTGGTTCCATGTACATGTTATAGGGAAAGTTATCGGTAGTCAGTACGATATCTGGCTTTGTGAATGCTCTTCTGGAAATATATGTCGGGAAGTCTTGGCCTACTCTTGAGAGTATATTCCTCCATTACTATTTCCAGATCTTGACCTACGTTATTTTTTGTGCGGTATCCAGATTCCGGTATTCTGGCATTAAGGTCCCCCAGTAATATAGGTGGGTTATTCTTATGGAATAGCTCCATTCCTGAGTTGACCGGAATGTACGAGCGGCGGGGTAGTTGGTAGGCCGCTACTATTGCAATCGGAGTGTACTCCATTTCCAGAGTCGCAGCTACGTAGGCCTAGTTTACTTCCCGTTCTTGTGTATATCGTAAATTTCTTTTTATTGCAAAGGCTGCCACATCTTACCTCTCTCCGTTAGGGTTTTTCTTTATTATGTGGTAATTAAATATTTTCTCTGTCTCCTCATCTGTTACTCCGTGCTCGGAGATGGTAATGATGTCAAGATCTATTTGCCTAAATATATTTTTCCATACTGTGTAGATTTATTTCTTCATCTGTTGGTGTTGAGATGTAATATTTTTAGTTTTGTTATCGAGTTGTCCATATTTTCATATTTCTTTCATGAATCTATATACACTTTGATTTGGGCTTTCTCCATTTGCCGTTTTAAATTCGTTTAAAGGTATCCTTCTTGATTATTTTCACGTCATGTGACAGATCCTAATTCGGTTTTCATCGATAAGCTTTTGGATTGTCCTTTTTTATGTTCCGTTACTTAGTTCCATTTACATGTTTCTCTTTCCATACCTTTCTTAATGTCTTCCATTTTAGTCTCTTCTGGTAGGGGATAGGCCTCGTGTACGAAGATTTTAAGTTTGAAGACTTTGGCTTCGTAGCGACAGCCTTCCTTACTTTCATTCTCCGTTCCGCTCTCAGTGTCTTTTAGCTTTTTTTTGTTTTCTTGTGGCTCTTCTTTTTTGGTTTCTTTCCTTGTTCATTGTCTGATATATTGGCTTCTTTGGTATCTTCATTGGAATTTTCAGTCTCATTTGCCTAATTTTTATCATCCATTGCGGCTCCTATCTCCAGAATATCCTTGACTTGGAGAGTTTTGCCGACTGTGATTCCATAGACGATAGTTGCACGGGGATTTGGTGGGAACCACATTTTTCTGATTCCATTTTTCTCAAGCAGAAGGTTCAATGTATCTACGAAGGTTCCTGGTTGTGCTGAATTTTGTACGCGAGCGAACATTATACAGGCCAGTATGTCTAAGCCTGTTCCCTCATTTACGTTAATATTTATCTTGGGCTTTTGGGCCTTGTTGATCTCTTTAACCGTAGACTTTGCTACGCTCTCGTAAATTTAGTTCATTTTCGTTTCATTCTCTTTTTTATGTTCTTGTTCTTTTTTACTAATGATTTCTTTTCCTTTAGGGCAGGTCACCGTTATTGTCCTATGTGGACCTTGGCAGCTTATGCACCTATTTATTGTTTCTGTGCATTCTCGAAATATGTGACTATTCCTTCCACACTCGGAGTAAACTTTTGTATCCTTGTTGGGGCACATTTTGGTCACATGCTCCTCCATAGCGTAGCCCTAGAAGCATGTTTGAACATTAGTGAATTTCTCCTTCTATGTTCTCCAGCGGTATCCTCATGATAAAGGCAAGAATTCCATTGCTGGTTGTTCTGTTTGCCATCTCTCTCGTGGCGCAAATAACCTTAAATACATGGGTGTGTTGTACGAATTTTATTATTTACGTGATCCGTAGGTGTTTGTTCTCGCTTTTTATTTCCTCTTTAAGCTCTTTCTGTGTGTGAGATCCCACTTAGAGGTCTACCTTACGGCAGATGAAAGGGAGATTTGCCAGTAGTTGGAGTGGCAGTTTTGGGGCCAGTCTGAATTTTCTCAGAGCCTTTAGCCCTTTCGGGGCCACCAAACGTTCCACGTCGGCCTGTTTATGGCACAGAACAATGTATCCATTGGGAACTTCGATCAACTTGCATAGGGCGATCTTCAGTTCTGTGTGGATGGTTCTGATTAGTATTGCTCGTTCCGGTTTTTGCGATACCTGTTCTATCCTCAGAGGAAGTCTTCTCTACTTCAGATTATTTTCCATGTGGGTGTAGTGTTTGGTCCCTCCCCCTTCCCTGTTGCCCGCCTTTACTAATTTGGCTGTCAAAAAAATTAGATAAGGATAAATAAATTGATGTACCTGGGTTGGCTCCTCTCGAGGGGTAAAATGTGAGAAACTTTTGTTGGTAAGCGTGGAATCAACCATCGATAACCAGGGGTGTTGCTTCTGCGATGGAATTAAAAATCGCGTTGCATCCACAATACAACCCGGCCCATTTTCCAGGGTTCCTCTGGTATGTGTATCTGGCAGTGAGCTAGTCCTTAAACCTTCTTCCTCCCGTGCCCTCAATTAAGCAGTTGCATCTGCACTGCATAGTTGGGACGAGGTCCAAACATTGGACCCAAGTTAGGGGGTGCGCGAATTAGGCAGTCAAGGTGAAATATATGACGGCCCTTAAAAATGTATTATTATCTCTTTTTATACCCTCCTAATGGGGGAATTTGGGGGAAGAGAGGAAAAACGTGAAGGAGACTGTCGTAGAATGGACTCTCGACGATATACCATATATGACTATTCGTTGAGGAAACTATTCATTTATATTTAGAGTGCGTGGTGTCTGGGTTGACCGATATTATTTATCTTCAATATGCTTAAGAAGTGGAACTGAGCTCAAGGATAATAATATGGCTATCATTAATAAAATAGAGTTTTATTAATAAAAACTATCAACAACACACAAAACGGAAAATATTGACATAAACAGAGAATGGAAAGGGTCGTGGGAAATCTAGCTAATCCGAGGATTAAGATTTGGAAGAGATTTAAAAAGGTAAAACAAATAAAAAATAAAGGGATGGGATGGTTAGCTAAACCATTTAAAGCACAGAATAGGGTTGACAAAAGGGTTAAATACTCAAAGGTAACGTTCAGCTTACGTAATTACACGTGTTATGCAGAGGAAGGCGACGTAAAGGAATCTTCGGTCCGCTGGCTAGTCCTAGCTGAAGGGGGGATGAAATTAAATGATCCTGACGTGGCGTCTTGGGAATGAGAACCGTTTCTTGGCAAACGGGCTTGCAGAACAATGGCTGTTCTACGTTGTTCTCTTCTGAACAACAGGGGGGTGAGAACCGTCTCTTGTCTACGGGCTCAAAGAACAATGGCTGTTCTAATGTTGTTCTCTTTCTAAACAACAGGGGGGAAGGGTGAGAACCGTTTATTGTCAACGGGCTCAAAGAACAATGGCTGTTCTAATGTTGTTCTCTCTCTGAACAACAGGGGGAAGGGTGAACACCATTTCTTGTCAACGGGCTCAAAGAACAATGGCTGTTCTAACGTTGTTCTCTTTCTGAACAACAAGGGAAGCCTTGTGGACTTGGCGTCTTAAAGGCTCCAACCTTGGCACTCAAGGGATATTGTGCTCTTCTGGACAATGATGGTGGATCTCGAGGTAGAGGGCCCTTGATGCACAAGGTGAGAATGGATCGTAGTGATGTCTCGCGAAGAAAATCTGGATCTCGAATCTGCTCTTAGTGCTAAAGTTTCCGTATAAATAGTCGAGACATCCCCTTGGCCTAGGGGACAATGGAGGGTGGGGCTTCGAGGGAATGCACAGCCGTGCCTGAGAATAATACCTTATCTGCCCATAAGCCTAACTCAATCTGGCGTGATCGGTGCATGGGGCGAACGGGGGAGGAATAAACCTCCTTGGTTAAATATTGACTTAGGTGGCATGATAATCGCGCCCGGCTTTAAGGCGAAGATGCACGTGGGTAGCATCGTGTTTTTAAACAACATGTGATAACGGTTGAAATTAAGCGGCCTCAAACCATTCTATCACAGAGACAATAAGTGAAAATGAAAAATGGAGATGATGAAAATGAGGTAGAGGAAATATTCTTTCTTCAGAACTTCTTGTTGAGCAAACGATTAACTTCGTGCCTTTCTCCAAACTCGTAGATGAAAATTATCTCCCGTGAATAGGCAAAGGTATGAGAGTATAGTCTCGTACTTTTAACTTCCGTCCTTGAGATGAAAATCTCTTCGGTGAATAAACGTAGGATATTTTCAGGCATCTGCTTTACCAAGCGTGAATTTCTCCAGAGTGAAAACGTTCCAAGCGGTGAATTCATTTTGTAGCGCTTACGTCATTGAACATGAGACACCTAAAGTAAGGAATATAGCAGTAGAGGATTTTAGTAGGAGAAATAGTGGGGAAAATTGGGGGAAAATAAAAGGAAAGTGAAAATGAAAAGTAGAATGAAAGACAGGTCCCTGGCGATATATATATATATATATATATATATATATATATATATATGTGAAAGGCATTCAAACCTTTATAGCAGAGGGGACTGGGGTCCCTACTACTTGGTGGAGAAATTTTAGGTTTTTATCTGGGGTTTTTACGCCCTGAATTTGCATTGTTTGTTTGTTTTTGTTTTATTTTTTTATTTTTTATATTTTCTAACTTTTGGAGAGTTAGTCGCACTAAAATTGGTGGATTAGCACTTGGCTAGTTTTGAAGGGAATTGGGAATGTGTTTGGCTTAGTTGGGTTTTTGATATTGGAAAAACTAAGTGAACAGTGAGTCTACGTCATTGCCAATGAGTAGTCTGCTGTTTCTAAAAGATTTATGGTATCCTACGTACTTAAATTTTATATGCTCCAGTACAAAGTGGCAAGGAAGGTGTAGGTGTAGAGCGTCCCAGATCTTATTTGCTCTACGTTGGAGCTCCATGTTTATGGTGATCATCCCCAGTTTACCAGGGAGCTCACTCTGCCTTCTCCTACCTCTCTTTCGAGTTCTCGTTATAATCAAGACAGCCTTATTTTGAACCCTTTGCAGTTTAAGAACTTGGGTCTTACCGGGGAGTACCGGAGATTTGAGTGAATGCATACGTTATAGATCTTTAATTTGTTGGAGGTAATCAGGTTTAAGAATCGGAAAAATAATTCACGCAAGTCCCTCTGTGCAGTCGCTATAGCTCTATCTACATGTCTCCCATATCCACCAGTCCTAATCTGGAGTCCCGATCCATTCCCTCCGTGCGGTATTGGATGCATACACTCCCCACACGAGTGTCTGCGAGGGTCCGTCGGAAAAGTGGAATTACACGGAACTTTGGGTCATTGGTAGATATCTTCAATCTTCTCTCCAAAGAGTTAATGTTTTCGTTTTTCTACCGCCGTACACTGTGCCATATAATTCACATTCCGATAAGGTGTCGTGCAGATAATCGTAATATCGTACGCAAATTGAACGTATAACAAGCCTTCAGACAAAAGTTGGGAAAGGTCGATGGTGTATACGTTATTAAGCAAGGGTCATATACCCCCTCCTTGTAACACCTCCAGTTCGAGTTCGAACTCAGAGCCATTGAATCCTTTAATGTTCACAAAGACTTTTCTCTCCATTACGTAATTGCATAGAACCCTTTCAAGTATGGGGTCGAGGCCTAGTTCTAAGATTTTTTATTGCAGGCCTCTCCTCCATACTTTGTCAAAGGCCATTTTGACGTCGCGGAGTACCAGATTTGCATGGCGTCTTTCTGCTTTTACTTTTACTAGCTTCTCGGTGATCACGGCTAGCGTGGTGTCCGTTCTTCGGTTCCTTCGGAAGAAATGTTGCTGATTGTTGTGCAGATTATTATTTTCGAGGAATGTGTTGACTCTGTTGGTTGATATCTTCTCAAAGACTTTCCCTGCAAACTCTAAGAGAGATATAGACCTGAAGTTAGCTGGACTGTCCGGTAGCTTACCAGCTTTTAGGAATGAATATAATTTTTGCTACCTTCCAGTGGTCAGGGAAATAACCCACGTTCAAGCACGCACACATAATATTCATAAGTCCAAGAAGGATGTTGTGTGGTGCTCTTAGAAAATTCTCCCGTGTCAGTCCTGTACGCCCAAGTGCTCGTTGACGAAAGGATTTTAAGGCTTCCGAGAATTCTTCGACAGTAATTCTAACGCTGAGTCTCTCTATATTCCTTTCATGAGATACATAATGGTGAGGATAGGCTCTGTGTATCTGGTCATTCAGTTTGTTTATAATTCCGTCTTCGAAGTCTAAATCAAAGTTATCATTCTCTTCCGGGGATAGGGATATCTTAAATATAGATGCCCATAAGAAACTGAATTCTTCTTCGATTTCTTCCGTGTTCGTAATTCCTGTATTGTATCGCGTAAGTTTTATTGTCGTTTGTGTCTGTCCTTCTCTTAGACTTTACTGTCTGCCAGAATGTTCGTGAGTCGTTTTATAAATTCAGTCTGTCCATTAATTAGTCCCAAAATACATTCTGTTGGTCCCTAATAAGAGTCATTAATTCGTCGTATATCTGTCATGTTTGTCTGTGCGTAGTGATGTTCGAGCCAGTGGGGTTTACTTCATTGATCCGTTCCCTTTATTCCCTCGCGAGTGCTTTCATTCTAGGAGTCCAAGAAGGGGCAGGGAGAGTTTTATATTTAACTCAGTGAATGGCTTCCTTATCGGCTTTTAATAAATAATACTGGGGATCAATGTATTTAGTGAATTGATAAAAGTAAATTTTCCTACCTTATTCGAGCATACTGAATTCAAATCTGAAATCAGATTCTCCCTAAATGCTACATATTTTTCGTAATATCAATAACTAATATTATACAATAATTTTAATTTTATCACGCCTATCATCATGCCCTGAAGTAATTTTGAATCATGTTTTTGCGTTATCTATAGTAAAGCAGGTATTTTGCACAAAAATTTTATTGCATATGAGAAAAAACTTGAATTAAACATTAGGATTACAAATACCTTAATCAAATAGATGCTAATTTATTAATGACCGTACATCAGGCTGGAGGACTTTTTGATTTTAATCGGGCAAATTCTTTCGTTTGTAACTATTTCTCTTGTAAGTCTTCTCTTGCTGACCTCTTCTAATCGTCCAGCAGTACTCCGCCATCATGTGCCTATCCCAGTGACCTTGGTAGCATACTTCTATCGTCATCAAATCTTGATGGAAGCGTTCCCCTTGTTCGTCGTTCACGTCTCTCAGATTCTCTTAGAATCGGTCGAGATGATTATTTAGGAATGCAGGTTCACACTCATGTTGCATCTCAGATCACGATATGCTAAAAGAATATTAGTAACCAGATCCTCGTAATTATGTGCTTTTTTGTTTTCCAAGTAGTTACGAGCAACGGCAGAAAATGAGAGCCAGTCTGCCTTCTCTTTTTCATTCATGCTGTTCGCGAATCTATAATCACTCAGAAGTCTTCGGATTTTGGGACCATCAAATACTCCTTCTTTTATTTTTTTCGTATGACAAAAAAGGAAACGCCGATACTATTTACTGAAAACAATCATTGTCAGTGCTCAACGCCTTGACATACTGCTTCATCAACCACAGTTTGAGATGAAATGGAGGGAAAACGATCTTCTCTCGACTTAGGATTGCTTCCAAAGTTTCCCGAACTGACCAAGCTTTTGGGGAACAGTGTCTGTAACGGGTTTGACTGTCCCACATACAGATATAGCATGGAAACTTTGTATATCCCTTCTGCTGGCCAAAGAAGGAAGTTAAGGTCTACATATATGATTCAATTGTGTTCATGGTACTTAATTAAATCCATGACCATTCTTATGTAATTGTGAGTTTCTCGCAGATGGGCAGATTGATCGAGAGGAACTGCACCAAAGTCATTGGCATTGTGCAAAATGACACACTGGAGGCTACCCTTGGAGTTATCCAAAAACAGTCTCCACTCAGCAGGGCTATAGGTGCCAAGTCCCAACTCGGTAAACAGACCAGGAACATCGTGGCAGTATACAAATTGTTTGTCCTCAGAGAAATACTTAACAAATGTACTCTCCCTTGTTTGGTAATATGATACCCGTACCGACCTGTCAAGCATATGTCTTTTACTCAACCTGGAGGGTAAAAGTTCTGCAGCTTTGTTGGAGAGCGCCAAATCATGTATCAAGTCATTCAAATCCTTTTGATTGAAACAGTGAGGAGCTCATGACTGTTCAGCATCTGATGATGAATCTCGGAAAATCCGAACTGGTAAAGACTCAGAATGAGGTACTGGCCGGATCGCCGAGGGAATGTTTGGGTAGTCGCTCTTATGCTGATTTTTCTTGCAAATCCGTTTAGTATTTACCAGACAGAAATAACAGTCCGATACATGAACCTTTGGCTCTCGCCACACCATGGGGATTCCAAAAGGAAGAGCATTTCTCTTTCCTTTCGTCCACTCACGAATCACAAAGTTTGATATATTGCGCCTTTGACGAACTAGTATGTAACAGCCACATATGTAGCAGAAGGTGTCTGCATCATAACGCAATTTTCTCTAGACGAAGCTATCACTCTATCATGAGACCTGAAAAAAGAAACAATAATGTCAATATTTTGCTCAATAACACTTATTAATATCTTACTACATACTATGTACTGTGAAGTATTTGCTTTGTAAATGCATCCTCTCTATCGCTCAGGAGGGCAGTTTTCGGGTAAACAAGAATAAAAAAGTTACAGAATAACTATAGCATGTAGGTAAAAATGGATTATATATTTGAAATCAGCATGAAAAAACGAATTAAAATTGGCAGATAAATCTAAGTCACCAGAATATGTGATTAAAATTGTTCCCGTTTGCAATTAGTAATTTTATCTAACTCCTCGTCATCTCTTCTAAAGTGGCATTAATTTAGGGGTCGGGGATATAATTTTCGAGAAGTTGTTTATGAGTATACCAGTTGGCCCGAGCTTAGTTCTTGCGTTCTAGGATGTTGACCTGAATAGGAGAGGTTGAGATTTTAATAGGGATAGCCTGGTGGTCGTTGGAGATAGGAGAGCCCGGCTTAATGAAGTAGTTGCAGGGGAGGACAGTGCTGGTGGGCACTATGCCTGGTTTGTTAGCTGATATATGTGTAATATATGTCGGGAAATTTGGTTCAATTCTAGTAATAGTTTGTCTGTCAATAAGTATCTTAAGATTCCTGTCTGTTTGGTTGGTCGACATGTAATTTGAGGCAGTACTCTTCGCCTTGAGGTCGCATTGAGAGTAAGTACTCTCTCCTTGGGGGCTGGTACCCCTTCGCCAGTAGCAGGGGACCCACTGTGGTACGGAGATCCACGGTAAGGTATGACTCATCGAGTCACTTATTGATACGAAGTCAAGACCTCTTTCCACAGCTATTGCACATCGGTAAAAGTTTTTTATCATGTCTCTCTCATTTATCCCATGTTCTGAGATAAATACAACGTCTGGGTCACATTGTCGTATTATTTTACCATATAGTATTTTTTTGTCCGTCCAACCGTTCAGGTTAAAATGTAATATTTGTAATGTGTCCATTGTCTTGTTGACTATAGAATGCTCTGTGTTTATTTTGTTTTTGGACTTATTCTCTAACGAGCCCTTGTGGACTGCATGGGTTCATAATTGTTTTGTCTGGTCGTTTCTTTCTAAATTTCCCGTCCGTGAGAGTGATGAAAGCTTTGGGAGCCAATTCAATTAAGCCTTGGAGTAAATCCTCCTCGACTTCATTTTCATTGCAGTCGTCTGATGTGAAACCCCATTTGTATGTACCTTCCGGATATTAATTCTTCCGTTACATCAAAGGCTGTCATCTCCTTAGGGAAAAGGACCTCTTTCGGCAGCGTATACCTTAAAGTTTATTTGCCTAGGTTCCCTCCTACAAGAAGAGGACGACCTTGGATGTCTTTGAGGCTGGGAGGGTTTCCGGGAGCGGGAGGATCGTGCCCCTGCCTTGGGTCTCGCAATCTCAGTCTCCGTAACTTTCATACTTTGCGTGCGTATGTGTGTTTTGTTGTTCAGTGTTTTGTAGCGTTGATCTGTTTCTCGGTGCGTGGGTTCCTGTCTCTTTCTTTTGTGCCTGGATCCTGTGGTCCCCGGAAGGAGCTGAGACGCTACCGGGGGTGGGGGTCTTCTGGCAACTAGTATCGCACTGGGGATTGAAACCAATTTTTAGAATCTCATCAGACCGTGGATTCTCTGGAAATCACATTTCCTCTATTCCATTATGCGTCAGCATTTTATTAAGCTCCCTAAAAAAGGTCCTTGGGGAGGAGAGATTTTTAATGTGAGCATAATAAATTTTCCTTAGAACAGATTTTAGAAAAGAGTCTATCACCAGGTTGAATAAGCATTATTTTGCAAGAGAGGTGTCCCAGTTCCGAGCCGAAATAGTTTTTTCACAAGGCACTTTACCTTAACTGTAGGACACTAAAAAAATTAGTGCAGCAGGCTGACCTCCGACCAGGGAAGTTACTCGTTGAAGAATGAGGGGAAGGGGAGTGAAGCAAGTTCAATCCCCGCCACAGGCTCTCAAAAGCGAATGAGAAAAAGTTTAACTCGAATTTCACTTGAAATTCACTCGTAATTTACGGCAAAATATCCGTGAATGATATTTTCACTTGTGACTCCTAAAAGCTCTCACGATTTATCCACCTAAACGTGCAACTCTAAAATGCAAAAGCACAAGAATATTTTCGTTACCAAAGTAAGGAAAAGGCAGACTAGCATCCGGCAACCAGAGCAGTCTGGACATTGGACATAAAAAGTGTGAAAAATATACATACATATATGATTACAAGGTGCAACCATATATACACATATATATAATAGTATTATATGGATAGATCAAGATAGAGATCTTTGGCAAAAGGGTATTGCAGAATAGAGTTCCCTGGTCAAAGGGAATCACAGGAGTTTTCTGAGATCGGTGTTCTTCTCGTTGTTTTGATGGTTTCATTTTCTCAAGCTTTGGTGTACTCTGTAGTTGTTGTATCTGTTTTTCTTGTTTTGTAATGGTAGTACATGTTTGTTAGTGTGTTTTGTTTTTGTTTCATGTAGATTCTAATAGTTTTCTTGTGTCATTAAAGCCATTGTAGGTGCTTTATGTGTTTCTTTCGGCGAGTGTTATTGTTTATGTATTTAGTGTTCTTATCATTACCATATTCTTAGTGCGTTGGAATTTCTTTGGTTATTCCTGTCTTTCAGTGTGTTCTTTCCTGCTAGTGAAGTTTCTCGTCCTTCTGTATTTGTCCTCCAGCGGAATGTCTATGTGTCATTGTCTGCTTTTGTGCATCATGCATCCTGGGACGTTCTATCAGATTTTACGGGCTCTTGTTTGAAGCTCGACGTTAATCGGTGACAGTTGGATCTCTTGGTTTAGGTCCCTCTGCATCCTTCTTTCTATTCTCCTAATGATTTAAATTAGGAGTATCGTTTATTTCCTATTTTTTGAAGGGATTTAATTTGGTTTGGGGGACAAGTGTTGATAGGTATAGGTGGGTACAGCAGCTTGGATCTAATGAGTGCTTTGTAGATTTTTTTCTTGTTGGCCATGTTCAGGTATTTGAACCTGTAGAAGTTTTTGAGTTCTGCCTTCGCTCGCTCAGCTGTTTAGACAACGTGGCAGCCGTATCCACTTTTGCCAATTTTTAGTCCCAGCACCGTTCCCTTCGTTCCGTAGGGAATCCGAAAGTCATCAGTTTCGCAGTGGCCCATTTTCCTATGGAAGAGTGGAATTACTTTGAACTTATGTGTATTTTTGGCGATTTTACACTTTCTGTCGTACCTGGTGACGTTGTCAATTTTGTATAGCTATTATTTGAGCCAGAAGTTAAGGATTTATGAAGGGGGCAGTAATAATTTGGGAGATGCTGTCTGCGAACTGGACGTACAGCGAGTCTTCGCTAACTGGAGTTGGGAGTCAAGGGTGTATATATTGTATAGGACGGGGCTTAGGTACCTTCCTTGTGGTACGCCTGCAGTTAGCTCGAGGTCTGGTCCCAGGTGGTCGTATATTTATATATACGCTATCCTGTTTGTCACGTAGTAACATAGAATTTTTTTTAGTTTTGAGGTTTAGTCTAAGTCTTAGTATTTTGCATTGAAGTCCAGTCCTCAATACTTTGTTAAATGCCTTCTTGACGTCTCTGAGCACCAGGTCATCATACCTCTTTTGGCTAGCAATCTCCGCCAGCTTTTCTGTTATGGTTGCCAGCGCCGTGTCAGTCCCTCTCCTTCTTCTGAGTCCATGCTGATTTTGTATATAGGGGTTGTTGTCTTCCACGAATTCATGGACTCTGTTAGAAAGCTCTTTCACGAATAGCTTGCCTGCAACTTCGAGGAGGGAAATGGGTCTGAAGTTTACTGGCGTATCAGGTGGCTTTCTTGGTTTTGGAATGAAGATCATTTTAGCGATCTTCCATTCGTCCGGAAAGTAGCCAGCGTCAGGCATGCGTTTATGATATTAACAAGCCCTTCAATGATATTGTGGAGGGCTTTCGTTAAGTTTATTTTTGTTAGCTGTTTTTTCTTAGTGCCTTCTGCCTAAAGGTAGATGATCTTTCTTCCATAGACCATCATCATTCGGTCGGCAGATGTGTTGTTGTAGGGGTATGTCCTGTCGAGAAGTTGTCCTAACTTGTCATTAATGTTGTCTTCAAAGTCAAAGTGTTCCTTTCCCTCTGGTGAGATGTTGAAGATTTTTTTCAGAGGTTTTTAAATTATTCTTCTGTATCCGCTTTATCGTCTACTTCTATCCCGTGGTTTTCCTTTTAGTTTCGATAGTCTATTCCATAATGTGCGTAGGGCCTTTCTTTGTCGAGCTTGCCTATTATGTAATTCCATAAGGTCGTTTGCTGTTCCCTAATATGATTTGTTATTTCCGTTCTTAGTGTCATTTGTCGTCTGCTTCTTTGTCTGTCTTTACCTAGTAGACTGATTTCTTCATATCGCCTTTTGTACTCGGCTGATAATTCATGTATTTCTTGAGTCCTTGTTGGTGCTGGTACCTTCTTGTAGGTTGTTCTCGGCACTCTTGTGCGGTCCACTTCCACCATTTTTTCCGTTAGATTTGCCAGTTCCTGGTCGATTTCTTCCAGGGTGGCCTCTTCAATTGGTTGAGGTATGTACTCATTAAGAAGAGTTCGGTATTCGTCCCAGTTTGCTCGGGAGAAGAATTTCCTCTCCTTAACGGAAATTTGTATTGGACTGGAGGATATCTTAATTAGTATGGCAACATGGTCGCTTGGTATCAAGGGGTCAGGTTGTATGAAGTAGTTGTAGGTAAAATGCGGGCTGGTCAGAGTGATATTGGGTTTTGTTGCACAATTTTCACTAATGTAGGTGGGGAAGTCAGGCCCAGCGCGAACTACAATGTTTCTGTCTAAAGGGGTTTTCCAATTCTTCCCCTTCTTATTTGGATGTTCTGTATAGACGGATTCATGGCAGCTGGCATTGAGGTCCCCCCTCCTAAAAATAAGACTGTTCTACCGTGTCTACACAGTTGGAGAAAATTGTGTTCAGCAGGTAGTGTTGTGTCAGGGGTTGGTATCCTATGGAAACCACTAGGTTTCCCAGGGTGATTTGAACCTCAATATCCAGATAGGATTTGTCTAGAGGAGGTAGTCCCTTATATGGAAGGCCCCTTTTGACTGCGATGGGAGCGCCATCTTAACAATCCAAGGTGTAGTTCTTTGAAACGACGTTGTAGGTGAAGATTATCATTCTTTTCTGTGCCATGTCAACACCATGTTCGGAGATTAGAACGATATAATGGTCTTACTGTCTAATTATGATTCCATGACTAGTTTTTTTATTGACTCATCCGTCAACGTTCATATGTAGAATTATTTGGTCTTTATTAAATCTATCCATGTTGAATATCGTTTACTTGCTCCTTTTGTCGTGTTTCTTCGGGGTAGAGGTGCTGGCATCTGCCAGATCTCTTTTTCTTAAATTCTGAGTCCGTAATGGTGGTAAAAGCATCCTGGTTGAGTCGAACGATCTAAAGTATGAGGGCCTCTTCGACTACCCTCTCAGGGATGTATTCATACTAATCCCACTTGTACAGTGCGTTTCCTACGCCCTCACTAATAGCCTTGTCCGTTCTTACAGCACGGAATCGAGCTCTCGTCGTGGCGTTGATCTTCAGGCTGATCTCCCTACCGTGATGGGCATGCTTATGCTCTTTTGAAGCTGAGGTAGACCTCATCTTCTGTCGGTTGGGGGATCTTTTGGTGCAAGAACCTTGTCTGGGGTGTTGTTCGGCTTCACGGGTTGATTTATTTACTTCATCTATTGGTTGGGGGGTTTCTATTGTTTGAAGTTCGGGATCTTGTTGGATGCTTGCTGAGAGGAAACGGGAGCGGGAACAGTTTCCGTTTGCATGGAGATTGTTTGCGGAGGCTTCATCTGGATCCTTAGACTGTCTTCAGAGGGAAGGTTTCGGGGAAACCACATCTCTTGCATTCAGTTCTTAACGAGCATCTGGTTAAGCTCTCGTTTAAATGATCTCGGGTTCGTGAGGTTCGCTATGTGTACATAGTATATGCCGCACATAATCTTGATTTAATGATCGCTTTCTACATTGAGGTAGGTTTGCTGAGCCGTAGCCTCGTTAATCGCTTCTTTTGCCACCTTAACTTACGATCTGTTGGTCTTGGTCTCTTCCTCTTCCTTCTTTTGTTGTTGTTTCTTTTTATTGCGTCATTTTTATTGGGCATGACATCACCATAGCCCCGTGATCTCCGTTGCAGTTCACGCATTTGGGTACGCTGCTTCTGCAGTCACGCCATAGGTGACCAAGTTGACCGCACATAGAACAAATATCTTGTGCTTGCGGCCATATCTTCCTTGTGTGCTTGTTGTATTTATAACACTTAAAACATGATTTCACTTCGGTAAACATGTATGTAGTCTTTAAATTTCCTCTCTATTTCCTCTACAATTTTGTCGATTGAGTGATGTCCTACTCACGAGTCTAAGCGTCTGCATATAACGCTCCGGCAAACTTGAATTTAGGATGGGATTTTGGGGTTCAAGTTGATCTTATTCAGGACTTAAGTGGCTTTTGATGAGGCCAAAACTCAGCGTCAGCCTCTTTTGGGTATATGGCCCTGTATCCAGTTGGCGTATCTAATAGACTAACTAAAGCAATACTTAAGTTCCCATATACTTTGGCAAAGACCTCCTCATGGTCTGTTTTTGACCTTTCGGTGAGGGTTCTCAGACTTATCCGAAAGGTATCCTCCGTCATGTTGTCTATTGTGTGTCTTTTTTCCCTATCTATTTGATGAGTGGGGTGGTTATAGTGGGATAGCAGAAAGAAAGAAAAGGAATTCTTACGTCCAATGCCACTTTACCTTGTCCGGGATGGAATTTTCTCCCTTTTTTCTTGCTTGCCGTAATCCTTGCCATTAGTGAAGAATTATTTAGGCACTTCACTTTCCATTAGAATCACATTAAAAAAAACCCAATAATCAGGTTTGGGTGTGGTAACGCGTAATTTTTGGCGTTTCTCTACATGCGCTTGGCTTTGCTGCCTTTATCGATCAGAACATATGAGTAAGATATAAATACAACAATCCATCATAGCAGTCAGAGCAGTCTGGATATTGGAGATTGAACATAATGAAGTTAGAGATGGAGAGAAAAAAGGTAGAAAAAGAGGAAAAATAGATGGAGTTAAAAGATCCCTGGTGATAAGGTATCGCAGGATTTTTGTTGTTTTAGTTTTATGTTCTTCTCAGTGGCTTTTTTTCTAGATCCCTGGTGAAAGGGAGTCTCAGGAGATGTTCTTTCATAGATTGGTACTCTTTTTTCAAGCGTTGTGTACTCTTTATCTGTTGTTCTAGTTTTTAGTGTAATGGTATATGTTTGATTTTTTATGTGTGGTTTTGTGGTAGTTATTTGAGGCATTTAAGCTTTTGTAGGTGTTTTCATGCGTTTCTCACGTAGTCTGTATGTTTGTATTTTAGGTGTTCTTCTTCTTGTTCGTATTTTTGTGCAGGGGTTTCCTTTTTGTTGTCTTATAGTCGTGGCCCTAAGTGTAGAGGGGGTCTACTCATTTTTAAGTCTGGTCTTTACTACTAGTGAAGCTTCCCATCCTTCTGTATCTGTCCTCCAATGGTATGTCAATATGTTTTTGCATTATTTCGTCCGCCATTTGTCCCTTGACTTTTTCCAAGATTTTTTGGGCCCTAGCTTGAAGTTTGATATTAATTAAAAACATCTGAATCTCCTCGTGAAGGTCCCTCTGCCTCCTCCTTTCTCTTCTTCTAACGTTTGAAAGTAGAAGTACCGCCTTATTTTGTATCCTTTATAGAAATCTTATTTGTGTTTTGAATCTTGTGTTAATAGATACAGGTGGGTACAACAGCTTGGATCTAATGATTGCATTATAGATCCTTTTCTTGTTAGCCTTGCTCAGGTTTTTAAACCTGTATAGTTTTTTAAGCTCGGCCTGTTGTTTGAGCAACGTGGTAACCGTACTCATTCTCACCTATCTTCAGCCCAAACACTGTTGCCTCTGTGCTTTAGGGAATGCGCGCGTCATCTGTTTCGATGCGGCCCAGTTTACTACAGAACAGCGCTATCAGCCTGAATTTCTGGGTGTTGGTGGCAATTTTCCAGCATCTTTTATATCCATTGACATGGTCGATCTCATTTTCTGTTAATTGTGCTAGGTGGTCGGTGTTTCTGAAGGGGGCAACAATAATCTAGGATATGTCGTCTGCGAATTGGACGTACAGCGAGTCTTCCCTGATCGGATTCAGGAGGTCAAGGGTGTATATATTGTAGAGGAGGGGGCTTAGGCACCCTCCTTGCGGTACGCCTGAATATAGCTCGAAGTCTGGTCCTTGGTAGTCTTTAATCTGTATGTATGCTTTCCTGTCTGTTATGTAGTCACAAAGTATTTTTTCCTAGTCGTGGGTTCAATCCTAGTCTTAGTATTTTGTATTGTAATCCAGTCCTCCATACCTTGTCGAATGCTTTCTTGACATCTTTGAGCACCAGGTCAGCGTACCGTTTTTGGCTAGCAATCTTTGCCAGCTTTTTGGTGATGCTAGTCAGCGCATTGTAAGTCCCTCTCAATCTTCTGAATCCATATTGATGTTGATTATGGAGGTTGTTATCCTCCATGAATTCATGGAATCTGTTAGCAAGCACTTTTTCAAAGAGCTTGCCTGCCACTTCGAACAGGAAAATGGGCCTGAAGTTGGCTGGTGTGTCGGGCGGATTACCAGGCTTAGGAAAGATCATTTTAGCGATCTTCCATTCGTCGGCAAACTAGCCAAAGTTTAGGCACGCATTAATTACATTAACGAGCCCCTCCATGATGTTGCGAGGGGCGTTCGTGAAGTTAATTTTTGTTAACTCCGTTTTAATTGGTGCTCTCTGTCTAAAAGTGTTTAGCGTTTGCGTGATTTCTTCTCTGGTTACTTTTCGTCCATACCCCGTTATTTCTCTGCCGGAGATATATTATTCAAGGGGTAAGTCTTTTTTATTTCTTGTCTTAGTTAAGAGTGGATGTACTCTTTAAAGTCATGGTCAAAGCTTTTGTTTTATTTTTTGGGGTGATGGCAAATATGTTACTCCAGAAGTCTCTGAACGCTTCCTCAGTTTCAGTTGTATCGTTCAACTTTGTCCCGTCGTCCTTTTTTAGGTGAACGTCTCTGTCTGGTGGTTTTTATTTTAACCTTGCTACGGTATTAAAAATTGTTATGGGGTCCATTACTTCGTCTAGCTTGCTTATAAGGCCATTCCATAGTGCTTTCCGTTGTTCTGTTATATGTATTTTTATATCTTTCCTTAGTGTTCTTAGTCGTCTGCTTTTGACTCTAAGTGTACCCGTTAGTCTAATTTCTTCCTATAGTCTTTTGTATTCATTTGTTAGGTCATGAAATTCTTGGCTTCATCTTGGCGCTGGGAGCGTCTGCAATGTTGTCCTGAGTACTGTTGCTCTGTCCGCTTCCGCCATTTTCTCTGTTAAAGTTGCCAGCTCCTGGTTGAATATCTTCCAGTGTTGCCTCTTCAAGTGGTTGGGAAGTGTATTATGTACTTCTCCGAGTTGTTCGGAAGAAGTATTTATTCTCCTTATCATATATCTGAATTGGGCTAGAGATATTTTAATTAATGTACCAAACGTCTGAAAAAGTCAATTACGAGTATTATCTAGCGTCTATGATTTAAACGTTAGTTTATCCTAGAAAATCAAACAGTGCCTATGATTTGAATATTAGTTTGTCCTTAAAATTTTCCTAAACTGTGATTGTCCAATTTTATATCCCTTATGTTTAAGTATAAAAGTATACATTTTGTAGCATTGGGACTATTTGATTGTGTTTGGTCGTGGTAAAGGCAGTTTAAATTGAGAAGACCCATACGACCTTATTTTCTGCTCATATAACGGTAAATTCTTGACAAACGAGAAGAAACAAGGAGCCCAAGGGGGGAGGGGTACTCTATGCAAATAGCCCCATGAGGTCGGCCCCTCAAAACAGCAAGCGGATTTCCCCTCCACACTATCCGGGAGGGGGAAAAAACCTACGAGAACGGACTTCATCGAAATTATTTACCGTTACGCCCATCTGGCAAACCTGGCTAATCCCCGCTCTTTCTCTGAGGAACTTAACCGTCTCCTCGCGAAGAACGGGACACAGAAAAAGGTTTGGTTCCCCGAAAACCCGCCCTCGGCCAAACTTTTGAACATTCAGTTCATTGACTTGCCTCAAGTGGAAAAACTTTCGAAAGGAGAAGCGAAACAGAGCCCAACGGAAAACTCCAAAAAGAAAAAAGACAGGAAAAAAGAAACTTCGGGAGGGAAGAAAAAGTAACGAAGCAAGGAGCCAAGAAGAGAGGAAAGAAAGGAAAGAAGAAAAAGAAAGCAGAAGAAAACAACGAACAAACAACCACGGATGAAGAGGAGGAACTGGACTTCAAGGTGTTTGGTTCACCCATGTGCACGCCCCCAAAAGAGGACCCAGAAGTATTACTGCATGACAACCTTTAAAAATATCAAAAGTGGTCAAAAGACATCTGAAATCAAATAATCGAATTAAAGTGTTAAGTGACTAAAAGTTCAAGCGGCTAAAATAATAATCATAACGAGCCAAATAAGTGAATTACTAAATAAAAAAATATATGTGACGAAACGAAACTTTAATCGGTAAAAGTGAGAAAATAATCAGTGTGCGAATATTAATAAAAATAAAACAAATAACTTAACTCAATCTGAAATAATTAACGAGTTATATACTAGAAACAATCTAATTCAAAATAAGTTAATAGAAAGTATTAAAAGACAGTGTAAATTAACATAGAAATACGATGTGATTTAAATTAATAGCTGGACTAACTAGCTTAAAAAAATATTACTGTAACTGAACAAAAGTATTTATTAACAACTAACCGTTAAGAAGTGTATAAATATTGAACAAACTAACAAAAAATAATTAATATTGTATAATTAAGAAATAACGTGTATCATAATTATGTAGAATAATTGTATGCATATAACTTAGAAAACTATATATTTTCAACTCCTATGAGTAAAAATGTAAATAGAATATTGTAGTTTATATGTATGTAATTCTCTCAATTGTAATTCATCTCATAATAAACTGTTGAAGAAGAAGAGGCAAAAAACGAAAGCCCAAAGAATAAACGGCAAAGGTAAAAGAAAAGGAAAACGTCTCGAAAGGAAGAAAAGGCAGAACAACAACAACAACAAGAGTATAAAGTTAACGCGGAAGAAGACGAAGACGATGACATCTTGGATTATCCTGGAATACCCCTTATGGAGAAAAGGGATATTCTATTAATAGAATTCTTCTTTGACGCCGAAGACGTGAACCTCAAGGTCTTCCGTGCTTCAGTCTTCAAACTCCCGAAAGAGGCCCAGGAAAGTCTACCCGATGGAATTCTTCGCGGGGAATACAAGGGGACCTATAAAGGAACGTGGTGGCCAAAAGAGATAGGAGGATTGTTGACGTAACGCGCTATTTACACCATAAACATGTCTACCTATAAGAAAATTAAAAGTGGACCAAAGACGTCAGAAATCGAATAGTGGAAAAAGTATGCGAAAGTGAATAATAGCGAGTGGTTAATAATAATAAAGAAGTTCAGTGACTACAAAATTAATAATAAAACATTTAATTAAGAAAGTGGTTAATAACAAAAATTTCGTGGTTCATAATAATAACAACAAAAGTGAATAAATAAATAAGGAAGCGTGTAAAAATACCCGCCAAAAGTGAAGTGTTCAAAATAAATTACCGAAAGTGTTTACAATAGGATAAAAAAACATAAAGCGATGGGTTCATAATAAATCTAAAAAGCAGTTATAAGTGTATAAAAGTATTTAAAATATGACAAAATAACGAAAAGTGAAACGTTTAGAATAAATCTCGTAGGCTGAAAAATAAAAAAAAGTGTTTAAAATAGGATAAAATAACGAGAAGTGAAACGTTCATAATAAATCTCGTAGGCTGAAAAATGAGAACGTGTTTAGAATAGGATAAAATAATGAAAAGTGAAACGTTCATAATAAATTTCGTCGGTTTTAAAATAAGAAAGTGTTAAAAATGGAAAAATTACGAACAGTGAAACGTTCATAATAACTCACGTAGGCTTTAAATAAGACAGTGTTTAAAATAGGATAAAATAACGAAAACTGAAACGTTCATAATAAATCTCGTAAGCTGAAAAATAAGAAAGTGTTTAAAATAAAACTAATTATGTAACCAATTAATTATGATCAGATGTTTTAAAAGTGTCAAATTAAACTAGAAAACGAAAGTAAATAGTTAAAATAACCATGGAACGAAATTAGTTTGAAAAAATATGTAAAAGTAAAAATCACTAAGCAAACACAAGGATTTTGTGAAATTTATATATATGACGACAATATATTAAATTCTTTGAAGGTTTTGTAAATAGAGTTGAAGTTATACAAGGTTATTCAAATAGAATGATCCGATTTCATGACGCATTGCTTCATTTTTCAAGCATCGTTATGGAATGAATCAGTAAGTATTTACAAGAGGAGTTTTCTAAGTTTTGAATGGCTGCCGCAGGGTTGCTGTAGTTGAGTGGCGTCGTTCCTCCGGCAACGTTTATTTGTTCGTTTACCCTCAGAATGACGAGTTCTGATCAAAAGGCGTTCTGCGTTCTCGAGTTCGTGAAAACAAATTTAGTTGTCACGGTGCAGCTTGCTTTTCGAAGGCGTTTTGACATTAATCCGCCCTTTCCTAAGAACATTCAACGGTGGTTTCGACAGTTTCGAAGAGAGTGGATGTCTGTGTAAAGGAAAAAGTCCAGAACGATCACGAGTTTCGGCGGAACAAGTGGCGAGAATCCGTGCTGCGCTTGAGGGGAGCCTGCAGAAGTCTACAAATCGAGCTAGCCATTTAGTTTACGATCTTTCAATCCACTATCTGGCGTATGCTAAGAAGACCTCTACATTTGAAACCATACAGACTACGCCTCGTTTAGGCACTTACCGACGATAAGTGGAAACGGATGGAATTTTGCGATTCGATGCTGGAGATGATGGAAGGCGAACCCTTCACTTCACGTTTAATTTTTAGTGATAAAGCGAGTTTTCACTTGCCCGGCACAGTAAATCGTCAAATTGTGCGTATTTAGAGAACAGAGCACCTACATGAAACAGTTTAACATTACAGAAATTTCCCTAAGGTTAACGTCTTATGTGCTGTGTCTCTGGACAAGGTTTATGGTCCCTTTTTCTTTGAAGAAGACACTGTTACAGGACAAACCTATCTCAATATGATCGAAAACTGGCTCTTCACTTACTGCAAGCAGATTAGCATGACTTCATTTTTCAACAAAATGCATCACCGCTCAATTGACACTTGATGATTTGAGCCTTTTTAAGATGAAAAAGTGACCCAGCAATGCATTGGTCAGAACGGGGCCCAAGACCTTGCTCTTTGTGTTTTTCCTGCGAGATCCCCAGACCTCGGGGTGTGTGATTTATTCTTTTGCGGATATGTAAAAGATCGCGTTCTTAAACTTCGAATAACAACAGCGATCAACTCAGTAGATCGTGATATGTTGATACGCGTCTGGGAGGAATTCTCTTATCCCATTGATATTGCCCGTTCTGTAGGTGGTGGCCATATTGAACACTTGTAAGACAAGAAATAAAAATTGATTGTGAGTAGAATACTTGTGACTTTGCTGGAGTTTTCTATTCTTTTCCTTAATAAAATATTTCAGAATGAAATCTGTTCATTCTTTTTTAATAACCCTGTACATATATTAAAACGACAATATCTTAAAATTTGTTCAGGTTTTTTAAATAAAATTAAAGTTATATATAAACAAAAACAAAGAGCTCTTGAATAAAACAAAATACGTAAATAAATAAATGCAGTTTATAAATATAATACTCTGTCATGGCAATATATGATTGTATAACGTCAACAATATGACCCCCAGTAGATCCTGGAGAACCCATTTCTTTTCATACTGTTACTTATAACCTTCTCTTCTCCTCTCAACTTTGTTCCATGCTATTTAATATTTTGTAACACTAATTTGTATTATTTTTCTCTCAAATATATCATCATTCCATTCATTAGCCTAAAGATCCAGGTCGCCGATGACATAAGTCAACTCATAAATAGTAGATTTAGAAACGCGCCTTTGCAAGCTTGAATGGCTGCATAGGAAATGAGAAAAGTCAACGAATATCAATCAAAAGTGGAAAATCCGGACTAATGGCAACAAATTCAAGATTGTCCCATTCGGAAGTAGAAAATCAGCAGATGTGAGAGTGGGGGATACTTGTTATCCCTACATGAACGAGTGCAATGTACTCGGGATGAAGGTCACTTCTAATAGGTACAGGAAGCACGTCACAGAACGGATCTATGCAGAAAACCAACGAGGTCAAAGTCACGCAAGAATCCCAAGCAGCACAAGTAAGCTATGAAATGCAATTGTCCCATTTTATGCATAAAAAAAAAACTATCGACGATGAAGAGCAACCGATAAAGACGAACCAAATCAATTTTACCTCAAAATCGAAGAAGACCACAACTACCTAATGATGACAAGGAAGAATAAAAATGAAGAAAATAAGCAAGTACGAAACAACGAAAAACAAACATGAATACAAAGAACCAACGATGAAACTAACAAAAACATTTAAAAAATTCAAATAAGACAAACGTAAGAAACGATGTAGAAAAAAAAACACATAAAAGCAACCTAAACAAGCAAATTTCACGTAAAGTTAACATTAAAAGCTAAATTAGTACAGGAATCCAAAGGTTTGAACGCCATATAGTTAAATATATGTATATATATATATATATATATATATATATATATATATATATATATATATATATATACATATATATATATATATATATATATATATATATATATATATATATATATATATATATACATATATATACATATATATATATATATATATATATATATATATATATATATATATATATATTTATATATATATATATATATATATATATATATATATATATATATTTATATATATATATATATATATATATATATATATATATATATATATATATATATATATATATATATATATATATATATATATATATATATATAGTCATATGAGTTGCTGCTGACCAGTCTAATCTTCAATTTCCCGATGAAGGTAAGGAACAACGTTTCGGGCGTATCACCCATCTTCAGGTTCTAAAACACAAATTAATCTAATAGAGTTGAAGAATATAAAAAATATTAAGAATAATTAGGTTAGGACTATGTGGGTAAATCAAAAATTACAAAATAACTCAGGAATTTAAAAGTCAAGAGAATCAAATTATCAATCTAATATAACACTATTGAAACGAAAAAAAACACAAAAAACAAAAGTAAATAATTACAGTATAATATTGCTTACCGATAATTCAGGAATTTAAAAGGCAAGAGTATCAAATTATATATCTAATGTAATCACTATTGACACGAAAAAAAGAAGCAAAAACACAAAAGTAAAAAATTACAGTATAATATTGCTTACCGATGAAGTTCAGGAGAAATCACAAAGTGAAGAAATTATAAAGGATGTAGCTTAAAGAAGGATAGGAATTTGATTGGTTGGTTGTTAAATAAGAGAAGGTTGGTTGGTTGTTGAATGAGGTAATTAAAATTAAGAAATAAGAAGAGGAACAGCGGTGTTATCTATGTTGAGTGTAGGAGATTTTGTACGTATTAGTAGAGATTCCAAACTTCTTAGACTATATTCATTGTTATTATGACCAATTATTTTGAAGTTATCTATGGAACATTCTGTCTTGCATTGTATACTATGATTTTTAATCACAAAAGCTTCCTTCTTAGACAATATTTTTCCAGTGCGATGGCTTATTCCCATTTTAGAACCAAACCTCTCTTTCAATGGGCGAACCGTACTACCAATATAGGTTCCTTGCAAACAACAAGGACAAGTAAAAGCATAAACAACACGGCTGCTCATTTCTAGTGGAAGATTGTCTTTTGACGTGAAGAAACTTCCTATGGAAAGTGTGTTAACAAAAGTGATTTTGAAGTTGGTATGAAAGAAATATTTTTTGAGTAATGTGTTTCATTTTCTAGTGAATAATTTATTGTAAGGTCCCATTTCTGGTACTACGAAAAATGTTTCATTTTCGGGAACATTGTATGAGAGAAAGGATGGAGAGTAAATTATGGTAAAAAAATTATTGATTAGTTTGTCAACCAAAGGTGAGGGGTAACAATTATTTTTAAAATAAGACTTTAGAGTCTGGAATTCATTGTGCATTAGGGAATAATTGGAGGGGAGATGTTAACCTCTATATATTAGAGATTTAATTTCACAGAGTTTGTATGACAAGTCACAATGGCTGAAAAAATTGATTCCTAGGCCACTAAAGGTAGGCTTTCTGTATATTGAGGTAGTTAGTTTGTCGGTTTTTTCTATAATGACGTCTAGAAAATGAAGTTGATAGTTACTCTCTAATTCAATTGTATATTTAATGTTGGGATGATAAGAGTTTATAAAATTAAAAGAATGGTCGGCATGTTCTATATTATTAAAAATAGCAAAGAAGTCGTCAACATACCTACGATAAAATATGGGTTTGAAATCTAAAGGGCAATGTTCCATAAAGTTATTTTCAAGATGAATCATGAAAATATTAGCTGCTCTTGGAGCAATTGGTGAGCCAATTCCTACTCCATCTATTTGTTGGTCAACCTTGTTATTAAATCAAAAATAATAGTCATTAAAAATCATTTCTAAAATAATCTTAAAATTTTTACGAGCGAAATTTTCAAAGGTGCCATAGGTCAATACACCATAAAAAAACAGCTATTCTTTTGTTAATGAATTATTGTCACACAATTTTGCACCCTCAAAAGTCCTAGTCAGTTACGATGTATCCTCACTAATTACGAATGTTCCTGTTAATGAAACAATTGCTATTATTTTAAATCTAATTTTTAACAAAACAGGCACCTTTCACAATTTCTCTCGTATAAAGTTCAAGATTATTTTAGAAATGATTTTTAATGAAAATTATTTTTTATTTAATAACAAGGTTTACCAACAGATAGATGGAGTAGGAATGGGCTCACCAATTGCTCCAATAGCAGCTAATATTTTTATGATTCATCTTGAAAATAACTTTATGAAACATTGCCCTTTAGATTTCAAACCCATATATTATCGTAGGTATGTTGATGACTCCTTTGCTAGTTTTGATAATATAGAACATGCATACCATTTTTTAAATGTTATAAACTCTTATCATCCCAACATTAAATATACAATTGAATTAGAGAGTAACTATCAACTTCCTTTTCTAGACGTCATTATAGAAAAAACCGACAAACTAACTACCTCAATATACAGAAAGCCTACCTTTAGTAGCCTAGGAATCAACTTTTTCAGCCATTGTGACTTGTCACACAAAGTCAGTGCAATTAAATCTCTAATATATAGAGGTTACCATCTCTCCTCCAATTATTCCCTAATGCACATTGAATTCTAGGCTCTAAAGTCTTATTTTAAAAATAATTGTCACCCCTTACCTTTGGTTGACAAACTAATCAATAATTTTCTTATCAAAATTTACTCTCCATCCTTTCTCTCATATAATGTTCCCAAAAATGAAATTTTTTTTGTAGTACCAGAAATGGGACCTTACAATAAATTATTGACTAGAAAAAGCAACAAATTACTCAAAAAATATTTATTTCATACCAACTTCAAAATCACTTTTGTTAACCTACTTTCCATAGGAAGTTTCTTCGTGTCAAAAGACAAACTTTTTCTAGAAATGAGCAGCTGTGTTGTTTATGCTTTTACTTGTCCTTGTTGTTTGCAAGGAACCTATATTGGTAGTACGGTTTGCTCATTGAAAAAGAGGTTTTGTTCTCACATGGGAATAAGCCATCGCACTGGAAAAATATTGTCTAAGAAGGAAGCTTCTGTAATTAGAAATCATAGTATACAATGCAAGACAGAATGTTCCATAGATAACTTCAAAATAATTGGTCATAATAACAATGAATATAGTCTAAGAATTTTGGAATCCCTACTAATACGTACAAAATCTCCTACACTCAACATAGATAATACCGCTGTTCCTCTTCTTATTTCTTAATTTTAATTACCTCATTCAACAACCAACCAACCAACCTTCTCTTATTTAACAACCAACCAATCAAATTCTTATCCTTCTTTAAGCCACATCCTTTATAATTTCTTCACTTTGTGATTTCTCCTGAACTTCATCGGTAAGCAATATTATACTGTAATTTTTTACTTTTGTGTTTTTGCTTTTTTTTCGTGTCAATAGTGATTACATTAGATTAATAATCTGATTCTCTTGCTTTTTAAATTCCTGAATTATAGGTAAGCAATATTATACTGTAATTATTTACTTTTTATTTTTGTGGGTATTTTTCGTTTCAATAGTGTTATATTACATTGATAATTTGATTCTCTTGACTTTTATATTCCTGAGTTATTTTATAATTTTTGATTTACCTACATAGTCATAACCTAATTATTTTTAATATTTGTAATATTCTTTTACTGTATTAGATTAATTTATGTTTTAGAACCTGAAGATGGGTGATACGTCCGAATCGTTGTTCCATAAATAAATCACATGTACCTCAGCCTTCTATGTGTCCTTCCCTTTACTGTGAAATTATATATATATATATATATATATATATATATATATATATATATATATATATATATATATATATATATATATACATATATATATATATATATATATATATATATATATATATATATATATATATATATATATATATATATATATATATAAATGCATACATATATAAAAAAAAACAATATTAATATAACAAACGAAATACACAAAGAAAGAGATTAGATTGATCTTCAGGCACCTTTTCAAATATCGCAACACTAAGCCTTCCTTATTTGCCCCACTATTCTCAAACGGCACTATTCTTGTACACCACTATCTCTTACACTCACATACTTACCACTTCCCCACAAAAAAAAATAGAAAACGAAAAGAACTTGCGCTAGTCGTCAAGTCTATTCGTGGCAAATGAGGAAAAGTGAGGGCCAAGTACGAAAAACGCTATCTCCAGACAGTAAACACCGTAGTGTGGGAGAAGCTCTCTTCATACTAACAGACGAGTAACCTAACAAGGGTAGAATGCCGCTACACGAGGGGGAGGGGGGCATGAGGTCATCCTATAAAGAGAACAGACGAATTCCCGTTCGCTTTATACGTGGGAGGAGGGGGTGATAAAACTATGAGGCTAATAGACACCCCGAATAGATACGCCGCCATATGCCATTTGATGGAGGACGTGGAGCAGCTCGTATCCGAAAAGGATAAGAAGGAAATTCATAACAACTGGCTGGAAGAATCCATATCACAGGTCATCCTCATTCGTCGTACCATAATCCTCAGAAGGCTCGACCCATTTTTCTCGAATAACTCCAGCAAAGATATCAGGCAAAAGCTGATGAGGCAGCAGCCATGGGTGAAGATCACCAAAGTAGAGAAGTACGGCAAAGGAGACGGAATTGTAAATATCGTCTTCGAGACTATCGAGATGGCGGACAGGGACTAGAAGCAAGGACGCCTAGGCTTATACCTTCGTGTGGCCCCAAAGCAAGTCGAGGCAGAGTAGTACGTTCATGTGGACTGCTGCTACAGATGAATAAAACCCACTGATAGCGAAAAAAATTTCACTAACCATCTACTATCAAAATAGGCGAACGTCAACCCTTATCATGAAATATAACCCAAAACTTCCACCTCAACCCAAACAAAAGACACATCTGATATATGAGTACACATGTACCTTAGGAGACTGTGAACTCTTGCCTAGCTCGTATATCGGAATGACCAAAACCACACTCTCAAGAAGAATATCATACCATCTCAATAATAGTGCACCTAAAAAAACATACACAAGAAATAAATGGAACTTGCCTCAACAGAAAAATGATGAAAGAAAACACCTCAATTATAGACGCTGCTCCCAACGGACGCAAATTACTTCTCCTTGTAGCAATATATATTCAAGACAACCAGCAAAGATTATACATACAATCTAACTACAATGAAATCCACCCAGTGCAAGAAGACGAAATAGAGGTACAGGTATATTTAAGACAGCTGCATCTATCCGCTAATCACCTCTGGCAAGCAGCTTATACCCTCTACCATCTTGGACCATCCACAATTCCCTCGACCAGTCACTACCTGCTCCTCATCAGCCTGCTATTTCTCCTACACGTGTCTACGTTCCGTTCGTCAGTTTGTTAACTCATTTTTGTAATATATAGGGTGTCCCAAAACAATGTATACACACTTTAAATAATTATAAAGTAGGTGTTTATTAAAATACATTTCATTTTAAAAATTTATTAGAATCTACAAACATTATTTTATTGTTTTTTTTAATAAAGTATAAATGTATACACAGTTTAAATAATTGTAAAGTAACTGTTTATTTAAATGATATTTTTTTTCTTAGCAGAATTAATGATAGCAGTCAGACAACACTTTGAAGAAAGGAAGTTCATTCTAAAATGCTACTGGAAATGTAAAAACGCGCTTATCATCAGTCGAATTAGAGATATGTTTGAAGCCGATGGAACTGTTCACAACGTCCATGAGAAGCGTTCCGGAATACCACGAACATCGTCATCCTCTAGAAAGTAAGAAAGAGTGTTGGAAACGTATCACGGAAGTCCAAGAAAATCTGGGTGGCAGGCCATTCGTGAGGTAGGCATTTCCAAATCGTCTGTCCACCGCATTATGAAGCGTTGTCAATGGAAGAGTTACATTCTAAGATTAGTTTATGCTCTTAATGACGATGATCCAGACCGAAGAGTGCAGTACTACAAGTAGTACTTGGAATGATGTGTCGAAAATGGACACTTTCCAAAGATTGTGTGGAGTGATGAGGCCACATTCAAATTAAATGGTTTAATTAACCGCCACAATTGCACCTATTGGGGATCTGAGAATCCACATGTTATGGTCGAACACCATGTTAATTTACCAGGAGTTACAGTGTGGTCTGACTTATCATCAAGAGGATTAATTGGACCATTCATTATTTATGCTACTGTGACTGCTCCCATTTACGAGAACTTGCTGCAACAGTCTCTCATGCCAAGTATTAGGAAAAACTTTGAAGATGAGGAGTTTTATTTTCAGCAAGATGTGGCACCCCAAAACTACCCTCACGGTGTCAGATCCTTCCTTGATGAGAACTTGCCAAACAAGTGGATGGGTCGGAGGGGTGTCATTGAATACCCTCCGCGTTCACAAGACCTCACACCACTAGACTATTTATGGAGATACCTAAAAGACAAAGTCTACACTATGAAACATGCAACAGTCACTGAATTGAGAGCAGCCATTAAACGTGAATGCACGCAAATACCAAGGGAATTCTTTCGTGATGTTTGCGATTCCATGGCTTCGCGTTGTCAGCAGTGTCTGGACCAGAACCGACGTCAGTTTGAAAACAGGCGTTGACAAAACAATCAAATATTGTTTGTAGATTCTATTAAATTTTGAAAATGAAATGTATTTTAATAAACACCTACTTAACAATTATTTAAATTGTGTATACATTTTGGGGGACCTGGTATAAACTGGAATACTTGTCTTAATTTCCCATTCTAACTCTGAAGATGGTACTTGTCGTATCGAAACGCGGTAGAAAAAATAAAGAAAGTGCTAAGGTGCATTAATTTCCTTCTACTTTTGTGCAATTAATATATATCAGTCTCTAATGAACTTCGTTAGACCTGCGGTCGCTTTCCATAAAACCTCCCATAATGAAAATATACTGCCCAAATTCACATATATGTATATATATATATATATATATATATATATATATATATATATATATATATATATATATATATATATATATATATATATATACAAACACTAGCGGTCATAATATACGGTTCGGTAAGAACAATTATATTTAAATATTTATTCTAGATGTTTAAGAAAAGGTTGACACTATATATGTATTATAGACATATTTATATATATCTAATATCTATCTTTCGTGAAAATTCAAGTGAATGGAAGATTATTTCGTAAGTTATGAGGAAATAAATAAACTATCTTCCAAATTGCAGCGGCCTAAATTTAAGGGTCACTTAGAAAAAGAACGTAAAGTGAAAAAAGAACATAAAAGAATCCCTCACTATTAATATTTTGTCAACATCCCTTTACTTGCAATGATCTCCGACATTTGTAACCGCAGGACTGAATTAATTTTTTGCAAAATTATGGGGTAATAGTGTTTCATTCCTTTTTCAATAATTCCCAGAGTTTATCTTGGTTCTTTGGCTTTCTCCTTCGCGCCCCATCTCAAATAATCTTCCAAACGTTATTTAGAGGGTCGAGATCAGAACTTTGAAGCGGTCAGTCCATGAGATCAATCCCTATATTACTCAAAAATCTTTGACTTTCTTCGCATTGTGGCAGGAAGCGTTGTTCTGCACGAAGATAAGAGGTTCATCTGATGACGTTCGGAGATGTGGAAGGGTATGCTGTCTAAGAATCTGCTTGTAGATTTCATCATTGACAGTCCTTTGTAGGCGAATAAGTGGACCAGGAACAGCACATCTTCGTTGGACGTACATCCCGCCATCGAAAGCAATCACATTAAACTTCGACTCATCGCTAAAATGAACCTGCGCCCAATGTTCTACTGTCCAAACGACATGTTCGTGAGCGTAACGAAGACGGGCTTTTTGATTATTCTTGCAGATCATAGGTTTCTTTGCCGGTGCCCGAGAGGGCAACTTAGAATATCGTAACCTCCGGGAAACTGTTTCACGCGATACGTTGACATCGGAGGTGTATCTAAACTTTCGGGATATCTCAGCATCTCTCTTAAACCTCTCCTTCAGTGACATTCTAACTATAATACGATCGTGTCTGGGTGACGTTTTACGAGGTCTACTGGTTTTGAGTTTGGCATCTGTCGATCCTGATGACTTAAAAAGGGCTATGATTCGTTGCACAACACTTCTAGACCTTTCTATAGTAGTTGGTATCTCAGAATTTGACTTATCCTCTTGGTGAAGGCAAACAGTCCTTTGTTTTTTATCACAGGACACCGGTCGTCTCTAACAAGCCGCCATGTTGACAATTGAATGTTCCAATAAAGTATGACCATAGGAAGTAACTGTTATCCCACAACAGTCTGCGAAATACAAATACCTCGGTTAGTGGTTCATTGTTTCTAAGTGAGCCTTAACTTTTGGCCGCTATAATTTGAAAGATAGTTTCCTTATAACTCACGAAATATTTAATCTATTCACTTGAGTTTTTTACGAAAGATAGATATTAGATAAACGAGGGGCGGTCAATAAGTTTTGCGAATCGATAAAGCAAAACAGAGGAAGGAGGATGGCTGTTTGTAGGGGTGTTAGCATAAGTTATGACAAGTCAGGACCTGCAGCCGCACGCTCCTGCCTTGTCAATTTAAGAAACAGTAGCTGATCGCAGATCATCAGTCACAAATTTTTCAACAATGGAGAAGGTTGAAAACCGTGCAGTGATCAAACTTTTGACCAACGAAGGCAAGAATGCAAAAGAGATCCATGAACTCATGGTTGCAGTATACACCGACACCACCCCTTCCTATGCAACCATTGCTCGCTGAGATAGGGAGTTCCGCCATGGTCGTGAGTCCCTTGAAGATGACCCACGTCCAGGACGCCCGTCAGACGTGCCTAACGAGGACAATATGGCCCGTGTGGAGAAGATGATCATCTGAAATCAACGGGTAAAGTTCTGCACTGCATGGACGCCGGTTTGGGACGATGAATATGTCCAGCTCGCCGTCCAGGAGTGGATTGAACAGCAGTCGGAAGATTTCTGGATGTCGGGAATCTGAAGCCTCAGGGAGAAGTCGAGGGTAGTTATATTGGAAAGTAATAAAACACTTTTCCTCATATCTCGTTTCCTTATATCCGAATTGCAAAACTTATTGACCGCCCCTCGTATCAAAATATTTGTATAATATATGATCTTAGCCATTTGTTAAACTTCTATAATAAATATTTAAATACACTTGTTCTTACAGACCCGGAAATTATGGCTGCTAGTTACATTGATAATAATTGATCAGGGAAAAGTCTTTGAAATAAAACACAGTATATCTAAATTATTATAATCTTAACTAAAAGGAACTTAAATATTAAGCAAATAAATAAAAGTAACAACGTAGTAAATTAAGCTGAGATGATAAAGTTAAGACTGGTGTGTGGTTGAAGAAGATTGTTGCTGGTAGATTTGTTTTTTCAGCACTTCTTATCATTGGCTGGTTTATTTCACCGCGATAATACCTCGACCAATTTCTTTCAAGAAACCTTTCCAGCCCATTAGCGGGAACTGAAATTAATCATTACTGAGTTAAGAGATGTACAGCTCTATTCTTCAGCTAAAAAAAATGAGAAACACAGGTTTCACTTAACCTATATGAGCTCGAAATTCGTTCCCACGGGGATCAATTTTTTACCTTTAGGATAGAGATCCTGAGTTAGGATTTAGTCAATTTCCTTTTAAGTTAAGAGTAAAGGAAATTTACATTGCGATGCAAGTCCAAATTTGGGCGAATCCCAATTTGATTGGAATTTTTTTTGTTTGCTTATAGTATTATATAAATAACCTAGATAAAGAGAGATAAAGGAAATTTGAGCTATAGAGGAGTTAATTTAAATGAAGTCGTAGTAATGATGAACCAAGGTACTTGGAAATAGTCCAGCAGAAAAACAGAAATCTAGAACCTACACCCTGAACAACGCTAAAGTTTTTGGAAGGGAAGTTAGGATTTTTGGTTGCTCTGTAAATCAATTTTGATGAAACCTTTTCCACGTGGTCTGCACAAAATGGCGACACGAATGTTATGTTTTAATTTTATTGTTTTTAGTTCTGCAATTTTATTTTAGATTTGACGTTTTGGATGCTAAATCAGGCTGATGGCAGATAACCTCTTTAAGAGCAAAGAGGCGTCACAGAAGCCTCAACGATGAAGAAAAGCCTTTGATCGTCATATGGACAGAGTTAGATGATTTCTGAAGGACGCTTCACTAAGGAAGAAGCGATCCGATTGTGGGACCTCCAAGATTGTGAGTTTTAGGGATTTGATGAATATCGGGAATATTTGCCCGCAATTTAGGTGTGAAACCCGGACAAACAAGCAAAGTCATTTTCACCGTCGCTGGTCGTCCCCATTTACCAAAGACCACCGAGAACCGTATCCTGGAAATCATGGTTGCTATGCAAACTACCCTGAAACTGCCTCCTTTAACATCCCTTTGAGAGACTTTTATGGTTCAATTGTCCCAGAAGTACATGACGTTAGATATGACTTGTAGCAAAACCAAGGTGCATAATTATCCTTCGTTTTCTCCAAAATATGTCTAGATGGGCTACTTTCAGGGCAACTCTTAACGGACCTGACAGTTGGCCAAATGTCTGGCAATCACTTAAAGGGTGGCCTGGATCCATGGCTATATTAAATATCGTTGTCACTTCTAGAACTCTAGTTTCCATGCATGATAACGCTCCATCCCACTCTGCCAGTCGCTTGGCGTGGTTTCTTTGGTCTAAGAGATGAAGAAGCTTTTCTTGAAACGCAGGAGTGCGAGAATTAGTTTTTCTAACATATCGGGGAAGATTCGACAAAATGTGAAGAGAGAGGGAGCGAGAGACCCTCTTGCTGGAGTGGTTTGCCGTTCGCCATTTGCTTTCGAACTGCCTGTGCCCAAATTGTTGGCCTCTTTAAATTTGGCATTATTTTTGCTGGTGAGACCAAATAAAAATATGGGGAGTAGGCAGGCCAACTGGAATCATTTTAATTCCTTTTCAACAGTCCGTTAAGTTAGAAGGCAGTATATTATAATATATTGAATGGAAAACTCCGACTGAGAAAACTAGTTGTGTTAATGGATTATTTCCTAGCTCTAACAATATATATTTTTAAGGTTTACTTAAATTTTAATTGGATGTTTTTATTTTTTTCGCCTACAACACCCATAAAATACGATATGGGTGAATTGACATCATTCCATCTGGTAGTTTTTTCTACAATCAGTGTAAACGATTCGAAATTTTAAAATGAGTCAATGGCTAAGAGTGCAACTTTCATATTCGGATTTCTACCTTTTCAGAAATACATAGGCAAAATAAAGTATAATAAATGTAAATAAGCAAACTTGGATGAATCTATGTATATTCCCCTATAAATTCTTTTAATAAGTTTATCATACAAAATTTAAATATACCTGGGAGCCTTTTCATTTGATCATTATTCAGAACATTTTTGGTCTTGATTGTACTTTGTACGACTGTTGAGCGTGCAGGCTTGTTGACAATAATCTCGGAAACATCATTAGGGACTGGGTTTCTCGGACCTTTGACCGTTGCTTAACTCTGGTTTGAGTTTGAAGCTTAAAAGCAGAATTAAAGTGAGGATATTTCATTGGATTTTTTCTATTTTTTTCCTTTAAAGCAATAGCACACGTGAATTCCTCATTTTTATTTGTTTGGACATCAATAACCTTTCCTAAAAGTTATATCTTTAGGCTTCAACTATAGTTATATGACTAGAACTAGATATGTATATCTCCTTCTTTCGAAAGTTAAGGCTTAATTGAGCGATACCTATTCTTTATGATGGTGGTCTGTTTGATTAATTTAAAAAGAAACTGTTTGATAAATCATAACCTTTTAATAAAACTTCAGGAGTTATGGGTTCTGGAAATGTTTACCGGGGGCTTTTCTCGAAATCGTTGTTTAAAGGTAATAGGACCTCGGTTGACCATGTGCCTAGTTTGGGCTATTACAAATTAAAACTCCTTAAGTTATACGATATCCTTTCTGATGAAGATAAATTTCAATCTTTTAGTAAGCTTAACACATATTCTAACCAATGACCCAAGCTGACTGCATCCTTTGAAGAATAGATTAAGGTTACCGGATAGATGCCTTTCTCTTTGAAATGTACAGTTGTTCCAGGGTCGTTGAGAAGATCGGAGATAACGTTACTGCTGCCTTTAATTGAGAACTTAGATCTGACATCCATAATTCATGGAGGCCATATTCGAATGGGTGTAGATAGAAGGCTCGAATGAAATCCTTAACGTTTAAATCCAAACATATATTAGGGTTAGCGATTTGATTGCAAATGCAAGTCATTCAGTACATGCTACCATATATTGCTTTCTCGAACAAAGATGGATTCATGTAATCTATAAAGCATATCAGTACACGATGCTTTAAGGGGTTCAGACTAAATGTTCTTTCGAACTTTGATTTGATATCGGAGATAACAAATCTTCGACATGTTTCACAACACTTTAGTAATTTTTTGACACTTTAAATATTTTTAGAGATCAAAATACGCTTTCTTATTTCCGACAAAATGGAATAAAGGTACATTTAAATCTAATACTATTAAATAGTTCAGTACTGTCATTAGGTAATATTATAATTAACAATCTGAGTTATGTCTGATTCCATAGTATTTGCTCTTAACGAGAGGTAAATATAACAAAGAAATCTTTGAATAAATTAAATTGACTAACCAAAGTTGGCATGTTTACTTCTAGTAGTCTGACTGAGAAGACGGTTCTCGGTCAGACTACTAGAAACAAACTAAAAACGAGGAGAAGAGTGCCTGATAAATAAATAAAGCCAAATATAAGTCAGAGGAAGAAACGTCATAATTTCATCGGAATGCAAGAAAGAAAATTAACAGATAGAAGAAAGATATGCGCATACTGAAGTGAGTGGACACTCTTCCTGTCTCCAGTAGAGATCTTAAATGTGAACTATCCTTAACTTAACCATCATAACCTCACTATAAAGTAAGGCATAGTTAACCGCGGAAGGAAGCCCCATTAGTGGGCGCTAAGACTACGAATCCAAAATTTAGTTGAGGTGCTCAATATCAATAGGTTTATTTAGGTAAGTTTTTTGAGGAGTGCTTTTACAATATGAAGGCTATCTAGTAATACTTAGGAGGTGATATAAACTCTTTTATAGATTGCGCGGAAGGGCGACCCACAAATATTGAGGGAACTTCAAAAATACTGAGCTCTTGTAGCGCAGGATAAAGATAGAAAAATAGTGAAATAGCGAAACGCCGGCCGCCCGCGGGAAAGGGATCAGACTCGAATGCATATCTGTACCTATCTTGGTATTGAAGATTTGTTCGTTTTTGAATTTAGGTATAAATTGGGTTCCTTTGTTCTCTTGCGCAGATTTTTTCGCATGAGAGTAGTGTTCTTTTTGCAACGAAGTGTCTTTGTAGTGCTATGTGACATAGTTATTATAGTCAGGTGTAGGGAGAAATTATCCTTCCACTTTTCCACCCGTTATTCTCCCCAGCTTTTAGACATCTATATTGATCGGCTTCAGGCCCGCTCTTTCATGAAGAACTGTTTACCCAAAATGTTCGATTCTTCTCGAGTCAGCTATTAGCAGGGTGGTTTTATTCGGCATCCTCTTGAGAGCGGTACAGCTAGCCGTCTGCGTTACCACTTCCGAGTACACTTAGACTGAGCACACCAGGACAGTGTATAGCTTCTTCTTGTTCTGCGCGTTGAGGCAGAAACTGGTGGTGATGTGGGTCTTGTATCCAACCTTGGTGATAGGTAAACCCAGTACTTTTTCCCTCTTCAGATTACAAGTAGTGGTCTGCGTTAACGATGACGTCATCGAGTTTTATTTGGAGGTTCTGGAATTTCTCCCTGAAGGTCTTTATTTTCCATTTTCTATCGAAACTATTGATATTTTCGATTAAGGGAGCAGTCTCACTTGCTTGAACTTGAGCGCTCCTTTAGGAACTTGGGATAATTTGAATGATATCATCTGCGAATTGCAGATACATCACATCTTCCGGCATCGTAGCAGGAAAATACAATGTGTATACGAGGTATAGCAGCGGACTCAAATAGCTACCTTGTTCAACTCCCGACTCTAGTTCGAATTTAGGTCGTCTGCAGCACTCGATCGTGATTTAGGATTTTATATCCATGATAGAATCATAGAATATTTCTTTCAGGATTGAGTTAGCATTTTTGCCTGTTGTGCGATAGTGTACATATTATAGGTGTTAAAATCGTTGTCTTGGCTCTTTTGTGCTGTTATTGCTAGTATGTTATAGGTGTTGTTACCCTGTTGTAAGTGGTTTGGTTGGCAAAGGTAATTTTTCACCGAGTTTTGGTACCATTTTTAGGTTGCGGGATAAGGTTCTTGGTTCAGCTTGGTAACTACTGATTTGATTCTTCTGAGAGTGCCTTTTACTTGCGGCACTGACTCCAAAAGTTGAGTTATCTTCGTTTTTGATAGAAGGATATCTTTCTTGATTTCAGGCTAGGTAAAGGTGATCAGAAATTTATTTAAAGGGAAAAATTCCTTGTTGCTGGATTCCATATTCTTTGTTAGGGAAGAACTGGGAAAGTCTTCAGAGGAATCTTTATTTAATTATTTGTCTCCTCATCCTGAGGCACTTTCCAATTTACCTTTTACGATAAGGGCACGCATATACCTTATTAAATAACAAATACATGAACGTAATTTTTAGTTCCGAATAAAATTAAATTTGTACATTCTACTCACATTAATTAATTTTACAATGTTTTACATTATTAAAATCTTAAAATTGTCATATAATTATACATAACTAATTAAACAAATTGTTTTCTTCAATATTTCTTCGATAAAATGAGTTCATACTTAGCGCGTTTAATAGATTCAAATAGAATTACTCTCCAGTCTATTTTATTTTTATGGTGTGTTTTTAATTGATGATATATTAATTTCAACATAAATAAAACCAGGCCCAATATTAATTGTTTTCTATAAGATTAAAGTCATTTAAGGCTAGGTTTAGATATTTACATAATTGGTAGAGATGGTGGCGTCTAGAAAAAAATTATTATCTAAAGGCGCAAATAAGGAATTAATTAGGAAATTGAGATTAATTTAAAAAGATATGATTACCCTGTTTATTCTTTTTTATGTTAGGAGATATATAAATTACAACGTTTACTGTATTGACTGTTATAAAACTTACTAAATGCTTTTCGGACGAACATTGAACTTCAGGAGAACGGTGATTTCAGTCTCAAATTTAAAAGCTCTCCTCATTTCTTTAAGTCATCTGGCACTCGTTATTATTTTATAGTTTTTTATATTTAGTAATTGTAGTTTTCCCTGCCTTCATAATCACACCTGCCTAGTAGGGTGGAGGTAAAAACATTTTTTCTGATATTTACTTTCCCACCATGATTTTTTATGGGGTTATCTGTCGAATTAAACCTCCTAAAAGGATTTTTTGATATAATAATTTTTAAGGGTTCCTCAACGTCATTGGAAATTTAAAATAATACGATTTTGAACTAAATTTTGAATTGCGTGGATTATATCTGAAAATTAAATTCGAATTTTGAATTGATACCTCCTGACCGATAATTATTGTACTTTGAAGAACAATTAAACAAAATTTGAAAGTAATCAATTGATATTTAGAGGTTTCTCAATGACATATTTAGTGGCGTAAGTGACAAGTATGTTTCAGTAGCGTAAGGGATCTTGTTAAGAATGGATGTATGTGTGTGTGTTTGGCTCTGTCTAGTGTCGATAATTTTGATCACATTCTTCTATTTGTATTTAAGAACAGTTATTAATAGTGTACAATAAATATTTATACACGTTTTATTATTTTCCAGACCTAAATAATATGTAAAAAAAAAATTAAAACAATATTTAATTATGGCATTAAAAGCTCAAGCGCGTGAGGAAATTAAAAGCCCCTTGTTTGGCGCACCTTGCGCCATTAGTGAAGGAGTGTTGCCAACTTATAAAGAAGTTATAATATATGTTTTGTTTGAGTGAAAAAAGGAAAAGAACCGCAATAGAAAAGACCCACCAATTAAACAAATTGTCACATTAGTAGCGGAGAAGTTGAATTTATTTTGAAGACGGCATCGAACCCTTGTGTCAATAGAGGCAGTTAGAAAAAGAACTTTAAATTATTATTCAAAATGTGACGTCATTCAAACAGAAATGTGACGATTTTTCCAAGAATACAACAATTGTTTGATATTTTGTGTTATAAATGCGATAGCTTTGAAAACTGTTCTTGTAGCAAAGAAAAGAAAGTGCAGACATTGAAACAAATGTTTTTGGAAGACCATCGAGCAACTAGGAATATGGCAGTAGGTGATATCGATCAAATTCAATCCAAGAAGAATATTCAGAGTGCAGTTAGGAAAAATCATGAATATTGTGCCTTAAATCAATCATTTACTTCGACAGATAATATCGAAGTGATTCTTCCTTCATCTAGCACAGAAACAGAATCTGCTGACGAAGGTAGCGACTATGAGGTTCCTTCATCTGTGAAACGCAAAGAAGTAAACAAAACGTTGCATCCATAACTCCATCTAAACGAATAAAATTGTCAGAATTTGCGTTAGCATGTGACCGCACTGTTATGTCTGATCGAGATGTAGCTCTAATAACAAGTTCAATCCTTGAGGACTTATTGTCAAATGAAGGCAAATAAACTCCTGTAGTAGTTGACAGAACAAACGTGCAGATTCGGGGAGCTTATCTATTTTGAAGGTGAGGAATAATGTCTTGTTTCGTCTAAATAATCCCCTTCCTCTAATTTCACTTGAAATGTACTGTCACTTAGTTAAAAAGATCTTCAGCAATGATAATATCAACATTGTAGTTCGTCCTTCTCTAACATAGCCTACCCCTTATAATTAAAGTGGATTTTGGGGTTACCTTGTCATCTGTGCAATTGAGTCTCTGAAGAGCACTCAATTTAGCAATCTGAGTAGGATTGTAGACATTAAGTCCGAACCTAGAAAAGGGAAACCCTTGGTTCCTTGCTTCTTTGCCTTGAAACGCGTCTAGCAACTGACCTTGAAGAACTATGTATGCTTCGTACAACCTTTTCCTTTAGTGTCACAGGTGACAAAGAATCGTTTGAAGGCTGCGAGTTCGAATACCCCCAGCAGGCCATCAGATAACATCGCAACTGATAAACTCCTTGCTGTGGGATGCGATGGAACCGCAGTGAATACATAAACAAAAGGAAATGTGATCAGAATGTTAGAAGAAAAACTTAATAGACCACTGTATTGGTTTATTTGCCAGCTCCATGCAAATGAGCTCCCGTGCGCCATCTCATCAACAATTTGAATGAGAAAAAAAACGGGGACTCGTGGATTTGTCGGACCTTAGGGAAACAACTGGATAAATGTTAGGCTCTAAGTGTTGTTGAATTCGAGCCAATTCCGACTAACTTGCCGTCTGCTGACAGAGGAAATCTGAGTACCGATCAAAAGTATCTGTTTGATATCGTTCTATCTATCTCACAAGATAAATGTTCTTCTGAAATGGCCCGTAAGAGTCCTGGAAAAATGCCGTATGCACGAATACTTTGATTATATGTTTCGAATTCCGACCCTTCTGACACGGTAAAATCTATTGTTTTGTTCATTATGAAGCTGATTGCAAATAAAAGCTAACTCTTCTTCGCAAGATGGAGCACTCAACCTCTTTAAGAAAGTGCAATCATTCCGAGGGATGAACACACAGAGTAAAGATTTAGTTGCCCCTGTGTTACAAAGGAATGCTTATTTTGCACATGGTGAAAACATTTTTCTCTGTATGCTGCAAGATGAAAGAAATTATATCCGGGAATTTGCATGGAGTAGAATTATGCAAGGGAAATCAATATAAACTTTCAAGTTCCCAGGCATAAACTTTGAAGCAGACGACTGCATCCACCTAATTAATTGGCAGCAGACCGTTGTGACCGAACTTTCGCTGACGAGGACGCTCTCTGATGATCAACCTGAAGAATTTATCCGTCAACAACCTAAATTGGATATTCAGAAGTTTCATTGTCACACACAAGCGATTGAGAGATACATCAAACTGGTCACAGAAGCGTCACCAGCAGTAGAATTGAGTCTAGGAGAAAAATACTCTCATTTAATATCAAGCAGGATTTGGTAATGAAAGGTAATAACAGTAAAAAAAATCTAACTGCATTGAATAAATGGATATTGAATAATAGTGAAAATATAAATATTCGACTGCTAATTGTTCAATTTCTTCTATCTTAAGGTGATGATGATAAAAATCTACAGGTTGCATAGAAATAAAACGGAGAAAAGGAAGGAAAACTTATCGAGTAGTTAATAGATTATTTTTATTCAATAAAATGGATATTGATTGTAAAGTTTTATGGAAATATTATACCCCGTAACAACTTAAAGTTTGAAAACAAATAGTTAGAATTTTCCGACATTTCTTTTCAAAATTTGGATTGCATTGGGGAACCTGAAAATATTAATTTAGAAGTTTGAAATTTCAACACAATAGTTTTTGATGTTGGGTCCATCAAAAATCTTACTCTCTAATCTGACTTTTCCCAAAGGAGAAATAGGTATTACAATACGGGAACAATGCTCTTTTCAGAGTATTTAGCATTCGTATTCCTTTGCATCAAATGTTATTATGGTTCGACGTGAACCCATTATAGGATTTCATAAAACACTTTAAAGTGCTAATTTTTTAGGTTTCTTTGATTTTCTTATTTAATATTACAATGTAGCTCCTACAACATAAGCAATACCTCACTCATTCTTCCATCTCATCTTTAATGTAGTTATCTATTCATATTAGTATTATATAATTTAAATTTTTAGTTCTTATATTCATATTCACTTCATTTTTTGTTTTATTTTGTATTTTCAGGCTTAAATTTTCCATTTATGTTGTTTTTATTTAGTTTTATTGTTATATTTTGGTTGTCTCATTCTTTTGTCATGATTTGAGGATGTTTTAATTTGGTCATAGGTCTTTGATTTGGTGATAATTGCATTTATTTTTAGTGAATGTATTATGCAGTTCAATTAGTTTTAATTTGGGTTTTACTTATATCTCTCATTTTCTGTTTGCGGACAGGTGCTGCTGTATCTATTCTATATCTCGAACATTTGGTCGACAAGTTTACCCCAAATTTCTTCTTGTCTCATACATAATTTTTTTCACTCTTTTTTTTAATTATTTTATTCATTGGTTCTATATTTACTTCTTTATGAAGACCATTTTCTTTTCGCCTTTCTGGTAGTCTGGTGTTTGTAATAAGTAGTAGTGATATATTTTTTATTCAATGTACTTTTATGTGATGTCTCGACATTGTGTACATTGTAATTGTTGGTTACGCTATTATTCGTCTTGATGGATTTTAATCAATAGATTAGGTTTAGGTTTCCCTTCTCTCTGGTTGTTTCATATACCTAACCATTGGATGTGATGGTTAGGCCAAGTATCCTTCCTTATGAACTGTACCTTTATAGATTACCCTTAGCATAAATATCTGATAACTCCTAAAATATATTTATCATCTTAATTTTGTTTATACTTATCTTTATTTCGTAATTATTTGTGTTTTAAATTTGGCTGCAGTCATTCTAACCTGCATTTGGCTATTTCTATAGTGGCATATGAATATTTTTGGTTACATCATTGGAGAATTGTGCGTCAAGACATCCTCCCTTCTGGGTAAAGGGATGTCTGATGTGTAAACCAAGTATAAAGTAGGGCTTAGGTAGCCTATGCGGGAAAAGCCTGCTTCAAGTTTGTACTTGGAAATTTACTGTATCTAGATATATATGTGTATTTTTCCATGAAATAGCCACGTAGGATGCGTTCAGTTATTTTGATTAATCTTAAACTCGGAATTGTGAACTGTATACCCCTTTATGATACTTTATCTAATGCTTTAAATGCCAAGGCACACCATATAAAAGCTTGTGTTTGAAATTTACCTTTATTTTTTTCTTTGCTTTTATTCTTGCTGAAGAAAAACTGATTTTAAATGTGAGAATGAAGAATTTAAAAGTATTTCAAAGTTTAATGGGTACCCTGTTAAGTTCTTGGAGCAAGGGTATAATACGAGAAAACCGCCCTCGACGGATGAGAACTCGAGCGGCAAAGTTGTGGACAAGAGAAAAGGGAGGAATTATTTTGTTTGGGTCTCCAATGATAAAAGAATTATAGTACTAAAAGTGAGAAGTAACAAAAGCATAGATGGAACTCTCGAAACTGTTTTGGTCAACGTGAAATGGGATACGACTGAGAATACGGAGAAAGCAGAAAGATTATTTGTGGAGATAAGTAACATGCGATTTGAAAATGAGTTGGCTATCAATGATTCTGGTAGCAACTACCATCTCGAGGGCCATGGGTAGAAATGTAATTTGAGAGATTGGATGATTCCTTTAAGGATTATCAGGTTCAAGATCTTGTGTTTTTTAAACCAAATGGACGGGATTTTTAATAAAAAAAAGGCATCTCACCTAGCAACAGGGAGGCTTTGAAGGTACTTAGTAGGTTTAGTAGAAAAATAAGTACGGACCGAACAAAAAGAATGCCTGGGAAAAATTTAAGCAGAGGGAAGGTTTGTCCGATGAGCGGAGTATTTAGGCAAGTTCTTCAGCGGAGACTGGGGTAATGGAAAGGAGATCGAGGAATGGAGTATGGGAAATCCAGTGTGACGGGAGACAGACGAAGACAGCATTCCACATTGAATATTAACTACCTTTCTTTTCAGGGAAAAGCGCACTTAATGCGGATTGGGAGAGAAAGAAGAGTAGGTTTTAATAACGTAGGAGACCTGAGATGAGCGAAGAGCTTGAAAATTGAAAGAGGATTTTGTGTTTTCGTCAAGGCTTTTACGGGTATGAGCATTACGGGCTGATCGCAGCACGACTGTGCACGCATGAGTTACAAAAGCGAATCTTGCCTAGTCCCAGTTCACGGGCGCGTGCAGAACGAAGGCCCCTTTCACATACTCTTCTCTTTTTTTTCCTCGAGGAGTGTGTTGTACTTTCAAGGGTGCGGTATCTGCGAGAGAAGGCAGGAAAAGGGGGAACTTGAGTTAGTTTCTAGGCAGAAGGATATTAAATGCGAAAATTAGCAAGGCGATATGTTGTGATTAGCTCAAAATGAATGATTGGGACTCTACGGCTTGGTGGCCGAGCAAGAGGTAAAGTTAAATCGAATTAAATAATAAAATGATCAAAGTATTTGAGGGGTCCATGACAGAGAATAAAGAAGGAAAATGGGCAATAATTACGACATATAGCGAAGCAATCTAATCTAATAAAGTTGGAGAGGGAAGTATAAAGGAAAGATATGTCAATTAGATAGGGTTAAGAAGAAAAAATGGCGAAATGAGAAGAAAGCATTAGGTGCGCAGAATGATTCAAAGGCACCTGGTTAATGGCGTTCACGCCTTTAATTTTTTTTATGTCTTTTAGTACGGTTACCTGTGTTCTTTTTTATTTCATAGCGTTAGTGTATGTATATTCTGGTATTGTTTATGTTTTATCTCTAGATTCTGTGGAAGACGATTTTGATCGTCGTACTCGAGATTCTTGTTGTATATCTGGTTAGTGTCATCTTTGGACGGGTATTCTGTGTATTAATGTTCGTTGTCTTTCATTTGTAGTTTTCTTTCGATAGATCGTCGCAATTTTCCATGCTTTAATGGTGGTTCTTCACTATTGTCAAGTAAGTTCTTGAAACTTCAGAGTTTTTTATGGCTTCATATGTTTTTTATTGAGCAGTAATTTAATCTCTTCAAGTTCTACCATAATTTTCAGTTTGGATTCCTAACGAACCAAGATACAACCAGCTCCCTCGGATTTATTGCAATAAATAGCAAAGGAAAAAGCAAAATCAGAGAGTTAATACGTTAACTTTGTACTGCGCGATATAGAGAAAGCCTTTGGAAAATTCTGAGTAAACGGCATTCAATATATAATCTTTAACCTTTTCACTCTCCAAAGCAAATTAGAGGCGTCTACACACGTTTTCTTATGTAATGAAAACTATAAATAATAAAAATATTTATTTTATACGATTTCATCATGTTTTTAAATGCAACATAGGCATGAAGAAAATTCACGGTACACATAAGGCTTCTAAAACGTATAAGGAATATTTCACATTGTAGAAAGGTTGGAGAAAAGCAGAAAAAGAATAACAAAAGAAGGATTAGGGTTTGAATTAATCCTGAAGGAATTAGAATTATAAATTACACAGATACAAGATATGTCTTTATGATCTCGTAATTTCATGGAGCTAACTATGTGCAAACAGCTAAAAAAAACAAAGAAAAGGTGAAGAACTAATGTTTTCTCTTTTATATTGTAGTTCATATTCATTTACTAAGAGGAATTAAGTATAGAACTTCTTTTATTAGTACCTTTATATAAAAAGATAGTCATACAAGTTAATTTTTTAGCATTATACTAATTTTCATACCACAGCTTTATTTGATTTTTCCGAGAGTTAGGTCCATAGATGACTCATATAGCAACTGATATCCACAATTTATGGTTACTGTGTTTACATGAGTTACATTTATTTATTTGAAATGCGTTTTGTGTACTTCATTGACGAATGGCAGTTGTCATATTCTTACATACGAAGAATTTACAAAACAATTTAAAAGTAACCTACTTTCAAAAGTAATAATTAGATTACTACAAAAAGAAGACCTAGATAAGACGCATGGCGACTAGACAGGAGAAATACTTGACATCTCTACAAAGACGATCTTTCCTTTCCTATCCACTCTCTTGAGGGTAATTGGTTAGGGAAGTTCATGTCTCCATAGGTACCCACACAATCCTTATCTGAACCGTCCGGCTTACCCGGCAAAGGCTGGAGATTAGCGAGGGACGGGATAGTCCCGTGTGAACGGCGGACTGGTGTGGGTGAGGGTAAACACTGATAAGGCTAGGCGTTAAGCAGGCACTAGCGGAATAAGCCAGATAGATAACCGGATATAACCGCAACCTTTATCTATTTTTCCTCTTCTTTTCTCTTTTTTTGCAATGAAGAAGACTACGAAGAAAGAGAACAAATAAAAAACATATGGAATCAACTAAATGAGTTTGTTTGCACTTCCGAAAGGGGGCGCAAAAGCCCGACAGAACAAAGTTCTTTAGAATAATTAACGGCGAACTTGGAGTGCTGCTGATCAGACCAATTAAATACTCTACTACATATATTGTTATTAGCCAGCGTGATAAAGATGTAGATAAAGTACTCTCGGAAAGAGACACCGATGAATTAAATATAATTGGATTGGAAGCGAAAGTACGCCCAAAATAGGCACAAAAACAATCTATTGTTGCCAAGTTGATCCCGGGATTGGCGATCATAAAGCCAACGAAATAAAGAAAGAAATTAAAAGAGCACAAAACTTGGCTAAAGTAAAAGAAGCCGTCAAGTTCGTTAACCGGATCAACAACACAGAGTAACCCCATGTTTGCAAAGTTATCTTTCGGGAAACAGGCATGGCGAGGAAGGTGAAAGAAACCGGCATATTAGCATTCAACCTAAAAATTCTTTCGGAACAAATAAATAGTGACGATTTCGTTAGTGTACTGACGTGATTCAACTTTTTCGCTCTGGAGAAACATGTCACAACTGAGTGCCCACTCAAGGACATAAAATGATGTTCAGAATGTAGTGATAAAACGCATACATAGCGCGAATGCAAACCTTAATCTAAAAAAGGTTTAAATTTGAACGGGAACCCCCAGCACTATGGCGATAGTCTGCCCCCCAATAAAAGAGAAATTCTCGAGCATAAACTGAAGCATTGAACAAGAAAAGATTAAGAGAAGCAGAATCGTACCTTTGCTAAGCCCATCAGCTACAACTAGCAAGAAAAAAAAATTAAAATAAAGGAGGAAAAGTCCCTAAATATTCTGGCATGCACATGTATTGAATATCGTCAAGCCAGGTTTATACTCCAGAGAGCTAAACACAATGCTGAGAATTAACCCACATTCAGCAGAAATACAAAATATTCAGTATTGATCTCCATCAACAGAAAAGACTCCTACTCCTCAAGGAGCTAAAAGACAAATCAAAACACAGCTCTCCAAACCGGCTGAACAAACAGACCTAAAGCTCAGAGGAAAGAAATCTCAAAGATCAGAAGAAAATGTGGAAACTGAGATCACTCCGAACAATAGCACCCCCATAGACGACATCACAGAAGAGCAAACCGTAGACTGAAAGACGTAGGAGATAAAGCAACAAATGACTAAAGAAATAAAAAGAATGAGGAACTCATAAGGTTCTATTCATCTAAAGAGAGACATTTCCCCAACAACAACAATAATGAATTAATCCAAGAATTCGAACAGCCATACTCAGACCGAGATGTATACATACACAATTATTACCATAGGTAACCTACACATCCCACAGGAATTGTTTTAAACAGTAAATAAGAGGAGTTTTAAAAAGAATCGAAGCGGAAAGGCAAAATTCCCCATCGAAAGAAGAATGAACACCAAAACAATAAGACACCTGAAAAAGTTGAAAGTAATCAGCCACAACGTGGCTGGTTGGGAAGTAATAAAACACTCGTTTAGCAATGCCGATCTCAAAGAAGACCAAGAAAGAGTGTTACTTAACGAAATTAACAAAGATCTTGAGGCTAACCCGATTAAACTATTCAATTATACAATACTAAAAAAAACCACACATAATATTACTTTTAACGGTATTGTAATAGTCGTTTATAATGACATAAAATTTACTAAACCACGCGAACAGGACGAGGCCTATCTTTCAATCAACATAAAGACTTACGCCGGGAACCTAGTCGTAATAAGTGGCTACCATATCCCAAGGAGGAAATCATTGCCATTTCACATTTGTTTGAGATCTTAGGGCGCAAAGATCAGGATATCTTCATGGGAGATCTTAACACAGCAGATATTCGGACTATACCAGCCACTTTAATAAAGCAGGTAGAAACCTAGATACTCTAGTCGAAAGATGTATAGCTGATCGTATCGGACCAGAATTTCCTACTTACTACGGATAGAATAGAGTCATTGAGTCCGACATCGATTTAGCATCTCCAGATTTCAAGTATAACTACCTAATAGAGAAAGGACTATCATATACCAGCAACCACGACCACGACCTAAGATAGGCAACTCTTGATAAAATCTTCTTAGCAATTGACAACTCCTAAAAGCGTTATTAGAAGCAGTTAAGATGTATGTTCGTAGCCCAAACCCCCGAAAATTTACTGCAATAAGAATTTTTAAAAATAGGTCTGAAAATAATATCAAGAGAATACATAAGACAGTTTATTGAGTGAATATAAAACAACTCAAGCATTACAGTTACTATAAACACACCGAAAGATAAAGAACAACTCTAGTGTTACAGGCACTATACATAATATTAGAGATAAATATTAACTGTAGCGTTGCACGCGGTATACACAATTTGAGAGATACAGAACAATTCTAGCTTTAGAGGCACTATACACAATCTGAGGGATAAAGATCAACTCTAGGGTTACAGGCAGAATACACACCCCGAGAAATAAAAACAACTGTAGCGTTACAGGGACTATACAGACACCGAGAGATAAATAACAACTCAAGTGTTACAGGAGATATACACACACCCGAGATAAAGAACAGCTTTAGCGTAAAGGGCACTACACAGAATTTGAGATAAAGATAAAATCTACAGTTACAGGCACAATACACATACCTAGAGAAAAAGAACAACTCTAGAGTTTCAGTAACTATACACACACCAAGTGATAATGAACATCTCTGGGGTTACAGGTACTATACAAACGCCGATATATAAAGAACAAATCTAGCGTTACAGGCACTAGAGTATATACGCTCCGATAGATAAGAACATCTTTGGCGCTACAGGCATTATTTTCACTCTGAGAAATAAAGAAAAACTATAAACTTACAGGCATTATACACATTAAGAGAGATAAATAACGAATCTAGCGTTGCAGGCAGTATACAGACTCCAAAAGATAAAGACAAGTCTAGCATTAGATGAACAATGGTTACATGCAATATACACACTCCGGGATATAAATGCCAACTCAAGAGTTACAGGTAATATACACACTCAGAGAGATTGTGAACAAGTCTAGGGTTGCATGCACTATACGTTGACTGCGAGATAAAGAACAATGTATCCCTTAAGGCACTTTATACACTCAGAGAGATAAAAAAACTTTAGCCTAACAGGTACTATACACTCTCAAAGAAATAATGAACAACTCTAGCTTATACCGGGAGTAAACATACTCCGAAAGATTCAGAACAACTCTAGCGTTCGAGGCACTATACACCCTCCGACAGATAATGGGAATTCTCTGTAGCTATCTCACCAACAGACGAGCGGTGATAGCATTCGAAGGACACATAGGAGAATCCTTCGACCTTGCCTCCGGCGTTCCTCAAGGAGGATGCCTTAGTCCCACTCTCTACACAATTTTCACAAGAGACATCCCTAAACCAGCCGATGGGAAAACCCTAAACATACAATACGCAGATGATGTCACCCAAGTTGTGGTGTGAAGGACAAAATCGGCAAGGCTGATGGCCATGGCCTCGGCGGCAGAAGCCGAGAGAATCTCCAGATTCGAAAGTCGCTGGAAGATTCAGACCAATGTGGCTAAGTTCTCCGCAACCGCAATTGGAAGACAGCGTACCATCCCCTTCAAAATTGGAAACACCTACATTGAGTACACTCCTCGCGCGTCTATTCTCGGTTTCGGATTCTCCAGTTTCGGAATGAGCAAGCACGTGAGGTCCCGAATTGGATTTGCAAAAACCGAACTCGACAAACTCCACCGATTTAAGAACCTTTCTACAGCCAATAAAAGAAAATTATACATCAGCTTGGTCAGATCCAAGCTGGTATACCCAAGCATCCCACTCAATGTAGCATCCAACAGTAACATGTGGATGCTACAAAGAGTACAGAACCAAGGACTCAAATTCGTTACAGGCTCCAAATGGTACCATTTCCGGACCTCAAGGATCCTGCACGAACAAACGAAAATTGAGCCAATCAATTTATACCTCTACAAAAGAGGCAAAAGCATCTGGGAGAAACTGGAAGGGTTTCTCCCAAACAAGACACTCGTTGCTCTGGATTCCGAAGAGGGAGGTTACATGAGTTACCTCCCAAACACCAAAACTGAAGAGCCAGAACCCAGATTCAAGTGAGTTGGTTGAACTAAAAAAAAAAAAAAAAAAATCCTTATATACATATTCATATATGGAAGATCAAACAAATTAATTGTTTGAGAAAAAAATAGAAAATAAAAACAAATTAAAAATTTTAATAAGATAAAAAGTTCAATCATCACATTTAAGAATCTATTCAATGGAGATGGCCCGTACACTGGGCAACTACACTGTTAACCTAATGCTTTTTTCATTTTCGCATCTTTCGCCCCTCCCCTCTCTGTACTCATAATCTACCCCCTCTTTTTCATAACTTTCTACAACTAATACTAACTAATACTAATGGATAACTCTAGCGTTACAGTCATTATACACACTCCGAAAAATATAGAACAACTCTAGCGTTAGAGGCTCAATACACAGTTTAAGAGTTTAGGAACAACACTTCCGTTACAGGCAGTATAGAAACTCGAAGAGATATAGACCAACTCCAGCGTTACAGGCACTATATACACTATGTAAAATAAAGAACAAATGAGGCAGTACAGGCACTATGCACTGTCAGATATAAAAAAACAACTCTATGGTTACAGGCACTATACCTTTTCTGAGGGATAAATACATTCTCGCGTTACAGGCACTATACACACTACGAGAGAGAAATAAGAACTCTAGCGTTACACGCAATATAAACTATCTGAGAGATAAATAAGAACTTTAGCATTTCCTACACTATACACCCTCTGAGAGCTAAATAAAAACTCTAGCGTTACCGCCACTACAAATAGTCCGAGATATAAAGAACAACACTAGCGTTACATGCACGATGCACACTCTGAGAAGTTATGAACAATTCTAGCGTAGCAAGCATAAAAATACACTCAGAGTGATAAAGAAAACTATAGCGTTATAGTCAATATACGCCATCTGCGGGATATAGAACTTCCTTAGGCATTACAGGCACTTTACATATTCTGTAACGCTGTGTATAGTGTTACAGGCACTATACACAGGTTGAAAAATAAAAGACAACTTTAGCATTATAGGCACGATACAGAAACCGAGAGATAAGGAATAATTCTAGCGTTACAGGATACATACACACTTCGAAGGATAAAGAAAAATTCAAGCATTAGTGGCATTAACACATTCCGAGAGATAAAGAACCAACTCGATCTTTACAGGCAATATGCACTCTGTGTGAGATAAAGAAAAACTAGCATTTCATGTTCTTAACACACTCTTAGAGATAAATAACAACTCTAGCGTTACAGGCACTAGACACACTCCGAGTGATATACAACAACTCTAGCGTTACAGTCACTATGCACAATCTGAAAGATAAAGATCAACTCTACCGTTATAAGAACCATACACAGGTTGATAGATAAAAACAACTCTAGCGTTATAGGCACAATACATAAGCCGAAAGATAAGGAATAATTATAGCGTTAAATCAGATATACATACTCCGAGAGATAAAAACAACTCTAGCCTTACAGGAAATGTACAGAATCTGAGAGATAAAGATGAACTCTAGCGTTGCAGGCACAATATACCCTCAGAAGAGATAAAGAACAATTTAGGGTAGTATAGGTACTATAGAGACATTTAGAGATAAAGAACAAGTTTAAGGCTCACATGCACCATAGACACTCTGAGAGGTAAAGAAAAATTTGAAGGTTACGTGCACTATATATTCACCGAAAGATAAAGAACATCACTAGCGTTACAGGCAGAAAATACACTCGAAGATATAAAAAATAACTCTAGCGTTACAGATGCTATACAAAAGCCGAGATAAAAAGAACAACTCTAGCGGAATATGCCCTATACACTCACCGGAAGAAAAAGAACAATTCTAGAGGCAGGATACACGCTGTGAAAGATAAATAACAACTCTATCGTTGCAGGCCTAATATACTCTCTTAGAGATATAAAAAATAATTCTAGTGTTACATGCAATATACACCCACCGAAAGATAAGAAACTCTAGGCATACAGGCCCTATACAAATTTCGAGAGATAAAAAACAACTTTAACCTCACTGTTAGTTTAAAGACCTTGAGAGATACATAACAGGTCTAGGGATACATGCAATATACACACTATGAGAGATAAAGAAAAACCATAGCCTTACAGGGACTATATACGCTACGAGAGATAAAGAGTATCCCTGGTGCTACTGGTAATATACACATTCTGAAAGATAAAAAACAAGTCGAGTGCTACAAGCACATTATACAATCTGAGATATAAAGAACATCTCTACTGGTAAATGCACTATACACCCTCCGAGATCAAATAACTCTATCATTACAGGTAATATTCACACTCTCAGAGCTAAAGAGAAGATATATGTAGAGTTACATGCAATAGACACACTCCGAGAGATAATGAAAGATCTTAGCGTTACATTCACTAAACACATCCCAGAGATATAGAACAACCTCATTTCTAGAAGCACAATACAAACTTTGAGAGATAAAGAACAACTCTAGGGTTATAAGGCCTACAGCACTTCTAAGAGATAAATACATGCCTACGTTCAGGCACTGTACACACTCGGCCAGATCAAACTCTAGCGTTACAGCCACTATATGTACCCTGACAGATAAATAACTACCCTAGCGTTACACGAATTATTTATCATTTGAAATGTACGGAAAAACGGTAGCATTTAAGGCACTATACAAACTTTGAAAGATAAATCAAACTCTAGCGTTCCAGCCACTAGACACACTCCGAGAGATAAAGAACAACTCTAGCGTTATAGCGAATATACACACTCTGAGAGATAAAGAAAACTCTGACGTTAAAACACTATAAAACTCTGAAAGATAATGAAAAACTATAGCTTTACAGGCAATATACACCCCTTTGGAGTTAAATAAAAACTCGAGAATTTCATGCGCTATACACAGTCCGAGAGATAAAGAACAACTCTAGCGTTAAAGCTAATATGCACAATCTGAGAGATAAAGATTACCTCTTACGTTACAGACACTATACGCACTCCGATAGATATGGAAGAACTCTAGCCTTACAGTCACTATATGGAACCTGACAGAGATGGATCAATTCTAGCGTTGGAGGCACAATACACACTCTGAGAGATAATTAACTACTCTAGAGCTACAAGGGATATACAGACACCAAAAGATAACAAACAACTGTAGTGTTTCAGGCACTATACACACTCCGAGAGTTTAAGATCAACTCTAACGTTGCAAGCACTATACAGACTCTGATAGATAAAGACTAACTCTAGCGTAACAAGGACTATATACGCTCCTAGAGATAAAAAACAACTCTTGCGCTACATGCTCTATACGCAATCAGATGGATAAAAAACAAATCTAGGTTTACAGGTACTATACACACAATTAGTTATAAGGAACATCTCAAGCGTTACATGTAATATAAACACTCTGAAAGATAAGAGCATGTCTAGAGTTTCATGGAATATACACACTCCGAGAAATTAAAACCAACTCTAGTGCTACAGGTAATTATACCCCCTGAGATATAAAAGAACAACTCTAGCGTTAAATACACTTAACATAGGCAATATACACATTCCGAGCGACAAAGAACTATAGTTTTACATGCACTATACACGCTCTGAGAGATAAAGAACGACTAGAGCGTTACAGGCAATATATAGGCTCCGAGAAATAAAGAACAACTTTGGCACTACAGGCACTATACTCACTCCGAAAGAAAAAGAACAACTCTAGCGTTGCAGGCACAATTCAAACACTGATAGATAAAAAACAACCATAGCATTAATGGCATAATGCAAACTCCGAGAGCTAAAAAACAACTTTAACGTTACACGTACTATACACGCTCTCAGAGATAAAGAACAACTCGAGTGTTTCAGATAATATACAACCTGTAAAAGATAAAGAACAAGTCTAGGGTTACATGAAATATACTCACTGTGAGAGATAATTAACAACTCTAGCGCTACAGGCACTTTATACCCTTCGAGATATAAACAACAACTCCTGCGTTAAAGGCACTGTACACACTCTGAGAGGAAAAAAACTCCAGTGTTACAGGAACTACACCCTCTGTGAGATAAATTATACACACTCGAAAGCTCAATAACCACTATAGCGTTACATGCACTAGACACACTACAGGTGATAAACAACAACTCTAGAGTTGCAGGCATATGCACTACCTGAAAGATTAAGATCAACTCTAGCATTGCAGGCACTATACACACTCTGAGAGATAAAGAACAATTCTAGCGTTACAGGCATAATACACACTCCGATAAATAAAGAACAACTCTTTCGTTACAGGAACCATACTCACTCCAAAATATAAAAAACAGCTCCAGCGTTACAGGCACTATACACACTTTGAGGTATAAAAAACAACGCTAGCGTTGCAGGCATTATTCACACTCCTAGAGATTTACAACAGCTCTAGCGTCACAGGCACTATCCACAGTTCGAGATATAAAGAACTACTCTATCGTTACAGACACTATATATACTCCGAGAGATAAAGAATATCTCTATGCTTACAGGCATTATACACACTCCGAGAGATAAAGAACAACAACCCCGTTATATGCACTATCTACAGTCCGAGATATAAAGAACTACTCTATCATTACAGACATACTACGCCCTCTCAGAGATAATAGCACAGACTAAAATAAAAAAAAAATCCATGTCACGAGGAAGGGCTTCACTAAACTACCTTCCAAATATAATGTGTATTGTTTCAAAAGTAAGATGAAAAATTAAAGGGGGTATAGAACAAAGCCCTAGTATTGATTACAACCACGGAAAAAATACGTAAGAAAAAAAGAAACCATCACGAAGAGGCAAACAAAAAAAATAAACAAGGTCCTTAAAGGAAACACAAAAGATACCTGAGGGATCCCCTGCCCCCCTTTTCACAGACCTGATCTGTATTCCAAATGGAAATCTCACAAATACTCAATTCTAGAGCACAAATCAACAGCTACGGATTGAAGAGGAACCCATATGGATATATGTTTGATACTTGAAGAACTCAAGAAAAGGAAGAAGGAAGGAATACAAAAGCAAGAAAAAGAACAAAGTAAAAAAAATTACAAGGAAAAGTATATGGACTAAGAGGGAACTAATACGGATAAGAGAGGTAAAGAGAGAAAATTTTTACACGAATTATGATCAAGAAAACAGATAATGACAACCCAAAATTAAAACATGTCGAGGTATGCCGGTGTAGACCTTTTCAGTATAAGAGCGCGTACTCCTGCTCGGGCCGTCTGCGATAGGCTTTCGAGCAATGTCTGAAGTGAGAGGCCGCCTCCTTGGTCGAGTGCTTTTAGAATTGGACGGGATTGGCCAAGTTGCAGTTCAAGGACATATAAAGATCAAGACCCGAAAATATAATTTTAATACAAATGATTATATACGGGAGCAATTTAAAAGGTGTTACATTAAGACGGATCGAAGTTAGCAGTAAAAATACAGTGTTATTAGTGAAAAATTATTGGTTTCACTATTTGATCATGTTCTTTGAGTCATAGCAATTATGTGTGAAAAATAATATCGCCTAAATATCCGCCAAGGCTCCAACGGCACACCTCCACTCGATGGTCAAGTTTTTTATGACATCTCTGCATAGTTGCCTCTCGACCTCACCAATTTGCCTTATTATTTCATCCTTCACCTGTTGAATTGTTGTTTGCTTGTTGGCATAGACCTTAAATTTTGAGATGACCCCAAAGGAAGAAATCTAAAGGCATCAAGTCAAACGATCGTGGTGGCCAACTGACCTCGCTGTTTCGAGAGATGATGCGATCTGGGAACTTCTCATTCAATAAAGTCATTGTTGCATTGGCTGTGTGGCATGTAGCGCCGTCCTGTTGAAACCACAAATCTTCGACATCCATAGAATTCAATTCAGGCTATAAAAAGTTGGTTATCATGGCACGGTATCGCTCGCCTGTCACCAACTCTCTTCCTCTTCGTATTGTTTATGCACGCTGGGACAGAAATATGTTTATTCGTACTTCTCGGAGTTGAATGTCGCGTCTGGAAGCCAGCGGGTCAAGGGGGGAGAGCGGGTGGGTGGGGAATGGGGGTAAAGAATTGGGTTACACTGCTAGGGTCGGGACGCTGTGGTAACCGAACAGAGCCTTTGTTTTTAGGGTGGGATATCGATTTCCCCAGATCTCCTCCATTCGAAAAAGGTAAAAGCGGCAACCTCCAACGAAAAGAAACAACAACAAACATAACCGACAAAAGCAAACATACTTACTGTTAACTGTGTCAACAATCCTACTAACTTAGGTTTCTTTCATCTCCGGTGCACACGCGCGCGTGTACAAAGGAAGATGAGCGACATAGGCCTCGTGAGCCTACTGGGTGCATCTCACACCACCCAATTTAACAGAAAAAAACAATAAAAAAATCATTGATTACACAAAAAAAATTAGCCTGGCTCTTAAGTGGTATCTAGACAGTTTCTTTCTTTGCATCTACCTTAAGACGTTAAATATATACACAAAACAAACAAAAACAAAATTCGTAAAAAAGAGGCAATTTTTAGACGGGCACCAAAGAGCATAACATGTACACATATAGGACGGAGTCCTAGAATTATTAAAAAGAGCGAGTACACAGACTCGATTATATACACGGGGTTACAGGGCTTAAAAAGATATACCTTGAAGAGGGGGGATCCTCTACCGGATTCCTACTTAGACTCTCTCCATTAGAAATATTGGCAAATAGTTCATTTAATATACTCACCGGGCCTCGGACGTTTTGGTCATACAAAAGTCCGAAGGGGGCAAATTCTAAAGTTCTGTGGGGGTTTTCTCGCCAGGCAAAAAGGGCAACATGGCAAGTACCGATGCCATTCTCGGAGCTGGGCATGGCACAGCTTTTTCAAAGTGGCTTTCAATGTACCATTAAATTTTTTGCAGACGCTGATTTCGGCGGGGGGAAAAGGGGTGAGTAAGAGTGACTTCATCATAAGGAGTTTGCTGACGTACTCCATTAGTTCTTTCAGACAAAATCTACTTTGGGAAGATGACGCGGGTTAAGATAGTAATCAGGGCTTTGCTCCGGCCGAACTATCTATCCTTTTAAGGGGAACTGCGTCGGGTATCTCGTCGCAAAATCGACGAGTGTAGGAATGTAGGAGTGCCTTTCGCTATATGAAGGGGCAATTGGGCCAATCAAATCTATGGCCACTCTAAGAGAAGCTGGAGGCAATTGGGGTCTTCCGGAGGGGGTCAAGAGGTATGCGCCTTTTTGTAGCAGTCTTTTGACAGATGTCACACGACAAGCAAAATTCGGCAATGTCTTTGGCAGCGCTGGGCCAAAAGAAATAACAGATAATTCTCTGAGCGGTTTTAGTGTGGCTGAACTGACCAGCCAGTAATCCATCGTGGGCAAGTCGGAGGACTCGTGGATTTTTTCTCAACTGGACTGGAGCGAAATAAGAGTCCGTCACTAACGAGTTAGGCGACCTTCCCTCGACTACGTCCAGATACTCGTTCGTCCTTTTTTGCAAAGTCTGGTGCATAAGGGTGTTTTAATGACAGGGGAATGCAGTGTCATTTAGCGCCTGGCCCTTTGGGATAACGGAATGTGCGACGGGGTTAGGGGAGAGCTACGGGTTCTGGCCAATCAACCCGGCGTAGAAATTAATGGGGGCTGATATCGCGTCAACCCAACCAGTAAAATACTTATATTCGAGATAGCAGCGGATCACAGGAAACCAATTTGCGCTCCCCAAGTAATCATGGACTACTGCAAATTTATCGTGGTCAGGACTCACTCGGGGGAGCAACATTTCTGAGCCCACAATACAGGTGAAGCCGGTGTGTCCTACTAAGGTTGACACTGCAAGCATTAACGTTCCATTTTTAAATTCAAGCCGACTGGGGGAGCTTTTGTTGAACAAAAAGTTGACGCGCTGTCCCGGGAGACTAATTGTGAGGAAGTTGCTTGCGTTTCAGGGCGTGCGTGTGGATGAGAGAGTCAAGGGGTGCACTTATCTGATGGACTTATGATTAGGAGCAGAACGGAATTAGGAGTTTGGGGGACAGTTGGTCCTCAAGTGACAGGCTACGCCGCAGGAAAAGCATACGACGGGCCTTCGAAGGTAATCCGACACTGGGGGATTAATGATGGGTGGCTTAATATCCCTTGGTTCAAGGGTGATGGTACTTGGGTTTCGAGGGACCAGGTACCTTAACAAACTTGGCGAGTTCTTCGGGGGGAATTTGGGGATGTTCCGTTTACTTTGGGGGGATAAGGATGCGATTTCTTGGGGTCTTTGGGGTTTAGATTGTGGCTTGATGCGTGCATATCAGCCTCTTTGATACATTCCTTGAAGGAAGACACGCGTCTATCCTTCACGAATGCGCGGATTTCGGAGGGTAGAGCAGCCATCACCTGATCCCGTACTATGAAATTGACTCGAGTTTCGTATTCGCGGTTGACTTGGGCTGAGTCTAACCAAAATGGAAAATTTCTCTGAAGGGTGAATCCAAATTGACGGTAGGTATGGCCAGGCAGTATCCTCGCCTCGCGGAATTTTGCCCAATAGAAATCAGGATTCATGTTAATAGATGATAATAGTTCAGACTTAAGGGTGGAAAAGGCGAGGGTGGCTTCGGCGAGGAGCGATATGAAAATTTCCAGGAGATGGGTATTGAGGAGGGGGAGTAGTCGAGCGACTCCATCTGTTTCAATGTTGAGGGTCGGCTTTTCTTCGTTTATTAAGATGGTTTCTATGATGTTCAGCCTAGCTTTATTGCCCTCTTTTCTTGTAATTTTGGTGTTGTAAACTAGCATATCTCTAGTTATCTTGATGTTGTGCGAGGTCTTCATATGATTTTTATCGTTTTGTAGTATATAATAAAACGACAAAAGCCAACAATTTCCTTATGAAAAACAACAGCTGCCAAAACTCCTAGAACCTAAACTCAACCAACATTGTTTACGAGTTTATCTGCCCTAATGAAGACTGCTAAGCTTTATAATAACTCAAAATATATTGGCATGACAACCACCACACGTTCTTGGTGTTTGACCATGCATCTGCAAAGCGGAAGGCCTAAAAATCATAGGGCGAGCGTGCACAACATTAATCTAACTAGAGATATGTTAGTTTTAAACAACAAAATTACAAGAAAAGAGGGAAATAAAGCTATGCTAAACATCTTAGAAGAAATCTTAATAAACGAAGATAAGCAGGCCCTCAACAGTCAAGCCATGAGCTGGAATCGAATAAAAGTTGTTCGAAAAATTTCACTCAGCAAATTGGCTCGTTTCCTTTGATGTGCCTCTTAAGCAAGGCGGAATAAATATTCCCTAAACCCCGTTTTCTTTCCATCCAGCTTTAATTCTGAGTCCATCATACTTCATCGGTAAGGGAGAAAAGAATACCTAAAGTTGCTCCAAAGATGATCAAATAAGTTCGAAAGCTCAACAATTTAGTTTGGTTTTTACCAAACGCATATCTTAAAAAAGTGAGATGAATATAAGATAAGTGATCTACGATCTACAAGATTGACTAAAAAAGAGAGTTAGAAGAATAGAAAGTTAGCAAAGGAAAATGATAAAGGCGAAATATACCATGGTCTTCAACAAAATTGCATTCAAGAAAGACTGACTGCTACCTATCTGCACTAATATATATATATATATATATATATATATATATTAGGAATGGAAAATATCACATTAACGTAATCTATATCGGTAAAAGATAATGGTAAACCACAATATTTGAAACTAGTCCCATAGTTATGAATAAAATCTTGATTCAAATATTGTAGTTAACCATGATATTTCATATAAATATATATATATATATATATATATATATATATATATATATATAAATATATGTTGAGGTATGCCGGTATAGACCCTTTCAGTCGGCGGCTCAGCGCGAAACAGCTTCCTTCTCATCGATTCTAGAATTCCGAGGCCAAAGAGCACGAAGGGTCTGAAATGGGAGTATTTCGAGGGGGATTGCTCACACAATGGTCCTTCGAGGGTCATCCTCTCACAAAACAGAACAGCAAAAAGTGAAGATTTTGACTTCTAGATTCAACCTAAATTATGAGAACCGATTGTAACCGTTGTTTATATTAATACAAGGAAACAACCTAACTCACAAGAAACAAGAAAAAGTAAAACCCTAAAATATTAAAACCAAATCATAACACAGACCAACACAAAACCATTTAAAATTCATGAATGCCACCACACATTAACGCAAGTAACACTTAACTAATTCTATAGGCGTAGAGAATAGTCGTATCTCAAGATAACCTTTTCTAAGATCGAACTTAAGCATTCTGGGAAGAATGAATGATTGAAGTCTGAATGATGTACTGAAGTTAACCCATCTTGACACCTCTCTAAGTTTTACCTGTGCTTTTACTTTTTATTTCGTATAATATTTACCTATCCATAGCTTGCTCCGGGCTCTCATAAGCACTCACTTTCCCACGGCTCGCATTGGATTGGAGGCCAGAAGAGAAGAGAGTCTCTCTACAATCGAGACGGTAGCAGGCCTCTTACTCTGTTGCCTCTTCCCTAAACAAGAGAAAGGCCTGGGAAGGATGCGATAGTGCTTTTCTGTACTGCCATCCGCCTTTTTAAAAAGAAATAAGGTGATTACGCACAGCCTTGTGTGGTAAAGAAGGCAAAGAAAAGTGACGAGGTGGTAGATATAATTAGTCAGGTAGGTCAGAGAGATTTAATTTTGGGGTTATTCGTGGGACGAAAAGGTTTGTAGGAAAATACTGGGCAGAAAGTTATTTAAGACTGTCCGTGGTCAAATCTTTGGACACATTCCAATCACAAAATACTCAAATAAATGCAAAAAGTATTTAAGAAGACAGATAGGAACATCAATGACGCCAGCTTAGTACAAAGGAAAAGAGAATGAACGATACAATTGAAATTTTGTTAGCACTTTTTTCCTTATAATGACCAAAACAACATATATACTCTAGTATATAACTCCTGATATACCTTTAAATCGAACTTTTTATAATAATATCATGGAAAAATCGGTAGATTATTCAAATCCTTTATTAAATACGAATAGGGAGAGTGTAGAATATTCAGCGTATATACCTGCCCATTTCACTCAAATTGAGATGATAAGAAAACCCTCATGAATGCACATACACAAGGACACTGGCGCTTCAAGATAAATAACGGGAATTTAATTCAGTCTCGATAGTCAAATTATGTACAGCAAATTCTCAGGTGACGAGCGAAATGAACATGGAAATAGATTAGTTGAATTTACACAATGAGCAAACTTCTATGTAAAGATTTCCTTCTTCAAGGTGAGACAAGGTAGATGACGGTCACAGATGGACGTCCCCTAACATATAAAATGAATCAATATAATATTTTATTAAGAAATATCAGATATTATTTTTCGACAAAGTTAGACATGGCCTACTCAGGACCTTCCTTTGTTTTAGGAATTAAATATTTCCTTATTTCAGAGCTTGTTGGTGTTTTGGGGGTCACTGTGATAACACAAATTTGCATTTTTTTCAAGAAAACTTTCTTTCACTCACCATTTTTAAATTAAATCCGACACGAACAACAAAGCAACTTTTTTTGTTACATTTCGAACAATGACCATGTTTCAAAGATTAAATTTTCATTAATTTGAGATCTTCAAAAAGGAACCAAAACGAATAGGGGAAGGAAAAGTGTGATTTGTTATAGTTTTATGGGCTACAGTTCGAGTCTTTAATGAACTCTTTAATGAAGAAACTTTTCCAAGTGCAAATAAAGGTATGAAAATTACCTTCGATTAGACTCGCGAGAAAGAAGAAAGTTTTCCCTCATGTTTCAGGCCAATACAGAGAGAAAGTTAGGTCAAATCATATCTTTTTCGAGTGTAATCTCCCCAAATTTCATTACTCTTCAAAAAAACGCAAATGCAAGCATAGAAACGAATGGTAAATATAATCAAGAAATTATCTTTGTTTAGACTCGAAATAGGATTACATTTTTTAAGACTAGGGGAACAAATTAATATTCAAATTGACTAATTAACAAAAAAAAATTAAAATCAGGGTAATCTGCACAAGAGTGAGGAATTTGAGTGAAATAAGAAGCTTATTAAGTCCTACGTAATGTTCCGTCCATTATTCATTAGCATTGTTTTCTCTCCAAGCCGAGAAACTTACTGAATCATTGCTAAAAGACTTTACTCATAGTTGAAATTAAGCAGGGCTTAATTTGAATTCACATCTCCTGACTATTACAGATGAAATGCGAGGAATATGTACTACGTAGCCCCCATCTACTAAAGAGAGAAACATTGGGTGCATTTTGTTTTGAGAATTTTTCTTCTATTCGGGATATCTCATTTTACTTAACATCACTAGTCAATTAATGAATCGATTTATAATTCATCCAATTAAATTAGTGAAGATAATAGTAATAATAATGTTTAACATAACAATAATAATAGTTAATCATCAAAACTTTTCCACAAATTAGGGTCAATCGCTTCAACACCGCTAAAATGATTTCCTCTCCAACCACCATGCAAACCATCATTTTCTCCCAGCTGAAGGATGATTTTACAATGGGGTGCTATGCAATTTAGAATATTGTTTATGGTAGGTTCATCTAAAGGCAGAAGTCCTAAACCACCTTTCAAAATCTCATTCCATTTAATCCAATCACACACAAGATCATCTAGTTCCACCTCACTGATCCCTTTCTCCTTCCAACTCTCAGTCACATAACCAAAAAACCTCTTACGAATTCTGCAAAATTTTCTCACACTTTGTTATCTATTCTTTTAATACCCGCCAACAGTTACAAACTCATTCACATCAACTATAAACTACTTTTAACCAGTCGTTCGTCCCATGAAAGACTTTTGCACCATATGTATACATCCCACTTTTTCAAATTGGTCATCTCTCACTCAAGATTTTTCTTTCTTCTATACCATAGTGTCATTTCCATATATGAGCATTAGTATCAACATAATCTCTTGCAGGTTCACAGCACATTTTTCAGTAAAAGCATTAAGATTCATTGAAGCTCTAATCATTCCAGAGAGATTCTCAGAATTTAAAACCTTTTGTTTAAAATCTGAATTACAAAAATATATACGATGCCTAAATTATTCGTACCCCTTTTGCTGGATATAATTGCTATCATTCGATAATTTGATCCAGTTTCCTTTACTGATTCAATTTCTTATAGCTCTCGCCTAAAGTAGTATCAAAACCAATCTCTTCCCTAGCTGGATCCGGAGAGTAGACTTGATTTCCAAAATTCTAATTTTGCTCTCATGCCATTGATGCCCAGTTTAGTTTTGGAGCCATATCCAAACTGAGGCAAGTTGACTGAAACTCACAAATTTATGTTAACTGTCAGTATCCAATAAATTGTTCTCGGAAGAAGGAAATTGCTCTCGGAAAAATTCAGGTCCCTGTGTTGACTGTCTCGTCTGACACGACCTGTTTGTTGATATCTTCGAGCAAAAGTTAATCATACGTGGCTGTGAGGGAATGCCGTCGAATTACCACCGTGAGAGGAAGCCCCTTGGAAATACCCCTCTATACTTTCAAGACCAGGTGAGCCAGCGTGAGAATTTTATAAAGTCGAGGAAGAATCCGTCACTCGCTTAATCAGCCATCTCAGCTGTGTTTGTTGTCAGACGCCGATCATCCTCCCTCCCCTGCAGTAACGAAGTACGCGGCCATATTAACCCTACTCCCATATCGCTAGGCGAGTTTGATCGTCTGGAACGATGCGTAATCATGAATTGTGTTTGCTTAGACTCACGCCAAGAATTATTTGGGGATTGCAAGGCCCTGAGGCGTCTAGCAGAGCAGCCCCCCGGGTTTTTTGCCCGAAGTTCACCATCTCTCAAGGAGATTGAAAGCTCGCCGTTCACACCATCCAGACTGCCGTTTGTTTCCCGTCACCCTCCGTAACTCGTCATCGTACGTCGTCGAAGATCTCGTCAGCAGATCTACCTTCGTTAAGCTGTGGCCCCTGTCCAGAGGAAAGCTATCTAGCCCCCTTCTTACGGAGAGTTATGCGGCCCTCTCATCTTCACCACCCTTTCAAGATTCCCGTCGTTCGAGACTGAGACTCCCTGCCGATCGGCAGAATCGTCCCGAGTTAAGATTACCTCTCTCTGGAGCAGAGAAAATCTCATTGTTCAACACGAAGTAATCCAACCCCTTCTTCAAGTCCTCCGAGTCCGGACTCTCTGAAGTATCTTCTTGAAGACCTGCGCCGTTGTCTTCCACCCCCATCCAATTCGTTGGCGCTTTCAGGTTAAGCGATCGTGTATGGTCATCCCCAGATTATCTCGTTAATCATCATTAAATTCATTAAACCCGCATAAGTAATTTGTTCCCCCTTTTGTATATATATATATATATATATATATATATATATATATATATATATATATATATATATATATATATAATATTGAGGATAAATCCCCGAGACACGAGAAACGGATGTAGCATCTTTTAATTTTTCACTACGTTTCGAAAACTACAAGTTTTCATCTTCAGGCTAGAATAAGTTTACAAAGTTAATATGTATGAAGAAAACTTAAAAAGGCCAACAAGACATTATTTTAAAGGTGACCAATTACAAAATATCAGTAGAAAGTACTACAAGTTAAATTAAATTTGACTTGGCAACAGTTAAATTTGCTTTAAGACTGACTCAAAAATTAGTTCATAAATTTAAGAATTATTGCAGAAATTAATTACAAACTATAAGAGAAATTGACCTGGCATTATTTAAAGATAATAAATTTAAACTTTTTTTTTTCAATTTTGTAAAGACTGTAAGAGTTAAAAACATTTAATATAAAAACGGAAAATTTGGGTACTTACCATAGCGGATCCATCCTAGAGAGTGAATGGTAGGTTTAACAAGGGGCTAGTATATATAGGTTACATTGACGCTTAGTTTATTAAAAGGCAAACCAACTAACAAACTCTAGTTAAAATTAGTTAATTAATAATGATATTGCACTTAAATCTTCATTGAGTGTAGGTTAGTATTGTTTTATATATAGAGATTCGAGGGTTGTTAGGAAATGTTTGTTGTTGTTAAAGGCTAATACTTTAAAATTCTCAATAGTACTTTCTATTGATATTTTGTAATTGGTGACCTTTAAAATAATGTCTTGTTGGCCTTTTTAAGTTTTCTTCATACATATTAACTTTGTAAACTTATTCTAGCCTAATGATGAAAACTTGTAGTTTTCGAAACGTAATGAAAAATTCAAAGATGCTACATCAGTTTCTCGTGGCTCTGGGATTTATCCTCAATATTAAATGCAGGCTTTACGGACGAGCTCCATATGGATATATATATATATATATATATATATATATATATATATATATATATATATATATTTATATATATATATATATTTATATATATATATATATATATATGTATATATATATAAATTGCCAATTAATATAAACCCGGTCAACCGTAATTCGCACTCTATTAATTTTCAGACATAAATCAAGTGTCTGTTGCTAGCTGTCTGCCCGTACTTGTTTAAGACTCTGAGCTCCAAGCTAGTCTACACAGGTATACCTCGACAGTGGCAAAATAAATTCACTGCCGTTGTGAGTAACGATTGATGTCACATGTACCAAATGAGAAAACCAGAATTATGTATCATACACTTCTAGTTTTATTTTGAGATAAACAAAGCTGTGAGAGATAAATAAAATAAATTAAGCAAAAGTGATTTCTTTCATACCCTCATCAGCCACAACAAGAGTGCGTGAATGTATTCTATTCCTTCTAGCTTGTAGCCGCTATGAGTCACTCAAGCTGCTTATGATTTCCCAAACCTTCTCCACCGATTTCTAGCGTGTACACTGGCTACTATTTCAGAAGATCTAGCTAACAGGAGACACACAGATCTGCTGACGACAATGATGTCCATTAAGAATATTTGAACGATCCTGTCCGTGACGATCTCCATTGGAAAATGCTCGTTAGCGAGCTGTGACCAAATATTCGGAGGAATGGAGGCCCTGTGGTTATTTTAGAATCACTAAATCACAAAGCGTATGCGATCGGTTATTATTAAAAAATATCATAGAGTTTTCAACTAATTTTCAGGGAAAACAATTTTCTAGAAGGCACATCTAAAAAAAACTTATGAACAGAAAAACATTATCAAGAAATAATGTCTAAAAGTCCCAAAATATTTCCATTTAATTTATTTGAATAACTTAAAAGGCCACTATTATCTAAAAAACACACATCAAATATTCGAGGGTTTCATTTATTTACATTATCGAGGTTGTTACTTCGTGTGCGTATCCTTGAATGGCAACGTGGCGTCATATTCGAGTCCCGAGGAACGCACTTTCTATCTATGCAAACTTTGTGAGCGAATACAGAAGGTCGTAATCCTTCAAAACCCTGTCAATTTATCATTATTGGTATCGGAGATTACTTTTATGGTTCATCATGATACTTAGGATTGTATTTCTCCAGTGAATATAAAATTGAATCTATTATTAAATTAGCATCGCCAGGTACCCTCAAGCAATTACGCCATATCCTTGAGATGTTAAATTTAACTCTTAATAAATCCCTTCCTATTTGTACCTAACACATTTAAACGCGGCCCTCAAAGAGTTCATCCGTAAGAAGAACTGTCTTGATACGTGGCCGGATGATGCAGTCAAGGCTGTCAATGAGATAAATAAATTTATTGGATGCCTACACAGAGGGAACCAATGTTAATTCTTCGAGTGATGATTTAGATACGACGGAGGCTTCAAATGACTGTATAGCTGGCTTTTTGAAACAATCAAAAGAAGTTAAATATATTTCAATCGCATTCTATTAATTAAAACTTGCCGAGAAGCATTATAACACTTTTAGTACGTAGCCTCTGTTATTATTCATTGCGATAAAATACTTCCATCATCAATTGAAAGAGCAACTCTGCGTTATTTTTACGTCTATTCAACACTTCTATCCACGATCCAGATCACCTAGGATCGCCATTTCTATCGAGAATTTTACCAGCTGTAAAAATATATCTCTCAATTCACCAACAACATTTGCCAGATATGAATTACCATGTAGGCATACTTGAGCACCCCGCATCAGTCAAATTTGTGAATTTCGCATTTGAAAAAGGGATGCCCAAGTCCAGTGTCATATCCAAACAAGAAAGCCACTGTTTATATTCTTGTAGAATTTAGTTAGAGTCTTTTTGCCACTCTGCATAGCTTTTATCGTCCATGGATCAAAGCCTTCCAAAGGATTTTTGCATCTCTTTTTATCTTGCTGGATAATAATAAGGGCGTTCTTCACGCGGCACGCACCTGCATCCAATGCTAACTATAAAAAATACAGCGACTCCTCGTTCCACTTTTCCACCCTTCTCAGCACAGTCAGCAGTTTGAAAGGTTTCATTTGGATATCATTGGTCCACTTCTTCCATCCCAGTATAAAACATTTTGCTAACAATAGTGTTTGGTTTACTTGTTGAGTGGAGGCCATCCCAGTGGCATCCATGGAAACACGAGCCGTCGCCCATGTTTTCATAGCCACGAGTGTCGCAAAGATTAGGGCCTCTTCAACTGTTACCATGGAAAGAACTCACTAGGGTTCTTCCCTTAAAAGGCGGTGTGTTGTCTAGAAAGTAATGGGGAGGGACAAGTATCTACATAGACTTGTAACAAGGTCCTAATAGCCACATAAATTTCGATCAGCTAGTTAGAATCACTTCCTTTGTTGTTCTGTGCCCCAGAAATGCATTGGAAGAAGATCTTGGCGAGGCTCAGGCCGATCTCGTCGAAAACACTAAGCTGAAAATGTCCAGCGATTTCATCGAGAACATCTCGTATTAGATCCCTCATTTTAATTTCATTGGCACCTTTCGGCGCACTATGGGGAATAGCAGGCCGAAACAGAACTCATACAAAGGGGAAAGTAAAGTTAACTTTCACAAATATCTCTATACACTTTATGCCGTTTTCGAGCGGGTAGAGGGTGTTAAAGGGCATTTTTAACCACCATAATAGGCCTTTATAATTACTTAGCCGTATAGTCAAATTGACTGCTATTTTAACTACTCGTCTTAAACCGGTTCAATACAAACCAGCGGCTACCTAATGTAGAGATCCTCAAGTCACAACGGTAAATCGTTTATTAAGCCTAAGAAAGTGAGATATTATAATTCTTCAAATAAAATAATTCGCTTGTTTCTCTAATAGTTCAAAGCTCAGGGACCTGTTGGGTCGCTGTTCACTTTCGTCTAACCGACATGCAGGACCTTCTGTCTCATATTCCCGTAACAGAGTTAGATTACTGTTGCCCAGTTTCCGAAATTTAAGGGAAAATTTGCATCTGGGCGCATGAGAGGGAGAAGTTGCTGAACTTTTATATGAGAAACAGGCAAAATATTGCCGCAGAGAAGACATATTCTGACTCCGTCACGTTTTCCGAAGACTTATATTTAGCTTCCTAAAACTGTTCGGTAATCCACTTTTTTCCACTAGGTTTTTGTTCATACGTCGCAGACTGAAGTGCAGTGATTTATCATAGTCTAATTTAAATAAAATATTTATTTCTATATAAAATATTACTGCACTGATAGGTCGATCTTCTTGAGTGGGACAACCTCCAGGAACCTGGTGACAAAATCGATCAGAGTGAGGACATAACTATTGCCCTCACTAGATGGTGGGTGGATTGGTCCAACCAAGTCGATTCCACTCGGGAGAAGGATCGGAAATTACGGGGCCCTTCTGCAAGGGAGGCGGGCATAATTCGCCCCTTAATGGCAGTTTTCTGGCATATGTTGCGTGATCGACAATAGCGCATAATTTCATCCGACGCTCTGGGCCAATAAAAGTACTTAAACATTCGTTGGTCGGTCTTTGTTTAACTGAAGTGACTCGAGAAGAGGCTGTCATGTGCGGTTTGTAAAATAAGTCACACACCAAAGCGGGGAACACACAATGCTCGAGACTCAGGGTTATCTCCCTCGGAGCATATGCTGTAGAGGAGGTTATCCTTAACGAAGAACGAAATTAATTTGTAAACCTCTATTGGACTCTTTTGTCTTATTTTGGGCTTTAGTCAACATAGAACGAAGGGATGCACACTCCTTCGTTTCTTAGCAAAGGCCTCGTTTACGACATTGCTATATTCTGAAGCGCCAAGTGTTCCCAGAGGTGCAGGTGCTTCCAACTCCTCCTTGACGTGTGAGCGGGTGGTCAGAGGTTGAGCCACCAGTGGTGACTAAACTTTAGGGCTCTGCCCAATCAGAGCAGGACAAAACTTGATGCGTGCTGCTACTACTTCAGCCCAGCCAGTGAAGTTGGCGCAATCTATATGCTACTTAACGATGGGAAACCGAATATCTTCTCGAAGTGGGTTAAATATGAAGTGAAGTCTTCCCCTTCTTTGAAGACAGGCAGTTTGATCGATGCGGGTTGCTGGATTCCGTTCTTCAAAGTGATGGATAGGGTTTCGTTTCTTGTCCTTGTCATCTCTAGTTCGTGCAAACGAATTCTCTCTCTTTCTTCTCGTTCTTTTATCTATCTTCTTTCTTCTCTTTCTTTCTCTTCTCTTTCTTTTCTTTATTCTCTTTCTTTCTCTTCTCTTTCTCTCTTTCCTCTCGTGCTGTTCTCTCTTCTTCCTGGATATAGGACATTAGGTCCTTCCCAGTTGAACACAGAGATTCTCCTTATGAGCACTGACTAAAGTGCCAATGGATTTTACGTGACCCAGTAGTAAACACAAGAAAACATACGCAAAAAGAACTAGCTAAATTCGCACAATGCGAATACTGTGATTGAGGCCAGCAAGCCTTGGCACCTACCTCTAAGTACGCCAAGCGAACCCGAACAAATACATTTTTTGATGATTCTTTCAAATAGCAGAGTATACGTGGCCGAAAGAACAGATATAATATTTCGTTTGGGAAAACTAGTGATGCACAGTCACAATAATCACAAAGTAATTAATTTCAAATATTTCCCGCAATCATGTATCTAAATATGGAAGTATTTTAGCAAGAAAATTATTGTTTCCTTGATATCCAGAACCACAATCTCAAAAGTCTTAAAACTAAAACCTTTTAACAACCCTTAAAGATCTGACACATGTTTAATTATATATATATATATATATATATATATATATATATATATATATATATATATATATATATATATATATATATACACTATGTCTTAGGTCAGGTAGGCTTCACTGACCTTCGCTTGCCATCCCTAGATGCGGGGGTAGAGGCGACAAACAAACGCGGGTGAATGCCTCTTTCAAGTGTGTGGGATATGAGAGTGCGTCTTCTACCGTTGGACGACTTAGTCAAATAGTTCAATGGCTTTTTGTGTGCTTCTGTGATTTAAACAAGGGAAACAAAATAATATTCACTATTATACAAAAAATAAAAGATATTAACAATAAATGATACACTATTGGAAAAACTAATCGTTTAGCAAAAGAAAATTTATTTACAATGAATGCTTCAGCGAGAAATGTGAGTAGCACAATATTTACTTGAAAGAAAACGGAAGGAGATGATGAGTTGAAGCTTCTTAGTCGTAAAGCGTCACGACTCTACGACGGTGATAGAGAAGAATGTAATAGGCTTACGATTTCCTCACGAGGAGTGGGGGGGGGGGCTCGAGTGGTTGTTCGAGGGAGTATTCTTGCAGTGAACAGAGCGGAGCGCGTTATTCCACAATGAATCCTTATGCCCTTAATTGCCGTAGCTTTGAACAACTGCTTTCTTGCCCGCGAGGCCTAGGGTTGACCGGAGTCGCTTGGGAAGTGGTGCGTAGTATCTTTGGCTGATTCCAACGAATTCTCTTGATTACTGCTTAGATACTGCGTGAGTACTGCCTGACTCTTGCTTGAATACTACTTTGATCGTCACCGTGCTGAGAAATATATACGACTTCGCCGCAAGCGACTTTGTTTGCCATAGGAAGCGGCGGGCAAGGGCTTAGCGACCTCTCGCTGATTTGGTTCCAGGCTCCAGTTTGACTCGTCTCGCTTCGTTATCGCCCCGGAAGTTTACCGAAAGACGCCGGTTGAAGGTCCTTTCGTCCGTGAGGTACTCACTAAGCCTCTTTGTCCGAGTCTCTTTCTCTCTCTCTCTCTGATACTAGTATTTATGATTACCCATATAGTAGACAATAAGGTATACAAAATACAGATGAAGAGTCGCAAACTACTAAAGAGATGTAAAAGAGTGTCTTTGCAATTAACACCTTTCGGGTAAAATGGATGTCCTTGTATATGATGTGAAAACGGATGGATAGCCAATGTAGTTATAGGAGCAGTGGCGTTGAAACTATTTATGCTCGAACCCAAGATCCATTTTCCATTTTCATAGTCAAAAAGGACAGCTTTGTATAAGGCGGACTTTTATATAAATGCGAAACTCTCGATGTTAAAAGTGGACAAATACATCGGACATTATGTAATAGTCTAGAATATGAAAAAGTGTAGAAAATAACAAAAATCGAATAAATAACGATAATAAAGTGATTAGGCGAAAAATAAATAATAATAACGAAAAGTGAATAACGATATTAAGTGAATAAATATCGATAATAAAGTGACTAAATTAGTGATTCTAACAAGTTATTAGATAATAACAAAACGGGAATAAATAAAGTAGAAGTAAATAATGAAAAGCTAAAAAGAGAAGAGCAAAAATATTAACGAAAAGTGAATAAATAATGATACTAAAGTGATTAAAATAAGTTAATAATAACTAGCCAGATATGACTAAAATATACAACAAAGAATAAACGAATAACTCAAATTAGAAATATGTAAATACTATAGTAATTTAATATGACCAAAAATGGTATATGATTATATCATAATTTAATAATGTGAATAACCAATTCTAAATATTTGTAATATATTTATATACTAAAACAAATCCCATAAATGTATAATATCCAAAATGAAAATAAATAATGTATAAATTAAAACAACATGATCCCGTGACAATTCTGGGTGAAACGCCTCTATTCTTTATTCTACTTATATCTTACTCTTCTCCGCTAATTTAACAGAACCTTTCACCACTATTACCATTTATTTTTTACATATATGTATTAAATTTTAAATATTTGTGCAAAACTTATGGTATTTCTTTCTCTAAATAAATTTTTAACTCTTCGGGCTCCTTTTGGAGAGTTTTTAATATTATTGCGATTTTGGCGTAGAAATAAATTTAATATAAAAGTGAATCTCTCAAAGCTACATCATTCAAGCAGACTCGTAGAGATCAGTGACGGGAAATTTAAGCAAATGAAAATTCTCAAAATAATGCAGAGGAAATGTTATCACGAATACCGACAGACCCGCATCAGATTAAAAAGCTGTTGAAAGACTATGAATTGAGAGATTTGGATTTATTTTACTGGGTTTCTGTGCCTGAATAACGTTTCCTTAGAATTGCACAACTATTACGTTTGAAATAGGATCGTACCTAAAGAGACGAGAAGAACAGTTTTTCTAGCATAGAAGGAAGAAGTTTAATTATTCCAAAGACATTGGCTCGAGAGAGAACATTTGAGTTGGACGGGCATAGGAAAGTATCACATTAGGGCGGGTCATACTAAGGTGTAGACATGGATTTGAATGAAATCCTCCTATAAAGGGTGTCTAAATTAAATATTGAATTAAAATATGGTTATCTTTCGGATAGGATATTTCTAACTTACATCATTTTAGTATTTTGAAATTAACAAATTTACCGTTTAAAGACGCTTTATAATATATTAGAAGATATAAAACAAATCATGTATGATGGTGAAGCCAAATAAAATTTCCAGATTTATTAACAGGTGAATTGCATTAAAATCACTGGACGCAATTAAAAATATAATTTTCCTGCACCTTCTCTCCTGAATACTTAGAATAATCCTCAGTCATCATTTTAACAAACATTTGAACTTTTATTTGTGAGGCATTGCCAGTTTAATACTCCTATGCGCGTTGACTAAGTTTTTCAACCCGGAGGTGTAGAGCGACCATGGGAAAAGTGACCTCAACACAATTTCTGATCAGCTAATCAGGTCACCAATCCTAGAAACATTAAAATTGATCTCAAGTGTAAATTTGGTCTCCAAAAGTGGATCTCCAAGCTAAAAAACTTGGTTCCTTGTCTTTCCTTAATGTCCTGGATTCACTCTGTCCACTCAATCATTTTCTTCTCTTCCTCAGAGCACATCATTGTTTGGATGATGGTTTTGCTAAGGGAATAACGAGCAGATCTTTTCACTATGGTATCACAATGTGCAGCAACTTCTTCTTCTGTTAATTAAGGCAGTCCAGCTAGACTTTCACATTGAGTTAACATAGGAATTACACTCCAATGATTAATTCGACAATGTATAGCAACTTTCTGTGTTTATTCCCTTTCTTTCAGTGCTTTGATAGCCAGAGAGTGAGAAGTTTGTTTGCTCTAGTGAGCAAGTATTTGTGGCAATAAGCACTCAATCCCTACCTTCGCAGACATTTTTTAAGCTAGGGTGTTGATCAGTTGTGAGAGCTTGAATAATCGTGTTAGGTAACTTGGTCAATGGAAAGCATCAGAGATCATGGTGAAATTAAAATTGCTATCAAAGTATTCAGAAAAAATTAAGAGGCTTTCTTATTGCACTTTATATTTATTTGTTTCCCCAATAAGGCGATCAGCGTTAATAAGTAGACTGTGCAGGGGAAGTTCACTAGTGTGCTTGTTTAACACTAACTAGATATGTTTCTCTCAAAAATCCAACAAATAGTAGGTCCAAAGCTTACTAACAACATTATTTTGTTCTTCTTTTACCTCTGCATTGAATTATTGGTCTTGCACTCAGTTTTGTTGTAGCATTGCACTTCCGTACTCTAGCTCCAGCTCTATCATTAATTTCTCTTGTGAACTCTTGACCATTTTTTATTGCTCACTCTACGTGCTTTGACATCACTGATGATTCATGCATCATTCGGACCTGCGGTTGCTAGTCCTGCAGTTGTTAGAATATTGGGAATCTCACCATAGTTATTTTGTACTTTTGTCAAACCTGAATTTCAGAATCAGTTTCTGCAAATAACTCATATTCAAGGACAAATTCATCTTGAGCATCACTTATCTAATATCTAGATCCTCATCACCATCAGACAGATATCTTCGTATATTTTTCCTGGCTGACTTCTTAGATGTTGCTGCACTTTCCTCATTGTCGTTGGAGTCGATACTCTAGAGTAGGGATCTGCGGCTGCACCAAAAGAGATCAAACGTTCTTTACATAGAGCGTATCAAGAACATCTTCCTGCAGCACCAGGATGTTATCGTTGAGAATGAAGTCAAAGGTAGTGAAATACTGTATAATACCCTGATTGACGCCCTATTTCTGCTCTATTCGGCAGGAGAGAGCATTCATCACCCGCCTGCGAAATCGAAGATTACTTAGAAATTCAGAGATGAAAATTTGGAGATGTCCCATTACTCCCATTCTGTGAAGTGGAATTTTCGAAAGCTGCACTGTACAGTAAAACGGTAGCCTGCAGTGTACAAAAATATGCGCCCCTAACAGTAACCAATTTATTTATCGACATGCGCACACAGGAGTGCTACTCATTGAACTGAACCCGTCACGGTACTGTAATATCTTTTCCAATTACGAATAGTAAGCACGGTAGATATTTTCAAGTAGTCTGGGAGGCTGATCTCTATCCCGATTCTGTTGAACAAAGCTGAATAAAGGTCATGCCTTTATAGCCAAATGTAGAAGCAAAGCGTACTTCATATTCCCATATGGTCATGCACAGTGTAGGGAAATCGTCACTCCCCCTTCTCTCCCGGTGGAGTCACGAGGCGATTACCGCAAAGACATCCGGCTCCAGGCTCCGTCCGGTCAAGCGCGTAACCGCAGCGCTGCACCACTCGTCGCTATGAAAGACCTAAAGGTTAAAATGCAAGGTCTACCCCAGGAGAGAGAGATTCAATTTCACGCCAAGTAAGAAATTGGAGTCGTGTTTCTCACAAGCTCGAAGGCTAACGAGAAGCCGATGTAAGACTTGGTGAGAAAAACCGTTTGGCATAAGAACCCTCCTGGGGCCGTCCTCAAGCCCCTCCCCCTCTTAACACTCCCCCAGTGGGGTAACAAGGTATAAATAAGGAACACTGAGGAAAATCGAGGTAGAATACGTCAGTCTCCAGGTGACGAAGTCCTCGAATTAAAACCGAGCTACCTAGACTGGCAAGGTAGAATACGTCAGTCTCCAGGTGACGAAATCCTCGGATTAAAACCGATCTACCTAGACTGGATTGGTAGTTTACTTGTCTCGACAGACCAAGAAGTATTCTGCAAGAGAGGCAGGGCTACCTACCACAAGGAGCCAAGAAGCAGCTCATCCTCGAGCTAGTCCCTGGTTATCAAACCGAACGCTAAGTTAACTTTAAGTTTAGCTTACTCTCGTCAGAGAGACTCCACATATTTTGGTGCATCTTAAACACCAGGGGTATTCCTTGTCCTTGAGGAATTAAAGAAAGAAGGAAAAGGCTCCCCCTCGAGCCCGTTACTCGGTGGCCACACCGAACTCATAAGTTAACTTAGTTCAGGAACCAAGTTCAACTTATTCTCATAAGAGGAACCGCCTTTCATTATCCTCGCCCTTGAGGAAGACTGGAACTAAGAAGAAGCTCATCCTCGAGCTAGTTCCTGGTTACCAAACCGACCTTCAAGTTCAACATATTCTTGCTAGAGAAACCTTCCTCCGTTATCCTCGCCCTTGAAGAAGACCCTCCCCGAGTTCAGTCCTCGCCCATGAGGAATTAAGTAACGAAGGAGAAAAGATCCCCCTTGAGCTCCTTACTCGGTGGTCACACCGCACTCCAAGTTAACTTGGTCTAAGAACCAAGTTTGACTCACTATCGCCAGAGAGACCACGACTACCTTGGTGCCGCATAAAGCAACGTTATTGTTCTCGTCCTTGAAGATCCCCCCCCCCTGAATACCGTGTGGCCCCCTCAGATGCTAACCTCGCCCAAAGGACCCCGTGATCCCACCCACCTACATCTGGCCAGGCGGCACGCGTCGTGAGACAATAATATTCCTGAGGTATTTAAACTCCACATGAGTCCGTAAGCCTAAATCTTATATAGTGCTTTGTGTAGAGAAATTAACCGATTTTAGAGGGTCAAACTAATTGAAATAATTCTTGTGTGTGATAATATTCGGAGTAGTATTGCTGTGGTTAATGTTTGAATTTTGGGTATCCAATTGTTAAAGTTAAAATATAAGTTAATTTTGGGAATTATTGTGCGTTTCTCTATATCCTTACGTGTTTCCAACGGCTCTCTTCTTTAATAATATTAGCACTCTTAGAACTCTTAAAAACAAAAAGGGAGGCATTCTACGACATACAGTATCTGCGCCCTGAAATAGTTTGATGTTTTTCTTTTAGCGTCAACAGATGTTTGAAGAATTCTCCTCCCCTAGAGGTAAAATCAAGTCGTCAACCTTCTGCGAGCTCACGACGTGTTTAATAGCTAGTGGAACAGCATCCCGGTTATAAAACGCGGGGAAAGCGGTAGCGCAGGAAAACGCCACAGACGCGGGAGGGGGGGGGGGCTAAAAACTTGCCCCGAAACAGTTTGATGTTTTTCCGCACATCTGCAAGAAGAGATGGGGGGATACCTCTCTAAGCGGCATTTTAGCGCACATAGGCATCTTGCTTCTCTATAAGGACCGCATCACACTCGGCCGACGATCATGGATGCATTTGTCGTGTAAAACGGTCAGGCGTTAAAGTAATATTATATAAAAGATGGAGTAAAGAAACAAATTGGGCCCAACGGCTAAATGATACGCCTTGCATTTGGCAAGGTGTAAAAAGAGTTATTCATCATAAACTCTTCAATAATGAGCATATTTACCGTAGTCATTTATGTTAAAATAATTAATCTATAAATAATCAAGTGAAAAAAATGTCTTTCATTGGCCAAACTAATTGGTATTCCTTCCTCTACATAACAATAGCACCCACAAATTGAATGTTTGATTCTACAATACATAATTTGTAGCATTAGGCTTGGAAGATATTCCTCCTAGTTCATATACACCTAAACTTGCACTATCTGTATTAGCATTTTATAGGTCAGTACAACCACACCTAAATGGCAAATTTTGCTCAAATATGAAGGTGGAACATGATACCAAGGCATATATTTATTGAAATCAGAATTAATTGTTCAAGAAAAGTACCAACTATTTAGTGCAACAATGACAGAGCATTGCAAATAATGATGTCAACTACCTTGCTGATTAAATATACTTTTATTAATTCAAATCATTGATTTTATTTTCCTTTTAAAAAGACCTAATTTTAGACAAGTGTAGAGAAATTATGAAATTGTGGAAGTCTGTAAAACCAATTCGATCTTGAGCAATTTGTTTTAAATTTGTAGCATATATTTAAAGATCATCTCTTCATCTTACTTTCGGTTTCCTCTTTGGTTGTCTTCCATCAAGGGGAATCCAATCGGTAATTTTCTACTCAATCTTTCGTCGTGGAAACTTGGCAAATAGCCTGCATAGTTCTATTTCAGGTATCTTATAGCTTCAACTGTATCCTGATCTTCGTCTTTTCACGATCCAATTGGCTGACTTTCTGTCACGAGAAATTATCCACGTCAAATGCGTTCATGGGCTCTTTGTTTTATCCTAAGATTTAATGTATTTTTTCTTTGTCAGGTTCCGAGTTTCTGATCCATAGATTGTAGTTGTGGTTAGGCATAGTTTGTATACTTTTCTTTTCAGGTAAGTTGGCATTTTTTCTTGAAGATTATACTTGCCTTTCCAAATATCTCCTGTATTGGGTTTCTTGATTTTATTTATTTACCATTTAAATTTGCTCATTGACCATTATATTTTCTATCATGTCGATCTTTTGCTTTCATAGTTATGTTGTTGAAGCATGGTCTGAATTTCTTCCCTTTTATAAGCTATAAGTAAACATCATATCCATTACTTTTAATATCATTGTTTTGCAAGTTTAGCCTAATGAAGATTTTCTAGACACGACGTGAATAATTATGGAGTGACAATATTTTCTTCAGATGCACTTCTCTGTAATTAAAAGATCTTTGAAATCTTATGCAGTCTAGTGTATGATCTTCACTTTTGTTGTGTTCTGTTATGATCACTGGTGTTTCGAATGAATCGAATGCCCTTGGTAGTGTATGTACAAATATCTAGTATAGAGGCACATTATAATCTAAAGTTTACTTAATAAGTTGCATGCGGTCAGCTTGTTCCTCTCGTTTGTTTATTATTTAGTACTTTTTGTTGTTTTTTAATGTCCTTTAGATCACCTTCAAGAATATTGCCTTATTTAAGACATTCAGAGAAGATGTTAGCTACTTTTACTACACTATCTCCAGAGAAAATATGTTTTCCTGAATTGCTTACTTTTGAGGTCTTAGGAAAGTGTATTGTCAACCAGTTCATATCCCTTCTCATTTTTCTCTCCTATTACCAACTTTCCAATATGGTTTATACTTTTGCATTAAATTCTTCCATGACGCTGTGAAGATGGGGCTTGTTTGAGTTTGGGTTTGACTTAGTGTTAGCAAATCCATCTAGTTTTTCCTACATACTAGCAGATATTGGTGGGTCTACTTAAAATATTTTGAAGTTGGAGTTGGTTAAAGACTCGGGTATATGCAAGCTACTAATCATTCTGATATGCAGTCAAACTCTACTGCAATATATTTTTGCTTTTCGTGTATCATAAATCCATTTCTATGCTGCCGTTGGTCATATTTCCTTTGTGGTAGAGTAAGTTATGGTCACTTGTTTGAATAATAGCTTCCCCGTATCGTTGAGTTCACAAAGCCTAATAACACTGGACTGCATCAAAAAAGCAACATAAAGGATAATATCATTTTTCAGACCAATTTTGCGTGCTCAACACTGTGGTAGTATTCGCTTTGCTCCTTAGGTTCTAGTTTTTGTGTTGCACAGCATGTGTTATAGAGCTAGGTGCATAGGCAGTTATGTATGAATTATTACTGTGTAATTTCCGCTTTAGATCATTGACTGTGCCTTATGTTTATTTATTTTGTTGCAGATTAACTAAAGGATGCCGCAGACTTGCAAGAACCATCCTGACATGTTCTGCTACATATGCGAAAAGTACACACCCTAAAAACAGAAGTGCACTATCACATCTTAAGTAAAACATCTCTATCGTGACTTCTTTGCCATTGAACTAGGAGATCAGGAAAAGCCATGGGCTCCTCACTTTGCCTGTGTGAATTGTATTTCTGGGTTTAGCCGTTGGATTAAATGGAAATGTAAGTCAATGCCATTTGGTATACCAATGGTTTGGCGGGAACCAAAAAATCACCATGATGACTACTATGTGTGTATGGTAAAACCGCTGGGGAGGAATGCTAAAAGCATAAAGCACATTAAATATCCAAACATTCTATCAGCTATGAGACCTGTACCACACAGTGATGACGTCCCAGTACCAATATGTCCTGAGAATGTGCACCGTAGCAGTTCTAGTAACTCTTCAAATAGTGACCGCAAAAATGCAGATGTGGATGAAGAGTTTAACCCTAAAGGGATCCGTGGAAAAAGCCCTCAGTTGTTTGAACAAAGTGAGCTAGATGACCTTGTTAGAGATCTTGGGCTGTCAAAAGAATCAGCACAATTGCTAGGCTCAAGGTTAGCAGAGAAAAATCCTTTGGAAAGCAACACACACTTTGCATGCTATAGGCATCGAGAGCAGGAATTTGTGCGTTACTTTACTAAGACAGACGACATGGTGTATTGCCATGATGTTTCAGGTCTTGTGGGACACATGGGCAAGTAATACCATTCTAAAGAATGGAGGCTCTTTATCGACTTCTTTACAAGGATTCTGAAACCGTGCTACTTTTTAATGGCAAAAAAGTAGCATAATTGCCCATTGCGCATTCCATCATCCTGAAAGAAACCTACGCTACTATGTCACTTCTTCTTAACAATATACAATATCAGGATCAAAACTGGCTTCTTTGTGGTGACCTTAAGGTCCTAAGTATTTTTTTTAGGGCTTCAGGGAGGCTACACAACACATCCATGCTTTTTATGCTTGTGGGACAGCCGTGCAGATTCCGTACACTACCGCCGAGTGCAATGGCCACAACAGACGGAATTTGTACCTGGCCGCCATAACGTCAAAGCTCTACCACTTGTACCAGCGGAGAGAGTGCGTCTACCTCCACTTCACATAAATCTGGAATTAATGAAGAACTTTGTAAAAGCACTTCTGAAAGATGGAGACGGGTTTAAGTACCTGTCCCACAAATTCCCTTCTGTAAGTGATGCTAAAATGAAAACCGGCATATTTGTTGGACCACAGATTCGTGAGCTTTCTTCAGATACTGGCTTTACTGGAGCATTAACATCCATGAAAGAAGTGCTTCGAATAGTTTTAAGTCAGTTGTACCATGCTTCTTGGGGAACACAAAAGCCGATGACTACAATGAAAGAGTTGGGAACATGATTCAAGCATATGAGACGGCTGGCGTACTGATGAGCATAAAAATGAATTTCCCCCATAGCTATCTTGACTACTTTCCTGCCAACTTGGGTGACTTCAGTGAGGAACATGGGGAGAAGTTCTATCAAGATATATCCGAAATGGAGCACCGCTATCAAGGCAATTGGAGCGTGACGATGATGGCTGATTTCTGCTGGTCGCTTTAAAGAAGCCGGGCAACATCTGCTGATACACCGGCACACAAGAGAAAGTCTCGAACACGTGCCTTTGAGGGAGAATAGCGGGTCTCAACAATCAAATAAAATGGTGATTTTCGTAAGTAGATATATACATGCCTGTATTTGTATAACGTAAATTTATCATGATTTTGTTTCTTTTCAATAAAATAAAATCGCATGTCAACCTCTGTTTGTCTTTACTTACCTATATAAATTTACAGGAATTTTATATACCAGGCTCAGATGCATTTCTGTACGATGAACCTGAATAATTTTGTGTCAGTTATTACAAAATAATGAGAACCTCCCTGAAAAAATGAGTATGTTTTCTGGATTCAGCATGCAATAACGTCTTTGTTGCAAAGAATTTGGGGGGGGGGATGCAGCCCAGTGTAATATTCCATTTAATTTTATTGACTTCAGCGAGTTCTGTAAGATGTATCTCTTCAGATAGTGTTTTGCGGTTGTAGATTTCATTGTACATGTCTTTGTTTAGATAGTTGATATCTTCGTAGGGATTCGAATTGTGGGCAAGCGCAATTTGAGTGACAACACCTCCATAAGTTCTAATAGAAAAACCCCCAAAACGAAAGAGTCATAGGTAATAAAGAACTACAATAAGGTGGAAAGACGTCCATGTCTTAAAAGAAATAAAATAAGCGTGAATACGCATCTGCAATGACTAAGGGAAAATCTAATAAGGCAAAATGGCATCCATAGGTATAAACAGGAAAACATCAAGGAGGAATAGTCAACCATAACTACCAACGGAAAATCTAGTAAGGCAAAATATGTATCACTAAGTACTAACAGAAAATCCAATAAGGTGGAAGAAACATCCTTATAAACTACCCAATAAGGAGGAATAACCAAATAACTACCAACGAAAAATCCAATAAAGTCGGAATATTTATCTATATGTATTAACGGAAAATTTATTAAGGCGGAATAGGCATCCATACTTAATAAGGAATTTCAATAAGGCTGAATTACGAACGGTTTTACAATAGGGATGAATATAAATCTTTAATGTCTACGCAAAAATTGAATAGAGAGGAATCAGCATTCATATACGAGGGGCAGTCAATAAGTTTTGCGAATCGGTAGGGCAAAACAGAGAAAGCGGGATGGCTGTTTGTGGGGGTGTTAGGACAAGTTATGACAAGTCAGGTCCTGCAGCCGCACGCTTCTGCCTCGTCTATTTAAGAAGCAGTTGCTGATCGCAGATCGTCAGTCACAATTTTTTCAACTATGGAGCACCGCACAGTAATCAAATATTTGATCAAGGAAGGCAAGAATGCAAATGAGATCCATGAACGCATGGTTGCAGTGTACACATTGCTCGCTGGAATATGGAGCTCCGCCATGGTCGTGAGTCCCTTGAAGATGACCTCCGTCCAAGACGCCCATCAGACGTGACCAACGAGGACAATGTGGCCCGTGTAGAGAGGATGATCCTTGAAAATCGATGGATGAAGGTCGAAGAAATCGAGCGAGAACTTGGAATAACACATGGAAGTGTTATGAACATCATCCACGACAATTTGGCCATGAGCAAGGTCTCTGCCCGTTGGGTCCCTAGAAATCTCACGCCCCATGATCGACTTGAATGTCGTCTAAGTTCGAAGAAGCTGCTGCTCCTCTACAACCAAGACACGGCGGGATTTAAGTCACGCATAGTGACAAGTGATGAAACGTGGATCTATCACTGGGATCCCGAGACCAAGCTCGAAAGCATGGCCTGGAAACACAGGGGCTCTCAGACCACAATAAGGTTCCGGACCCAATCCTCAGCCGAGAAGGTCATGTCGCACTATGCGCCTCGTGGAAGGACCATTACAGGCCAATATTAGGCCGAGGAACTGGCTGGATTGAAGAAGTGGATCAGAAGCGGCGCGGCAAGTTGACAGGTAGTGTCCTGCTCCTCCACGACAATGCCCCTGTCCACAAGGCCAGAGTTGCACAAGCTGCCCCGCGCGAGTACAGATTCAAGGAGCTCAACTATCCCCCCTACAGTCTAAATCTGGCCCCTATCGACTACTTTTTATTCCGCCAGCTCAAGGCTGTAGTGCGTGGACGCTGGTTTGGGGACGATGAAGATGTCCAGCTCGCCGTCCTAGGAGTGGACTGAACAGCAGTCGGGAGATTTCTGGTTGTCGGGACTTCGAAGCCTCAGGGACAAGTGGATCAAGTGCATTGAAGTTGAGGGTAGTTATATTCAAAAATAATAAAACACTTTTCCTCATATCTCGTTTTCTTATATTCGAATAGCAAAACTTATTGACAGCCCTCGTACATATGTATACTTGGGGTAAATCCAATAAACCGAAATAGCAACTAATATGTAGGTTCTAGCAGCTAGTGGAAAATCCATAAAGTCTGAATGGGCACACCGTAGTACTATTGGAATATCTTATAAGGTAAAAATGGCATTCATAAGTACTAACAGAATTACATTGAGGCAGAATACCCAAACATAAGTACAACTGAAAATCTAATAATACGAATAGGTATCAATAAGTACCAACAGAAATCCAATAATAATAAAATCCAATAATAAGGTGAAATAGGACTCTGTAAGTACTAAAGTAAAATCCAATAAGGCGGAATAGGCATCCACGGGTATTAATAGGAAATCCAATAAAGCGGAATAGGCATCTATGAGTAGTAATGGAAAATGAAACGGAGCCAGAATCTGATTCACAAATATGACAGAAATTCAATTCTTAACATATTTTTGCGCCAGATTCTGGGAATAGGATGAATAAGAGTATTGCCAGAGTCGCCTTCCTCATGGAATTGCGTGGTTGATGATTAGTAGTTGAGTTATTTCTCACAAATCATCACTCACCTTATGTATACTAAATAGCCAACGGCATTGATTGTTAAACCATGCTAATGTTATATTGCAAAAGAAACTACAAACTATTTTTTTCAAAGTTTGTTCTTTTATTTACCATATTTTAATTGTTATTTCTTTTTAATATTTGCCCTAACATCACTACATAAACTTGAAATTTTTGGTATTTTTTCAAATTTAATTTGTTGTTTTTTATGACGTCACTCTCCTAGTTTATGCTTGGTCTCGTAACCGCTATTCGTTGTTATTTTGTTATTAAACTCCGGTATGTTGAGGAGCAGGTGTCATGTTTATTGCATTTTAAAGAAATCCTTTTCTATTTTGTCAAAGACGATTCCAAACATTCGAGCTTTTTCAAATCATAGGTAGTATTTCAGCATCAGTAAATTGCCTTAGGCGTCACAAGCCTTGTGTTTACCATGAAGATGCCAAGATTTTTTGATGTTAAAAGTTCAATTTGGAAAACAAAAAATAGTGAATTTTCACATGTTGCGTTGTAAGTGCATGTGGTTACGCAGCTACTCCTATTTACGTCGTCTTACGTACGTCTTACGTCTTTAAAAAGTCAGAAGTAAAAGTATGTAGTAAGAGTATAGTGGGCAGCATGTGTTAGAAAAAAAGTGGTGAAAGGGAATGAGTAAGAGTTAGAGTTGTGAACTGGGTGACCAGTAATCTCAATTAAGCTTATCACTGATTCTTTTCCCTCATTCTTCTATCTTGTTAACTTGGGGGCTCTCGCTCCTCTTTACCACTTCATTTCTTCCTAAGGTTATATTATTGTTCTGTTGCAGATGTTTTTTTATGTAGCGTAATTAAAATACGATTGCAAACAACTTCGATGTTACATTTATATGTGAGCTGGTTCCCCTGCGCCAGGTTTCCCGCTCCTCAAGTTACTGCTGTTGTTGTTTCTGTAGTCTAGTGGGATTTCTAGGAGTCTTCTATCCTTGTCGTCTAATATCTTATTCAATCTGTCTCACACTTGGCTTGACCTCTTATGTAGGGACACGTTAGTAGCCGGGAGGGTGAGCTTCTGGGGTAGGTTCTAATTTGTTTACGTTCGCGTCTTCTTGTGCCGGTGATTATGTATGTCATTAAATAGCCAGACACACACACACTCTCTCTCTCTTTCCCCCTCTTTCTCTTTCTCTACCTCTCTCTCTCTCTCTCTCTCTCTCTCTCTATATATATATATATATATATATATATATATATATATATATATATATATATATATATATATTGTGATTAAATGGTCTGAGGCCGCTTAAATTAAGCCGCTATCACATGTTAGAAACACATGATACCCACGTGCATCTGCGAGAGAGAGCAGAGCGCGTTATCGCCAACCTTAGCAAATATTTAATCAAGGAGGTTTATTCCCCCGTTTCGCCTCAATACGTCGATCTCACCAAATTGAGTTAGGCTTAGGGGCAGATAAGGTATTTTCCCAAGCACGACCGGCGCATTCCCCCGAAGTCCCCCACTCAGTTATCCCCTACGCCGTGGAGACGGCTCCGGGTACTTGTACAATAGCATTCCCAAAGCATAACAGATCCAGATTATCTTTGCGAGGCATCACGCCGATCCGGTCTCTTTTGTGCACCACAGGAACTCTCTACCTCAAAAAATCCCTTATTGTCCAGAAGAGGACAATAGGCCTTGAGTGCCAAGGTTCATGCCTTCCAGACGCAAAGTCAACAAGGCCCCCCTGTCGTTCAAAAAGAGAACAACGTTAGAACAGCCATTGTTCTTTAAGCCCATTGACAAGAGACGGTTCTCACCACCCCCTGTTGTTCAGAAAGAGAACAACGTTAGATCAGCCATTTTTCTTCAAGCCCGTTCGTCAAGAAACGGTTCTCATTCCCAAGACATCACGTCAGTAAATTTAATTCCCCCCTTTTTAACGTTCTTTAAGAGAACGCTTGGTTTCAACAATAACCTCCATTGTTCATCTAGAACATCCCCGATTGGCTGTCACAAAGATCGCTCGTACCTCCGAGCCCCACTTTGCTCTCACTCTTCAAAGACAGTCCTTTTTCTTTGCTAAGGACAACACTCCGAAGAGCCCTTCTGCTAGAAATCGCCAGTGGCCTGAAGATTCCTTCGCATCGTCTTCCTCTGCACAACAACTTTGTAATTACGTAAGCTGAGCATGACGTTTAATCATCTAACCTTTTGTTAACGCTACCCTGTGCTTTAAATGGTTGAGCGAACCATCCACTCCCCTTTAATTTTTATTTGTTTACCTTTTTAAATTTCTCCAAATCTTAATCCTCGGATTAGTCAGATATTCTTACGACCCTTTTCATTATCCGTTTATGTAAACATTTTCTTTTTGTGTGTTGTTGATAGTTTAATTATTAAACTTCTATTTTATTAATGATAGCCATATTATTATCCTTGAGCTCCGTTCCACTTCTTACGCGTATTGAGATAAATAACCTCGGTCAATCAGATTACCACGCGCTCGAAATATTAGAATAATTCCCTCAACGAATAGTTATATATGGTATATCGTCGAGAGCCTATTCTACGACATATATATATATATATATATATATATATATATATATATATATATATATATATACTATTTAAATTTGGTATCAAGTGTGTAAGGTTTAACGCTATATCTTTGCAAACACTGGTCTCAGTCGAGTGAATATAATAATAAGGTATAGTAGTTCCCTTTTTTTTAACGATTGCTATCCCCTTTTTTAAACTTATGAAGCTGGAGTAGCTCAAGGAACTGTTATAATAATTTGTTTGTGTTTTTTGTGTTATTTTTGTCATTGGTTTTCTAGGTTGAGAAACCAATTACGAATAGGTCAGTGCCAATATTTAGGTAGGTTAATTCTCTAGACGGCATAATTCTTATTGCAAGGAATTTAGTTGGTTGACTATTGCGCCCCCAAGTGCAAATATGACTCAGTTCGAAATCTTCAAATCGCAAGGAGAATCCTTGGGACTTTCCGGAAGAGAATTGATTGAGTACGTTACAGAGGAATAGAGAACGGAGAGAGAAAAGTTAAGAGAAGAAAGAGAAAGAGAAATCCAACAAGAAGAAAGAGAAATCCAACAAGAAGAAAGAGAAATCCAACGACAAGAAAGAGAGAAAAGGAAAAGACAAGCTGAGCTTTACCATCAACTTGAAATGGCTAAAGTACAGGTCGAAATACAATCAGTCAGTTCACGTTCAGAAGCCCCGCCCAATCTCCCACTTAACCTCCCTAATTTCACGGATGAAGAGGATTTCGGATCATTTTTAGACCACTTCTAAAAGATCCTCGAGATCAATAACCTGGATCTGGAGGCTTAAGGTGTAGTAAGATTACTTCCACTTTTAAATTGTAAATTGCGCGAATTTTTTATATCTTTACCATCCGAATGTACAATTCACTACAGCACCTTTAAAGCTGAGTTATTGGCCGCTCATAAAATGACTCTCGAATTCTACCGGCAAGAATTTCGAGGAGGTCGTATTAAACCCAGACAGACGTTCCGTCAATTCGGATACTTTCTTCAAAGGAATTTTAAATTCTGGTTAGAATCCTCAAAGGTTGATCCTAACTATGAGTCCTTAAGAGACTTCGTGTTGCGGGATCAATTTTTGGCGTCTCTCCCGACAGAGATCCACGCGTTCGTCAAGGATCGTCGGTGCCAGACCTTTAAAGAGTGTACCGAAGAAGTGGATGTCTATGCCGCAAGCCATAATTTATACCCCAAGGAGAATCGAACTTCTCACCAATCCCCATACCAGGAAAGAAGAAAGGATTCGCGCCCCTCCCCAGGAAAGCCGACGAAGTTTCCGGGCCCCGTAAAACCCCAAAACTTCTTTTCCCCAAACCAACAACGGGACACCAAACCTCCCGTTAAGATTTCTCCTCCATCACTCTTTCCGAAGCGACCAATCATATGCTTCACCTGCGGTGTAGAAAACCACACGAGCTGGAATTGCCACCAAAATTCTAGGCTTAAAAACGGACCAGCCCACCAAGTTCACCAGATTAATGCCACCCCGGCCTTCCCGGTGGTGCAGACCCAAGCATCAACTTCTTCCCCTCCGTCAGGCTACCAGGTAAATTTTATTTTTGATAAAAGTTCATCGGGAACTTTGAAATTTGAGGAGGGCAGCGTGAACGGCTGCCGTGTATCTACTCTCGTCAGGGACACAGGGTGCACGTGTTTCATCGTGTCCGACGAGCTCCTCCCCCCCAGTGGACCCTAACCACAAAAGATTTGCAGTGGTACATGACTACCTTGGGCGGGCGAACCGATTTTTCGTCGTTAGATGTTCCCTGCAGTGTCAGTATTATGATGGCTGAGCTGAAGTCATTTCAGCACCCATACAATTTTGTTCCGTATTTATAGGACAGATCCCTTAAGTAAGTTCCGACCCTGTGTCCCAGGCCGCCCTTCTTCGAGGCCGAGCTAAGAAGGAAGCCCAGGAGCGCGTCCCCCTCAGAACCTCGATACCGTCCGAATTCTCGGAGATACTTAATCAGGATTTTAGGTCCGAAGATCAGAAATTTAAGCCCGGTGATGAAATACTTCTGCTCCTTTCCACAGCGAGTAATAAATTACTGAGCCAATGGAAAGGTCCGTACTCGGTCCGCGAGGTATGAGAACCGGTAGATTCCCTTATTGGTACCCCAGCAGGCGATAAGCTCTACCGCGTTAACTTATTGAAAAAGTACCACCTACGAGCCCATGTAGATACGTTCGTAGCACTGAACGAAACATCGGCGCTTTAAGAGGATTACCCCGCGGAGTGCCTTAATGTCATACAGACAGTGTGCATCCAACCTGATGCCGATTACCCTCTTCCTTTCCTGCCAGACGAGTCTTTTGAACCCTCTGACCTGGATATCGACGCGCAGCTGACACCACATCAAAAGAGTCAGCTACAAGAATTATTATGTCAGTTCGACGACGTTTTTTTTAGAGAAGCCTGAATGCGCTACTAGTTTCAAGCATGATATTAAATTGACGACCTTAGAACCTGTCCGTTCAAAACCATATCACATGCCGATTAATTTACGCCAAGCTTTTAACGCCGAAGTCGATAATTTGATTAGTTTAGATATAATAAAGCCTTCCATCTCTAGTTATTGTTCCCCAATCGTCATGGTCAAGAAACCTGATGGCTCTTATCGGATGTGCATCGACTTCCGGAAGTTAAATTCGGTAACTGTGTTCGACGCCGAGCCCATCCCGTTGGTAGATCAAAACCTACACCTTTTTGAAGACGCCAAGTTCATCTGAGAAGTTGATTTGTGCAAGGCTTATTACCAAATTTCCCTCCGTCCGGATGTGAAAGAATATACTACCTTTGCAACTGAGAAAGGCTTAATGCAATTTAAGCGCCATCCTTTTGGGCTCGTGACCGCTTGTAGTAACTATAACCGTCTTATGAGAAAGTTGTTAGATAGACTTCCGAAAGTCTCCTTTTACTTCGATAACGTCTACGTTGCTACTCATGAATGGAGTCACCATTTAACCACCCTATTAGCTCTGTTCGAGCGACTGCGCGAAAATAGCCTCACCATTGGCCCCAGTAAATGCCATTTTGCAAACGAAACCAAAAAATATTGGGGTTTAAAATAGGACAAAGTAGTTAGGTCCACATGAGGACAGGATTAAGGCAATCGCCGACATGCCCCTCTCGAATACTAAGAAGCAATTGAGATCATTCCTAGGATCAGCTTGTTACTATCGGCGATGTGTCCCGAATTTCGCTGCAATTTCGGCGCCCCTCAGCACCCTTTTAAAAAAGAATTCCCCCGATCGACTACGTTGGCATGATGTTGATGTTTCTTATTTTAATCAGCTCAAGAGTAAGCTCATTTCTGCCCCCATTTTAAAGTTGCCGAACCCGGAAAAATCCTTTGAGGATTAAGACCGACGCGAGCAACGAGGGCCTTGGAGGTGTACTCTTTCAATATGAGGATGACGGAACGAGTCATCCAGTTGCATATGCTAGTCGCCAGTTATTACCCCGCGAAAAGAGATATGCCACTATAGAGAAGGAAGATCTAGCGATTATATGGGTTATTGACAAGTTTAAAATGTACTTGATAGGAAAAGAATTTAAGATAGGAACTGACCACCGCCCGTTGGCCTATATTCGGAATGTACGACACTCCAACGGCCGAATTATGCGCTGGAGTCTACTCTTGCAAGAGTACCAATTTAAGATAAATTATATAAAAGGTTCCGATAATCAGGTCGCTGACGCACTCAGTAGGAATACGTTATCAAATAGTGTAGATTAATTTGTAATTCGTAGGATTAGGATCTCCATGTATGTATATATCGTCTTGTACGACTTGAATTAGATTATCCTGTAATATAATTAGTTAATGTATATGTCTGAATTTTGTTGCTCAATGTCTATTTTTTTTTCGTATGTATATATATTTGTACCCATTAATTTACGTATAAATTCTTTTGTCCCATATGTACTAATTTTATATTATTTCATTTTTCCATGTCTCTTTTATGGTTAAGTTTGTATTAAAGATTAGTTTCCCCTATAATCAAAATATCAATATAATCATATGTATTGAGGTAATACGAGCTAGGTGCATGAAGGTACGGTCGGTGCAAGAAAGCGAGTTTTCCACAACGGAGCTCTATGGTTGTCCCTTCTCTCTTTTTTTTCGAAGTGACAACTTCCCTTGGAAGGGAGGAGTGTGCTAGAACGGTCTGAGGCCGCTTAAATTAAGCCGCTATCACATGTTAGAAACACATGCTACCCACGTGCATCTGCGAGAGGAAGCAGAGCGCGTTATCGCCCACCTTAGCAAATATTTAATCAAGGAGGTTCATTCCCCCGTTTCGCCTCCATACGTCGATCTCGCCAGATTAAGTTAGGCTTAGGGGCAGATAAGGTATTTTCCCAGGCGCGGCCGGGGCATTCCCCCAAAGTTCCCCACTCAATTATCCCCTACGCCATGGAGACGGCTCCGGGTACTTATACAATAGCATTCCCCAAGCAGATCAGATCCAGATTATCTTTGCGAGGCATCACGCCCATTGCCGTCTCTTTTGTTTTGTGCACCATAGGATCTCTCTACCTCGAGAAATCCCTTATTGTCCAGCAAAGGACAATATCCCTTGAGTGGTAAGGTTCGTGCCTTCCAGACGCCAAGTCAACAAGAACCCCCTGTTGTTCAGAAAGAGAACAACGTTAGAACAGCCATTATTCTTTGAGCCCGTTGACAAGAGACGGTTCTCATCCCCCTGTTGTTCAGAAAGAGAATAACCTTAGATCAGCCATTGTTCTTCAAGCCCGTTCGTCAAGAAACGGTTCTCATTTCCAAGACATCACGTCAGTATAATTTAATTCATAACTTTTTAACGTTCATCAAGAGAACGCTTGGTTTTAACAATAACCTCCATTTTTCATCTAGAACATCCCCGATTGGCTGTCACAAAGATCGCTCGTACCTCCGGGCCCCACTTCTCTCTTATTCTTTAAAGACAGTCCTTCCCCTTCGTTAATGACAACCCCCCGAAGAACCCTTCTGCTGGAAATCGCCAGTGGACCGAAGATTCCTTCACATCGTCTTCCTCTGCACAACAACTTTGTAATTACGTAAGCTGAGCATGACGTTTAATCATCTAACCTTTTGTTAACGCTACCCTGTGCTTTAAATGGTTTAGCAAACCATCCGCTCCTCTTTAATTTGTATTTGTTTACCTTTTTAAATCTCTTCAAATCTTAATCCTTGGATTAGTCAGATATTCCCACGACCCTTTTCATTATCCGTTTATGTAACCATTTTCTTTTTGTGTGATGTTTATAGTTTAATTAATAAAACTCTAGTTTATTAATGATAGCCATATTATTATCCTTGAGCTCCGTTCCACTTCTTAAGGGGAGCGTTGAGTTGCTGGGTCGGCTTGTTAACTAATTGCTCGGTTGATCTGAAACTTTGCTATTATATGTAAAACGTTATTTTAAAACCTTTTTGTTTTTTACAATTTTTTTGAAAATGTTGTTATTTGAGAAGTTACATAACAATTTTGTATTTTGGGGGGTTAGGTTAGATTTTTAATTCCTTCAAAAGTTTTTTATGTATACATATATTTTTTTATATAAACATGGCAAATGCGTGTAGAAACAAATGTATGGCCTTATTTTTCTGAATTTCGTTCTAGTTTCGAAATTAAATCAAATTTTCAACTTTTCTTTTTTTTTACCTGATTTTTTTCCAAAAATCTCCGATACAAAATTTTTGAAAAAAAATACTGCAATTTTGAGGCTGTAGAAAGATTGTTCATACATTCCTCTTTATTCTGACACTTGTTTGGCGAAAATCGCATAAAAACTTTAGAAGAAATTACGTTTGGTAGTGAGTACATTTTGCAAAAATAGAAATAGCAGAAAAATGCAAAAGAAGGTTCGTACTTGCAAAAGGGGTGTTGACTGCATATTATGCATCCCCACTGTGGCATCATCGGTCATATAACTTCTCAGTGAAGGGGGATTTTTGATCAGTGGAGACCCCTCTTTCCTTCACTCCATTATATAACCCTTAGCCTTTGGTTTGGGTTCGAAACCTAAGTCATAAGAGCAGCGCTCAAAAAGCACCCGCAGCATAATCGGTGGTGTCGGTGTCATCGCAGTGTTTCTTTTTTTTTGCTTACTGGTGTGAGTGAGTGCTGAGTTCTTTCCTTGTCAGAATGTTCCAGCTGTCTCTTTTTTCTCAGATTCATAGGAGTGCTGATCGGTAACTGTGACAGAACATACCCATTATTATGTCTTAGCACAGCCAGACCTATGGAGTATTTCGCTGTAGGTAATGACACAAACTTAGTCTTGCTGAGTTTGTTCCAAATTCTTGCATGGAAATACTCATTTGGATTCTGAGTTTTCCCTTTGAGGCACCGACTCAGCAAATCATCTCTGGTCAAATTCATGTACACGTTGAGCACAAGTTTCCTGAATTCAGGTGGCAATTGGAAAGAAATTTTAATATTTTTGTGAGAAGGAGGAGTTTCATTTTTAGCTAAAGCTGCATTATAGAAGCAATATGAGTCAGCGAATCCGGGCACTGATGATGCCTTGCATTTTCATCCGTACTCGTAGCATGGTAATAGCCTCCCAATGCTTTATTTCTCATTTGTTCAGGGGTGGTACCAACAAAGTCTCTGATTGCTTTGCCAAAATAGAATGTCAACTTATCTATGACTGTGTCTGTCAACTTATTTTTACCTCCCAAGACAGTCTTTTTCCGTTGTTTACCGGTCTTAGTTGTTATATCTTCGGCTGTGCTTTTCTTTATTAGTCTAAGTCTTGTGCCAAGTCTTTTTGCCACATGGTTTATGCAGTCTTCCTTGCAAACTGTAACATTCGAATAAGGGCCTTGTCCGTCATTGAGTGCAGTAACTGCATTGAATGCACTGCTGTCTCCATCACTAACAAATGTAACATACCTAAATTTTAGTGCTTGTGATCGTTGCCATAGTCTTACAGCCTGTTCCTTCTCCATCGCACCTGCTTTACCATCAAAGTTTTTGTGACAGACCCTTGAGTGCTTCAATTTTTGTTCATTGCTCATAGCCTTAGACCTTGTACACACGTAGCAAAAATTTGAGAGTACTTCATGGTCTATGACAAAGCCAGTGTGTGCTTCGATGACAGCAGCAGCTCCTATATGTGATGTATGACCTCTTTTCATCCAGGTCCCATCGAAAGACACATCAACATCAAGGACTCCCTGATCATCCGGAAAAATGCCTAACTCTTCATATTTTTGGAAAATGCAAACTCTAATACCTTCCTGATTTGCAGCATTTCTATCAATAATTTCTTTTCCTATGCAATGCTTATAAGTCTCATACCTGTTTGTGCTGATATATGGCAAGTTCAACTGCGAAACTGTCAATATGAAGCCACTATACCCTTGTCCAGATGCCAGAGCATTATATACAAGAGCTGATGTGTTCTTCATTTTGTTCTTTTTACATTCTTTAGATGTGTCTTTAGTCGAAAAAAGTTCAGTGTCACATAAGGCGCACTTGACATTTACAATGACATCAGAGTCCATATCTACAAATGATACCTCACCTGCTTCACAACAATCCACACAATAAGATGACGCAACCAATGAACGTAAAGTTTTTTTTATCAAGAATAACATTTTCATAATCATCATTCTCGGAGATTTTACTGTCTGGAAATAATGCCCTATTTTCATTTATCAAATTCATTCTCTTTTGAAAGGTTGACAAAGTAGCAACAGAGGGTTCACAAACATTTTCGTTAGCGGCTGTGGAGTTGGATGCAGCTTCGGATTCACGTTTTAGATTTTTGGTCGCTTTTGTTGTTTCTCCACCAACTTTCGAAATTTGACGTAATTGTTTCTTTCTTCTTGACAAACGACCCATTATAATTATCAACAAAATGCACTGTAATAGCACTGATTGTCTAACGAACACTGAAATATACAGCAATGATATATTAGGCGAATCGCGTAGTCAGAAGCTCTGAAATGGCACAAGCTCACTCGACCATAACGTATTCAACACTAAATTATAATGGCTTCTGTTCAGTTTTCTTTGAATTTTTTCATCAATTTTCTATGAAGAATGGATAACTAATTAAAAAAAAAAAGAACAAAAATGTTGAAAATTTTTGGAAAAAATGACTCAACGCTCCCCTTAAGCATATTGAAGATAAATAACCCTTGTCATTTATCCCTCAACGAATAGTTATATATGGTATATCGTCGAGAGCATATTCTACGACATATATATATATATATATATATATGTATATATGCCTTTTGGAGTTTTGTCGTCGACGTTGGCTTAAGGTTCGACCTGGCTGGTTCATGACGGCAAATAGTTATGAATTCAGTGGGGATGGTTTACTTTTAAATTTTCGAGGTTATTTCAAAACAAATAATTCAGAGTGCAAGTTGGCCAAAGATTAACACGTAGCTGGTACACATTTAAGATTGCAAAAGAAAGACAATAACGAAAATATACCTTTACTACGAACGAAAGAAATAAAATTTTAATATACACAGATATAGGGTTTAAAGGGAATGATTGCACAGGCGGGGCTCGCACACAAAGGATGGGACGATTCGAGTAGGTCAGATTATAGAATAATTGGTTGGCGTAAACGGTTGCACTGCTTACATGTTCGTTCAAAGAATGGACCAGTCGAGATACCATGACTGCAATGGGAAACTGGGTTAACTCACGGGGCGAATGAGGGAGCACATGTAGTTTGGCTTCCGGAGATGGAAATCCTGGCCAGATACACACTGTTTGACTATGGCAGGTTTCACGGATGTCGATTTAGCCTTTGTCTTCGAATTGAAATCGTCATTGGCTCCGATCACGACGGGCAAGAGTTTCCTTAGTTTGTATGCGGTATTAGGCGGAAAGTCTTGAAGTGCTACACGCTAAACTGCATAGGGGGATTATATAGATGGTCTGCGGGTCGCTTTAATGGCTTGGTGGGAGCTTTCACAACTCTTGCGATCTTGGAGAAAAAGCAGCGATTCCTACGGGGGAACCAAGATAAAGTTGGCGTACAATGTTCAAAGAACTTCGATCTAAGCAGGAGGTCAGAAAGGCTGGTTGGAATGCCATGTGAGACGACGAAAATGTGTCCCAAAGCAAATACGGCTGAGGTGCAATAAAACGGCGTCGACCGCCTCCTAGCCGTATATCAGTTTTGCTTCCAAAGCTCTATGCGGTGATATCGAGACCACGTGGGTAGAAAAGGTCATGTGGTCGTTCTTCTACCTTATTTTACTACAATGTATACAGCGGAGTTTTGAACTAGATTTTCACAGCGTTTGACTTAATAACTCTATTTAGAGGAAAAGCTGGATATAGTAAGGTGGCTCTGCATGGAGCATTGTAAATTTTGATTTTATTTTTTATATTCAGCTGACTGATTTGAAATATCTTAGTGAGATGCCCTTTTGCCATTTTGATTCTATCCTTAATCTGCTTACAATAACCATTTCTTGTGAATTTAGGCCGAGTACATTTCCATCGTACTGATATCTGTATCTCTTTCCCTCCACCTGGACTCTCAATGTCTTTTTTATACCTATAGGAACAATCGAGAATTTGTCAGTGTTCGTTCTGAGCTTCTACTTTCGTTCAAAGTCATTAATATTGGCTATTTCCGTAGCTGTTATTCTGACTCTGTGTCGATCATTTCTGTAGGGACTATTCGCGATTAGGATGATATCGTCCGCGTACTGGATATACCTTGTTGTTTCATACACCAGGCAGGGTAAGTCCATGGTATAGATGCTGTACAGGGTGGGACTTATGCAGCCCTGCTATGGGACCCTCTGATGGACTTCAAAGATCGGGCCGTCGTGGCCCTCTATGGAGATATACGCTGTTCGGTCAGTGATGTAATCGCATATGCATTTAATTAGGTTCTGTAGTTGCTCTAACCTTCTTATCTTTAATTTTAGGCATATCCTCCAAACTTTATAAAAGGCTTCAGCACTATGTCAGTGTAGTTTTCCTTGTATTTTGCCTTTGCTATGGTTTTAACTAGAAATGCCAACGCTGTTTCAGTACTTCTTCCTTTTCGAAAACCATGCTGGTGCTGTGGTATTAATGATCTTTCTTCGAGATTATTCATTGGTCTTTTGTTGATGATCGATTCCAATAGATTGGCCCGGATTTTCTCGGGTGATTTGGCCGTTTCCGGGGCTTTGGCAGGAGTATAATTTTTCCTTTTTCAAATGAGTGAGGGAAGTAACCCACGATAATTGTAGCATTGAATATGGAGACTGTCTTTTCTATAAAGGAAGCCGGTGCATGGGAAAGATTATCTCTGGAATTGCCTGACTCTCCGAGTGCCCTCTGTTTGTTGGTAATTAAAATGTTTTTAACTCTGGGAGAGTCACTGGTTATATACCCTGCTCCTCTAGTGTTCCGATAGAGGCACAATAGTTACGGACTGTTTCGAGGTGATGGCGTTCGAATTCATCTATGACCATTTGCTCGTGTTCTCCATTGAAATCTTCATTTCGTTCGGTGATATATCAAATACGCCTTTCAAATGTTCACGTAGTGTAACTTCGATCTCATGTGGTTCATTTATTTCTCTTTCATTTTGCTTTAATTCTAACTTAGATTTAGTAAACCTTTTTGCTATGGCCAAGTTGATTTTGTTCCAGAATTTTGATGGATTTATTTCTGAGTCGATCTCTTCCACAAACCTATTTCATCTAGTATTTCTCTCCTCTGCTTTAGCGGTGATGAGGTCCTCCTATATTTGTTGTATTCTGTCTCTGTCACCTCTTTATGGCCCTTCCTTCTCGATGGTTTCTCTTTTTTTTTTTATAACGGCTCTCGAGCTCTGCAATTTGCTCTGTTCTTAGCGGATGCAGAGGTGTTCTTGCGGTAGTTTTCGGTACGTATTTATCGTCTGCTTTAACTAGTGTCTCCATTAATTTCTCAATTTTTTGGTCTATTTCCTCTAACGAGGCTTCGGATAATTAGTTCTGATTGTGCCTTGCTAGTTCTTCAGCATATGCTTCCAATTAGCCTTCCTGTATTCTTTCCTTTGTGGGCAGTTCACCTCTATTGGGTCTAGCTATAACTTAATTATGACCATTTAATAGTCACTGGTTGAGGGTGGCCCTTTTTATATTAAGTAATTGTACTGGAGAGCTGGGGTTGCCAGTACACTATCTGGTTTAGTAGTTCTATTAGGGCCGAAGAATTTTTGGAAGTATGGGCCTATCCTTACTACTAGCCCTCTCTCTAGTAGAGCGTAAGGATTCTTTCCTGCCTTATTGAATTGACCCGTGTAGTCCTAGGCTCTAGTGCGGGCGTTCAGATCACTCATGCATATCGCTTGATATTTTCTTCTGAAAATCTCCAGCAAATTATGGAAAGGCAAATAGTCCTTTGTTGGGGGTTGATACCCTATGGAAAATATCAGGTTTCCTGCATCAGTTTTTATGTTAATTGCCAGGCATACTTCGTCTAAATCTTTCAATCTGTTGAATCTGATATCATTTTGCACGGCGATCGCTGCTCCGTCGAAATTGACGTCATTAGTGTTTTGGGCTATTACTGTATAGTTGAATATTCTGATATCATTTGCCTCTGGGTCGATATTAATTTCGTTTAGTATAATTACTTCCGGATCTTCTTTTTCATAAGCATTAATTATTATCGAGTGTCTTTTATTATTCTAGCTTGTGAAATTATAACTTATAATTTTTAATTTTCTGACTGGATCCATTATTTGGGTCTTTTTCTTCTGAACTTGATCTTTTTTCGGGTTTTCTGTTTTCCTTTTCTGTGGGCGATTTTGCTCTTCCGCTTCGTTTTTTCCTCAATTTTTCCTTTTTAACTATGTGACATAGATGATGCGGGATGCTTATGTTTCCTCCAGTAAGTATATTGAAGACTTCGCGGTCTGACTATGGGCCTTCAAACTCATACTTAATGTAGCCTTTTTTAATTCCTTGAAGCATTTCACTGTTGGTTTTCGGGAAGGGCCTCGCCTCCGAAGCGAAAATATTGACTCTAAACTCGTTTTGCTCTTCTTCTTTATCTGTAGGGCTCTCCTTGGGGGTAGCCTCATTAATGTACTCTTGTATTTCATCTTGATCTGATGGAGTGGCTTCTTCGTAGCTGTAATATACTAGGATTGGTTTTGTTTTCATAGGATCAATTCTGTTCCTACTCCTTTTCTCTTTTTGCCTATGCACTTTTGGTTTTATTGGGACGGATGTTGACTCCTCTGACTGACTTGTAGGTTTTGGTTTGGAGCTTTCTTTATCTGTTCAGCTGGTTTGTAGCTTACGTTAAGGATGTACGCTGAGAGGGGGTTCTAGGGGAACCATACCTGTTCCAAACCGTTATTCTTTAACATAAGATTTAGCTCTTTTGAATAGGATCCTGGGTTGGCCACATTTCGCACATGAGCGTGCCAGATTCATGCAAGTATAATCAGTGATTCTCCCTGTCTTAGTTCAATAATGTTCTTGGTGGGTTGAATTTGCTCTATGGTAGCTTTTGCAACCTTTGCGAATGTTATATTTTGCTTCTATCTCCTCCAGTTCGGCTTTTTCCTTCTTTTTGCTATTTATTATTTCTCTTTTGGGGGGGCAAGCCATCGTTAATATACAGTTGTCCCCGTTGCAGTTTAGACATTTCTCGTTTAAGGGGTCACATTTACGCTATGTGTGTGTTTTACTGCTATACTCAGAGCACCATTTAATTTCACCATTCATTGAAGAGTCTCTTGTGGCATTCTTCTCTAAAGCTAAGCAATTAAAACAGGTTTAGATGCATATAAATTCTTCACTCTTTATCTGATCTGGTGTGATTTTTAAGTGGAGGGCTAACAGGCATTGGCTTTCATTGCCATACTAGTTTCTCTAAATATCAGTTGGAAAACATGTGTATATTCCGTGTTGTTACTTCTGTTGTTAAATTTGATAACTTCTTTGACTTTAGGCCAGCTTTGTGCTTTCTTGATTTCATCTTTGGTCTCTTTAGCATTTTGTTCCTCTATCCATGAGTCAACTTAGCGGCAGTAAATTGTTTTCTGAGCTTCTATTTGTTGGGGTATTTTTGCCTCCAATCCGATTCTCTCTAATGCTTTCGCCGCGCTATCTGATACCAGTTTAGCAACATCTTTATCATATTGGTAAAGCGGAATATATGAGTTTTAGTAGTCGAGAAGACGTACCAAAACAATTTCTAGTTTGCCATAAATAATCTTTAAAACATTTGTTCGATCGGTTTATGCGCGCCCTTCCGGACGCGCAAAGGGACCCGTTTGGTAGAGTCCATCTTCTTCTGTTTAGCCAAACTTCTTAGATACCTTTATTGCGTAGGAAAAGAAGAAGAGGAATAAGACTATAGATAGATCACGATTGCTGTTATTATCCGGTTATTGCCTGGTTTATTCAGCTAGCAAGTCGGTTACCTTGCCTACCTGTCTATCGCATATCCCTAACAGTTTTCGCTCCTGTACTGAGCTTCAGCCTGCGCCGAGCTAGCCGTCCGGTTCAGATATGGTTCTTGCTTGAATAGGTTTCTATGGAGACTTAAAGCTTCCCTAAGCCGACTTGCCCTAAGAAGAGTGTATAGGTAGGGAACGTTTTCCAAGTATGGAGGCCAGTCTGTGTCGTGTCAAGCTGTCACTGTCCCTTCGGAATAACTTGTTCTTCTTCCAGGAAAAACGTGAGGAATCTTTCTTCAGAGCTTGAAATTTATTGCTTGCATGACAAACTTAGTAAGAAAGAATTTCCCACATATGCTATTCCTATTTACAATTTCGATTCATCGTCATTTATTTGAGAATGTTGTTTTTTTCATCGTAATGTAAATACTCATTCTAAATTTACCATTTGAATCAATGCTAATTTTACGTCCGGGCTGGCTTAATGTGTGTGCTTGTTGTTAACGTGCATGTATTTCGCCAAGACAGATGTGTTAAACATGTCGTTTTGCGGACGAGTATGGTGAACATGTTAGTGTCTTATGACGTGTTTTGGACTATCGCCATTTTTTGTTTGACCATAAATCGCGAGCGGTGGTTTTCTGTCTTGGGGCCTCACGTTTCAGTTTAGATGCTGCTGCCATCGCTTGCTCCAGTGGTATTGGAAGTGAGTGTCGTGTTGCTGTTCCTATGGGTTGGGGAGTTAGTGGTTGTTGGTGGTGGTCTGTGTGATGTGATAAAGAGGGAGTTAGGGCTGGCAGAGGAGAAGGAGAGGAGTGGGGAAGAGGATGGCCTAAGAAAGTGGAAGTAAGATCGATCTCCGGAGAGAACGTGAGGTAGAGATAAGTGCAAGGTGTATGTAGGGGAATCGTCACTTCCCCGTTCTCTCGCGGTGAAGTCACGATCAGCCTACCGCAAAGACACCCGGCCCCAGGCACTGTCGGGTCAAGCGCGTAACCGCAGCGCCGCACCACTCGTCGCTACAAAAGACCTAAAGGTTAAAATGCAAGATCTCTCCCAGGAGAGGGAGATTCAATTTCTGGTCAAGTAAGAAATTGGAGACGTGTTTCTCCCAAGCTTAAAGGCTAACGAGGAGCCGATGTAAGACTTAGTGAGAAAAACCGTTTGGCATAAGAACGCTTCTGAGCACGTTCTCAAGCTTCTTCCCCTCTTACCACTCCCCCAGCGGGGTGACGACGTATAAATAAGGAACACTGAGGAAAATTGAGGTAGAATACGTCAGTCTCCAGGTGACAAATTCCCCGGATTAAGATTGGACAACCGAGACTGGACAAGTAGATTACTTGGCTCGCCAGACCAAGAGTACCCTGCAAGAGAGGCAGGGCTACCTACCTTAAGGGGCTAAGAAGCAGCTCATCCTCGAGCTAGTCCCTGGTTATCAAACCAAACGTTAAGTTAACTTTGTTAGGTTCAACTTACTCTCGTCAGAGAGACTCCTCATATCCTGGTGCATCTTAAAGACCAGGGGTATTCCTAGTCCTTGAGGAATCAAGGAAAGAAGAAACAAAAGGCTCCCTCTCGAGTCCGTTACTCGGTGGCCACACCAAACTCATAAGTTAACTTTATTGAGGAACCAAGTTTAACTGATTCTCGTCAGAGAAACCGCCCTCCGTTATACTCGCCCTTAAGGAAGACTGAAACTAAGAAGAAGCTCATCCTCGAGCTAGTTCCTGGTTACCAGACCGACCTTTAAGTTAACTTATTCAAGTTTAACTTATTCTTGTCAGAGAAACCCCCGCTCATCGATCCTTGCCCTTGAAGAAGACCCTCCCCTAGTTCAGTCCTCGCCCATGAGGAATTAATTAATGAAGGAGAAAAGCTCCCCCTCGAGCTCGTTACTCGGTAGTCACACCGCACTCCAAGTTAACTTAGTTGAGGAACCAAGTTCAACCTATTCTTGTCAGAGAAACCGCCCTCCGTTATACTCGCCATTAAGGAAGACTGAAACTAAGAAGAAGCTCATCCTCGAGCTAGTTCCTGGTTACCAGACCGACCTTTAAGTTAACTTATTCAAGTTTAACTTATTCTCGTCAGAGAAACCCCCCTCTCATCGATCTTCGCCCTTGAAGAAGAACCTCCCTAAGTTCAGTCCTCGCCCATGAGGAATTAAGTAACGAAGGAGAAGAGATCCCCCTCGAGCTCGTTACTCGGTAGTCACACCGCACTCCAAGTTAACTTAGTTTAAGAACCAAGTTCGACTCACTCTCGCCAGAGATACCACGACTACCTTGGTGCCACATAAAGCACCGTAATTGTTCTCGTCCTTGAAGAACCCCCCCTGAATACCGTGTGGTTCCCCCAGCTGCTACCCTCACCCAAAGAACCTCGTGATCCCGCCCACCTACATCTGGTCATGTGGCACGAATCGTGAGACAATAACATTCCTGAGGTATTTAAACTCCAGTAGAGTCCGTAAGCCTAAATCTTATATATTGCTGTGTGTAGTGAAATTAACCAATTTTATAGGGTCAAACTAATTGAATTAATTCTTGTGTATGATAATATTCGGAGTATTGCTGTGGTTAATGTTTAAATTTTGTGTATTCAATTGTTAAAGTTAAAATATAGGTTTATTTGGGGAATTATTGTGTGTTTCTCTATATCCTTACGTGTTTCCAACAGCTCTCTTCTTTACGATATCAATATTAGCCCTCCAAACACTCTTAGAACAAAAAGGGGGGCATTCTACGACATTGTATATTCAGTGTCGTAGAGATAAATTGGAATAATGGGAGAGGAGCCAGGATCAGTATATGGGACGACGATCATGAGAGGAGGTGTAGCAGGGTGGGGGTGTTGTCCTGGAAGGCAGTAGGATCTGTGGAAAGAGCTAGGGTAGGAACTGGAGAAGGGATGGTTGTAGGAACTGGCAAGGAGCGATGGTTGAGTGTTTCTTTGTGCATCTAGTGGGGTGAATAATGTTTTGGGGAAGACAATTTGCCATATACCGTTAGCAGCATAAAGCTGGTTGAGTGCCATGGCGTATGTGCTGGGATCACCCCCAGATATGTCTTTTGCCACCGTGGAAAGTACAGTAGCCAGGTGTGTAGTAGAGTGTGGTGTGAGGAAGTTGGTCGGAGTTGTGGCCGTGTGTTTGTGTGTTTGTCTCCGTGACCACTGACTGCCGTTGTGTAAGTTTTTGTGAGTGGAGTTTTTAGAGCGGTGATGATGGAGTTGGATATGACGTGAGTGTTTTTTGTCGATGTGCGGTAAAGCCTCCTCAGTTCATTGATGACGTCAGCGTGCTTCTGTTTAAGGTAAGGACATCTCAAACTAACAGCGACGTGACCGCCACCAACGTTTACGCAGTGGTGTGTCTCATGTGTTCATGCGGTGGAAAAGTGAACCTTTACACCGCACTTAGAACAGACTAGTGCTGATTTGCAGGAGCCGGTCCAGTGACCGGTCTTGTAGCACCGTATGCACTGATATGGCGTATGTTACGTTGGCGCTCCAGTTGGTGAGTGAGTGTTTGGGTACCCATTACTTTAATCCCTGATTGATCGGTGTATTTGTGTGAGTCTCGTCTTGTAGCGTGATTAAATCCCAGGACTTGTGTCTGTTGTAGTAAACGTCCAGGACTATGTTTTCTCCGTATTCTTTTTTAAGGTTTTCGAGTATTTTCTTTCCTCTGAATGCCAGCCAAAGGGGGCTGGTGCGGGATATTCTTATTTGGTTGTATTTTTTATGGCAAGCTGTATAGTGTAGTGATTTTTGGATTTGATAGAGTCGTATGTGTGTGTGTGAAGGGACTGGGCATAAAAACAATATATTACATGTAATGTAAAAATGATAATAAAAAAATTAGTAACATTGAACATGATGTTTCTTAGAAAAACTCAAGGAGCATATATATTATTGGCAACTATAAATTAATACTTGCTATGACCTTCTTTAGCAGTAATCACAGCAATCAGACGTTTCTTGTAGGTATGAACACGTGATTTCAGTTCTTTGCATAAATTTTCTATCAGATTTAAATCTTGACTTTGAGAAGGCCATTTCAGCACTTTTAATCGTTGATTCGCAAAATATTTTTGCGTTTATTTGATTGTGTGCTTGGGATCACTATCCTGTTGGAAGACGACCCCTCTGCCAAGACTAAGTTTCCTCGCCGATTGTTTCACATGTTCATCCAAAATTCACTCATATCGCTCGGAATTCATAGTGCCTTCGATCACATAAATTGAGCCATACCTGCAGCAGCAAAACACCCCCACAACATGATGGAACCACTACCGTGTTTCACAGTAGGTCTGCTGCTCTTTTCCAGCAGAGATTCTCCAGGTTTTCTCCAAACGTAATGGTGGTTGTCTAGGCCAAACAACTCGATTTAGTCTTGTCTGACCATAATATTTTACTAAATTCTGCTCCAGTGTCATCAAGATGTCATCTGGCCAACTCTAAACGTCTTTTTTGTGAGCCGTCTTCAACAGTGGTGTCCTCCCTTGGTACACGTACATGAAGCCCCCTCACTGTTCAGGTAACTTCGCACTTTTGACATGTCCACGATTGTTCCACTGCTAGCCAGATTTGTTTTCAATTCCTTAGAAGTGACTTTTGGATTCTTATTGATAATTCAAACACACGAAAGTACATTTCTGTCAATTAATTTTCTTGGTCCGCCTTTCCACACACGATTAACAGTAGTCCCATCAGCCCAAAATTTTAAAATAATATTCCTCACAGATGAAATTGGGATATTCAAACTTGCCGAAATTTTTCTATATCCATTTCTTTGGTTGTGCATCTCAATTATACGCTTCATATATTCTTTTGAGTGTTCAATCTTCTTGCTTTTTCAAAGTTATTGAAGAGATGATTCTTCAGCCGTGTCTAATGCCATAATTAACACCCAAAAATGTTAGCCATGCAAGTAACCTGGTGTCTTGGATTAGTCTAGAATATTCCATCAGTCATTTTCGAACATTCTTTACCACTAATTATAATAATTTGATTTGTTAAAGCCATTTTATGTAAACGCTGACAATACGTTTGCTTCTTGTATTTTTAATAATTTGTTTTATTATAATGTATACATTATAATATATATATATATATATATATATATATATATATATATATATATATATATATATAGAGAGAGAGAGAGAGAGAGAGAGAGAGTGAGAGAGAGAGAGAGAAAGAGAGAGAGAGAGAGAGAGAGAGAGAGAGAGAGAGAGAGAGAGAGAGAGAGAGAGAGAGAGAGAGAGAGATATTATCCTGTGGATCAATATAATGATTCCTTAGCATATAAAATTGATTGCATATTATTTTAGTTGTTTCAATTTATTCCCCTAAAGCATATGTTGTATTTAGGGACGGGCTAAACGACTAAAATTTACCTCAACTAGTTTCTTTTGTTTTATAGAACTTTCTTTCTCCTCTTCTGCCAAACTTCCCATTGTACACGCCTTTATCTTTGGAGGGAATATCTGGAATTTGAAATCATGGCTCCAGATTCCTTTTTCTTATTGTTCATCACAAGAATAGTGTGCTCGGAAAAATGAAAGTCATTTGCCTATTTCTCTTTCGTAATTATGGTTTCTTTTACCTAAAAGTAAATGATTTCCTTTTACGACTGCTCTCATGTTCGTATGATTGGCGAAGGAGGAACGTAAATCCCGAAGTTTGGATACGATCTTAAAGTTTTAAACTTCAGATACTTAGGATCAGTTATGGACATTTTTATTGTCGTCCATATAATTTTCTTCTTTAAATTTCTAAAGTTTCTAGCTTCTTTTAGAAGATTACCTAGAAAGCGAAACTTTAGATTGGTCATTTGTGGTATTTCAGGTGGGGAAAATGGAAATGTTAACTAGATACTTCTTTCTTCTTTTAAGTTTTTTTTTTACTCATAATACATTATAAATTATAAAAGTGTATGGCAACGTCATAAAAACAACAAAGTCTATCCGTTTATTTTATTAAACCAGAATTTTGACCTTTTATAATTAAGCCGACCCTGCATTGGATTATTTTGACGCTAATAAGCCAATAACTTAGTTTTTCTTTAGTAATTTTTTAAGTTTGTGCTCTAGGTAAGAAAACTAGAAACAAAGCCCTGCCTAAGACTATTGCATAACAATCTAAATTTAAAGTAAAAAAAATATGAACATTTTTCTCGCAAGTTAGCGTGAAATAGGCTCCTAAGAAAGGGCGATACGTTAAATAGATGGGAATGTGAGGAAAGTACATCACCAGGAGGGCACAAAGAAAATACCCATGAAGGCGCGCAATTAGGTATTTGTAACTTTTCTAAACCTGGGCTCCCCAAACATCCAAAAAGGTCCCCTCGCCGAAAGAAGGCGATCGTACAGTGAAACTGTTATACCGCAGGAGCATTCACATCTTACGGTGAAACTGATTGTGAAATCGAAGATACCAGGGAAAGAATATTGTTATGGGCATGCTTGAAATATATTGTTTGACCTCAGAAGAAAAGAGATATTCTAAGCCAATGAAGGAGCGTAGAGGTTCCTATGTATAACCTCTACCGCATGCGTAGGACAATTTGGGGCCAGCTGCTTGCTCTCTTGGCAGTCCCATGTGACAGTAAAGGAGAGATTGCCGCTGATAAATATAGGGAATCACGCGAGGCCGCCTCCAAGAAGGGTGTGGGGGAGAATCTACCGCAACCGTAGGTATAGGTATAGAATAGTTAGTCTCTTCTCCCATAATAGAAGGTTAGAGGAGCCTTGGAGAATACACAGTGTGGAAGCTACCTCCTTTTCAGAGGTTGAAAGTGACCGAAAGCGGCTATCAAGATGGCAACATACGGATGGTGAATGGGAAGCCAATTTACCGGGCGAAGGGGTGTTTCATGTTACTTCCTTCGCCCTAATATCTATAAGGAGGGAGGTCGCCGTGGACTGTCACCATAATTTAGAAAGAGAAAATGGACCCATGAGAAGTAGATAATATAACCCATACTGACTTGGATGGTTAAGAGTAAATTCTCCAAAGGATCAGGAAATTACTGAATGTGATCATTTACACATAACCGGTCCCGGTCCTGCGTTGATGGGCTTTGCTAACCTCGGCCCTCCTTAAGCTCTTACCGGCCTCTTTCTTGAAGGCCTTGATAACATAGCCATCAAAATGTTCTTTTATTTGGCGAACGCAGTTATTTTGAGCTTGGAGGTCATTCAAAGGCCTTTACCACAACTAAATGTTGATAACTTGAGGTCTGCTTAAACAAGATCGATCCTTAAGCTCTTCCGTGTTCTTGAGTCTTTCCACGGACTCTGTGGACCTAATCCAACACCAAACACCAGCCACCGTGCTTTACACATTGGCCAAGGACATGTTTGAGCAATCCTCACCTAGACGCAAAAACATCCTGAATGCGCTTCATGCTGCTAATGGACTCTAGCAAATTACCTTACCAGAGAAGTTATTCGCTCTAATACTTGAAGAGAAACACAAGAGACTCGCTTGCACGTTCCACCCAAGACAGACCTCCCTATCACATACTTATTTCCTCTCCCTTCTTCAGGCCCCTGTAAGTACTCCTCTCACGCCCCCCTGTTACAACATCCCATACCACTATACCCCCCGTGTCTCCACTGCACTCTTTCTACCTCCTGATGGTCCACTCCTTTTATAGTCCCCACTCTCCTCACCGCACATTCTACAGCTCCCAATTTCCGCACCCTACATAAATCCTACACGTCTGATGGTAGCAGCCCGTATCACAAAGTGATCAATGCCAAGAGATCAAAGATAGGAAAGCGGCTATAGTAAACACAGCTTCACTCGCACATCGCTCTCGACCATAGGTCGACTCTGTGTAGTGCAGCGGAACTTACGTAGTTGCCCAATTATTTGCTATACCTTCTACAACTTGATACTGAACATTTAAAGATCAGAAATTATACCAATTAACTCAACCAGCCTACAGAATCGAACAACAGACTTTGCATTGAAAGCTACCAGACATACACCACTCCCTCAGGAACACAGAATATGACTCACTTCTATCCTGCAAGGTACAACCAATCTCTGAAAGTATTCCATTGTCCATTCATTACAGACGACGCTACACGATTTACACCCACTTTGTCACAGGTCTCCACGTACAATCTTATCACATGTCTATATGCATGCGTATCTCATCATCGCCTCTACTTATATCCACATCTACCCTCTTGACTACAACAACACGAACTACCGGTTGGCATTAAAATGACAAATAACAAATAACACACTACTCAATCTCAACTTGCAGAATGCAAATCATGCATATCATAAACACAGCTCGAAACTTATACACACTAGGAAAAACCTATACTCGGCATAAACACACGAAGACTTATTACACAATACAACATAGGACCACGACAACATAACATTGCACTCCCACATGCCTGCATCCTACAATGCATGCAGCTCTATACTGAACCGTCAGTGAGACGAAGTGACCCTCATCGTTGAATACACTCGCTGCACTGAACATTCCTTCTCCTGGCAGCACGTAAAGAGACCGTTGGGCAGAGAACCAGCTAAACCCATTACACTCCAATAAAACCACAGTATGTACATTTCCCCTCACTAACGACATTCTTAACGCAATCAGGTCCCTTGGGAAACTGTACACACGCACAAACTACACATACTAGACCATTTACAAAAAGTCCAGTGTGAAAGAATAAAGTCAATGAGCCTCACGTGGACCCTAGAATCCCAAGTGGCTCTCAAACACGAGATAAGGATCAGAGAACGGGCCTAAGCATCAAGCAAAGAGGATTTCGGAACGCAGCTGTGTTTACTTGGAGGTTCCCCCAAAGTTTTGAGGCAATATTGCCTCCCGCCTATCATCTTGAAGCATGCGAGAGAGAGGAAAGACATCTGTTATCGCAAATTCCTATCTGAAAGACGTCTATTCCCCAGCTTCGTGTTTACGTTGGGAGAATCCCATCTGTGCCCTGAGGCGATTGCACCCTACCATTAGCTGGTATTTAACGCCAGGCTCAGCTGGGTCAAGTTAGTACCAGCTCACTATCATGCACAGGACACGTCACTTTTCGATTTGGCTCTGTTTTCCTCAACACGAGCGCAAAGTCAAGAAACTCTCCCGGCGGAATTCTGCCCCATCAATTGGCTATTTCCCCGCCACGGCCGTTCTTGTTCACCAGCGCAAGTACTCCCTCGTCAAGGTATTCCGAGATAGATCTTAACCTTCTGCAATTCTCCTCCCCGAATTGTCCCTTCCCTTCGTCGTTCAATCATTAACTTCTGCAAAGCGTCGACGAATGCGGATCTCTTTAAATCCGGTCATCCCCAAAAGATTTATTTGTATTTTGGTTCGGCGCAGCCTTTCAAGATTCAATCCGAGTTTGGCAATTTACCTGCCTTAAGCTCATTAGCTTGTCCCTCTTTGCCAGACTATCGAGTACCCCATAGTCTTGGATATTCCAATTTCATTTTATTTGTGTAAATATTTATCATTTTTTCGTTGTTATTAAATGTTGTTTTGTACTACTCTTTTAAATAACCCAGAACAGCATTCAGTCATAGCTAAGTAATTACTGGACAAGCTGCACTCTGGGGAACAGTTTCCTTCCCCCATCCCTCATTAGCTTAACTCCATCATCTGGTAACGGAGCTGAGAAGAGGTCAACTGAGCGCCCTTTCGCCTTATTCCACACCACACGGCTAATCACATCCCCTTCATATATATATATATATATATATATATATATATATATATATATATATATATATATATCGGCTATACCTTGACATCCACGAATGGTGACGGATCCACGCTTATGAGTTTAGGCCCGCCCCCTGGTAAAAAGAGAGGGCTCGATAAATAAACTATATTAACTACTTCAATCAACATTCAGTAAATAATCCACCATCTCCCCAAAACCACTTTTCCTACCCTCACACCATTACTCAGCACCTCAATCGCCTAATGCAACTTCTGACAACCATTCAAAATCTCACACAATATACTTATCAGAAGTACCCTAGGATAGGATAGCGTATTCGCACCCAAAATATACATAATATACATAAATGACACCTAACGCTCAGCCGAAAGATGCTGACACGTAAACATTTTCCTATGCCAATGAGAAAACCATTCTTTTCTGCAGCTGTGGATCAAAGGTGATGCTGCTCTCTTGCACAAGTAATCTTTACATATACAAAATAAAGATATACTAACATACCAAACCTTAACAACCCAGACCCAACAAGACTCACCAAGTGTAGGCCATGAATGGTCTTTTGCAGTCTTCTTCTTTTCTTATGTTCTTATGTTCTTATACACCTCTTACAAAAATTCTAGGTGCAACATTCGACAAGTCCATATAATTCCACATACACCAAAACATAATAGAAGCAAAAGGTAAAAACGAAGATAAGAAGCTGCGTACGTTCTACCCTGCCATTAGTAAACTAAAACTACGTTTATACAAAACCTTAGTCATACCACTCTATACATACTCTCCAATAACACTCGTAACTGTAAAAGATACATGGCAGAGGACAGAACAGCGCATTCAAAACTCAGCTCTGAGACGTGCATATCGCAATCTTTTGAACACATTAATGGCCACACTACACCAAAATAATAAGCTAACATCATTTAACACATACACCAATACCAGAAACTGACATAAAATACTACACGAAAGAAAACAAGCTGCGCTGCCACTAAGACACCCGTAGCCAATAGACACCTGTAGACACCTACAACCAATACTTATCTAAAGATAAGTTAACAGTATCATGAATGGCGCGTGTCCATGTAGGTACGCATCTCCTTCGACCCACAAGTCGAACCAATACCACAAAACACACACAAAAAAAAACACGCATCGGTGTTAACTGACCTGTTAACTTGTAGGGGTGCGAAGATGCATCATAGAAAAATTCCTTCTAAATTGATAATATAAATAGCCTATTAAATTACCAACTCAGCACGGGCTAAGCCGTGGCGTAATGGCTAAGAGCATCGGCGTTTAAATCTATCGGTACCGAGTTCAAAACTCTATAGTCGAAAACCTTTTACGAAGAAATCTCTAGAAGAAAACGGAAGTCACGGAAAACGCTGAAGGACCAACTCAAGAAAACTCAAGATAAAATGGATTGCCTCAAGAAAGAAAAATGGAAGGAAACGACTTCAAGGACTAATTCATCAAATATGCAAGAAGGAATCATCAATCAAGATAAATGCAATAAAATGAAGATACATCAAGAAAGAAATCGAAGATCAAGAACCAACCCAACAAAGAAGAATAAAAAAGGAAGGATACGAAGATCAAGAACCAACCCAGCCAACAAGAATATTAAGTCAAGATAAATGGAAGACAATGTTTGATGGGCCAACTTAAAGATAAAGGAAATTCAGAAAGTAAATAGATCCGATAAGGAGAAAATCTTAAGATGAAGAATGATATTGATAAAAACCAAGAAAATAACGAATGACTCACCCCCATAACCTCTCTTTATCCCCACTTATGTTTATTTTTGAACCCTTTCCTCGTCGACTACTTGAACCTCTGTGATCTCCACAGGGATTTCTCTCTATCTTTCTATACATAGCATATCATTTCGTAGGTTGTTGTATTATATTATAACCAGAATAGGAATAGAAAAGAATAGCAGGAGATATATAAGATTTATTAGATTTAGAATGAAAAATTACTAAAAACAGTTTGAACCCCATATATAAACAAACACTTCAGTGACAAAGATAAAAATAGATACATACAAAAACGCGTGATTCTACTCGAAATATAATTCAACATTATTACGTTTGCTATAACTAACTACAATGGACATACATACAAGAAATAAATGAAATTAAATAGCAAGAAAAGTTGAACATTACAGAAAAAGTTTGCCCAATCCCCCTTCCATCCTTGGCTGTGATTTCCGTGTGTGAATGTGATAGGTAAGGATTAATATATGCTAAAAACTGAAGGAAGTAGGGGGGTTGCAAGAGATTTTGGCCAAACAGCCAATTATTATTTTTACCCAAAATTATGCATATGTAGAGCAAAATATTGATTTGGTTGAGTGCATACAAATGTTTCAAGGACTAATAATAATATTTGAACTATATAGATAATTTATTGTGTATTACATGGTGTGATAGAACGAGTTAAAGCTGCGTTAATTTCAACTCCTATCCCATATTATTTAAAACCACGATGCTGCCAAAGTGCATCTTCGATTCGAAGCTTGGAGCCTTTTCGCAGCTACCGGATGTCAATGTTTAAACAAGGAGGTTATCGTCCCCCCGTTCGCCCCCATACGCCGACCTCGCCAGATCGAGTTAGGCTTATGGGCAGATAAGGCATTGTTCTCCGGCCCGGCTGTGCATTCCCTCGAAGCTCCCACTCTATTGTCCCCCCACGCCAAGGAGATGTCCTGGCTATTTATATGGAAACTTTACCACTAAGAGCAGATTGGAGATCCAGATTTTCGTCGCGAAACATCACCACGACCCTCTCTTCCTTTGTGCGCCAAGGGACCTCGACCTCGAGATTCACCATCACTTGTCCAGAAGGAGGACAATATTCCTTGAGTGCCAAAGGTTCGAGCCTTTCGTGACGCCAAGTCCCCAAGGCTTCCCCCCCTGTTGTTCAGAGGAGAACAGCATTAGAACAGCCATTGTTCGTTTTGAGCCCTTCGCCAAGAAACGGTTCTCACCCCCCCTGTTGTTCAGAGGAGAACAGCATTAGAACAGCCATTGTTCGTTTTGAGCCCTTCGCCAAGAAACGGTTCTCATCCCCACCTGTTGTTCAGAGGAGAACAGCCATTGTTCGTTTTGAGCCCTTCGCCAAGAAACGGTTCTCACCCCCCTTCCCCTTGTTGTTCAGAGGAGAACAGCATTAGAACAGCCATTGTTCTTGAGCCCGTAGACAAGAGACGGTTCTCACCTTCCCTTTGTTCAGAAGAGAACAACGTAAAACAGCCATTGTTCTTCAAGCCGTTTGTCGAGAAACGGTTCTCCTTCCTAAGACGCCACGTCAGGATCATCTTATTCCCCCCCCTTCGGCTGGAACTCGCCAGCGGACCAAATATTCCTTCAAGTCGCCTTCTACTGCACAACTAGTGAAAAAGTTACGTAAGCCAAACGTCACCTTTGAGTATTGATCCCTTTTGTCAATTCTATCCTGTGCTTTAAATGGTTTATCGAACCATCCCATCTCTTTAACTCTATATTTGTTTTACCTTTTTTAATCCTTTAAATCCTCGGATTAGCCCGAGTCTCCACGACCCTTTCCATTCTGTTTATGTCAATATTTTCCGTTTTTGTGTATTGTTGATAGTTATTATTAATAAAACTCTATTTTATTAATGATAGCAATATTATTATCCTTGAGCTCAGTTCCACTTCTTAAGCATATCGAAGATACATAATATCGGCCGCCAGACAGTAACGCACTCTAAAGATAATTAAGGAAGTTCCCTCAACGAATAGTGATATATGGAATATCGTCGGGAGTCATTCTACGACACATAGGAATTTATTTTTCATCTCAATATTTGTAATGATGACCCCTATTTTTGAAACCTCCTCAATTCGGTTGAGCATACTGTAAACCAATGATTTGACCGTTTCTATGTTTAAAAACGTCCATTCTTGCTGTATGAGTACTTTTAACTGTTCAACATTTGTTGTTTTTCTCTATCAACCCGTCTTTTGAGGATCGACAACAAATTTTCGATAGGATTGAGATCTGAAGAATTACTTACCCGGCCAGGGCTCTAAATTTTTTATCCCTTTACCTACAACATACTCTTTAATCATCTTAGCAGTGTGGCAAGCTGCCCCATCTTGTTGGAAAATGCAATTATCCTCGTCAAACTGCCTTTCAATGATTGGAAGGAGATGGTCATTAAGGACATTTTGATACCATGTTGAATTGATACAAGTGTCTTTTAGGAAAATTGATAGAGAACCGACTTCCCATGAAGAAAAGCATCCCCACACATGAATGGTTTCAGAATGTTTTACCGTGGGAACGATGCAGGCTTTTTTATAGCGTTCACCTTTTCACCTTCTGACAAGCGTTTTTCCAGATGTGCCTCATCCGAAAAAATAACTATCTCTTTGCTCACGTAACCAATTATTATATTTCTTGCAAAAGGCAATTCTGTCCTTAACGTTTTTCTTGAACAAAAACGTTTTTTTGGCAGCACTCCGTGAAGCAAGACCCTTTACAAGAAGCCGCCGTCGAACTGTTCGAGTTGAAGCGCTAACACCATGTGATTTCCATTCATTATAGCAAGCTGTTGGCGACTAACACTTCGATTCTGAAAAGAATTGCGCACTAATAAAACTCTTGGCGATCAGAGGACAAGCATTGACGACTAGGTGCCTTTTTTACAGTTACTGAACGGGTCTCTTTGGAAGTTTTGATGAACCTGTATACAGTTCTTTCACATTCAATGCCTTTAGCAACAATGTCCCTTGGATTAAGGCCATTTTGGTGTAAGGAAACTATTAAAGGCGTTTTTCTTTTGGCAAAACCATCCCTGCAATAATAATAAAAAATAATTATTTTGTAACAAAATATTATTTATTAACTAAAAATTTATCATTGATGGGTCTTGACATCATACATAACTATATTTACTGTTCTGGATATTCAATTACTATTTTTTATACGATTCCAGCTTGAAATCATAAGGAGGCGTGTGATGCCCAGTAGTAAGGAAATGTCACCAAACCAAAATGTTACCAAAAAACTATTAATTTGCAAAGTTATACTAAATATTTAGTATTAACACAAATCATCTACAATATTAAGACCGAATAAATGATATTCGAAGGTATTTTACACGTAATAGGCAAAGAAAAGTTTTTGCCAAAATCATTGGCCACGACTGTATTATGGTAAAGGAAGCAAGGGAATTAGGAAGGGGCAGCGACGAGTATTCTGCTGCTGGGTAGGATGTTGTCTTGGTTTAGCTGGATCGTTCTTTCGGGTTTTGTCAAAATGACTTTTACCCCTTTGATCATTCTGAGTTATCTTAATTATTTTTGTCGTGAAGGATGGTGGTATTTTCATCAAGCATGTCTATTAAGAGGAGGGTGAAATGTATCTGGCAGGCAGTTTATTGCGCTGATTTTAGGTGGGCTGTGAAGCGTCTGGAGAGGGTGGTTGTGATCATGCCTATATAGCTAGTTTTACGGTGCAAAAAGTCACCAACCTTGACTTCTTCACGATATTGACTTCTTGGAAAAGTTGGGTGGTAGTAAGATAGCTTTTCTTGATGACTATATTGGAGCAGGTACGTTGGGTCTGTTAGTCGATGATGAGGTTCAGTTTAGTTTGCGAGTTGAACAGTAAAACGTTAGCTAGAATAATTTTCTTAAGAGCCACTCCTCTTCCAGTTTGATTTTTGAGCGTATGTTGGCGTTATTGGGCTGACATTAGTTTAATTTCTTCACGTCCTCTAATTGTAGTGTCGATCTGATTCTGTCACTACCCCTGTTGACCGTAACAAATTTTGCATATATTATTATTATATATATATGAATCTAGCATACCGCAAAGAAGGAGAAGATAAACGAAATCAGTTTTTTCTTCGGAATTCTTTTCCTAATTGCGAAAATTCCGTGCAGGAATGGGGATCGAACCGAGCACACTGAGGCAGCGAGCAACCGCTTTGATCTCAATTAATGAAAATCTCTAGACAACTCGGCTACGCAGAAGAACACAAATTGTTCCGAATAAATAAGCTTTGAGGCAATCATCGCTTGGTCGATCGTGGCTGTCAAAGACATACAGAAATTAAATTAATTTGAAATTCAAAGGACAAACGAGAAATAGAGTTAAACGAGCGGTGAATATACAATCTATATCTTTCGCGAACGCGACAGAATGATTTTAATGAATCCTGCGTATCGCAAATAAATTGTCTAACACGTTGTAGGTAAATCAATACAGAGTTGAAAGTTAGCCTAAATAGTAATTAATGTCTGCACCAAAGAACTTTAGTTGACCGTGGGCTCGCTCATTGAATTTAAGTTTAATGCGGGTAACATTATATGAGGTTCGTTGGACGAATGATAGCTAAAAATTGATAAAAGAGCCTACCATTGTTTTAAGAAGTCGCCAATTGGATCTCCAATATCAGCCAATAAGTGCTCAACCTTCATTTATTGAAAATGAGCATTTGTGCGTCTCTATCAAAGCTGATCCACACCTGAAACCACGCAAGCTGGATAAAAAGTTTATCGTCAGCCATACAGATATTTTGCATTATTTAGATGATATGGGCAAAATCAGCAAACTAACATGTGGATTACACGTAAACTGACCGACTCCGACCTTCAGCGTCGCAGAAAATCCTCCATCTCACTATTTTCTAAGAAATTTCGTTTTTTATGGCTAAACAAAGTGGTTACAGCAGATGAAAATGCAAAAACAAAAGTGTTCTGTACAACTTCACGTAAATCCTAACTCACATCAAAAGTAGCTTATGGATTGTGTGTGGCTGGAAGTGATTTACTAGGAAATTTGGGGATGCAATCAGTCTACCGAATACAAATTATAGAGCCAACAACTGTAGCAGGTGTCAGATGCAATTACACAGAAAAGAGCAGAACTATGTGAAGCCATGTTTCTTTATGATAATTCCCGACCTCGCGTTGCAAATCATACGTGTGAAAAACGCCTGGAGCTGGTATAGGAAGTTCTCCCTCACCCACCGTACTCGCCAAACCTGGGACCATAGACTAGTATCCCTTCCGTGCACTGCAAAAATTATTGAATGGCAAAACGTTCGTAAATGATGACGAACTGAATATTACAATTGAAGACATTTTTGATAGCAAACTATGGATTACAGTGTTACTGGAACTTATCACCAAAAACTTTATGAGCAAACTGAAGTCTGTAAACCAAGGAGAAGTAAAGTTCTTGTAGATTATTTATTCTATAATTTCAACTTTTCTGGTAAGCCGTAGCAGAAAAGTTCGATGCAGATCGAGAGAAAGAAATTCATCAGATAAAGCAAGAGTATATGCACAAACAAATGAAGACTGATAAAATTAAACACCATCATACATAACTTCACAAACGAAAAGCAATGGTCTAATAACAGAACCTAAAGAATTAAGCAACTCTTTCTAATTCTATAACAACTTAGCCACCTTAAACTATGCGGACACAGCATATTTTAAGACAATGCAGTTTAGCAAACACTGAAATCATGGTTGGCTGCAGAGATAATCCAGATGACAACAAAGAAGCAAAGACCGGCAAGGTCTTGGCTTCGAGATTGAGGTCTCTTTCATAGACTGTAATTGCAGGATTATTTATTACCTTATTCAGCGATGATTGCGACCTAACTTGTTTAGAAAGAGTGTTGTGGCGGTTTACATCTGTAGGAAAGCTCATAACACTGTGATAAATGAGAGACGCATGTCTCACGAAAGAAGAGTATTGCAATTTTTTGGTAAAAAGGGGAATGTAATTATTGCATTTAGAGAGAGATTTGAGGCTATTTAATTTGAATTCATGAGTAAATTGAAGTTGATATTAAGTTTCCAAGCTGCTGTGTTCTTTCAGTTTTTTCATTTATTAAAGTCATGAGTTTCAAATTCGCTGATTTCCTTTCTACTTTGAAAAGAATTATACTTAAATGACCGCATATCAAAAAACACGGGACACTCAAAATTAACTAGTAAGATAAGGAAAGACTAAAAACGAGTGCTCTCGCTTTTAGCACTTAACTGTTTTAGTCTTTACATCTCGTACGATTTAAAGAATATATATATATATATATATATATATGATCGTATAAACCACTGTATAGGAGAATATAATTTATTTATAAACACTTCCAAATTCCTTTGTAGTCATTCCCAGAATCGGTCTTTGATAATAGAGACAAAAGCGCTCGGAATCATTCTTCATTTTGCCTAGTTACGCTTCCTGTCATTACTTGCTCTCACTTGCTCTTTGTGAGTCCTGTCTCTCTAGTGCATCAACGAATATTAAAAACGTAATTTATTTTGCTGTTCATCTTACAAATTATTGTCGTTCAAATTAATTAATCCCTATATATATTCGAAAGGAGGGAAAGTGGATTAAATCTAACATATATTTGGATCGAGATGCAATAATATGAAGATTCTCTCTATTTTTGCTCAAAAATGCTTTTAATATTAAAGTCCAATATTCTTTTAGAGCCGTAAATGAATCGAGAAATTCAAATAAAAATTGCTGAAGTGATCATTTGAAAAATTTCACTTAATTGCACTAATTCAAAAGACTATTTTCCATGATTAAAATTATCATTTAAACTTCATCAGGAAATTGCGAAGTAAAAATTTATGTTCTATTTTTTTATCTTTTAAAGAGAAGAATTAAGAATATGAAATATAAATTTTTCATCCAGGCGAAATATTTAAAATTTGACATCAGAATGTCGCCAAAATCATTAATATATTTCAATCTTTATGAACAAAGGTTCCTTTGCACGACCAGAAATATCCGTCATGGGATCATTCCTAGTTAAGCCTTGATTGTGATCCCTTATTTTCAAGTAGAATAACCAAGTAATGATTGCATGTAACGTGGTCTTACTCAGGCACCGTGCCAATTTATGCACTTTTATTACGTGTATCTCCTCCCAATTAAGCCTTATTATATTTATTATTATTCGTAATAGCCTTACAATATATGTATGATATATGAACTGATAAATAAATATTATATTCACTATATTTTAACTCATATAAAGCGTAAATCCATAGAAAGAAGTTAAAGTGCTTTATCTATTGATCAAAACTTTTCATGCAAAATGAATTGTTCTTTGAAAAAATGATCAATATAATTTCATTTTATTTCTTTTTCTAAATTCTTGGGTAGCTTTATCAACTTAGTGATAAGTGACGTTGTTCCATCCCAAAAGAACATTCTTCTTTCACATCTTCAGCTCTGTCAATGTTTAATTTTCTTTACATTTTTGGTAAATTGCCAAATACGAGTATCTTATACTCAAAAAATTAAAGTCATGGCTGTTTAGGGGCACATTTCAGGCCAAAACATCTCAGAAACTTTGTTTTTGATGTGAGCCTGTGAAGAAGAAGCAGTGTGAGCATTTTCACTGTTTTATCCAAATACTTAATGGCGATTTTTGCATATTGTGTTCATTCTAATTATGATGTTATTAAATAACTTATTCCTAGAATATTCCTCATTGACTTTGACATTTCTTTCGTTGCGAAAATACCTTTATCGGAAATTGCTCTTTTTAATGCAAATGGCCCATAAATTCTATTGTTTCCTTAGTGTACGTCTTGATTCTTAATATAATTTTATATGTTAAATATTTTACTGGTCCTTTGAAAGTGTGAGACGTTTAAGCACTTTTTTACACTATTCATAGTTTTTAGTGATATCACTTTCACCAGGACTGTGATCTTGAATTTTCAGGAAAGCATGAAAATTAAAATCTTTATGTCTTAGTGCTTTCTTTATCAATCTTCCTTGTATAAAATTATTTTCTCTAATTTTTTTATACTGTCTTCCATCCTTTCATTTCTTGGTCTTCCACGGACTGGTTTCCATTCAATTGAGTAAACTGTATTGATTCTCCTCCAAAATTGTCTACCATAGCGTGTTCCCTTTTGTTTGGAATTTAATTCTGCTGCTTCTTGTTTATAAACTTTGTAAATTTCACATCGCTTTATAATACTTAAATCTTCTTTATTAAACATAAATCTAGCTGCATAACACTCATAAAAAATATTAGTTAGGGAAAAATAAAATAAAGTAAGATGGTTTAGTTTTGGGAGGGCACATCCGGCAAATCCTAAAACACACTACTAGTTAAATATTACGAGTATTTCTAAACATTATTTCTAAGGCCGAGCAATTTAACCGTAAGGTTAAATTGGATCTGTATGGTTTATCATCAAAGAATTTTATCATATCTCTTTTAATCACTTTTTCTGTATTGCTTAAAAATCATGAAGTTAAATATATTGTTATATACCGCAGGGGTCGTAATATATTCCTTAGTATACTTCATCTATAGAAATTTATTCCAAAGGAAAGTACAAACAAATATATATATATATATATATATATATATATATATATATATATATATATATATATATATATATATATATATATGAATTGAAAACCACATGCCAAATATATATATATATATATATATATATATATATATATATGCTTTATATGAAAATTTGTACTCTAAAGAATGTTTAGCCAATCATGATCCTTTTCATTATAATGCCCCATTTCCGGTTAAATAAGAGTATGAGCTAAGTTGAGGGTTCTTTGGTTGTGTTGTCAATATTTTTATAGATCCAAGCACCAAGTCTGTAGCCTTCACAAGGTTAGACTTCAAATTACTCCACTCTAAAACTCTCTTTTCTCTTCTACTTTTCAAACTAAAGCACAAAAACAAATTTCACTGTCTAATTTAAATGCTGCAATGAATGTATCGGAAAGGTATTAGCATATTCTTACTTCTCTATAATGAATTAACTTATAACAATTCTCATATCTGAGCTATTTTTATTTCTTTTGGGAATCTTTTACTGATGTTTATTGTTATAAATAATTAGAAAATAAAATATATAAAATGACAAATTAAATGGTTGATTTGTATAAACCAAACGATATAAAAATAGTTAAATATTCGCCTTTTTACTCTCTCGATGGCCAGAAAACTTCTAAGGCTATGTAGTTAACTTTCTATTTTATTAACTATGCCTATTATCACAATCTCACATCCGTTATAAACTCATCATCGTAGTTTAATTAATAATTCATCTTTGTAATTAATAAAAAATTGCCTTAATAATAAATCGAGCTAAAATATCAATAAATGTCAATAATTAAACTTATTTTAATGAAGTACTAGCTGGCGTTATTGTGTTTCTTAACACCCCAATTTAAAATCAATTAACAAGAAAAATATATTAGTCTTTACCCTATAATCAAATTATTTATCATCATTTAATCCTTTTATATTTCAACTCCCACGTAAAACATTGGTGTTTCTATTAATTTTTTAGGAGATTTAATCTAACATTCATGATGATAATTAAAGGTTATATTGTGGTGTTGGAACCACGTTATAGAATCGTACTTGACTCAAAAGTACCTCGTAGATGAGCATTTTGTAGTCTTATGAAATTTCATAATCCATTTTTGTTTTGTGCACATATGCACCCCTGTATTCATATAATCACAAAGTTTACACATACGTAAATAAAGTGTCCTGCTGTGAAATATACAATAAGTTTTTCTTGTTACAAATATTAAAAAAATTAAATACATATACGTAAAAAAAAGGCAAATAGACAGTTGTATTGGTGAAGGCTTTTCATGAAAATTCAGCGGAGTAGAGCAAGTTATAAGTATGAGTATTAAAAGAGATTCCCCCGGAATCATCGGGAAAGTCATATTGTTAGAAATATCTAGTTATTTTATGAGAAAATACATGAATTGTTTTTAATTTTTTTTATTTAAGCTTAGTACAAATTTTTAGGTATCATTTTTCACAGTTAAATTTTGATATAATCACATTCCATTCACTGTTTTTAGCATTAAAACCTTTTTAATTGAGTCTGTCCTTTTAGTTATTTTAGTAAAATCTGGATATATTAATTATTCTGATAATGCTATTTCCTCTAGTTTTGTTTAACACTGTTAACTAACTATACTGTTATTTTAATTTTCGTAGTTTACTATTATCATGGTAATTATTTGTTAATTGACTTATGTTAATTATTTACTTTTCGAGTTTTAGATTAATTATAATGGTTTGTTCTGATCTAGTCACTTAAGCTCATTCACTAATTTATTATTCTCTATATTTGTTCACTGTTACCACTTTTCATTATTATTTTCTCGGTTCGTTCACTTTTTGCACTTTCGATTATTTGCTCTAGTGACTTTAATTTGTTCACTTATTTATTTGTTCGCTTCTCGGTATCGTTTTTTACACCAATTCAATTTATGAAGCTTTTTTACCAGTTTCTATCTTTTTATAGGTCACTATCTTGATGGTGTGTCGGCACGAGTCTGGGATGAATATCGCGCGCTCCAACAATAGTCCACCTATTTCCTTCGAGGACCATGGGCCTCCGTACGTCCATTTGAATTCGCCCCAGTTGATGCCGTCAAGCAATTGTTCCATGTTCTTCTTCGAAGGTCAACATACGGAGGTACCGAAGACTTTAAGTTCCACGTCCTTGGCGTCGAAAAAGAGACCCCACAGATGGATCTCCCTTTTCTCCGTGAGGGAAACTCCCGGATAGTTTGGGATTTTGCCTTCGTCTGAGCTTTCTTCACTTTGATATCTTATTCCTACTTTCTTCGCTTCTTGTTCCGCTTCCATCTTCTTTTTCTTTTTTCGTTTTTCCTTCCGACTCTTTTTCGATTTTCGGTTCTTTTCCAAGTCTTCCTCCGTTGTTACTTCTTCTTCCTATGAGGTTATTGGGTTCAAACTCAATATTTTTTTTTCCCGTTTTCTTTTGCTGTTGTTTATCGATAAATATTTTTAACATTTCCTGCGACGCGGGGTTGGGCGCAAACCATAACTTTTTCTGAATCCCATTCTTTTGCAGGAGACGATTTAACTCATCTGTGAAAGTGCCGGGGTTGGCTAGGTTCGCCAAGTGGGCAAAGATGATCATTGTCATAACCTCCTTGGACTCACTTGGCCATTGATCCTAGTTTTTGCTGCTGCCTCGACATAGGTCTTGGACTTTGCCTCCTTTACCTTCTCGATATCTTCGCATTTTGCTCGGAGAACTTCCTTGCGAACGGGAAACTTCATGGCCAAGGCGCTGTGGTGCGCTGCGAAGTTTACACATCTTAATTTCTCTTTTTAATGCAAATTACACTCTTTCCATCCGTGACCTATTCTGGAAGAGACGGAGTAAGGGACGTCAGCCACCATACACTCTCTAGTGGGATGTCTTTCCTCGGCAAGGCATTGCTGGCAGAACTCAATTTGGATAAACTCCTCCGCTTCAACCTGTTCTGGGGCTAGACAAAGAAAGAATCCCAGAAGTCTGTTCTTCATGGTACTCTAAGCCGTCTCGATGCTGATTGATTGTGATTGTGATTCAATGGTCGACGGTTTATTTAGAGATGAATTACATACATGTAAAATAAATTTTGAATAGTGAGGAAAATAGAATTTAGCAGAGAAGAGAAAATATTAGTAGAAGTAGGAAGATAAAGGTTCCCGGAAATCGTCAATTTTAATCACATCGTATTTCACACATTCTTAATATACACTAGTTTTTTTAACACATTCTATAAATTTATTTTAAATTAGGTTTCTTATATTCTCTATTCGTTAAATATTTCACATTAAATTTAGTCATTTGTTATACGCACATTGATTATTAGATTTTTTAATTCGTCACATATATTATATTACTTTTGTGCTCGTTATTTATATTTTATTCACTTTAATTTTTAGTCACATAGCTTCATATCGCGTTTTATCACTTTTACGCTTTAATATTTTATTTTTAATATCTTCTCATCCCTTTTTATACTTTTGTAGGTAGACAGGTTAACTGTCTGTACACAGAATTCTAATAGGTACATCGTACCTTTTAAAAGCAGCACTGACACTTGCTCGGGTGAAAAGGGTCCCTCATAGGTCCACTTGTACCCCCGTTCGGCAATGCCATTAAGGAGTAGTTTCAGGTCATCCTTCAGGGGCGGGCACAGGAGCGAAGCAAATACCTTGAAGCCCACGTCCTCACCGTCTAAGAAGTATGCTCTTTCGATTCGGTGAGGAGGACCTCCACGTAGTTGGTTCTTCCTCTTTATCCTTGGTCACTTTCTCGTTGTTTTATTTTCTTTTTCACTCCTTGCGAGTTTTTTTCTTTCTTTTTATTTTGTGGTCTTCCGCTGGGCTCTGCTTTTCTTCCAATTTTGATAGTTGCTGTTCCTCCTAAAACACGTCGACGAAGTGAATGTTTAGTGATTCTGCAAAGGGCGGGATTTCGGGTAAACAAACCTCTTTCTTTGTCTCGTTCTTCTCCTGAAGACGTGTTAGTTCTTCCAAAAAAGAGCCAGGATTGGCCAGGTTTGTAAAACGAGTGAAAATGACCACAACCATTATTTCCTTTCTCTCATTTGGCATCACCAGCATCAGGGTATTGATTCTTCCGTTCTTCGGGGCCGCTGCTTCCGCGTAGTTAGTTCTGGTTTCGCTTCTTTTTCTTGTTTGTTTTTTCCACTTGGCTCGAATGGCTTTCCTGTGGATGGAACACTTCATGGCCAAGGCCTTGTGGTCCTCTTCATAGTTAACACCTTTTTGTTTTGGCTCTCTGCATTCCTTCCAGCCGTCCCCAAATTTGGCAAAACTAGAACAAACCACTTTCGTAACTGTGCAGTCTTTAGTCTGGTACTTTTAGACTGCTTAGCACCTGTAGTAATTGTAGACGGGTAAAACAGCAGTCCTTCATGTTTTACCTTGGTGAAAATGATCTTCACGATACTATTTGCTTTTTCGAATTTTTTCACTTTGGTTATTTTGGCCCATGGCTGTTTTGCGGTCAGTTTCTCTTTGATTTTTTCGCACGTGTTCTCCGTGAAGAGAGGGTCAAGACGACGAAGGATGACAGTTCTCTGAACTAGTATTTCTTGCACAATACTAGCCTTGAGCCCGATCTTCTGTAAGTGGACCTTAGACTTGCCAGAGACTAGACGCTCCACATTTTTCATGGTATCGCAAATGGTTGCATAGGCTGTAGGCGTGTCGAGACTATATTGATGCTGCGGTATATGGTTTGGATCACGGATGTTTGAGAAGGTTTGTCCCCTCCCCCGTATAGTGTATAGGGGAACTCTTTTTGCAGTTCTGAAGGCCGACACCATGAGGCCCTTCTGGGTACTGAGCCCCTCTCTCTGTGGGGAGCCTCCGTCTTCCTGTGAGTAGAGAACTTTCGGATACACGGGAAAAAATAAGATTGCCCGCAGAGATGGGCACTAAATACATTTAAAATATTAAAATACTACATATATATTAAATACATAACAAAAATTTGTTTAGTTACTTCCCGTGGTTTACGGCCGAGTACGGATGTATGTTTGATACGTACATGAGTAAATCCGTTTCACTTTTCTTTAAGACTGCTCTAATTTAATTCTTTAACCAGGAAGGCTTCGTATTATGATATATCTATTCTATTTGCTGCGTTTGTAGATCTAATTAAACAACTCCGACAAAATATACTTTTAATTATATAAAAGTATGAACTATTAAACCTTTAAATACACTAATTCTATAGTAAGAGGGTCTAATGAAAATTAACACTACAAATGAGTACTACGCGATGGTTGACGCAAAAATGACTTCTAATACATGCGATGTAAACTCAATTAAGGAGAATTTTTAAGTCATTTGAAATTGAAATAGTTTGGTTACGGCTACCAGCTTTATATGGTTTTATTACAAATACACTTTCGCACTGAATGGAAAATAACAAAATAAATAATTATTTTTGCATTTGTTTTACTTTTAACTCGGGGAGCGTCGACAATTGGATGACCTTGAAAGTGAGCTGATTTAGGCGAGGTTGACTGGAGACGTCCTCGCTGAGGTGAGGCGAGTGTCGTGAGGTGATTTGGGAAAACAGCTGATGCTTCTCCCTGGGAGGTGGATGCAGGTGACGACGCTCTCTCGAATTGAAGGTTAAGTGAGGGAATCTTGGATGAATGAAAGTTATCCCGATCCCTGTGTTAACCAAGATGTAAATTTATTTTCGAATGGCAATTCATTTTGGTCTTCCTCTATGGTGAGGGGTATCTCTGCTTTTTCGGCAAACTGAGGTATGTGATTTTCTCTGGACGAGAATGGTAGGAGAGTTGGTCTCGATACCACTGGTCTGCTCTCATAAGCGACCAAAGGAACTGCCGTGGGAGGGTAAGTCCCGCTTGGTTCCAACTATCTTCTGCATTCCCTGCTTGACTCAGGGACTCGTCTTCTTCTCTCGATGTCTTACATAGATTATTATCCAAATTTCTCAAGATCGTAATATATACGTCGATTATCCCCTGGAGGGAAGGTAGACGAGGGAGTTTAGAAGGGACGAACCCTCATTAGCCCACAGTTTAGCCCTTCTCCTAGGGCATAAATATTCAACGCTGTGACACTTCGCCCCTTCAAGTTTACGCACGAGGAAGGTGAGATTTCGTTTATTTGGCGAAACACAGACATAAACAATCAGGGGAGACAGTGAGCTGGTTCCTAGATTTTATTCCAATTAAGCCTTAGGCAGCAAGATTTTCATTATAAAGGCTCTCATTTCCTCCTATGTTTATATTAACGGACTACACCATCAGTCTCGTAAATTTAGAAATCTGCTGACCGAAATCATTCTTTGTGTGCGACTTCGACGTGTCTTGGTGCAGCAGGGAAAGGGGGTGGGAGAGTCTTGGCCCCTGCGGAGCGTAACGGTTGAAGCTGTATAAACAAACTAGCGTATGCTTGTCCTGGTTATATTTATTCCTCCACAATACTAAATACTAAATGCATTTTAAAAATGTATTTACTATTTAAATACTAAATATATTAAATATATTTAGATACATTTTTAACTACATTTCATAAAAGGGTGACCCCCCAAAACGGGCCCCAACCTTCGATAGGCCTCATTTCTTATTTTCTGCAAGGATTGATGGAAACGTTGGTGGTGACTATTTTATTGTGTTTAAAAACATCATGTCAAATTATGAGAGTCTTTGGACTTTTCTTCTTTATTCTAGAGCACGCGTTCAAGATGACATTCATTTAGCTCTGTGTCTTTCTTGAGAGCAGCACAAAGTTGTCCATGACGTCCTTACAAACCGACCGACTAATGGCTTCTTTGAGTTTCGTAATGGTCCTGGGTCTCCCTGCGTAACTTTGTCGTTAAGGAAGCCCTAAAGAAAGAAATCTAGAGGGCTACGGTCTGGGCAGTGAGGTGGTCACTCAAAATCAGTCTTGAAACTGATCAGACAGCTACCAATGATCTCTTTCAGCCAATCTCGGGACAGATTTGATGTGTGAGAGCTTGACCATCTTGTTGGAACCAAAACTTCCCCATAAGCGACGGGAACAGGCTCTGTAGCTCTCTCTTGAAGGTTTTGAGAACCTCAACATACCCCTCGTTAGTGACTGTCACTGTCGCACCAGATTCTTCGAAGAAGAATGGCCTGATAATGCCTCTGGCTGAGATTGCAGTCCATACCGTGCGCTTAGGGAAGTGTAGGGGCTTGGCGGCTACTTCATTTTGTCTAGAAGTTGCACAGAAGACGTTTGTTTTTGAGTTTACCTTTCCTTCAAGATGGAAGTGAGCTTCATCTGAGGTCTAAAGGAGGTCAAGGAAAGTTGGGGCCTCCTGAATCTTCTTCAGCATATTAACTGTAATAGCCTTCCTCTGCTCCTTATCTGAGGTTGAAAGCGTCTGCTTTGTCTCTCTTTTATATGAGTACGCCTTTCCATCCATTACTAGCACTCTCCTGTAAGTCTCACGTGATATACCTAGTGAATGACTTCGCTTGCTGTACGCTTCATGGGGAGCCTTAAATGGCTTGGAAGGTTGCCAATGGCTATATTCAGGTTTACAACTGTCCCACAGTTCTTGAAGTGGTCCACACAGTCTTGAAATCTGCTGTTGAAAGGGGCTTTTTCACATTCGAACTGATGCACGAAAGTGTCCTTCATTTTCTTAAACGAGTCTGTTTTGTGATGTCTTACGCAGTATATTCTATGCTGGAGCTCCCATTGAGATCTATTTATATCCACAGGCGTTGCTTCTGTCATGTCCTACAAAGTTTGGATGATTAGTGAATGAATGGAAATATCACAAAAAGTGTGTGCAAGCTCTTTTTTTTTGGGGGGGGGGAGTCATCCTGTACATGATATATAACGAAAATCGATAAGGACCATTGGTATCACAACAAAAAAATATCCATTAAAGTGGAATTATATTTTATAATTACTAATATAGGATTTGATGACAATTGGTCTTAGGTACTACAAAAAATAGAAAGTGCATTAGAATGAAATTACAGTTAGATATTTATATCAGCATTACATTTAAGTAATATCAGTTGCTGAAATGTTTCGTCAGCTGAAGAACTCCGTTTTGGAGATAAGGTCAATCCTCCTAAAGAGAAGAGACGTCCCACATGAGCTGACGACGGATGAGTGGTGTTGTATTTAATAAATAGGTTTTTTATGTATGGATATCTATCTAAACTTGAAGTGTTTTAGTTGAATCCCAAAGGTAACTGAACAATTCTAAATCTGTGGTTGATCGTGTTTGAGTGGGTTTTGTAAATCCAAAATAATCCTCACTGTTGATACACGAATGGATGATTCAGCTTCGGGTCTTTCTGCTAAATTCTTAGTGGCTTGAACAGTTCCATTAAATACTGATATCTAACCAGCGGAGTTTGAATAATGGATTGCTTGTTGATGCAATAATGGCATCTGTAACGCTGGCTTAATTTTCCAAGGTCAAATAAGATAGTTAGCGCTTTCCAAAGCCATTAGTGACTGCACTTAGAAGAGGTTGGCAAAATTTCAGAGAACGTGACTGAAGGCTTTACAGCTTTTCCCCCACAGTGAGCAAGGTAAGGAGCAATTGGAGCCAAAACTAAGACATACTCCCCAAGAAATTTAATTTCATGACTTCTGAACACTGGAAGTTCAAGGGACGTAATGAGTTGATGTAACTTGTCCTTGTGCTTTAAAAGTAATGACAATGCATCAAACAGAAAGTTCCATCTTGTAGTGCAAAGCACCTTTAATGAGCAGTTGATAAAAGTTTTGTAATCTTTGCTGAATTCAGATGACCGCTTTTGTTCCATAATGCTGAGCATTTCCCTATCACAACATGATTGATATTTGCAAAAGAAGATATATATTTTCAGTACTTATTTTGCGTCAGTTGTGTCTAAGAGACTGAGTGTGTCTGAAACACACCGCACATGCTCAGGTAGCCTGAAGCTGCATGGGTCAGACGAAAGGTCTTCTTCGAGATCTAATGCACTTCTCATTAAGAATCGATCCTCCAGCTCGTGCTCACTCTGATCTTCTTCATCTACCTAGATTCCATTTTCTGATTCTGTGGATACATTTGCAGCAGTGATTGTAAATTTCTTAAACGTTTTAATAAAATTAGAGCCGTTATCAGTGACGCTGCTCGTGATTTTCTGCAGGAGGATAGCGTATTCATTGATGATATTCTCCATATGTTCAGATATCTTGATGTAGTTATGTTCTCCTTTAAAACGACAGCATGCCGATACTCCACTGTGACGGACAAGATCAGCCTCCTCAAGCTGAAAAAAAGAAATAACAGTCTAATGTTTGTTTCATAAAAGTTTCCATAAATTTTACATATTAATATAATCGAGATAAATTTCACCAACAAATTGGTCTGCTTTCAGCCAAGAGCTGATAACTCCCTAACTGTAAAGACATTTTCAATTTTATATTTCATAAAGAGCAAAGTCTTAACATACCCAATGAACTGTAACGCTCAAAACACTACGGTGACGAGTTGACCAAATATCTGCAGTAAGCCATAAGTAAGAGGTGCTGTCTAGTTTATTTTTCGGTAGAGCTCTTGCCACTTTCTCTTCTTCTATAAGTTTTCGGCCTAGCATCCGCCTTGAAATGACGTCAACTGAAGAATTTATACCTGCGGTAGAGGAATGTGTGATTATTGTGAATGAAATTGATTTTCACAGTGAAATGAGAATAAATGGTTTGCATATAAAATTTGATATATAAAGTGTAGCTCTATGAATGTCCTATAGCTATATAGGACTGGTACCTTCATTCCTAAATATATTATTAGTTCTTTATATTCAGAATTACATAGTAAAATATTGACTTTCTGTATTTTTAGGAATATATACATTATCAAGCTTTATTTTGGACGAATAAAATAAATAAAAGATCAAAATTGGACACCAAAAATCTAAATATGATGCAAAACGTAATGTCAAAAGATAGCATATGAAACATACATATATGAAGACGTCGAAACTGAGAAAGCTCTTTAGACACAATTCAAACAAACCCGAAAACAAAAGCTTGGAGATATTGCCAGTCGTACTGACACAAAAACTATTTACTAAAACAAAACTTTTTCTAACTATACCCTCTACTACTATCCTCCACACATTTTCCTATCTTTTAGTTAATTTTTATTTTCATGTTAGATAGAGCCGGATGACAGTTGTCAGATTCTCACTCTCGGGGTGAAGTGATCAACTTCAGAAAGCCTTCGACCACTTGTTTGCCAATAAGACTAATATTACTCAACTAAGAAGAGACTCGACACGACATCACTGGACTTTGACTTGAATATCGGTTAAAAACACGGCTTCTCTATCCCACCTCTACGTGGGCGTGTTGGTTAGGGAAGCTGAGTCTCCATAGATAGCCAAGCGAACAGGAGCCATATTGAACTGGGCGGCTAACTCGGCGTATGTTGATGCTTAACCCGGGACGGGTTAGTACATGTGTGAGCGTCGGATCCGTTTGGATGGAGCATAAAACTGCTAGGGCTAGGAGTCAGGTAGGTAGGAGCGGTTTAACGACACGTTAGCGGAATAACCGGATCTCAGCCACACTTCATATTTTTCTGTTCCCTTTCAATTTCTCTCTTTTTTTCTGACATTAAGACTAGTGACGAAAAAAATCAATAAGAGAGAATATAAATAAAATGGAATCATCGAAAAGGGTTCCCTTGTGCACCCTTAAAGGTGCACAAAAGCCCGACAGAACATTAATGTTTAAAATTATATACGAGAACTCAGAATTGTCCTTATTAGATCACTCGGCTATACCTCAACTTAGGGCAAAATATGCCATCAGAAAAGGATGTTGATAACCTACTCAGCGAAAAGGCAAAAACACTATTACAGACAATAGAGCTAGAGGCCAAAGTCCCTTCCCAAATAGAATCCCAGAAAGTAATATACTGCCGTCATATCGAATCATGGATAGGAGAACACACAGCTTTAGAAATTAAAGAGGAAATTGAGCAACGCCAAGAATAGGTAAGAATAAAAGAGGTAGTAAAATTCCAAAGTAGACCCACCACTGAAGAGTATACCCACATCTTCAAATTTATATTCAGGGAGAGAAGTTTGGCTCGAAAGGCAAAGAAGAATGGATTCCTAACTTTCAATTTAAAAATAACACAAGATCAGACATAGAGTGATGAATTCATTAATGTATTGACTTGGTTCCATTGCTTCGCTTTAGACAAATATGTTTTAAGAGACTGTCCGAAGAAAGATGAAATGAAGTGTTCTGAAAGCAGTCCTAACTCTCATATTTGAAAAGATTATAGGAGCTAGAAAAAGTGTGCAAATTGTGGGTGGAACCACAGTCCGATGGCGATGGTTTGCCCGGTAAAGAAAAGGATAATCAAAAGGAAACCAACAGAGAAGACAAAATCGGAAGAAGAAAATAAAAAGCAAACATATGCAAAAGTTGTCAAAGCTACAGCTGAACAGCTTAAGCCAGCTAAAAATATATTAGAAATAAAACAATTAAAGTCAGTAATTATACTGGCGTGTATATTTCACGCACACGTAATGAATGGTGCCAATCCAGGCACATATTCAAAAGAACTTAATAAAATGTTAAGTAACAATGGTTTAGGGCCAATGTCGTTCTCGGAGAACCCACCTTCGGCCGATATATTAAACATAAAATACATTTCACCAGTTTAAGCAACACAAACGCCAGCTGAAAAATAGAATCACCAAGCCAGAGCCAAAGCATCAACCAGGGATTACTGAGGGATCCAAGGCTCAAACAAAAGAAAATCAGGTTGAAAAATAAGGAATGGACGTGGAACAACAAAGAAGTAATGCAAGTTGCTCAAGAATCTAACTAGAGGGAGAGGCAGCGGAGGGGGAAGAAACGGGAAGCGATGTCATCTACCACCAGACACAATAAGAGAACAGAGAAGGAAAGGGTTCTATCTTAAGATTCTACACACCACAGGATAGGCCCTTTCCAAGAAGAAATACGAAAGACATCATTCAAGGACTAAAGAGGGGAATTTACAAACATGAATTTGAAGGACTCAATTTGGACAATGAAATCCATAGAATCATCATGAACGGAAGCGTAAAAATCCCCAGAGAAATTTGCTACAATATCAAGAAAGTGGAATTCGATAGGAAAAAACTGTGGAACAACCAACTCCTCCTGTGAAAGAGAACTAAAAAGGCAGAGAGAAGATCATCAGAAACTCACAAAACAATGGAAAATAAGAGAAAACTAAAAATTGTTAGTTATAACGTGGTGGGAGGTGATGCCAAAAGGGATTCGCTATGCAATTCATATCTAATAATACACCAAGATATTTAAATCCTAAAAAAAATAGCATCGATCCAGGAGCCAGCCCTAGAAAAAATATTTAATTACACAATAATATACAAAACCACCACAGATATCAACCAGGATGGGGTAGCTATGGCTATAAAAAAGGGAATAGAATTCACTAGGCTAAATGAGCTAGACGAAGCATACCCAATTAAGATCAAGACCAGAACAAGCAGTGAAACCATTTGGCTGCCACAAGAGTTGTGCCAAAGTTCGGTGACAAATCACCCCTTAGTAATCACACCACTCTCAAGAGGCTTACCTCAGCTAGCTCAGCACAACTACCCCCATAATATAAATATAAGATTATATATTAGAGTTTTAAAACTAAAAAAATACATTTTTCTAGGACTTATAATATTTTTCCTTTTATATTAACTGATTTCGATTAAGGTTATTAACTTTGTATTTTTGTACCATAGACTTTAATTTACGGCAAAGTAAGATCACTTTCTAACCCATACTATTACAATTGTCGATGAAAGATTTTCCAACAAGTTTGCATTTCTTTATGATGCCAAACTTCTCCATCTACATGGAATGGACGTAGAATTGGCTGGGCCGAAAAGATTGCAGAAAAATAACATAAAATATTTATTTTTTTAAGATTTATCAAAATTCATAATACTTGAATTCAGTGGGTCTGTATACTGCGTTTTTATTGAATAAAACCAGCGTCAGTTTTACTAAATTATTTTAAGCAGTAGCGTAATTGTGAACTGGCGCGTTTTATAGTTGTAACTGGCAAATCTTGTAATGAGTAGCAGGTGCGTTGTTCAGTCACCCCTAAGGCAGTCTTAGGGGTGACTGAGAGCCACTTTTGAGACTTCCTGGCCATGTCAGCAGGTACAGAATTCTGCTGAAACACATAAAGCATGCCCCCTGCTCCTCTTTCCTTCTCCACTCGACAGGCATCATCAACTCCCAGTTTTATCTTCTGTTGTTTTTATCAAATACTTTTGTCCAACAACGCCTTTGGGTATATCGTCGAATTTTACGTCAACATATCTTGAAAAAATATCACATATGTGGTTCTACATACATATATCAAACGAAAATCATAATTTGGAAAGGTTTAATTAGACAGAAAAGAATTCACATATCCTTAGTAAGAAGAAAAAAGGCGGAATCTGCTTCTATATGTTTATTTATGCTAGAGGCACAATATGCCTAACTCAATAAAGATAAATTGCCACCTTTTTTCCAAGATTGATCGACTTTATCGGCCTTTCGGCTATCATAAAAGGTTCACGTAAAAATTTAAATATGATAGGTGTGAGGAATGTCACTAAACAGGATAGAATAATCTTAGTAAATTATATTAAACTAAACATTTGTTCATTGTATTTAAAAATTAATAGACAATTTGAACAAAAGGAGAAAGAAGTATTACACATGATTTTAAATGTGTCGATGTTTTCATTTTCCCAAACTTAAGATTAGAATAAAGAAAATTATATAAATGACCTGAATTTATAAGATGACTCCTGCAAATAACACAATTACGAGCCTGTATGAACTAAATAAACAAATGTTTTATCAATTTATTCTTTATTTATGTAAAATATAAAGGAGAAGGAGACCTATTTGCAAATTATGTATAAAAACTTGCGTTTAAAAAATGTTGAAAAATTGCTTTGAGTAATAATAAATTACTAAAGTTGTATCGATTGATTTCCCAAAGCGTTCTATACTCATGTTGGGAAATCAGAAGAATAACTGTCATTTTCTAAGTACTCAATCTATCTTTTCCAAATCAAATTCTTCCTAAGATTTACTACTCGGTTAAGTTTGAGTTTTCAGTGGAAAGGGTAAAGATAATTATCCTAGTGTAATCTAGAAAGGCGACCTCTGCCTCAACGCATGGGCTTATGTGTCGATACTTTATTATCTGATTGAGTTTCTTCATAGGCATCCTGCAATGAGATTAGATATACATAGACAGGGTAGGTTCGCTTCCCAAGGCCGCCTTACTTTACCTCTGCTGATCTAGATTATATGTATGGCGACTTCATACTGCGCGGAGTTGGTTTATTGATGAACGTATTCCTCTAGGAATGTTTTTACATGTGATCGCTAACCTGCACTTTTTATGGAGTTAGTAAAATACAAAATCAACTCAAACTGTTTCTATGATTGTGAAGCTTTTGCTGCCCAAGCTTTGCCATTTTTCCCGAAGTGTGACTTCCTCTATTCGAATTATACCTGATGTTTGTGGTCACCTCTACTGTGAAGATCCCCAAAATATATCGACTTTGGATATAATAAATGTCAATACCACGAATAATATTAAGTGCTCTAATATTATTAAACAATAATCCTCTATTTATTTTTAATTTACGAAATCGCAATTGCTTTCAGTTCTAAGATCATGAATGAAAATTCTATTCTCATTATTGACGAAGTCTACTATCCCTCTCTTGTGAGGCCAAAGAGTATATTCAATGTTGGTCATTTTCTCAAGTTTTCAACTTGTTACTGATCTAACGATACACGAGTAGTCGGAAATGATAACTATGTTTTATCCTTAAATTTTATGGCTGATAAACCAAAGAACCTTATGAAAAAAAACATTTCTACCGAATTCCTCGTCTACAACTCAAACCTAGTCAAGTGTTGCTTCCCTCTCTGCGTCCAACCCTCTCGGAATAATGCATAAATCTTTTATGATCCTCCTTATTGGTTTCCTGAAAGAATTAAAGCGATCTGTTAGTTTTAGCCAATAATAAATGATTTATTAAGGTCTAACGACTTACGCAACATTAATAGACGGAATATATCCTACCCTCCATATACCATCATAGCTCACTACTCAACAAACTATGATAACTCTTAATCTTCGGCTATTCAAGGGAAAGCTTCAAGCTCAAAGTAATCTATCAGCAATTCGATTATTTTAGTTTCTGGAATAGGACAATGTCCATCCGCTCATTCATTGCCTTTGACTTCAATTTGGTATTTGAAGAGATTGATATCTCCTCAATTTTAATAAACTGCATTTTATCAATGGTGTTTCGTTTAAGAGTCATACTTAATTTCTCTAATGTCTAAATATCTCTATACTTTTGTCGAAGCTGCATATATCGGGTGTCCCCCCCCCCACCAAAAAAATTAGGCATTTAAAAAAAAAAATTAATATCTCAGAAACCTCCTTCCTATTCATGACAATTTTCATATGCAAGATACTTTTTTTAATCTTCCCTCTTTGAATGCCAAAAACGGAATTTAAATAACTTTTATAGGTTTCTTGCACCTCCAAAAAGTAAACATATGGGTAAAAACAAAGAATATCGAGATAAAATATTATTTTATTGTGCAATATCATAAAGGAATTTTCACGTTCTTATAAAAGCCTACAGGAATTAACATTCTATATTGGGGATATCTCATGCGAGTGGAAGATGTCAAACATCTTCCACTTCCATCCAGTTGTAAATAAATTTCATGTTATTCTTTTTCCACTAGCTCATCCCTTCCTCCTTAAAAGGTCAGGCTAAATCAAAAAACTTGCTCAGATCACACTGTAATACTTACTATGCACTGAGCCAGTTTTTTGATTTAGCCTAAATTTTTCAGGAGCAGGGGATGAGCTAGTGGAAGAAATCGCTTCTATAAAAGCACTATGAAATAAAATTTTAATCACTCCGTCATTATAGCTGAGTTTAGAATTCATATGTACACAGTAAATACGTTGCTACTCTTCCGTCTAAGTTTGTAAGACTGTTATACCAATAGGTTAGGAGAAACGTTGTTTTAGATAGTTTTCTATCAATAATAAAATTTATTTAATATATTTTATTTTTTTGAATATTAAAGCAGTATTTTCCTTCCTGTTCAAAATGACGATATAAAGTTAGTTAATAGAATCGTATTGTATTAGCAGATCCATTTAAATTACTTGATCATTAACAGAGCAGCGTGTTTGGTGCGTTCAAAATTTAATTGATTCAATTTATTTAGATCTTTGCGTTCAAATATATTTTTCAAATTTCTGCCCGGGTGTCCCAGTGTTTTAAAAGACTGCAAAAATTATTATCGGTCCACTACTCGACTTGACTGATCTAATTTCATATCTATGTGGTTTGTTCAGACCCAAATCCCAGCAGAATATCATTAATAAACAGATTATTAGTTTTGTCATTTTACATACTGTCCTTTAGGCTCCTCTAGCGAATAGGGGAATAAAATCACCAACGCATGTCATGTTAACTACTCGGTCCAAAGAATTAAGAGCCTGGCTAAACAAGAAAATAATTCAATATCTTCGTGAGTTCTTATAAGATGGAGTTAGTAGATAGATCGACACATAGTAGAATATTTCTCCAAGGTAAATGAGACTTTTGTTCTGGCAAGAACAACCAAAAGATTGTCTACTCGACCCGGAGATCGCAACTGAAATTGTAAACAAACATTCTAATATGCTGATGGGGTAGCTTGTTCTTACACTTATAACATCCTCAATTTATAATTATTAAACTAGAAGCACATAACGTTGAAAAATTTCGCTTTTTACTACCACCAAAGGACGACTTCAGAAGTTAAGATGATGAAATAGGGAATTGTGTAAACAGGGTGGCTTAAATGGCAGAAAATGTATAAAATCCAAAGTTTCTATTCGATGATGAGGTCAAACCGCAGAAAATTTTCAAAGAACAGTTAAAAGATTTCTTCTGAAAATATCGTGTCAAAGAAACTGATTGTTAAGCAGGTGTTTATAACATTCATTTCAGTAAAAAGATTGAGTCATTTATTATTTTAGTTTCACCGTGAGGGTTGGCTTTGTTTTGAAACAACATTGAGGATTAATTCCACGACTTATCCCAAGGGCATTATACCTCTCATTGGTGCTTGTCTATTAATTCATCTAGGGAGAGACTAGACGCGATGCACTTTGCATATTAGAGCCAAGAAACCTCCGTTCCTGTAAGACATTTCCGGCATATGAGTTCGTTTTGTGTAAATGCATGCACTCGTAGGAGTTATAACATATAAAAAATGCAACTGGATAATAAGTGAAACTAGATATAAAATGGCATGATGAGTGAAATGAAGTCGAGATACATAAAATACAGCTCTTTTCTATGCATCTGGGTAGCCGAATAATTTCAAAACCTTTTTGTTTTAGTCGAAATCTCCTCTAAAATTTGAAGTTAACATAGCCTCTAAATGATCTCCAAAATATATTCTTCCCTCTAAAGAAAACTTGGTTCAAGAAGAATAACATTGCAGTAGCATGCGGTAAAAGCTGGAAATTTAATTATGTGGTCGAAACTTTTCCAAAAATGAAATTAAACTAAGATTTTAAAAAAAGGGTCGCAAAATAAGTCACTCGTGAAGGAACGCAATTATACACAAATGTTGATCAAATTGAGCTAAGTGAATAGGACTATTTATTTGATTCTGTGAAAGATCACAGAATTTTAAAGGTGACTTATAAAAAAACTGCTAAAATCGTATGCTGCTACGAGATACAATGTTGCAAAAGGTGTATTTCTTCATTTTATATCTAAATTTTAACTGTGAATCGTAAAGCAATACCTAACGAACAAAAAAAACACTTATGTACCTCAACATTCGCTAAGCCCTCTTTTCCACCTATGGGCTCTGCCTGTAAAACTTTATGTCATTGCTGATTAGCACGTCTAAAACTTTCTGAAAGGTCAGTGGTATCTAGTCGTTTGCCTAGCAGCGAGTAGTTTTCCCGACGGTTAGAATGGCTGATATGCATTACGTTTCACTTGTCAAGGTTACATGGCATTTGCTAGCTCTCTGAGCACTCGCTTATCCTGAGATGGCAATTTCGCAGGCGTTCCATTCCTTCTCGCGAGCTCACACTACCTCCTAACTTGCTATTTTCAGCAAACCTGCCTATCAGGCATAGTAGTCCTTCGTCTATGTCATTGATGTTAACGATGAACAATAGAGGCATGAACACTAAGCCCTAGGGCACCCTGCTACTGACTGATGCCCATTGCGAAGCTATTCCGTTGATCTTTACTCGTTGCTTCCGTCCCGAAAGCCAGATTTCTATCCATTCGACTACCTTACCGTTACGCTGAGGTGTGGTTCTTTATAAAAGGATTTTTGAAAGTCCAGGTATAAGATATCCACAGCTCGACTACGGTCATACTCAGTCAAAATACTGTGGAAAAACTTTAGTAGATTAGTGAGATATGAACTGTTCTTTCAAAATCCAAGATGAGGTTATGCGACTCTCAGTGCTCAACTATACGTTCTGCGATTATTCCTTCAAACAGTCTCTCCCGGCGCCTTGCGGCTTCCGGGGATGAGCCTCTTGAGGTCGACCAGCAGCAGGCTTCGGCTTGTCCCGCCGACTAAAGATCTTCCAGAACCTACAACTGCGTCCGTGCCTGATACTCAAGACTCCGGGACCTGTACAGGGGAAGGCGGCTTCGGCGCTGGCTCGCAAGAAAGCAGCACGCGCTATCTCCTCCCCGACGCGTCCCGCAGCCTCGCCCCCTCTCCGGCGAGTGAGAGGCCGGAGGTCCGCCACGCCAGGGGTCCGTCGCCCCCTCCGGTGCAGGCTCTTCGTGACTTTCACCTAGAGCCCCTCTCTTACGTTATTGATCCTGAAACCCCTAGGTCGCCCAGTCGTCCGCCGCCAGCGTACGAACCCGCCACTGAAGACACTACACGGGCTCAACCGGTCGACATCGAATGTTACGCCCACATTCGGTGGGACGTGATCATCGCACATCTTCGCCGTAACCTCACGGCCTCCTGCTTTAGACCACGGGACCGAGTGGAGATTGAGCTCCTGCTTGCTCTCTTTCCCTTCAGATTGAGCATCCCTTCTTCGACGTACCACACCGTTCATCAGCGCGTGCGTCTCTACTACACTGTGTCGATACACGGGTGGTCCGCAGCCACAATCGACACTAGACTTCAAGCCTCCAATGAGTCAGGCATCGAGTACGATGCAAGGATCCTCAATAGATCCACGGCGGCAAGACCGCCCCCTGCGTATGGGTCATGGTACAGGACCCCGGCGCCCCGAAGAGTTGGTCGGCGACGCCCTGTAGCTCGGTCTCGAGCGGGCCCGCAGGTTCCTCCAAGACGTTAGGCTCAACGTGGACTGGCGTACAGAGCTCCGCATTTCCCGCCACCGCCGCCACATGGGTTTTGACCTCCGCTCCCGCTCCGACACGTCCGAAGAATTCCGCTCCCTGAGCCCCGGATCTCCGCCTTACTTCCCGAGCCCCGACCCCACTCTGGACTCCTCCGCTACGGGTTTCACCATCTCTGACGCCTCATCCACGCCGGCCTGGGTGGACTGCGAAGACGGCAACCTGTTTGGTACCCCTCCGTGCCCTGTGTCCCCTGTGCCCATTCCTCCCATCGTGTACGATGTTTTGAGGCCCCCCCTGTGGCAGCCCCGCTTGCAGTGTCGTGTAGCTGTGTGATGTCCCCTCTGGACCACGGGAGTTTGACCCCGTCTCTAATAACGTGTGCAGTAATGCGCCCCCTTGTGTGCCTCGTGTTGTCGAACTAGTCAACCCTACTATCTCAGTGTTCCCACCCTTACCAGTGCCAGAGATTACCGCCTTTTTTGAGGCCGCCGCCTAGGAACTCGGCGCTCTTGCTCTTGTTGAACCGGCCCATGCCCCTGCCCCGTGCTATACCGTGTGTTTCCCCCTTCCTGGATTGGCCGTCCCCACCGTGCTTCAGGGCCCTACCGCCACCCCCCCCCCCGCCTCCGTGGCTTCATCCGACACCCACCCTTCCGAGATGGGTGACGTTCTCAATGATCCCAACAGCGGCCCTCCGGACATCATGAGAGGACGCAACGGTAACAACAACAATGGCGATGGCCAGCGCCAAGAGGGCAACGAAGCCCGCAATGGCCAGGACAACAACGACGACCGAGGGGACCAATGGGAAAGTCCAGGACTTGACCCTCTCGAGCCTGAAACCCCTCGTGTCGACTTCAATACGCCTTTGGATGTTGAAGTGCCCGGGTCCTACGACTCCGTAGCCCCCGTCTCCCATTTGCAGAAGGCCAACGCCAAGGACGGCGTTAAGGTCTTCCTGAATAAGTCCTATCGCAATTGGGCCCCGTCGGACAATCGCACCCTTCCCTGGATCACCGCCCTCGTGGAACGGGGAGTAATGGAGGAGGCCAACATTCGTTGTGCCCATTGCATCTTCGGAGTTGCCAAGCCCAATGGCTCGGCCCGCCTCATCTATGATATGTCTCCCGCCTCGGAGGCCTACCATCCTCCGAAGTTCAGCTTACCGAGCATTAAGAAAATCATGAGCTCGGCCAATGAACATCTTTGGGCCATGAAGCTGGACCTGAAGGACGGGTTTTATCACGTCCGCCTCCACCCCAAAGCCCGCCCGTGGTTCGGAATCCGATGCGACAGTCGATCCTTCCGCTTCACCCGCCTTCCTATGGGCTTCAACGGCGCCCCCTTCCTGATGCAGAAGATAACCTCCACAACGATGAATCAGCTCGCTTCTGGTCACGGCATTCGGGTTTACACGTATCTGGATGACGTGCTCTGCATTGGTCGAAAGCGCGCCCTCCGTGCGTTCATGAAGACAATTGAACGCAGTTCAATTAACGCAAACTGGCACAAATCATTAACTACGCCCGTCAAGCACATCTCGTATCTCGGCTTCCGTATTGATTTGAAGCTTAAGCGGATCCAGCTCACCACCTCCATGCGGGACAAGACCCGCTCGGCCCTCCGTATCATGTCCTCGCGGCCTGTTTCCCGCAAGGCATGGTCGCGCCTTGCGGGCCTTCTTAACTTCATCCTACCGGCTCTCCGCCTTCCTTTCTGCTGGGTACAGCTCTGCTATCTCCAAGATGCCCATCCAAACCCAGTCCCCTTTATTCATCTCTGCCGCCTTATCCACAGTCGGTGGACTCGCTTCCGCCCACCGAAGGGAGTCGCTCCGGCGCTTTACGTCGACGCCTCTCCTTGGGGCATTGGCTGGTGGTCACAGGGCGCTTCTATGGCCCTTGACTGCCGCCAGTGGGACTTGAGGATTTTCGAATTGGAATCCTTGGGTCTTATCCTCTCCACCCTCTTCGCTCCCCGCGCCCTCACCTACGGGGATAACATCGGCGCGCTTTGGAACGCGAAGCGAGGAAAGCTCCCGGATTCCATCCTCCTCTCTCTTTCTACTACGTCGCTCCTCAACTACTCTGCCGCCTTCAGAATATCTTCACGGAATCTCGCTTACATCCGTAGCAGGCACAATCCGGCTGACGTCCCGTCTCGGCACTTTTCAAGAAGTTCCTAGGCATGTGTGGGCCCACTCCTCCTTCGGACTATATAGGGCCCCACACTCCCCGAGACGGGACGGACGTTTATCAGCCTTGCTACCGGTGTGACCTGCTCCCGCCTTCCGCCCCTGGCTCCACCAGTTTCTCTTCGTCTTCTTCGGCTCTCCGTTTCTTATTAATATTCTTGTTAATATCCTTGTGTGGTTAACTCTTGCGCTGATATCCAGCCTTGTTCTTTGTTAATCGACCTTTTCTGAGGTCCTCTTTTGTAACATATTTATATATTTATATTCTCTTGTTCCTTTGTCTGCAAACCTTTTCCGAGGTTTTTCTCTCCTTTGTTCATTAAAATAAAAGGAAGGTCCTCCTCACCCTGCGGGGGGGAGGACTAATAGGCCGGTAATTACCCAGGCACTTAAACATATGAAAAAAGATCCAACAGAAGACCTAGCAAAGAAAATAAATGGACAAATAACTAAAACTAATGCACTCATCGGAGTTCTTCACTTCCAAAAGATAATCAGTGATTACACACCAGGATATCTGTATGGCAATGTAAAAATTCATAAGCCGCACAACCCATTGAGACCTATCATCTCTCAAGTCACACCACCTACGTACTCTTTAGCTGAAATCCGAAATGTATTAATAAAACCGTACATCCCTTCGAAATATGGCATAAAATCCACGGAGGATTTAATCGATATACTCCACTCTACAAGACCAGCAGGACTAATATCATCCCTTGACGTAGAAAGCATGTTTACAAACGTGTCTATTTCTCAGACCATCGACATCATTATAAAATGTGTGTACCACCATCCTAGAATGTCTCCTCAATATCTTGACTCAAACATCTTAAAGAGCATATTACGTTCATGCACATCAGAGGCGCCGTTCAGGATACCGGTCGGTAATCTATACACGCAAGTTGATGGAATGGCTATGAAGTCACCTTTAGGGCCGACTTTTGCCAACTATTATATGGGTCAACTTGAATAGAGATTATTGAACATCATGCAAAATAAACCAAACACATATTGCCGATACGGAGACGACATCTACATCAACCTCCGAAACGAAGAACATCCGATAAACATCCAGCAGCAATTTGAGGAGAACTCCGTGTTAAAATTCTTGTACGTTGAAGTTTAAAACATCAATGGCAGCTACATCCCTAAAGTACATAGAAAAAGTACGGACATGGGACGTTGCCTCAATGCGGAGAGTAAATACCCTGAAGGGTATAAATAAGCGTGATCGTCTCATACATCCGCTGAGCATATAAATGCTGCTCTACGTGAGGAATTTTCCACCAAGAGATAGCACGAGTAAAACAAACATTCGTGAATAACGGTTTCTCAAACAGCATGAATGACAAACAACTCCAATCATTTTAAAATAATCATTGCAAAGATACGGATAAAACTGAAAATAATCAGGGAGAAGGCAACAACATCAAAGTGTATTACAAAAACCAGATGCCCACGGCCTATGAAATGCATGGAAAAAATATCAGTTAGATTATTAACCGTAACATCAAGGTTAAAAATTAAATGGAAGCCACCCCCCTCTTGAAACTTGGAGCCATCCGTATACACTGGCACGGTTCCAGAGTGACACGAAGTGTGCTGTAAAAAGGTCGAACGCAATACTCCCGGCGCCGTACAAGCTTTGGGAGCAGAGGCGTGGTGACAAATAGCCAAATTTGGTACCCTCCAGGGTGGCGTCCTGGGCAAAACCGGGGGCGCCACCGGCCCGAGAGCTATATCTAGCTCTCAAAGGAGTTTCCTGGCCCTAAGCCCAAAAAGCTTAGGGTATGACTGGCGTCTCTCAGCGGCATAGGCACCGTCGAGATTAGCTGCAGATGCAGTGAAAGCTGGTGGCGACTGAGGGAGACGCCGTGCTGACACGTACAGGCGAGTGATGCACTGCACGCAGCGCAGAGCGAATGTCATCTCCCCAGCATCGACCAACAGGCTCTTAATGGGGGAAGTGCGGAAGGCACCAGTCGCAAGGTGGAGGCCAGTGTGGTGGATCGAATCCACCTTCCGCATTTAACGCTGAGCTGCGGATGCATAAAACTCGCATCCGTATTCGAGCTTCGAACGAACAAAGGATCGATAAAAAAGTAGGACAGTAGCCCTATCAGCGCCCCAAGCGCTGAACGCCACGGAACGGAGAATATCCTTTGCGCGGGTACAAGAGACCCTAAGGCTACGAATATGAGCCTCTCAGGTGAGGAGTCGGTCGAATACAAGACCAAGGAAACGGTGCGACTCAACCACATCCAGGCGCATCCCATTAAGAAACAAATCTGGGTGGGGGTGAAGCCGTGGATGGCGGAAGAAGTGCACCACCTTAGTCTTGGCCAAAGAAAACCAAAACCTGTGCGCTTCGGCATAGCGAGAGACGCCGTTCAATGCCTGTTGGAGTCGACGATCCATAGTTGGCATCTGTGCCGCGCCAAAAGAGATCGAAAGGGCGTCCACGTAGAGAACATCTTTCGGCAGCACCGAGCTGATGCCGTTGATGCTCAAGGCAAATAGTGTGACACTGATGATACTTCCCTGCGGGACACCCTCTTCCTGCTCCTTTGGGCTGGAGAGAGCTCCCCCCACCAGTACGCGGAATCGACGATCTCACCAAAATTCAGATATAAAGTGTGGAGAGTCTCCATGATACTGTATCACCATGCGGTATCATAGGCCTTCTCCAGATCGAAAAACACCGTGGCGTAGTGCTTTCTACAAAGGAAAGCCTCGCAGACGGCATTTTCCAGTCAGAGCAGAGCATCCAACGTGGAGTGAAACTTGCGGAAGCCGCACTGTGCAGAAAACAGATGGCCTCGGCTGTCCAGGAAAAAGGAAAATCTAACATTTACCAATTTCTCCATCAACTTGCACCCTCAGAGTTTAGAGAGATTGGACGGAAACCGGTCGGATTAAAGTGATCTCTACCCGGTTTGCAAAAGGCGAGCACAGTAGCGATTCACCAGGAGTCTGGGAGAAGACCCTTCACCCAGATCTTGTTAAACAGATTTAACAGAAAGGCCATGCCTCGCTCACCCAGGTGTTGAAACATGGCGTACGGGACATCTTCCGGAACATGGGCAGTGTCCGCGCACGAAGCAAGAGCGAAACGCAACTCACTCACAGTAAATTTGTCATTGAAGGGTTCCCTGCCTCTGGAGGTAAAGTCTAGCCGGCGGCCTTTCGCGATATCACGACGTGCATTGAATGCTGGCGGAGCAGCATCACGGCTAGAGAATGCGGAAAAAGCGGTTGCTGAGGATTCCCACACGGACGCGGGGTCCGAGATTGCGATCCCATTCTCCTGGAAAACGGGAGGGGGGTCCTGCGATAGCTTGCCCCGAATCCTTTTGACTCGCTTCCACACCTCAGCTAAAGGGGTCTTCATGTTAAGTGAAGACACGTATGCCCACCAAGAAAAGCGGCGGGCGTGCTTCGAAATATACCGGAACCTAGCCCTAGCCCGACGAAATTCAGCGACAAGGAAATCGTTCGGGTGGCACTTATAGTGCATGTAGGCCTAACGCTTCTGTTTGAGGGCCGTCTCACACTCGGCCGACCACCATGGTTGTTCTGCGTGCAAAACAGATACACGTCCTAGGAATAGTAGTCAGGCCCGCGGCGATGAGGTTGCGGGGAAGAGTTTAACGGCCTCATCTACCGACCTAAACTCCTCGACTGAGATAGAAAATTCAGTCATTTCCTGAAATGCAGGCCTTCGCACCCGCGCCAAGCACCACCGAGGTGGTCTCTCAGGCGGCAGTTGCCCTGAAAATGATATTTGAATGGGAAAGTGATCACTACCATGGAGGTCATCGACCACCCCCCAATCAAAATCAGGCTGTGCATCCGAAGAGCACAAAGATAGGTCAAGGCAAGAAAATGAAGCGGTTCTCGGACAGTGATGCGTAAACTCATCCACGTTTAGGACACCCATCTCAAGCTCTTCGATCAGATCGGCAAGGACTTGTCCCCTGGGATTTATGGAGTAATCTCCCCAGAGAGGATGCCTGCCGTTCAGATCTCCAAGCAAGAGATTCGGCCTCGGCAACCGTGCTAGGACGCGGCGGAAGGTCCCCGCATCGATGTCAGCTGACGGTGAAATGTACGCAGAAATGATAGTATACCTTCTATCCAGGTGCAGCTGCACAGCCACTGTCTGAAAGGAGGTATCTAAAGAGAAAGGAAGAACGGAGAAATCATGCCAGGTGTAAACCGCGCATCCCCCAGCCCTGACATCCCGCGGTGGTGGGGTCGCAAGACCCGTATACCCCAGCAGGGCGCCTAGCATGGTCTCCTGCAAAAAAATAGCTAACGGGAAACGAGACGAGACAAGCCTTCACAGCTTATTTCAGTTAGCCCAGAGTCCACGGCAATTCCATTGAAGGAATATGCCCTCCAGGCCTAGCTCGGAGGAGACGCAGGGGCCCTCCTCGAACAGAAGACCCTCACGGGAAGGGCCGTACGCTTCCCGGAGGCAGAACCTCAGGCGCTGTTAGCCGGACAAAGCGCTAAAGGCACTGTCGCCTTCGAGGACTTATTGGGGTAGGTTGGGCTCGCCATGCAAGTCTTTTCGTCCCTCCACCTCGAAACCTTAGGCGGGCGTTGTGGTATTCGAAGGTGGGGGCCCTATTTTCGAGGAACCACCGTCTCCAAGCCTCTCGCTCCCCTACTAGGCGTGGGCGAAGGAGCCAAATCTCCTTTTCGGGGAACAGCTTTCGGAACCCCGGAAGATGGCCTAGCGACCATCTTCAGGGGTGTTGCATCCTGTGAGTCTAACGACTCGGTTGCGCGTGACGGTTTCGCCTTACGGAAAACGGTCACGCTGGGGGAAGAGGGGGGAGCCCTGGTTTTAGCCGGGGCTGGGTTTAAACCGTTTTTGCTGCTAGCTTTACCAGGGGAGCGGCCTGGTTGGGAAGAGCCAGCAGAAGGGCTTCGAATGGGCGCGGAAACAACCGTGCTCGTGGGCCTGGATGGGCCAGGAAAAGAGGGTGCCTTTCTAACTATTGAGGCATATGACGTCCTAGGCCGAGCCTAGCGCGCCAGGACCAAGTCCTTAGCCTCGCGGAATGAAAGTCAATCCTGGGCCTGAACAGCCAGGATTTCATTCTCAAGGAGATATGCACCACATTGCTTCGAAGAAGCGGGGTGCGGCTCTCCGCAATTGACACACACGATTTGGACTTATCATGTGCGGCCTTGGAGCAATTTACACAAACTACGGGTGACCCCGACTTTGCACGTCTACAAAAACGATTCGTATGGCCAAGTGGTGACAGTAATACCACCGCCACGGTAGTGGCACGAATGCCTTCACGCGGTAGTGGTACCAACCGGCACGCACCGACTCAGGGAGCTTGTCACACTCGAACGTGACGAAGAGTGTAGGGGTGGGTCTCAAGGCCCCTCCCTGTTTTCTAATGACACGTTCGACCTTGAACGCGCCATGGTCGGCGAGCTCTAGGGTGATGTCCTCAATGGAGTAGTCAACGAGTTCCCTGGCATAAACTACTCCTTTCACAAAGTTCATGGTAGAGTGCGGCGTCACACTCACTGGGGTGCCATGAAGTGTCCAAAGAGCACTTATTTTGACCGTCTCGGCGGAATTCGCTGCATTCGCCAGAAGGCTCCCGTCCGAGAAACGGGTCACCTTCGGCTCTCTACCAATTGCACTAGCTAATCCTCTCCTCTGATGGATCATGGTGCCCTTGGCACACATGCTGCCATCGGTGGAGCGAATAACGAGGAAGCGCTTGAAGCTAGTGGGCTCTAAAACGCCAGGTAACCTCTAAATTAAAGGCCCTGATGATATCGAGGCTCCACCGTGTGCACTCTTGGTCTTAGTCTTATTCAGGGGCTCCGCACACGGGGGGGGGGTAGAGGGGCCGGATGTGCCGATCTTGGCTAGGTCGCCTACCCAAGTGGCAGTAGATCCATCTGTCCCTGCATAACCCGCGAATGGAGAGGAGCCCCAAGTCTTTTTTTGTCTTTCATGTCTTTTTATTCTTTTTTTTAGGAGAGGAGGGCGGGGAATGAATCCCCTTCTCACTTCCGCCGGCAGAAGCCCCCGTGCCAGATGGAGCGACCTCAGCCAGGTCCCTCTCCGAAATGGAGAAGGTCCTGGTAGTCGTAGGGGCACCTGTCGGAGGAGATCCCTCCCCTCCTTGTACTGCCTCGGAGCCCTCAGCCGTTTGAGGAGGACCTTGCATAGGGGCGGATTCGGGTTCGGTGCTTGGCGCCGAGCCCGGATTCCCCCCCATGAAAGGCCCTACCGTCTGAGGCTGGGTTTCCTCAAGGACCATGTCTAGCATAAGAGGGGCCTCCAGTTGGCCATCCCCTCCCAGGACTTCGCAGGTCCCCTTGGCAGCGCCAAGAGTCTTTTGTGGGGAGGCACAGGCCTTGACCCCGGCAAGGTTTAATATTCTTGCCAGCAGGTCTTTTGAGGGAAGCGACCGAAGGGGCCTGGCTTTCCTCTCCCCCCTAAGGGGGTTTGTCCTACCCAGAAGCTTACACGAGGGGTGGTGGGCAATGGGCTGCCTGCTGGCTTTCTTTGCAGTCCCTTTACAAAAAAAAGGAGGGACTGCCGCTGGAAATAGGGAGGTGCCCGAAAGCACCTCCAGAGAAGGGTGTGAGGGGGAATCCCCTTCACCCGTAGGCGTAGGAGAGGAGTAAGCCTCCTCTCCGGTTAAAGAAATATGGAGGGTCCCTGTGCAAGCACAGGGGAAGGGGACCTGCATTTTTTTGGTGGAGCTGCCCGAGGGCGGCTCCGTAGATGAGCAAGGGAAAATTAGGGGGAGATTTTTTTTCAACATCATTGGGCATGGTTACCCTAAATTTTCTGCGGGATGCAATAGCTCACCACCTCTCACAGTTGCCACACTGCAAGAGGTGCTTACAGGCCTGGCAGAGCCAGGCGCCGCCATTTTGAACCACTCCTCCCGCCTGGTGGCCTGGCAGTACATCAGGATGGCGGCTCCACCTCGAACACGGCGTAAAAGGATAGATTGTGAAGAGGAGAGGAAAAGGGATGTGAGGAAGGTATGGGTGGGGATGAAGCAGGTTGTTAAAAAAAACCCATCCCAAACTGGAGCTCAGGGGTTAGGGAACGTTGTCTTCTCCCTCCTCAGCCCCGATCCGGGACGGTTGGCTTGAGAAGAAGGTCAGCATCTACCCTGTGAAATTAGAGGCTGACCAGAGAAAGTTGTGGGAGAGGTTGTATGAAAAGCGAGGAAACAAGTGTTTTAAAGGGAGGAGAAGAGGCTAAGCTGGGGTCGGAAGGGGTGCTGAGTCCCGTCAGCACGGCGGCCAGGATGGTAAATCACCGCGCCCCTTACGTGGCCTAATCATTTGAAAACAAACAATAAGAACAACACTAAAGCTCATGAAATGACACAAACAAATGATAAAAGTTTAAACAAACAATAAAAGCGAAGGTAAAAATAAAGCGATGCCCTCCCTACTAGGGCAAAATACCCCCTGCCTGCTTTTATTTTCACCTACTATATCTTTAACTATCCCAACCTCTACTAAAATTGAGTATATCATCTTCTTTCATTCTGTCAGATCCTCACCCCACTCATTACATCGGTAAAGGAGGCAAGAACATATCAAAACGCTCAGAAGATGATCGGATAAGATCGATAGCTCAGCAATTTAGTTTGTTTTTACCAAACACATTCATTTAAAAGAGTTGAATACAGGACAACTGGTTCACCATCTACAAGATGGATTAAAAAAGAGAGTTAGAAGGAGAGAAAGTTGGAAAAGGAAATTAGTTAAGGCAAAATACACAATGGTATTCAACAAAATTTGTATTCAGGAAAGAATGCTTCTCAACTACACTAATATATATATATATATATATATATATATATATATATATATATATATATATATAAAACTTATATTTTGAAAAATATTGATTGTAATGCTTTCAACGACAAACCTAGGCATGTGATACTATATTTGCTTTATTTTATAGGTAAAGAAATTCTTTGCCATTGCATTGCAAATTCTGTTGTTTATTAGCTTGTAACCGTTAGTATTACTCGGCACTCGTTTAACTATATTTTTTCTAAAATTGAACTAGGTTATATTTTTTTAACTTATTTAATTATTTATATACTTGGATATATAACCTCAAAGTTTCCGCGTTCCAATACGTCAATATCATTTCGCATCTATGTATGTTCCCATAACCGTAACGCATACTCGGAATGACGTCTTACAAGTGGGCTATATAATGGGAGTAAGACGCAGTGTGCAGAATTATTTTGTCCGAATCATTATAGAATTCTTTACTTAGGAAACTGGTTGCAGAAGAGAATGGCTTTCATCAACAGTCTAAGTAGAGAATTTTATATTGTTAAATACATAAAGAACTCCGTTAACTACGTCTTTCTACTCATTTAAAAATTCGATGCTGAGTTGAAATATTTACTTTATAATTTCTAAACCAATTGTCTTGATATTTCCCTCAAACCCTATTTTCCCCTTTAGGAAACTAAATACAGTTTCCCAACTTAGTTATGTAACATTTTTTAAAATGATTCGGATGTACGTAGGTTAATGATGATATAATTATTTATGTTTTATAAATACTCGAATAGTTTGGGATGACTCCTGCTAAGCTTTGGTGTGCTGTGGTAGCGGGTAATAAAACTTTTCATAACATGTTAGGTTAGAAAACAAATTATCGGGATAAAATAAAAAAAAATAATAAAATGTTAATTAAAATATTTTGTGATAACAATTACTAAAATTTATATATATATATATATATATATATATATATATATATATATATATATATATATATAATTAATTAACCAGGAAAAAGTAGAAATTGGTGTTAAATTGCAGCAGTGCTTTAAATACCGCAATCACCTCAATATATCCCAAAATACTCCATCTTCCATCAAATTTTGATATATTAAATTGCCACTGTATGAAAGAAACTCAATGTAAAGAATGACAGGAATAATTGTGGTAACTAAACAGAAGAGTATTTGAAAAATTTCAGATCTTTCTCGCTTAAGCAAACTTAATATTTTTTTATTGACACATTTTAATATTTGTCCTCCATTATTGTAATCTATTAGTAGATTACCATGGCCTACATATTTGCATACCTTACACTATTCAAGTTATCTCCTATGTTTCCGACCATTCAAACAATCTATTGTTCTTTTCACAAATTTTCACAGTCAATATGTTATTTTGAAGTATGCGCCGTCTTTCGTATAATCAGCGATTTTGGAAAGTTTATATATATTATAATACCTTATCCTTATCACATACTCGTATATATAATAAAAGAACTGCGAGCTCAGATCTTTGAGGAAGGATACTAGAAACCAAAGCCCACAAGGAGCGATTTGCCCCTCACAACAACTCCGGCTGCAGTCTTTCAGCAAGTCTTCAACCCATTTTAATACTCTTTTATCTCTATCTACGGTCATTTATGTGGACATGTGGCGAACGTTTTTCAAAGACAAAATTGAATATATCTACTGCTTTAAACTTATCCAACGTAATTGTAATATCCTGGTAAACTCAAGCAAATTACTAAAGTATGAACCTAGGGCCAAGAGCTGCGCTGTGAAACATTTATCTTCTTTACCTCTAAACGCTCTATGAACCTATCTCTAAAATTGGACGACAGAAGTAAGCGAAATGAGACAAAGGTTACCAAGCTCAGATTGTATTCGGAGTTTTTTTAATTTGGTCTTACATATGTTTTTTTTTATCTCTTCCGTAACTATTCACTCAATAATATATATTTGCCAATAATGAAAAGGTGTTTTACTAGTGCGGTTTCTAACACTTTAAGGTGGATTAGATTTATTTTATCGGGACCCAGCACATTGTAAACTCATTTTATTATTATAAATACTAATTTCATTCTCAGTTATTTGAAACTTTGAAAATCTAGTCTTCATTAAAATTTATTATTTTTGTTATAGTAATTGTACCTCCGATAGAACATAGAAACATTTCTACTTTGTTCATTTAATGTCTCTGTAAAATGTTCTCTATTGTCACTAATGATACCCGTGGCATTCTTTAGTGGTCCGTTGTTCTCTCTAGTTCTCTCTAATTTGTTTACTATCATTTACATTGTAAAATTTTCGTGAACTTCGTGTTTTAACAGTTAATTTTCATAATTATTTGAAGCTTTTAATATTTTGCACTTGAGAGAGCAAAAATAATGTAGGTATCGGTTTTAATTGTCATCAGTATTGATGATTGTCGAAATGTTTAATATTTTATTGTGTTCCCATATACATAGACTTCATAATTTCAGCGTTTATCCACGACAACGGAATTAATCTATTATAATATCTACGTTCATAGTGCAATATTTCATTATTTAGAGTGAATTTAGATGGAGAACTTCGAAATTAATGGAAGCAATTATATTCAAATTTGTAATGTTATTTGGTTGAGGAATAATTTCTTGCGGTTTTACAAATTCATTCATTACCATTAGCAATTTTAGAAAAACTTAATTTTAATTGCTAACAATATGCAATTTAATCAATAATGTATTCTCCGTTGTTATTTACGACTTCTTCACAACATTCAACTAGTTTTTCGATGCCTTTGCAAAAAAAACTCTGGATTTTGACTCGAAGAATTCGTCTAACCAGGTTCTTAATTCCACATCAGTAATGAACGAAACGCCGCTCAAATAGTTGGAGAGCGATCGGAACAGATGGAAATCCGATGGAGCCAAGTCTAGGGAATATTGAGGATGGGGCAGGAGTTCCCAATTAAGCGTTTGGATGGCGTCTTTTGTCATATTGCAATGTGAGGACGAGCAAGGTCGTGCTGCAGAAGGACTCCATAACGTCGATGAGGTCGCTTTTCACCAATAGCTTCGTCTAGTCGATACATTTGTTGAACGTAGAGTTCTGCATTGACAATCTCGTTGTTCACAAGGAGCTAATAAAGAATGATGCATTCACAATCCCACCACAACGCAGCAGCGTCTTTCATGGATGAAGTGCTTGCTTTAATCGCGGAAGTGGTTTTTTATTGGGCTAAGTCATTGTTTTCGATGGTTCATGTTGACATAAACACACCACTTTTCGTCGCCAGTGATGATGCAGTAAAGAAATCTGTCCTTTTATCCATGAGTAGTCTTGTGACGAGCAAGCAAACCTGAGGCAATCGTGGAGCGTTGAAGTTTGTTGCTTTCGCTCAAAGAGTGCGGAACCCATAAACCGAGTTTTTTAACTTTCCCCATCGAATGAATGAAGGTGATTCACTAACGTTTTCTGATCACACGCCAATTGTACAGCCAATTCTCTAGTCGATTGACAAGTATATTAAGGAAGAAGGTCGTTCAATCGATCTTCATCGAACTAAATGGGTCGATCAGAACGTACTTCGTCATTAAGATTGAAATGACCGTTTTTTAAACGTGAAAACCACCATTGAGCTGTGCTTTCTGATAAAGCATTTTCTCCGTACACAGCACAAATATCGCGGCGAACTTTGGCTGCGTTTGCATTGTTCCCAGCTCGATTGAAAATGAATAAGAACAAGTGTGGGAAATGCGCCTTTTTTTCAACTTGACATTCCACTTTAAGGGTACAGAACAAAAATTAAATTAACACAACTTTTAAATAAACCGCAATGACTTATTATTCTACTTCAACACGTAGCCTAAGCAAAAACCTAATAGTCTACTCTGTTAAGAGACGTAGTTTAACCTTTGCAAATTTTGCTCTTATTATTTATTATTGTTTCTTCATATGTGCACAAATCACGTTAACAAAACTTAAATCATCACAACATAAAAAAAAAACGCAAGAACTTATTCCTCAACCTAATACAAAATGGCATTTTGAAAGTTTGTTATTCGACCGGAGTAAAAGAGAAACGATAAATCGATAACGATAGACGATAGATGGAAAGCAAGAGTCAAAAAGAGGGTGCTCTCGGTTTATATGTATTTTTAATGTAAATAAGTTTTTCCACGAACGTTTCTTGTGCTTCCTGTATGTGCGTTGAGGTGTTTAATAATGAAGAAAAAAGAAAGAAAACTATCTTCGTTTAAGGAGTGACTGGGAACATTAAAAGAAAGAAAATGCTGTTCGTATCCTTTAAACAGCAATAGACTTTTGTAACCTTAGATGATACCCCTTGCTTCGCGTTCTTCCTTACATGGGCGTTCGATCGATGACATTTTTTGATGCTGACGTTGGTGTAATAGGCCAATTATACTGCATGTTTTTTGCAGAACGCGTTTTATCCAACACTAACAACAAACACTCTTGTGAAAGAGACAAATAAATGAACACATTTATACTTTTACTCTACTCTAAGGAAGAAAATAAGCCTTGACTTTTATAATTTTAATTTTTCCCTTAATGAAACAACTCCAATAATAGATATAGTTATTCAAATTTAAGATAAACCTCACTGCAAGAGCTCCAAAAGTTCAGCTAGTTACTGACTAGTAAATCTCTTGAGACAAGTATCATGAGACTTCGATACTAATAATTTAATTCATCCCGTTGCCTGGTTTAATTGCGAAAATTAAATTTTAATTTAAGTCAAAATAGAATTATATCCACACTTTCTGTTCCATATCCCCTTACATTGTAAATAATCTTCCCTCTAAAGTTTTTAATTAATATCAGGCTTGATTAAAACTTTAGTTAAGAAATAAAAATTCGCCAATTCTCCCGAGTTTACTTACATGAACTGAGAAATAATATTGCTTATTTTATGGAAGAATGAGATCATATTGTAAAATACATTGATGCAAATTTAGAATATGAAAATATACAGATAAAAAATTGAATAGCGTAAGTTTAGTGAGACATCAAATATTTATTTATACATTTATTGCTAAAGTCTAAAACTTAGGAAAACATCCTAAAACGATTTGCAAATAAAGTTCGAAATCTTTATGTTAATTAAAGGACAGTTGATTGTATATTACATACAAACATTTCGAGGTCCATTAGTTCATTAAGGTTTACATAGATACATTCAAAAGCATATATGTAATTAGCGTAAGTTCCTTTCAAATTAGGTTAGTAAACACTAAATACTTTTCCAACGAAAATACAAAACAGAAATCTCCACCGATCAACCATCCATATCGAAGAAACGTCAGTGGCACACATTATTATGCGGCTATCGACTATTTAGTTGTTCCTAGAAGTATGTTAAAGAGGATTGTCTCCAGTAATAAAGGATGGTAGGCCCATTTTAAGCAAACAATACTATTACAAAAAGTGAGAGCGAAGTTTCAGTAATAATAAAATAAAAGAAGCACTTAATTTACACAAAATATTAATTGGACGTGTGAATGAATTCAGAATACCCAAAGATCGTTTCGAAAATTTTTTATTATTTTAAAAGTGAATTAGTTTCTCTCTCAATATCATTTTTTCTAGATATATAAGTTAATTTTATTTAGAGTCCTTCCCACATTAATATTTTTTTAAATATTAATGGTGTTTTTATTATAGCAGCTCCAATCCAGTGTATCAAATGCCAATAGAAACTGCGAATTTCATATACTCTATTGACATAATGCGAAAAATTGATATTTCATAATATCAACTGTTCTTTTATAATCGCTGGTATTAAAAGTATGAGTAGATCTTCCACCTCTTCAACTTTAGCCCCAAGCTAACGCGAACATTTTTCCATTCAACAACTGCTTTTCTTGACCTGGTAGAAACAAATAAAAGACCTTATAAGGAATCTCGATTTTCTTATCTTTGCAATGTCATTCTTAATGTGGGATCTGTAATTCAGTGCTCTTGTGTCTCCAACAAGATCAGCTAGTTTGACTATCTACTCTGTTTTGTCACATTCTGTTAATTTTTGAAGATTTAATTAGTCTTTTCTTAAATGAATAAAAAATACTAGAGCATTGCGCCAGTACTGTTAAATTTAATTTTTTTTATAGAATTAAAATCACTGTCTGAATCAAGTCCAACCGCTTCTATGACATTTTTTTTAAGACTGACATAATATTCTTATACTCTCGTGATTGTTATTTTTAATTTGTTTGATTGAAGTTACAGGTTTGGTTGAAAACTTTGTGATGATTATGACTGTTTCATTTCCATTATGGTTTTTTCTTATAGTTTTCCTAGTTAGTATGGTTCATATTGCTTCATTATTTGTGCAGCATAATTTTCCTAACAATGAGACATTTATTATTTAGGTCACTAATGAACAAGCAACAGACTTTATCTACAATTCTTATTTTTAATGATTGAGCAGGCTCGAGTTGCTATTTTCCATCCCTGGTGATTTATTATATTAAATATTATTGAATGAATGTTTTATTTTCAGATTTAAGAGCATGGAGACATTAATGAATGTTTATAATACATGGCGGTGTCTAATTTTTAAGCTACTTATAGACCTTAATTTCTATTATTCATTCCTTCTGTTTCCCGTTCTTATATCTTTTTTGTTTTGTGTTTATTTCCCAGATATTAGCACTAGATTAGTTAAGTTAGTCATATGTTCATAATGCGTATTTAAAAATATTTTTAATTCCACTACGTAGTTTAGTTTCTTCTTTGGTATTCGATACTTTCAACATTTTCAAAGTCAAACTTCAGACGAGAGATTAATCTCTAGATGGTTTGGAACATCTAGTATGCATTCAAAAATGTAAGGGATATTGTAAGTTATCTTTATTTAGACACAGTATAAAATGCTAAATAAACAAATTTACATATGAGATCAAAATATAACATATTTGGATTAGTAAATCCAATTACGAATATTCATAATAATCTAAATTAAAAAACAGCCATATCCAATCTGAAACTCTGAGTAGCAAATGTTCTTTGCAATATAAAACTTGACACTACCGAATTTGAAAAAAAGGATAATGGAAATTTCCATTATGAGTAAACTCTAAATATTAAAAAGGATCTCACGTCACAATCTTTGTAACTGCTACATCGAGGAAAATACAGTAGATGAAGAGCTATATGTCTAAGTCACTGAATTAATAAGCAAGTAATTATCTACTTGTAAAATTAAATATTTCTAATATAATCTTACAACAACGCTTGGATAAAACCAGCGTACAAATGCAGTAATATAGAAATTAGCAGAACTGTAAAAATCAAAGCTAAGCTGATTGAATAATAAACTGTCCGAAACTTTTTGTGATTTGTCCGGGAACTCAGTGAAAAGGAATTCCTGCTTTCATGAGCTGCCACTAGTGGAGACCTGGATTTTTTGCTGATCTCACTAGTTAGGTGCCCTTACGTTTACAACACTCCAAGTGTTCTCTTCTTTTCTATTAATGGTTATTTACTCTTTATTCTTGTTTATTCACTAAAATTCATTAGTTTCTTCACGTGAAACATTCTAAAAGGTTTAGTATATACTATTTTGGCTGAAGTATTTAGATAGAACTAGGTTTGGCAATAGGTTCTTTATCCTTTTAATCCTCTTCATTGATTATTTTCTTTGCAGTTATCCTTACTTTCTGCCTCTCTCCTTTCTAATAGAAAATGGATCCACCAGTTTTCCTTCTTTACATATTTGCTACATAAGTTTCAACAAGGCTCGAATAGTCTCAAACCCACGAAGTCCTTCTTAGATTTTAATGTCTGTTACTACTGGAGTGGGTTGTTAAATAAACACGCTCACCTTTTGTCTTTATTTACAAGAAAAACAGAATTCTTCTTGTTTGCCTCAAGACAGAGGCCTTGCAGAATGCAAGAATGAGATCTATATTTAAGGTTCATGCACAGGATGGGATTGACAGTGGGGCGAGAAGCGAGGATTAACAGCCGAACGCCAATAGTCATGCGTCCTTCGCACATTTGATCATTAATTGTATGTGGATGATCTAATGTTGCCATGTTAGCGATCATGGCTGCACCACTATAATATTATATATCATGGGCTTAAATGACTGACCTACCGCAATTTCATTATTAACCTTTTTTATTAGTTGTTTAACTGACTGCTTGACTGTGTTGTTAAACTGATTAACCAATTATTTTGTTTTAAACAACATTTGTAAGTTTAATACAGAAAGCAAATAATGACAATTTACCTAATACATTTGTTAAATGATCATAATGTCTGTTGATATTAATTCTATCTTTTAAAATGAAATCAACAAATGGAGAAGTACTTTTGTTTCTATATTTTTCGCAATGTAGGAATGAATTCACTAACCGTATTTACACTGTGAGAAAGGAAAATTTAAGGAATAACCGATTCGTTATATGTTTTTTGACGTGGTGAGAAAGATTATGCCTCTTGAATTAGTTACGTTATAATTATATAAAATACCTCCAAGGAAAAGATATTATTAATTACTTAAATAGAGTTTAAAATTTAGAAGAGGTGTAAATAAAACTCGGCTTTTTATACTTTGTTCTAGAAGAGATTTTAATGTCAATTTATTTTGCTTTAGGTCGTTCAGGATGAGAATTATTTTAAGACATCTTTATGGGTTGATCCAAAACAATGATCAATCAAATTAAATGCAAGCATAATTGAAATATTGGAGAGATTATAAAGAATTAGAAAAAAATATAGGAAAGTACCGATAAATTGGAGTTTTGTTTATTGCATTCTGAGTTCAGTTATGTTCGGTCAACACTGAATTGACTGTCAACGCCATTCCTTGCAAAATTATTCTATTGAGATTCCTGCGTTTAAAACTGAGAAATATGTGTAATGAGAGAATACAAATCAGGTAAATAATGGAGATAAATTACAGAAAGAAAAAGATAAATGTATTAGAAGAAATGAAGAGGAAATAATAAATCAGTCTGTTGTCGCCCCAATCTATCATCCTTGGGTGCTGTGAAGCCAAAATGATATATAAATTCTGCCATAGACCTCCTAACTTTCTCACATAAGGAACAGTTGATGCAAATCGCATGCACTATGGCTCTCCCCGCTAGGAAAGAGAAAAGTACCTTTTTTGGACAAATGTGTTAGTGTTCCTTTTCAATGATGAGTAAACCTTCTGTCTATTTTCCCTCACACCGGGTATTGAAAAAGTGCTCTTACACCCGTTGGGATGCTTTTAAAATAGGAAAAACGATAGTTTTCAAGGAGATAGACACGTCCTTTATGATTGTAACACAAATATATGGTTAAACTGTAATATTATGCAATATGGCCGCACTCGGTGGCAAGAACGCACTCCAGGCTAAGTTGCCGAGGAATTCTTTCTTCATGCTGGCCCAGACATGGTTGACGGATGACTTTAGCTAGTCTATGGTGCTGTGGAGGACCATAGAGGCTTTCTCTCGACAGGCGTCTACACTCTGTAGTTAATGGGATTGAGGTAGGGAGACTGCAATGGTCAAGTATCCTCTGACCAGAAGTTATTGTTCGACCCAATCACCCGTGTACGCTCTTGGCCGTTTATGCCGGGTTACCTTCCTTTTGTAAGAGGTAATCCGCGTTATTTGTTATCTTTCTCACTCATAGCAGAAACTTCGTTGCTAAGATGTCCCTGTAACTAACAGGGGTGACCTTGTAACCAGCGTCGAACCCTACCGACGGCATCTTCTCGCCATTTGAAGCCACAACAACGAGCATCGTTACAGAAGCCGGGTGCTTACCTCTGGACATGACGTTGTGTTTGTATAAGTTTAGTAAGGAGAAGCTTTTCCAAGCACTTCAAGATCTTGCCGCCATCCTACTTGATGACGTTGTTCTTTGCTAGTTTTGGAGCAATTTCGAAGGTCTTCATCACAGTCAAACATCTGCCAACATGAGGTCCACCTTAACAAGTTAGATCATTGAGGTTTTCCCCGTTTTGAGCTTCTCCGCAAAACTGTGGACGATCATACGGCTGACTTTGAGTTGCTTGGTGAGGTCTGACTTGTTGTGAACCGTGAGCAAGAGAGCAGAATCTCGATTTGTTTCACTTCCTTCTCGACGCCCGTGCACATAATAGAAAAGACGTTTTAATAAAACGTTCTTGAAAAGTTTAAATTTAAGTTTGTTGGACAAAACCTTTTGTATTATCACCTAAACTTTTCGAAAATAAAAAAGAGTGTAAGAGAACTTTTGCAAACCCCGGTATAAGTACAACTTTCAATATATAATTATCTCGAATTGTTCTGAATAAAGCAACGTACCGAGTATGCCGCAACCACCCAACCCCCCAAGTGTTAAGCAATAACTAGTTTCTTCATAATAACTTCTATCCCACTATAACCTCACTTTTCATCCAGATTTTGCCTTCCCAAATCACTGTATCTATTCGCAACAAACACACTGTAGTCACCAAAGCTACCATTTAGTGATATTCTTCTATTTCCAAACCTGCAATTTCGGATCAAGTACCGCAGATTTTTGACTTATGGAGAGATCCTCGAGGAATTTCAGAAGCATTTAAAGAATGCGAGGATCAAAGATTTTTATGGATCGTAAAAAAATGCTAGAACAGTAGCAAAGGTCACCATTATGACTAATCAAAGGCTATGAATAATTAAAGAATAAGAGTGTAAGAAGAAACAAATAATATTAACACATAAAAATGAAAAAAACAATCGAAATTAACATTTTAGCAATAACATTTATTAAGACTTAGTAAAGGAAGAAGAAAGAGAGAAGGTAAAAATATGAGAGTAAAATGTCTAGATAGGCAAAAGCAAAAACTTAAATAGAGAAGATATGCAAGGAAAGAGAGTAAATTGCCAGAAGAGAAAGAGGGAAAAACTAGAACGGATGAGGTAGTAAAAGGATGATATTACAAAATTGGAATATGACAATGGAGTAACAAAAGGACAGGGATAAAAGGAGATACCAAAATCGAAACGATATAAAAATATTCAATAAAAAGAGATACTAAAATCGATAAAAAGAAATTGAATAGTAAAAGTTGATAGTAGAAGTTAGCGCTAAAAAATATTTTAAAATGCAATGGATTTAGAAATGAAAATCTTGAAAAGAGGGACATAAAGGGAAATATTAAAGATCTGGAAATAATAAAGAAAATAGTAAAAATGTGTAATAGAAAAATGAGGGTCTAGTAAAAGCGAGAAAATGAAAGATTACACTGGCCACGTGCAAAACCTTTTTTAGGGTTGATAGGTTTTCCAACTGATTTAGAATCATTTTTGTCTCCTGAATTTATTAGTTTTGTTTTGTTACATCTAATGATGATTAACCATACATAACCTATTTTATTTATCTCTTCAGAGATAGATTTGCATTACAGTGGATCGTACGTGTAAGAATTATCTGAATAGGGTTTGTTACATCTGCGGAGATGTCGCTCTTCCAGACTGTCAAGCGAAAATCACAGATTTTGTGACAAAAGCATATCATGCTGTCTTTGGAGTGAAACTAGGAGATCAGGATATACCATTTGCTCTCCATATTTGCTTAAAACATGTGTGGAAAATATAAGCGATTGGACTTAATAATTAAGAAAATGAAGAGTAATCTATTTGGTATCCCAATGGTGTGGAAGGAAGGCTAAGGTCACGTCAGGAAGTGCTCTTTCCGCATGAAAATTTAAAAGGCATCAATAGACAAAACAAGCACTATGTTCAATACCCCAATGTTCTGTCTGCTATATAACCAGTGGCCCCACATGGCCCCGATCTTCCTGTTCCTGAGCCTGATTTTACTATGGGTTCTAGCTCTGATTCCGAGGCTAGTAATACTACCGATACAGCTGAGTTTGATGCATACAAGCCAGAGAAGAGCAACCATCTACTGCCATTTACGCAAGCCAAACTAAAACAACCACCACGAGACCTGAGCCGTTACAAAGGATCTCCTCAGCTATTGGGTTCACGGCTTCAAGAAAATTGCATGATGGCACCAGGACCAACATTCTATTGGTATCAGAACCGCGAGAAAGAATTCAGGGGAATTTCATGTTTGATAAAGCATCTTTACTGGTCTACTCTAACGACATTACTGATCTGCTCAGCTTAATGGGCCTGAGGTTTTATGCTATGAAATGGATATATTTCATTAACTCATCTAACATAAGTCTCAATGTAGTTCTTCTTAATGACGGCAATAAGCATGGACCCTCTGTTGTCTGCTCTAAACTACCACGAACACAATTGGCTGATATGTGGAGATCTTAAAGTAGTTAAACTCTTCCTAGGCCTTCAAGGTGGGTACGCAAGGTATCCATGATTTTTTGCTTGTTAGACAGTCGGGCTGACGACCAGCATTATATCAGACAAGACTGGCCATTAAGACAAAGATTAGAACCCGGTTCATACAACGTTCTGTCTCACACTCTGGTTGAACCGAGCAAGATATTGCTTTCACCCATGCACATTAAACTCGGTTTCATTAAGAACTTCGTCAAGGTAATGGACAAGAAACGTAGAGAATTTGCTTTCCTCTGTCAGAAGTTTCCACGAATCAGCATGGAAAAACTGAAGACAGGTGTATTTGATGGTCCTCAAATAAGGGAGCTCTTCAAGGACACCAGTTTTAATGAGCATTGAATCCTGCTGAACTCGCTGCCTGGTTTTCCATTAAGTCAGTCATTGTAAACTTCCTTGGCAACCACAGAAGGCGGCTTATGAGTTAATGGAGAATTTCCGCAAACTTGGTGCGCATATGTGAGTGAAAATGCACTTCCTTTGCTCCCACCTCTGCTATTTTCCCTAAAATTGTGGAGACCTTAGTGAAGAATAGGTTGAGCGCTTTCCTTCCATGTAATGAAGGAACGCTACCAAGGTCGTTGGGGTGTCAACTTTCTGGCTGGCTACTTGTGGTGCCTGGAAAGGATTTGGTTTCTGCTAGGCACAATCGGAATTTCCTGAAGAGGCCATTCATCCAAGAATAACTTTTTTGTATTTTGTACTCATTTTGGTATCAATTAGCACATTCTTTCAACCTTCTTTATATAAATCAGTTCAAAATTTACTATGGTGTGTACATTCGCCTACAGATAGATTGAAACAGAGAAATTTGGGGTATGTGCCTTTATCTCAGAAACTTGATCTAATTAGATAAAATTAGCATGATTTTCGGATTCAGCGAGATAAATTGGCTTAAAATCAGGTATTATGTGTTAGACTTTTAAAATAACTCACACCAGTATTATGAAAGGAAATTCTTAAAAGGCAGGGTTATAAGTAGGAAAAGGCTAGAAAATATTTGACTCTTTATTTGTGGAAATGAGAGAGAGAAAGCTAAAAGACGTGAGAAATATAACATAATACTAAAAAGTAGATTCAAAAATGAGGAAATCATTGGGAAGTTACTGAAAGCAAGAAACACAAATGAGAGTATTATTATATGGGGAAAGGTAAATTAATAGAGATTCTAAAATCCCCCTTAAATCACTTAAATCAATTAAATGCCGTAAATCACCCAAAACACTTAAATGCCTTTATCACCCAAATCCTTAAATCACTTAAATCAGTTAAAGTTCTTAAATCTCAAGAATGTCTTTATCCCGGAAATCCTTTAAAACTTCATAAATTCAGTTCACTTAAATCATTAACTGTCTTCATTTATATATATGCTTTAAATCACTTAAATTAACTAAATTACTTAAATTAATACTTAAATTCCCTTTTAGACCGCTTTCATTCTTTAAGTTATTTAAATAGCTTAAATCTAGGATATTACAGTTATCCATTAAATGCCTTTAATTGCGCAAATTCCATAAATCTCTTAAAATATTTAAATGCCTTTAATTCTTGATTCTGTGACAAACTTTGTACCTACATAATGAATTATTTCTTAATCCACTTCATACAATGTGCCAAGGATACTCAGCATGTCTCTCAAACGTATGACCATCACATTCTAAGTGAGCTTAACACTCTGACAACCTTGAAGATTATGAAATGCTCTTTTAACCTCCAGTTAACTCTGAGAAACTTTTGGCTTAATATTCTAAACACATTTTCACTTCACCTAACCTCACCACATTTTTTTCAAATCTCTTAAATACAATTTTGTCGGAAATTACTGCAGTCCTTTTTGTTTATTTGTTTCAATAATGTGAAGAGTAGTGTTCTCGGACCGTCAGTCTCCATTTTCTCTTTTCCTCTCCTCGTCATCCACCTGTTCCTGTTTGCGTCATTCTTTCGCTTTTTCCACTAAGAGAAAAGACCCTTGTCTTTTATGCATTTTCTCTTCATTGTCAATTTAAATTAATCTAAACTTGATACTTAATCTTGAAAAATGACCATACAAAAATACAATGCATTATAGATTAGGATGCCCTAGAGATAAAAATAATTAGACCAATTAATTAAATAGAATCTGATGCCTATTTATTTTGGCATTTTATCCCCAAACATTCCTTTAAAACTATTTAGCTAAAAACTTCATTATTTATAATTTTTACATCAAAGCAAGTAGCAAAGTATCAAATAGTGGCGAATTGAGTATTATATAATGTTAAAGTTTTTATTAGTTTGTGCTGTTAGGCTTAAGTTTATTCATCGATTCAAAATGAAGAGGATTCATTGACCTGTATGAAGACATATACAAATAAAAGAAGAAGGTGTGACCATACAAAACCACTATTACTTGAGGATCCTTCATCGCTCTTAATAAGTCTTATATCCATAATATAGCGAGTAAGTTTAGGACAGTTTTAACTCTCTCTTCACTCGAACTATCTATTTGGCCTACTTTGTATAGAGATTGATTCCTTTTGAACAGAAGGGAAGGTTAGGAAATATGCAAGGCCTATCTTTCCCTAGTACTCTATTCCCATTCGCCTAACTTCACCACTTTCACTATTAACCTCCTTTCTTAAGAGAAAATCACTCGATAATTTGGGACTGAAGCCCCTTTCTGTATTTCAGCTTGAATTATTACGCGGCGTCAAAAGAATAACATCTTGTTATTTCCTAGAAATATAAAAAAAGATGAGAGGAAAGATTTTTACATTTTTCAAAGTTAAATTTCCGAGATGTTTGTGTATTTTCTGTTATGGATGTTGGTTATATTCAATGCGGCAACAGAAGTACAAAAACAAGCGCTCATGTTTGTCGGATCCGGACACTAATAACACAAAACAGAAATCAGATTCGCAAACGAAAAACAAATATTTAATTTATCTGATCAAGAGTTGGTTTAAGAACACAAACCATAAATTATGAGATCGCCACTGCTATGAAGTAGATTCGCCTTTCCTAATGATGGAAAAAAGATTGAAAAATGTGTTGTTTAATCTCTCATTCATGCAGGTCCCAATCGGTTCTCTCATTTTCTTTATTTGTCCATTCGCTGAGTTTTATTTAGCGTGACTGAACCCTTTTGATGAAAACTATTCTAAAACCTCTTTTTTTGGTATGATTTAGTTGCGTTTAAGATGTTAGTAAATAGGTCCAGTAAATATTAACTTGTCCATACCTAAGCACTTCTCTTTAGTTTACTTTTTAGAATTTTAAATCCTCGTTCATGTTTATTTAAACCCATCACTCTGAAAATTGTACACAATTTCTGTCAAATTGCCTATATTAGTTTACCATTAGATAAAAAAAATCTTCTGGATGCCTTTCAAGTCATGGTGCGCGAAATTTGGTTCATGACTTTTTTTTATGACATATGTAAGTGTATGAAGAAATGATTTTTTCATATAATGTGTATAATTGAAGCTTTCTAATTTAACATCATTGAATACTTTTACGGTGAGAAAACCTGAAATAGTTCTTACGCTAAGCGCCTGTTGCTTATGATTAAAAGGTTAATTCCCTCGTCACAGATTGTCTCGACGCTAAAGGATTCTAGCATTATGACGGACATTCACAATTGTCGATACTTTAATTGGATTCGAACTTTAAATGAAAACAAATGATAAAATTGAAGAAAGATATAAATATGTATTACGATCACAACATGAAAAGAATAGCAAAGCAAATTTACTATCTCAAGTATAGTCAAGTCATAATTACTTATGTCAAGAAGAGTCAACCAAATGTAAATATCCTGGAAAAGAAAAAAAAAAGGAAAATATATGCAATTTTATTAAGGAAGCAATAGCTTAGGCCAAAATATTTACCTCAAAAATCGTCTCTCATATTGTAGCCAATTTAACATCTTATCCCAAATCTTTTGTAATTGAACATCATCCCTCGGATGATTAAAAGGTTAATTTAGATTAGGTTAGGCATCTGAACGTAATCTCACCTAACCAAACCTAAATGAATGTTATATTTACTGAATTTTTTTACTTATTCCAACTTTTCTAACTCTGCCAAAACATAACTTGAATCCAACGATTAATTAAAGTGTTAATTTTCCCAAACTTACCCAGTTCTTATGAAGATATTTAAAGCGCTTTTATTTTTCATTTGGTATTTCCAAGCAAATCCATTTAGAAAATTTGCCTGTTTGAACCAGTTCATTTTTCAGCGTAATCTGGAAAGAGGATCGTCTACAATAAGAAGAAGACCAACAGTGGAATGTTTTCCTTACCAAATACCTACATAGTCAAGTAGTGAGAATACAAAAATATTGGTTTATCTATGCTTTAAATGATCCCTTAGATCTAATTTTATAAAACTTCTTTCAATTAATCACAGAATGTTATGGATTAATAGCTTCACTTATATTGGTTGTAGTTTTTTTTTTTTGCCTTCATCATTTTTTAAGTATTTATGTATAGTAGTGATGAAATGAGTGAAAATGCTGTTGACATATTCTTCAATAAGATGCGACACAAACCATTCTTATTGCTTGTTCATCTCGTGCGGAAAAAAAATTCAACAAATACAGATTTTGGTTTTCCTTTGAAAACCAGACCTTAATCAATTTCAGCATTTTTCCTGTAGACATTCGCAGGCTGTATTTATTTAAGGTTGTGGAGGAAAGCATTTTTTTCAAAAGACTTGAAATTCTAGGTAACTACCATCATATTTTGAGGCATTTTTCATTTAAAATTGTATTTTGAATATAGACCATATTGCTTGAAATAAAATATTAAATTGGGGTTCGTGCACTAAATTGAAGACTTGAGAATTATTTTCGTGTATTTTTTTGGTTCAAATGCAATATAGAAGAGCCAGAAAAATTACCAAATACACACATAGTAAGAAAAAATAAAATAAGTGATAATATTAAGCTAAGAGTTGGTTATTCATCAATTTAAGAGATGTGGTATCGTTATGTAAAGTGCGGTAATGTTATATTAGTATAAGTCCGTTAAGGTGCGATCAAGTTGGTCTTGGTCATGTTATATGAGGTTACGTTAAACCTAGGTTAAAAAAGTCAGTTTACTTCAATATGGCAACATCAGGTAATGTAATTTACCGAGGTAAATTAAGTTCATAGAATAATTATTGGTTAAGGTAAAGCTAACTTCTTATAATTCTACGTGTTGCATAAATCAATCCAGATAAGTTAATCTGGTCGCAGCTTGATATGTGAATTTTTACGAGGATCACATCTCTTCCCATTCGACCTGGAAGATCAATAAGGACCTAAGTATTAAAGAGGAGGAGAGAGAAGAAAACGAGTAAACTGAGAAAAATCTATTTACTAAAAATATAGCAAATGAATTAAGCAGCCAAGCGTCATTAATAATGTTCCCGTGGAAACTCGCAAATTTAGATTATTAATCTATGAAGCAAATCTTTCAATGTGAACTTTGAATTTTAGGATAATGATAAGAGGTTCTCTTTTTTGAAAAAAATGTATATTTCCAAAAATCAAAATTGCTTTCTATAGTGTTAATTTCCAACCAATAATTTATATTTTGTATTACTCGGATGATTTACGCGACTTGGCGTTAGTAGAAATTTATATACGTGCAAGAAAACATTTTGAGTGATACTTTGTGATGTTTAAACATGGCTTTTTAACGTAGGTGCGGTTATAAGGCAAACTGCGGCAAATGGAAGTTTACTCGGCATTTTTCCTCTTCCCACCGCTAAAAAACATATTTGGACAAAACACAATAAAATGCTACAATAAATAAAGCCGCTAGGCTGGATACCTCCCCCATTCCTAAGATCAAGGATCTGTTCAGCACTCTCTCAGGGGGTAAGCTATTTACTCAACTAGATATGTCTCAGGAATATGCCCAATTATGCCTTGAAGATGCATTGCAACAGTATACAGTGATTAATACACATCGCGGGTTATTTAAATATCATAGGTTGTCTTTTAGAGTTTCCCTAGCACCTGGTATTTTTTAACGAGCAATGGAAGATTTATTAAGGGATCTTACAGGTGTTGTTTGCTACTTGGAGGATGTGCTCATATGTGGTTAATCTAAACATAAGCATGATCAAAGACTTAGATCTATACTAAAGATAATAGAAACTACTGGATTGAAGCTTTGTTTGAAGAAGTGTGCAATTGATGTTCTTACTGTGTTTTATCTGGGTTATCGTATTGATTTACAGGGTAATCACCCCACTTCTGACAAAGTTCAAGCTATTACTACTAATGTGACTCAGCTTTATTCATAGTTAGGTTTGCTTAACATTTATAGGTGGTTCATTCCCAAGGCCGCTTCTATTCTGGAGCCTATTAACAGCTTATTAAGAGCTGGTGTACCTTGGTATTGGGGAGAAGCAGAAACAACTGTTTTTGTTACCACACAGCAGCTTCTACTATCTTCTGAAGTGCTAGTACATTTTGACAGCAGTGCTTATGGAATCGGAGCTGTTCTATGCCACCTGATAGATGGTATAGAGCTGCCTGTCATGTAGGTAATTATTCTTAATTAGAAAAGTAAACTTTGGAAATTTGTTTTGATCTAAGGAAATTTCATTAATATTTGTGGGGTTAGCACAGAATTACATTAGTTACAGCTTATGAACCTCTTCTTGGTTTATTTTCTTGTTCAAAATGTATCATTCCTATAGCTTCTAGTAGAATACAACAAAGGGCTCTTCTTCTGCAGGCTTATAATTTCACTCTTATTTATCGTTCTGGAACCTTATTAGGTACGGCAGATGCTCTAGGCAGTTTACGTCTTTCTAGTATTAACATAACTGACAATACTCTAGTTTCAGCTGACTGTACTATGCTGATGAATTTCATAGACTTTTTACAAGTCATTCGTGTCAGGGATTGAACACATGCAGATCCTGTTCTTTCTAAAGTACACAAGTTCTGTAAGGTTGGGTCGCCAGTCTTAACTATGGGGGATCCTGGCCTTGCTCCTTATGTTCAGAGGAGGGATGATTTATCCTTTCAGTCAGGTACAGACTTGTGGGGCAGTAGAGTAGTTATTCTTCATAAATTAAGGAATGCTCTATTGTATGAACTACATGCTAATCATGTAGGTTCTTCTCGCATCAAAGAATTAGCTAGAGGAAAATTTGGTGGTCTAATTTGGACAAGGACCTCGAAGAAATATATAGGTCGTTTTTCCATTGCTTAGTCCTACATGCTACACCTACTAAGGCGGAATTACATCCTTGGAAGTGGGCAGAGTCGCCATGGCACAGGTTGCATGTCGATTATGCTTAGACAGTAGATGGGAAGCATTTTCTCATCATAGTGGATGTAGAGGAATTATAACATAACGCCACCCAGATGGCCAAGCGGATATATATATATATATATATATATATATTAAAATTCCTCTTCGGAGAGAGCGAGAGAAACCTACCAGAAGATTTGCGGCGTGAGAACGTTTGTCATCTGACTAACGCAAACTTACGAAGGGCTCTGATCTTCCCACCGAGTGCGTAGTCGAGTCGAGCTTCAACACCAAGGTAGCCGGAAAAAGCCATTAAGCAGCTCTCAAAAGATCCGATTACCTACGAGGTCAGGAGGCCCCCGGTCAGAACGCCAAAAAGCGGTGTCAGATCAAAAAAACACCGAGGAGAAATAATGTGACTGTTGTCGGTGCCTTTCATTAAAAAGCAGACCTGGGCTCCGCGGTGCCACCCCCCCTCGCCCCTAGCGCTCCCCCCAGTGGCAATACCCTGTCTCCCTTAGGTGGGGCGGTCTCCGGTCTACAAATAAGCCCTGTGAGAAAGGAAAAAGATTATTGATTATTCTGTTAGAGACGATAGAGGACTAGATCATTGTGATCAGTTTCTCGCTCAGTTCTGAATTTGACTTCTAAAACATAGAAGTTCTTCTCGTTTTTCTTATCGGTGCCATACCGATAAATCCTTCACACACTTAGCAAGAGGTCTGGCGGGATCACAATTCCTAAGTACCACACAGAAATATTTGGAGCAAGACAAAAGAAGACCCGCTCACCCTCGAGGGACTCTCAAATTGTAATCTCAGTAATTGTGAGAGAAGAAGAATTAATCCTTAAGAACAACCCAGTTGGGCAACCCTGCGAAGAAGATGAGAATACTAAAAGAACTCAAGAGCTACAAAGAATAGTACTCCTTGAGCCAGAGAGCAAGACTCCTCTCTCCCTCTTTTAGACTTATAACAGGATAGATAAAGTTACAAGAAGAATTAGACATCATTTTCCACCATCTCCGGGACAACCACCATCCGCCAGCCGCAACGCAAAGAATCGTGAAAAAATCCACTATAGCGACATCCGTCAACCTCTGTTCCTTTCAAAGTCATGTAAGTCCAAATGACTATATATATTTTTAGGGATTAAATATGATTTTAATGCTGTACCCAAGCTACCTAAAGGAGATATAATATTAAGTGAATCCTGTCATATTTTTAGTTAGAATTAGTTAGAATCGTGGCAAAATGCTGTACTAAAAGGTCTCTATGAATTAACTAACTGGCAATTGGTTTATTTACGTGAAACCTACTTTGCTTTGATCAGGACTCGCATCAGGAATAGGCCCTTATTCATTTCTAGCGACCATGTTAAACTTTTAGAATTTAGTGTAAGTTTTTGAGTTAATTGATAAATTAAAAAGATATATACTTTTGGTTAATTTTTGGTGTTTCACTAGATCCTTACGTGTTGACCGGCTCTTTCCTTAAAACGGTTTAAACGCTGTGTTACTCTCAAAATTCAGTAAATAAAGAGTACAATAGAGGAATTGTTTCCCTTCCTAAGTAGTAGTGTCAGACTGGCGAGCTAATGTCATTAAATATATTAGTTTGTCACAATAAGAGGGACATAACAATACCTTGTCAGTGGATGCTCACTCTAAATGGGTTGATGTTTACCTTACATCATGTCCAACTGCTAGAGAAACTATTAAGTTTCTTAGACATTCTTTTGCCCAGTTGGGTTTGTCAGTTTGACTTGTTTCTGACAATGGTCCTTGTTTTACTTCTGCTGAGTTTAAGAAATTTGTCACAAATTGTGGTATTCATCACATTATATAAACCTTCTACTAATAGTTTAGCTGAGAACATGGTTCGGACCTTCAAGAAAGCTCTCCGTACATCTTCCGAGCCTTTTAGGACAACTATAGATAGGTTCCTATTTAACTATCGACTGACACCACACTCTACTATTAAAGTTTTCTCAGCTGAGTTTATGTTTGGTCGACTCTTGATGTCTAGATTAGATTTGTTTTGGCCTAGAGAACCACTATTTGGTAGAGTGGCCCCTGCCACCATCATCTTCAGTGATGATCAGGAATTATACTCCCGGTGGTCCTAAGTGGATACCTGCTGATGTACAGGAGCAGACTGGTCCTTTATCTTATATGTGTAGTTTACTCACAGGAGATGTTGTAAAAAGGCACCAAGATCAGGTTATTCGTAGAACCACAGGCGCTCCTGTTATAGAAGCTCCTGTGTTACCATCTGTTTCTCCTACTTCTTCAGTTCGTCCTATTTTGACTCCTGCTCCTGTCTCTCCTTTAGTAGACTCTTCACTGCAAATTATTGGTTCTCCTTCAGCTAATGTGCGCAGGCCTTCTAGAGTGAAGAACCCTGTAGATAGGCTAAATCTATATTTTTTCTCTATGTTCTAACTAAGGGTAGAAGGGTGTAATGACATGATCTATTATTGCGTTTTACTATAGTCTTGTTGTCGATACTTCAATACTAGATGAGCTCTTAAGGTCCTGTAGAAATAAACAGTAAGTCTATGTCCGTCACCCACTCAATCAAGGTAACAACCTACCTAAGAAAAATCTCTAAACACAACAACTCTAGCCTACTGTTTCCTATCATAGCCTAAATTATATATTACATTATTCTATTTACTAACCACTAATAAAAACCTATTGTGTCAATTACTACTAAATCTGATGCGCCACGTCATCCTCGGTGAGTGTTCTAAATAAAAGTTGTTATAACCTAACTGATAATAGATATATTACAGTATGTAAATTCAAAGTGTATTATTTCTAAAAACAAATTCAAAGTAATTATCTTAAAACAATAAGCATAGGAATATGTACTGAAAAGTCCTGTATGCCGATGCATTAAATCATTGTATTGGAACTAATTGGATATATATACATCTTATTTTGAGTTTATTGAGTTCTGTGGTATACCTTCTCAATTAGAATAAGATCCCCATTAACTCAAAATAAAGCATTAACCTATAGGGACACACTTCAACAAAAAATATAACTAAAAAATGACTCATGATTTTCAGATTTGCAATCTTGTAAAATGTAAGTTGACCAAAAGGTGTATACAAGTATTAACAATTAAAAATGAAAATGTCAATATAAAAGAGCTTAGAAATGCCAAGTGTAAAATGATCTTACCTTTAAGTCACCACATATTCTCCAATTGTGGGTAGAGTAAATTATTGCATCCAGAATTTTTTCATAATTTCATAACTTTCACTAAGTTGAACTGAATGGCCTATAGGATGGGAAGCTATCTTGTTACCAATATTCACTAACACAGCCTTTAAACTTCTACCTGATGAATCTATGAAAAGTCTCCATTTTAATGGGTTTAGGGAATTCAAAGGGCCCCAACAAGTCCTTTAATATTGGCTGGGAGAATGCTGCAAAAAATAGCTTCAAAACTCTTGTTTTCGATTTCTGTACCAAAAAATGTTTCTTTAGCGAGAAGATTACTTCCACGAAGTCGAGAGCCAAGAAGTTGTGCATTCTCCTTTGAAAGCCTCAGATCCCTGGTCATGTCATTTCACGATTTAGGAGGTCAATTCTATTAAGAAACACTAAAGAAAATCTAAGGTGCATTTTGCTGTAGTTATCATTTGTCAGTTTCTTTCTTGCGAGGGAGTGCTGCACTCCTTCTCTGGATACTACAAATTTCCAAGCTATTAGCCTCTGTGAATATTCTTCTTTAGAAAGAATTTCATTTTCTGCTCTTTTTTCTGCTGAGAGTTCTTTGGTTCTAGCCATAATAAGGGTCATAATCTACTAGTTCATGTAAATAAACTCACTGAATTCAATATTATAAAAAACACAAATGATATCTGAACTCTTGCATGGAATTATTTGTTACATAGGGTGTTCCTTCTAAGTCTAAAGCTTGTCAGAAAACGTAACACGTTAATGCTGATGTATACCATATGCAGTTGGTAACACTACATATTATGGTGGATCAATGAAAATTCAGATAAGGCGTTAGAAATTGCGCTTTGTAATTGAAATGAGAATTTAAAGGTTTGAGGGATGAAAAGGCAAAGTTAACCACTGTTTTGACCATAAAGAATACACTAACCTAATTTTTGGCAAATTCTTGACATTATCGTTTCTGTTTACTAGTTACTAATGTAAATTTGTATTTTACCTTTGAAATGGTATTCCTCCTAATTATATATGTACGTTTTTGAAAAATTCAGGGAGTGGCTTCAAACTTTGGGCCTATATATGTACATACTCGTATATATAAGGAAAGATGATACACAATCGATTTCGTCTTTTCATAGAACCAAACTCAGATCATACATATGTAGAATAAGAAAGTAGAAAGAGAGAGATACAAACAAAATAAAATATTATAAAGTATTTTACGTTAAAGATGAAATGATAGGGGCGGTTCAAACTTATGCCACAAAATAAAATATTATAAAGTATTTTACACGTTAAAAAAATTGAAAGTGGTTAGCGTGGTGGTCGTAAAAGAGAATAGCGTTCGATGGGTGAAAATACTAGAAGCATCGCTTGTTCTAAGAACATCCTCCTTATGTTCATAAATACGTTTATTTAATGAGCTCCCGGTCTCTCCCCCATAGAAGCAGGAGCAATTTGTAGTTTTACATGCCTGTATCTATATTAGGCGATTCAGGTTTAGTAGACCAAAATTGTTTTTTTAATCGTTGAGGGATACTTGAAGGTGGTTAAGTTGGAAGATACTATGGGGTTTAATCCTTTGAGCAATAGGGGGGATATGGAAGAGCTCAGCAATTCTGTTTAAATATATGATTTTTCTTTTGAGAACGGAAGAATATTGCCCTAGCTTTAGATAGGCTTTCATCTATATTGTAGAGGGGGTATTTTAGGTGTGAGAGACCGGGAGGTCATTAGTTAAACGTATTTATGAACATAAGGGGGATATTTGTAGAGCAAGCGATGCTTCTAGTATTTTCACCCATGTAAAAAACACCAACCACATAATTGATTTCCTTAGTAACCAAATAATTTACCAATGTAACGATTTTAATGAAAGAAAAATTATCGAATTTAAAATAATCAAAGAAATCTGAAAAGTTAATCTGTCAGAAGGTCAAAAAAAATGTAGCCGCTATGTTTCAGACCTCATTTTAAAAAATATTCTTAATCACCAAAAAAGTAACGGGTTTCTGTATATTTTAGTATTTCTGTTTTCTTTGTCAATTTCTCACAGTTAACGGCTGAACTTTGTGCTCAAAAAGTGGCTGCATTGTAAAATAATTTACTCGCTCTTGGAGATAACAGTGTCTTTATATATATATATATATATATATATATATATATATATATATATATATATATATATATATATATATATATATATATATATATACCAGGCAATGGCTTTTCCACTTCCCCTACAGGGGAAGCTTGCGCTTCGCTACTAAGATTAAAATTTAAAATTAAAAAAAACAGCCATGGTTAAATTTTTATAAATTTTATGAACTTCGCCAATTATAATAATTTTAAAAAGGAATTCTAAACTAAATTTTTCCCTTTCAAAATATCATGTTGCTAAAATAAAGAGTTATAGAAGAAGATCTCTAAAAAAATAAATTTTCGGAACTTCACCATGTGTAATTCTTTGAGTTTTAAAAAATTCCCAAAATTTCGATACTTATATTTACTTCTGAACTTCACCATTTTGTTTTTAGATTTTATAAAGAATTATTAGAAATAACTTTGATAAAAAAATATGTTATAACCAAACTGAGATGAAATTATTATTCAAATACTTTAAAAAATTCCCTTCTTAAATTATAGACTTAGTCATGATATATAGATATATATATATATTATTTATATATATATATATATATATATATATTATATATATATATATATATTATATATATATATATCTATATATATTATACCAAGAATATGAAAACCTAAAGAATTGTTAGAAACATTCTATTTTCCGAACTTTCGGTAATCAACAGAACTTTCTAAACCGACTCAGCATCTAATAAGAATGCCAATGAAATCTCACTCGATGCAAGTGCATAACATTAAAAATAATTTTATGTGAATCCATATGGGGTAATAAAATGTCAAATATTAAAAGCTTTAAATCACAACAGGTCAAAGTATAAAAGTATATCAAAGGAGCTAAATATATACATACTCGGCTTATCAAAAGCCAAAAGTAAAAATAAACTAAAACAAAGCATAAAAGGTATTAGCATTGAAAAACGCGTTTATAAACAAAGTAAAACATATCTAAAATGCAATAGTTGCAAGAAGAGAAATTTATAAAGGAAAGCTCTGCTGGTACAGTTTTGGTGCTTGGCTGAATGTGTATTGCTTTATGTTGTAAACAGGTCAATGGAACATGAGTAATCAGCTAGTTCTCGATTGATTTTTTTATGTATTTGACCATAATACTCTGAACATTTGGGCCAGCAACTCCATAGACATCAACTCCCTGGATTATTTGGTGTGGTTGAAAAAGAGAGCAAGTGGTACGCGTGGACCCCCAAAGAGGACCTTACGTCTATAATCACCGCAGTCGCCAACCATTAAACCAGAGGGAGCGTTATATATATATATATATATATATATATATATATATATATGCAAAAGGTTACAGAGAATGCTGAGGACAGAGATCTTACAGGAGATGACTCAAAGTAAAGGCACGATAAGAAAGGGGGACTAGATACCTAGATAACCAGAAGTCTGAGGTTCGAGTCCTTGCCAGGCCGACTTGTTCTCATGTTTTTGTGCAACCTTCATATATATATATATATATATATACATACGAAGAAACCAATGTTTGCAAGCATAAAGTATATAAAAATGGGGCAATATCGATATGTAGTTTGAGATAACAGATTAAGCCTTAAATTAATAGAAATTGACAAAAAACTGAGATACTGGAATATATAATAACAGGCCACTGTTAAGGTGATTAACAATATTTTTATGATTAAGTTTAATACATATGGAGTTAATTTAGGAAATATTTGAGTTATTGGAGCACGCTAGGGGTTAATATTCCCAGGCTACACTTTTGGGCTACAATTTAGGCCTTATGATGTCAGGCGGTAGCTTCGAATGTGGCCAATCACGGCGTTGTATATGTTTTTGGGTCTCTATTTTTTATTGGTTAGTAAGTGCCTGGACTTCTACTCGATTATATTAATTAATAATGTAAAGCAATTTTATATTCTTGGCAATGTTTTGTTTTGGGGGGGGTTTCGTGTATCTTTATTGTTATTCCGTTTAAAGTTAAAATTGCACAGCTTCTAGCCGGCAGAACCATCTCTATAAATAGGATCCAGTCCAAAATTTGGATAGTTTCGTCATGACTTCTTTGTGTAACAGTTGCGCGGCTCGATTTTAAGAGTCCAAGGTGGAGATGGTTTAGCTTTTGTCCTGAATTAATTATTAATTAGGTAATTTAAGATGTTGATAGCACCACCGACATTTATAAATCGTCTTTTACATTCAAATCTAATGTTAGACTTTCGAATTAGGAATAATACGAGTTTTCTTTAAGTAATTAAAAATATGTTACTTTTTGGCAGAAATGGTCTAATGTAGGCAGCGCTATCGTCTTTATTATTTCGATAAACGTGCATAGCCAATCGCATTAATTTAGCCAAAGACAGTAGCCCTGAAATAGCGCCCCAGAGCGTGCGCCCATCAACTCAAGTATTACCTTCATTTATGCTTTCCGCACTCTTGCAAAAGAAATGGGTAATAACAATAATCTACATAAGCCTTAGTTTCAGTGCCAGACAACCTCACATAAATTTCGTGCTGTTTACGCCTTCTAAAAAAACACATTTCTCCTCGGAGGAGGAAAGAAAAGGATCAGAGAAGTGTTTTCTCTTTTCCTTGTGTCCTTCCTTTCTCTTCCCCTCACCATTAAGGTAAAGATGGAAGTTTAACTCTCCCTTTGGATATTAAGATAATCTTTGTGTTTTTTTTAATTAAGACTAAAAGAATCCGACGAATAGTGACTATTGAAATTGACTAGAGACTTATTTTAGACTGAATAATAGTCACTAACCATAATTAGCCCTGATCGGTATATGAAATAATATGAATTTAGTCGGAATCGTTCATTGACATAGGTAGTTATTTGTGGTGTTCACCTCGCAAATGGACATTAACACTCGTACATTGAAGAACAGAAAGAAGTTCAGGAATGCTCAGCGTTTTTACGATTTAGAGCGCTACCCCCCTCCCACACAATTCGTCTCTTTCACCTTTCACATCGTTAAACTACCCTAATTACATCATTGACTATATGGATTTGTTACACAAACATTCTGATAAAGATATCGCACTCGGATTTCCCCTTTCATTCTTTTCTTGTTTATTCTAAATAACGAGGGTCACATCACCCCAAAGTAACAAAGGATTTAAAAACCAAAGTGTTAATGGAGTAGTGAACTTGATGACTCGAAGGTGAACAGAAACTACCCAATCTCCACAATTTTGGTAGATCCTTCTGTAGGTCAATGGGCTTATATGGCACATATGGAAATAATTAATCAGATTTATTGGACTAAAATTAGGTTAATGTGCTGTAACGTTTGCGGAAACGTAGCTGCAGAATTGATTCGGTAGTCACTAGCTTTTATCTTCAATCGAATAATAATTAATCATCACAATGTCTTGATAAAAGTAAGAAATAACATTTCAAAAATAAGAGTAGAAAATAATGTGATTTTTAGATTATGGTTATCCCAAAATGTTAGCCTAGTGACCGATCTTCTCCTGCATTATTTCTCCCTAATTATATTAAGACAATAAAATTTTGATAAATGTCTTCCAGCACTCTATTTTATCATCATTATAATCATCATCATAACTAACTCTATAATTAAGGAAGGGAATATTTGGGAGTATTTGAATAATAATTCAATCTTAGTTTAGTTATGAAATGTTTTTTATAAAAGTTATTTTTAATAATTCTTTTGTAATATCAACAAAAAAATGGTAAAGTTAAGAAATAAATATAAGGTTCAAAATTTTGTGTATTATTTGAAACCCAAAGAATTGCAAATGGTGAAGTTCATGAAATTTATTTTTATATCAAATAGATTGGTGATAAATTATAATTAAACCAGGCAATGGATTCGCTCCTAAGATTAAAATTTAAAATCTAAAAAAAGCAGCCATGGTTAAATATTTATACATTTTCTGAACTTCGTCAATTATAATAAGTTCAAAAGAGAACTCTAGACTAAATTTTTTTACTTTCAAAAAATCACATTGCTAAAATATAGTTATAGATAAAATAAAAAAAAACAGCCTTCATTTAATTTTAAACAATTTTCTGAACTTCACTAATTGTAATTAATTTCCTTTTAAAACATTATAAAGCATTGATAATCATATTTATTTTTCTGAACTAAACTATTTTGTTTTTTCAAACTCTAAAGAAATTATTAGAAATTACCTTGATAAAAATTTAAAATATACTGAAGTCATAATCAAACTAGGATGAAATTATTATTCAAATACTCAAAAAATCCCGTTCTTAAATTATAGTTAGTTATGATGATGATTATGAGGATGATAAACCATTATAAAAGCTTTCAACGGAATATCATTTAGAGTTTGCACCCTTTTTCGTGTGAATGTAGATGTCGGTAATTCTAAAGTAATAAATAAATTCCATTGCAGTCAAGTCATCATGTACTAAAATTTCAAAGGCCTTTAAGTTATTATGGAGTATAGTTCTCACTCAATTTCTTTTGAAAGATAAACTTAAAAGTGATAATATTTGCTTATAATATTTTCATAACATCAGAATAATGTCTAATTTTTCATTTTTACGAGTTTTTCCTAGGAAGACAATACGAAAAAATACATGACTAGAGTTGTTTTCAACGTTCGCGACCTCTATTCTATTCAACGCTTCTTGGCATTATTACGCCATATATCACACTTCGAAAAATATTACTTTCATTTTCCAAAAACTTTTTATTGGTTTTTCAAAAGTTATTCATTCTTTGTTTTTTCAAAAGTTCGTCATTCTGTTCATTTGCTCACTTTACCCAAACTCTCGATTTAAAAAATAAAAACTACGTTGCGTTGACGCGTCAGCGCAACCAAAAAAACTCACATCGATCAACACATGTGACGAGATAAGTTTTCTAAAACACGTGGTTGGTGCTGATTTCGTTAATAATTGAATATTTTATGCGTAACTTATCTTTCATCGACACTGTCAAAAAAGCCTAAAGAAACGAATTGTCTGCCAATGAATGCTTTACTTCACAATGAGCGTCGTATTCCTTGCCGGGGTTGCGAAAAATATGTAGAGTATAATTGTATTTTTACGCGAAATCAATGTTTGGGAAAACGAATTTTTACCCTAGTGGCAAATCTCTTTTTTTTGTCTATTCTTTTAAAATTGCACGGAGCAAATTTTAGCTGTAAAACATATTTTTAAGTTAGCTAGATTAGGTCCATTAGTTTAGCTAGGATAGTCTTTCATTCAAAATTAATATCTTTAATGCCATTTCGCCTGCTCTTTATGAAAAACATTTACTTTCCTTGAAAATAAGTTAATTTTAAAATATACATTAAAATAGCTACATATATTTATCTCATAATATTGTCATGTCGTAAAAAAGAATGGCTATCTTATTACAAGATTAATTTTGAAGGAAAATATTGCCCCCCAAAACAACCACCAAAGCAACAAATCAATTATTGATTACTAGTAATGCAACTAAGCTATACCTAAAATATTAAAATAGGACGTGACCTTGAAATTTCGATAAAGTCATAAAGACCTTGAGAATTACATCATTCAAAAGAGAATGTAAAACAACACAAGGGTTTTAAATTTTGTTAGAATCGGCCGAATTGTTACAATGTTATTCCTTCCCCCCCCCCCCACCAAAGCAAAACTAGGACCGACTGACATAGAGAGATATAGAGTCGCCCATGGCTAAATAAAGAATTACAATTGGTGAAGTTCCCAAAATATAATAAAATTTAGGTATGGCTGCTTTTTTATTTTATTTTTTTGTATATTTTAAAGTTTTATCAAAGTTAATTCTAAAATTGATTTTCAACTTGTATCTATGTATATCAGGAGGAAATACCTACCGGCCCCTAAAACCGAGTGGAGCAAAATGAAAGTATTAGAGCAGAAAAAAAGATTGGTAATGAGTGTTTGTTCGGTATTTAAAAAGAATTCTGCTAAAAGATTTTTTTCTGACTTTTAAGCCAAGAAAATAAGCATCAATGTTAAAAAATACAAAATGGTAAATTATTAGAATGGCTTTTTAAAAAAAATGACCAAAAGAACGTTGCCAAAGCCTGATAAGCCGTAGGCCACAGGCCAAATGTCTACGAAGTGCAAGCTCAATCTGTAAGGATTAGCAAACTCGCTCTTCTTGTATGGCACATGAATAATTTTGCCGTTTTAATGTATACTTCTTAAACAAAAAAGTTTCTTAAATAAAAACTCATTGGATGGTTTTTCCATGGGACAGTTGTAATATGTGAAATTTACCGTGGAGGATTTAATAGGGCGAATATTAGTGAGTGAGATTTTCAATGTTGCTATTTTTCGGGACACCGGTCTAGCTAATTAAGCATATAAAATCTTTGTCAACAAACATCGAAATTTTCCCTATAAAGAATACAAAATATGTCACTTTAAATAATTACAGACAGTAAAGGAAAAAGACTTTCACGCTAAACTTTTATGTGTTGATATTAACAGCGAATTAAAAGAAAGGTCAATAAAAATTTTAAATAAATTAATTAGAAAAATGGATGATATTTTTCTCTAGAAAGACATAGAGATTTCCTAGGGGTAGAGAAATCCTAAAAATGAACATTGAACTATTTTAACTTTTTTTAACTATTTTTGACATAAATTTTAGTCTCATCTCCATTCTCAACGCATACCTTTGCTCCTGCTTGCGACCTACTTCTCAACTTAATATAAGTTGGCGAGAGAAAACATTTCCTCGTTTTCTCACCAACGACCAACGCCAATTTACTAAATTCTCTGGATCACCTCGAACGCCAAACAGCGTGTTTCTTGCCATCACATCGTCCCTTTTGTGCCATATATTTCTCCAATAATGTTACGACTGTTGGATATAATGTCTTCAGTATTCACTCCTTTACGCCTTTGTTGAATAAGGTATATAATTTCAAACTGGACTCTAAAGAACAGTCTACGACCAGCTGTAAAATTATTTAACACCAAAAACAGAATTTCAGATTCTCTTCGCTCCTTTAAACCCCAACTGTGCTCTTGGCCCCTTCAAAGCACGTCTTTTATACTCTTAATATAGAACGTAACACACTTGTAAATAGATAAAACATATATTCCTTTTTTGATATTTCAAATAAGGCTGCTGATTCTGAAGATTATACGGAATATAGAGTTCAATTAAATATAAATAAAATATGTTGAAAACTCACGGGAATATCTCACGATTTTAGTTAGATAGGAATTGAGAGAATAACGAGAGATAGACAAGTATTTTGGTTTTGTATTTACACCTTAGATATTAATAAGGGTTAACTAAAGGTTAATGTATCTTGTAAAGCTGAAATATCCTAAGGTATTATCGACCCTGATATAACTTCCCCTTATTCTGCACCAAAGAAAGCATAACAATTCCTGGACCCAAGAACAGGTGTCAACTATGTTACATATTCCAGCGAAAAATTCTTACTACATGAAAAGTTTTGGTAATTTTACATATACGAGTAAAATATTTTACTTTCTGACTGTACATGCTTTACAAGAAGCTTATAGGGTACTCCAAAAAGTTAGTATTTAGTTTGGAAACATACTACCATTTTTACCCATCTTTGCTCTTTCTACTGAACCCCTTTTCTCTTTAGGGCCAGCATCGGCAACCTTGCTGGGGCTGATACCTAAAGTATGGTGGCTTTTCTCATCCTCAATCTGAGACTGTGTATCTTACAAACATTTTCACTTCTTTTAGCTTCACCACTTTACAAATGTCTCAGTACAAACTTTCTTCGTGGTAAGGACTCGGATTTGCTCTCTAATATGGGGGTAAAAATCCTATTCTAAAAATATAGAGTTAGGAAAATATGAAAGGAAAAAGACAAGTAGCAGGTGAAGTTAGCAATTAATGCAATGTCCTTATAAAGGATAGATACAGATAAAATTAATATAACAAAGTTAAATATAATAAATAAAAATTCAAGGCACCACTTCTAGGACAAAAAACCACCAATGAAGAAGTAAGGGAGGCATGACGAAGCACATGAATATTTATCAGTAGCAGGTACCAAGGCCAAACAAAGTGCCAGCGAAGGTAAAGAATAGAGCTAGAGGCAATAAAAAGATTAAACAGAGAAGAGATACCCTAAAGAGAAGGAATAGGAGTAGCACTAGATGCAGCAAAATAACGGGGCAAGGAGAGAGAGGGAGAAAGAGAGGCAGAGAAAGAAAGTTATAAAACAAAGTGTAATAATAATGACATACTTAAAATAGAAAAACTGATTTCTTTAAGAATAAGTTTTTTAATAACAAGATAAATTTTTAAAAAGTGGTAAAATGATCGGAATGGCTTATTAAACACCATTCAACAATGTCTCTTTAAATAACGCCATTCGAGCAAAAAATAAATTTTACTGAATTCCAATTAATTAAATGGTCATTCTCGGACATATGAACAAAAAACACAGTATCATTTAATTTATGCTGATTGATACAGACAAACAGTGGTTTGCCTGTTTGTCCCAAATATTAACTCGGACAGCCAGAACATTCGACTGAGTAAACCACACCTATATTGTTACATGTATTGTAAACCAGGAATCGACTCGTACTGGAAAGCAACATAAATGATAAGCTTATAAAAAGCTAAGGAAGGTCACTAAAACAATTCGAGAAAGGAAAAACAATAACGTTTTAACATTAAAGGGTATAGTAGGATCCGTATTATACGACGAATTTTTATCAAAGGAAAAACAATTTAAATGAAGGGCATAGGAGTAACACAATTTGTGGCCAATAAGGAGCTAAATAAAGTTCGAAATTACACGGAATCAGCTTTTCCGTTGTCCGGTAAGACATTATATTTATACATATATACTTGCAATTGATTCATTCCTTTGGTATCTGATACATAGTAGGAATATGGAGACCTAGGATATTGCCAGACATTTCGGCCTTCACTAGGACCATCTTCAGCAACTGTATCGATTAATGAGAAGGGAAAGAAATATTAAGGATAGAGGTTAAACAGTTAGAATCATGCATTATATAATGGCTAAAAAACGTGAGAAGGCAAGTTAAATAAATAAAATTGACAATTAATGAGATTAAAGTAAAACACAAATAACAATATATATAATTAATTGATACTATGTAGTGTAATTTTGAAAAATCATGCAGAGAAATAAAGTTTTAACATAAACTGACTTGAATATAAAAAATTAAAGGTAACTAGAATAAACAATATAAAGTAAATCAATTTATTGTTTAATCAATTACTTTGTTTTTAATTATTTTTAATATGGTTTCTTTTTTTCTTTTTTTGCTGTATGTTTCCCTATGGGACCACCCTTGGTCTTGTAGGCTTGTCCTTTCTATTAGAAACTTCTGCATTTGTATAATAATAATAATAATTAGGTTCCTTCGCCGTGGCTTTCAACTAACTTTTTCTTAGCTAACTATTTTGTTCCTACTATTATATGGGCATTTTTGTCTCTTTTATCTGTACTTTTCAACTTTGTTATTTATTTACTCTTTGCTTATTTCTACTTAAATTTTAACTTGGGCACTTTGTCTCTTCTTATCTGTGCTTTTTGTTATTGTAGTTAGTTTATCTTTCTATTCTTTTTATTTTCGTTGAGTTTGTTATTTAATTATTTATTTCTTATTTTGAATTCAAATCTGAATTTGGGCACTTCGCCTCTCTTAATTACGTTTTTTTATTATTGATGTTTGATTATCTTCCTTTTCTTATTATTTTAGTTAACTTTGTTGAATATTTATTCTTTGTCTCTTCTTTTATTTTAATTTTATTTTATCTTGGACACTTTGCCTCTTTTTTCTTTATACTTTTTATTGTTCTTTCTCTTCTTTTGGTTTTAGATAAAGTTAATTGGGAGACTTCGTCTCTTTTTATTAAAGTTTATTGTCTTTTGTTTATTGTTTTTGTTTGACTTGTCTCGATTTTTGTGTCTTTGTTAGGTATATATTGATCTTATATTTTCTCTTACACAGTTTCTTCAGCTGGGAAAAGCTCTGTTCTTCCTACTGTGTGTTTTCTGAATTGAGGTATGTCTAGATTATTGTTGATTGTTTGAAGTGTTTCTTCTTCTAATTTATCTCATGTCTTTCTTCTTAGCATCTGGATCTTGATATTGATCGGTTTGAGACCGACTCTATCATGTAGAGCCGATTATCGAATACGGTCGATCCTTTTCATGCCAGTTATAAGCAGTTTGGCTTGATTCTGTACCCTATGCATCGTCCTGTGAGAGGTACAACTTGCCATCTGCGTGACAACGGCCGGATACAGAAGAACGGAACGTACTAGGGCCGTGTAGAGTTTTCTCTTATTTGGCACGTTTAGGCTTCTGAAACGGTACAGTTTATTCAGCTAGCTCTCATTTGGCTAGTGAGACTCTGTTGTTTATGTGGTCCTTATATTCTGTTTTGGAAAGACATAAGCCTAGGACCTTTACATCGTTAGAGTACGGATAAATTTCGTCCTCAACGAGGACATCATTTGTTTTCCGGCGGTTCGTCTTAATTTTCCACCTTTTTTCATAACAGTTGATGTTGTCAATCTCGGCAGCTGTTGCCCTTGATTGAACTCCAGCGTTCCTGATGGGACTTGGAACGATTTGTGTGATGTCATTTGCGAACTGCAGATACATCGTACCATCCGTAAGTGGAGCGGGGAGGTCTATTGTGTAGACTAGGTACATCAACGGACTCAGATAGCTGACTTGTGGAACTCTCGCCTCGAGTTTGAATTCGGGTCCTTTGTAGCCCTCAATCGCGATTCTCCATGAAATATTCACAAAGGACCCTTTCCAGGATTGGATTTAGCTGGAGATTAGGATCTCGAATTGTAGCCCTCTTAGCCTAACCTTATCAAAGGCCTTCTTTACATCCCGCAGCACCACTTCTACGTACTTTCTCTCAGCTTTGCTGCATGCAAGTTTTTCCAATAGTAGGTCGAGGGCGGTCTCCTTTTCTCGTTTCCTGTGGAACCCGTGCTGCTGAGGGTTGTGTGCTTTTCGCTCGGCTAGTTGTTCTTCAAGCTTGTCAGCCAGAAGCTTCTCGTAGACGAAATTCAGCAAGAAGATTGGCCTTAGGTCAGCTGGGGCGTATTGATTGAGTTGTCTCTTGTAACGTTACCAGTTGGCCAATGCGTAGTTTTTTGCGGAAAGTGACTGTAAGCTGGATCGCGAGTAATTTTGTAGTCAGGATCGCTATGTGATGACTAGGGACTATTGGGCTCGGCTCACTACGGAAGTTGAAGGGAAAGCCTTCACTTGTGAAGATTATGCCAGGTGTGGTGGCTGATGTGGAAGTGAAATAGGTCGGAAAATCCGGCCCTATTCTCTGGATGTTTTTTCTTTCCATAATTAGTTCCAAGTTTCGGCCTCTTTCGTTGGTACTACCATAGCCCACCGGACGGCATCTGGCATTGAGATTGGCCCCCTAAGATTGCCATTCTGTGGTGCCCAAACAGTGTGTAGAAGTTATTTAACGGGAGATAGGCTCCACGAGGGGGTTGATAGGCTGCAGCTATCATGAGGTCTCCTACAAATATGTGGAGTTCGACCGCCACAGAGGATTCATCAAGTTCTGGTAGTTGTTTAAACGAGATGTTCGCCTTGCTAGCTATTGCAATACCATCATACCTTTTCTGAGAATGATTCCTCGTGACCCCTCTGTAGCCCGGTATTTTAATTAGACCACATGTAGTGTCGATACCGTGCTTCGTTATAAGAATGATGCTGGGGTCAATCATTCGGAATATGTTTCCATATTCCGTAGCTTTCCCCTTCCATCCGTTTACTTTGAAGGTCAGAATCCTCATTTCATTGCTTACTCTTGCCATGTTGTCTCTCTAGTGTTTTTGGGTGATATTCTTCTTCCTCCCGTTTTTCTTTTTTCTGAACTCGGCATTTGAAGTCTGCTCGGTGGTATTCTTCCACCGTTTCAGCGTCGACTTCAAGTCGTATTATCATTTGAACACCTTTGCTTTAATCCCATGGAATATATCCCTGTGCTCCATTTCTTCAGGAAAGGAAAAAAGATCACATGCGTAAACTTTAAGATTGATATTTTCCGCACGCAATCTTTTACTTTTTCGCTTATTCTCCTTGGCCTTCTTTGTTTGTGGGACTTCAGTGTCCGATGAGTCTGAGGATTCCGAGGAGCCATTAGTATCAGACCCAACATTTTCTCTCTCTTCGCTGATTTCTTGTCTTTATTTGAGGGCAGGAGTTTTCACTCCTGCTTGTTTTTTCTCTTTCTTGTTTTCTGCTTTGTAGGTTTCTTGATCGTTTATTTGTTGGTTTCGGACCATCTGCAATTGCAGGACATCCACAGAGGTGGATTGTCCGGAAACCACATTTGGTGCATCCCGTTTTTAGCTAGCATTTGATTCACCTCTTTAGCGAACGTGCCAGGGCGCGTGGGATTGATGACCTGCGCGTGAAGGATGCATTTCCTAATCTTCGTCGAGTTCTTCTTTTGAAGCATAAGATAAGTTTTCTTTGTGTCCACTTTAGAGAGGGCCACCTACGCTCAAGCTACCTACGCGTTTCCTCATTCTTCTTTGCTTTATGCTTCCTTTTAATAATCGCTTTTTCTACAGGGCAGGCCAAGTCTCTTGATCTGTCTCTTTGGCCAGAGTTAGCGCACTTCTCGAAATTATTAGTGCACGTCTTCCAATTGTGTCATTTTTCACTGCATTTGGAGCATGTTTTATGTGGCTCCTTGCAGTTTTTAGTCGCATGTTCCTCCATTTTATAACATCTAGAACAGAACTGGACTGGGGTGAATTCTTCCTTTTCTATCTGGTTCTTACTAACTTTGGCATTGAACATTAGATGGCCATGTTCTTTTGCCTTTTGGGCCATAGTTGTTTCAGTAAAGACTATCTTGAAGACGTGAGTGTAGTCGCTATTGTCCCTACTGTTTTTGAATATTATAACTTCGGCTCCCTTCGGCCCATGTTTGCCGAAGCTGGATCTCCTCCTTGAAGTTTTCTTTGGAGTGCTGCCTGATTCACGAATCGATTCGCCGGCATAACACGCTTCTGTGGGCCAGGATATGTGGTGGTACGGCAGGCTGCAGCTTAATCCTTTCAAGGACCTCTACTGCCTTCCCCTTGGTGATATCCACCATGTCCCTTTCTTTTTGGCAGATTGCGAATAATTTTTTTCTGTTGGGCTTGGGCTGTCCTTCGACTGCCCGCAGATGTATTCTGGTTGTATTATCTTGGGCCATCTCTTCGAGAGAGTGGCCCCTCTGGATTTTATTCTTCTTTTTCTTATTAATCTCTTGGTAGTGGTGACTTGATTCAAGTAAATATTCGTGCTTAGTTTCTTCTCACGATGGTGTTTTCTTCTTTATTTGTTTGTGGTGACTCCCTCTACTTCGTAAATACGCTTCCGTGAACGTGAACTGCAAAATGGGGGGGATGAATCATGATGGGTGAACTCGGGAAGGCCCCTCAGACGGGTAAAATGTGGTGGACTTAATGATGGGTGGTGATTGAATCAACTACCACCACCCGAGGGTACTGTCCCGTCCGGGGTTTTGTTATCAATGATGCTTCCAACTTACCCAAGGATGGTTGCATGTTTCCCTGTCGTCTTGGCCGGAAACTACCCTTAGAAATTAGAGCGAACTCTTCCCCGAAGCTTCTCAGCATCGCCTCGTAACAGAGTGCTCTCTTTCGTAGAGTTTCACAGTGGGATAATCCTCAAAGCTGCTTTCCTTTACGTCTCCAATTATGTCTATCAAAGTGGGAAGCATATTTTGAACGAGACTAGATGAATGGCAGTTGAGTTCATTTCAGCTTCGTAACTCCATCGAGGGAGTTGTGGGGGGGGAGGAGGGTTAGCTTGACATATAGTCGCCTCGGAGCAGGTTCAAAATGTCTTCTGGAGAGACCCCGTGGGAAAAGTGAAGAGGATGTTAACGTTTTTGAGGCAACCTAACCTATTCCTTTTCCTCCTCTATCGGTTAGGAGATGTGGTATAGCGTAATTTTCTCAAAAAATTCTTCAGCCGTCATGGAAAGAAAATAAGATAAGATAAGATGAATAAAGTTAGAATGTGTAGAGAGAGTGACATAAGATAGATATCAATTAAAGTGCGGTGTGTGTGTTATTGTGTGTTAGAGATTTGTGCCAGGTTGCCTGGCTAACGCTTTCGTTTTTGTATTATACATTTTCTTTCTTGAAATACATCGTAATTTTAAGCATAGGAGCCTTTGTCTTATTATGCTCAATAGAGCGTCCGTATCAATTTTTAATATTTGTTTTGTTTATTTTTTGTGCTTCTTTTGTTTGTTTTTTATTTGCTTTATTTTATGATTAATACTATTATATATATATATATATATATATATATATATATATATATATATATATATATATATATATATATATATATATATATATATATTAGTCAGTAATTACTTTTAGTTCCTCATCGGGATTCTCATTTGAGTTGTATAGTTGGTAGTCATAATCGGTTGTCCTTTTTTAGTTGTTACGTTTCGGGTAGTTGCATTTATGTACTATAGTTTATTACCTATAAATTGGATTGACGTTTGTTAATGTTTTTCTCAAGCTTCCGTTGAAGCGTTGTTTATAGTGCGTACGACGGATTTCGTCTTCTTGTACGGTGGTTTGGTCTAAAAAATATTCTGGGGTATTGTATTTTTAATTTTATCCCTCAACTTTCTTGCTCTTTTTTGTAAGACTGTGTTTATGGGTTCTATAGTAGATCTGCGGTGAAGTTCTTCTGCTGGTATGTAATCTAGTATTGTTGTGTTTGTTATAAATCTAGTGGCTTGATTTTGGACTCTTTGGATCTTCTTGATTTGGGAGTTACTTAATGCATTCAGTGATACTATTGGGTATAGGAGCTTAGATTGTACTAAGGCCAGGTATAATTTTCTTTTATTTTTTGTTGATAGTTGTCTTAATCTGTATAATGCTGATAAGGTTGATTTTGCTTCGATGATTTGTTGTCATAGATGACATGTATAGCCTGAAGTTTTACATTTTAGTCCGAGGACACATCCTTCTGTTGAAAAAGGATATGCCTCTCCATCTACACTTACAGTGGCTTTTTTCCTTCTGTTTATGGGTATTAGTTTGAAGTTATCTTTGTTTGTCTTTATTTTATTCCTTTTCTTGTAATCATTTAGGTTTTTAATTTAAATTCCTGTTCTTAGGGCAATGTCCTTGGGTTTTTTCCTGTCACTGGTTACTATCTGAGTGATATCGTCCACTAATTGTATATACATCGAATGTTCATCGGTTGGATGTGGAAGGTCCCTGGTGTACATTGTGTGCAGTGTAAGGGAGAGTCAGCCTTCCTGTGGGACAGCCGTTTGCAGATTGATTGTGTCGCCTGTTTTGCCGTTTATCTTAAATACTGCTTTCCTCTTGTCTAGATAGCTGCAGAGTGTTTTGCAGAGGTTTATTTCCAGGTTAAGGTCACAGACTTTGGCTTTTAGGCAGGGCAACTACACCTTGTCAAAGGATTTGGTGAAATCACGGCGTACAATGTCAACTCTGTTGCCTCGCGCTGTTTCAGTAGTAATTTTTTTGGTAATGATTGCTAGCGCGGTGTCCGTCCCTTGCTTGCTCCGGAACCCGTGTTGTTGGTTGTATAGGTTGTTTATGTTAAGATGGTTGATCAACCTTTCGTTGAGGAGCTTTTCTAAGACTTTACCTAGAAATTCCAGGAGCGAGATAGGACAGAAGCTTCTGCCTTGATGTTTCAGTTTACCCGGTTTCGGCAGGAAGATCATCTATGCCGTTTTATATGCTTGTGGGAAGATCTTCACTACCGATTCGTGCACATTTTGGGGGCATTGATTAAATTAGCTTTGAATATCCCACTTTGTCCTGGAGCCTTTTTTTAAAGGATTTTAAGGCTGTTAGGTATTCATCCATTGTAAAAGGCTTTCCTTTCCCCCATGGGATTGTGTCTTTGTTTATCAACGTTTCTAAACGGTATAGTACCTTCAAATTGTATTTCTAGGCTATGTAAGATTTCTTCCTCGTAGTTTTGGTCGAATTCTTGGTTTTCTTCCGGTGAAATAGAAAAAAATTTCTTCCAGTGTGTTCGGAAATGTTGTTGAAGTTCCTCATTTTGTTCTACTTGCTGGTTCTGTATTTTCAGGTTTATTTTCTCTTTTGGCTGTGATCCGCGTAATTTCCTGTATTTTCTCCAGAATTTCCTTGGATCCTTTTCTATTTCCATTTTGCCTATTACATATATTATCCCAGAGGCTGTCTGAATTTTCCTCGATAAGGGGGTCTATCCTCCTTCTAATTCTGATAATATTTCTGTCCCTTTCCATCGTATTTCCCGATACCCTGATTTCATTTATTATGTTTTGAAATTCTTCCATTTCATCTTAAATCTCTTGGGTCCATCTAAGTGCAGGTATGGATCTGTACTCTATTGTTGGAGTGTGTATACTGTCCGCCTCTCTGATTTTTCTGGTAATTAATTCTAGTTGGTCATCTATTTCCCTTTTACCTCGGTTGTTAAGGGGTCTAGTTTGTATTGTGATTAAGTACCATCTGTATCCAACCCAGTTTGTTTTGCTGGTTGCTTCTCTGCGTGTTATTTTTATTTGGATGGGTGAAGTTGAGATGGTGGTAATTATGCTTAAATGATCGGAGGGGGTTGCGGGGCCTGGTTGTGTGTGGTGATTTAGATTGAAGTTCTGATTCGTTAAAATGATATCTGAGGTAGTCGAGACTTGGGCTGTGAGATAAGTAGGAAAGTCTGGTCCTTCTCTGTTTTGTAAGCCTTTTTGCATTAGGAGTTGCAGTGGTTTTATCGTTCCATTTGTATGGGCTGTGTACCCTGCTTCCCTGCAACTTGCGTTAAGGTCTCCGGCTAGAAAGGTTGAGGCCTGTCTACTAAAGAGCTTAATGAAATTGGGTATCGGTAGGTAAGAGCTCTTAGGGATTGGTAGGCCCCGGCTATGACCAGATCACCTGTGGTCATCTTTATTTTCACTGCTAAAAATGACTCTTCTCGGTCTTTTATTTCTGTGCAGTGTATTCCTCTTTTAATATTTATTGCAACTCCCTGAGTAGTTGATTGTTATGAATTTATAATTGGGGATTTTTATTGTTTCCGTATCTGTGGTCATGTCATGTTCTGTTAGGATTATTAAGACTGGGTCTTCCTTTCTTATTATGTTTAAGTAGATTATGCGTTTCTCCTTCCAACCGTTAATGTTCAAGGTGAAAATTTTAATTCTACATTAATATGTGTCTATTGTTGTTTATATCTGTTTGTGGTCTCTACCTGATTTTGTTTTTTCTAGTCGGCCTGGGGGTCAAGTACGTCCGTTTCTTTCTTTTTTTTAAATTAACTGCACGAGATGTTGCTGCATGATTCTGGGGTGATGTATAACATGCCCTGTTTCAGTGAATGTGAACTTCCGTTTCGTCCGCGTCTGCTTCGTATTCCCATCTAAATTTTTCCTTGACTAGTTCATCAACTATTTCGTTTTGCTTATATTGCTTTGGAATGGGGTAAGCATGGGATCTAAAATTTTGATGTTGAAGTGTTTGGTTGTGATTTTTTATTTTTGTTTTTCTGAGTTTGTTTTTGTGTTTTCTTCTTCAGATTTGGTTTCCATTTCACTTTTGTCTTCTTCTACTTAGTTAGTAGTGTCCTTTTGGAGTCATATTTATTTTATACAAGTCACTCGAGGGTGGGTTCTTTGGGAACGACATTTTCTTTAGCCTGGTTTTTTTTCAAGTGATCTCATCCTCCAATCAAAGAGGATGAGATTACTTTATTTCAAATTTATTTTTAAGTAAGTTAGAACAAACATAGAGAGATGAGGATATGAGAAAGAACAAAAAGAGACATGATGAGTACATAAAAAATATATAAAACAGTTAAAACTTTTAACCATGGGAACGAAGCGTTCAGGTCAAGAGACTGAGACTGAATGAGGTTTCACACCCTACGGGGTCCTATTTATAGGCAGAGCCTAAAGGCCCTGCAGGTCGTGAAATAAATTTCCGAAGGTGTGGGAGACTCGGTCTGTTTCGTTCTTGGCAGAGGACACATACCGTATATTAACAGCTGATTTTTCAAATATCTCAGAACTATTTAACAGGGTTTGTGAATGTAATTTGTCAAAGATTTCTGGTGGCATTTTCCCTCTCCTGGTATTAAATATAGCCCCCATGTTATCACTAAGTAACCTAGCCTTAGGGAATATAATTAAGGCTACCCAAATTGCAATTGATTCAAGAGTAAATATATTATAGGAAAAGAGATTAGGGATTCCCCAACCGCATCCCCTCTCCCGCAAAAACCGTTAGATGGCTAGGGGCCTGTTCCAGTAACCGGCCTCCCCTGGAGGCGAAAATGAAATCCGGCAATCCATCTTAATCCTTCGTCTTGTACAAAGAAGTTTGGATATGCTAGTTGTATCCTTAAAAAGGGCATCTTTAGGAGTGGAATTACAAAGTTTCTTAAACACTATTATTGACAAACAACTCCAATCATTTTTAAATAATCATTACAAACATGCGGATAAAATTGAAAGTATTAAAGAAACCAAATGTCCATGGCCTATAAAATAGATGAAAAAAACATCAGGGAGATTATAAACAGTAACATAAAGGTTAAAAATCAAACGGATATAATCCAACTCATCATTTATTATAAAACATCAAAAGCCAGCAATCTCCTGATGAAAAACAAACATCTGTCTAAACTCGTCGAATCTCAAGTCAAGAAACATAGTTTACGACTTGATCTGACCCGATAAATACTGTAAGCCTTATAAACACTTAACCCATTCACTGCGGTGGAACTATATTTAGCGCCTCCCCAAAATCAGCCAGTTTTGCGGTGAGGCTATATATAGACTCTATTTTAAAAATTTGATTACAATATTGCTGCAGAGGCTATATTTAGTTTTGTCGAATAAATACACTAACCAGCAACTTTTCACCGCTGTGTTTCAAATTATATACCATATTTGTAGAAAAAAAAGCCAGTTGACTCAGATGGCGTTTGGGATTCTAGACGTTACGTTAGCACGTGCTTATCACAGTTTTGTGAGTAGAAATTGTTTTTTCTCATCAAGATCTTATTAGTTTTGTGATATACTTCTAATTAGTAGTATTTATTTTAACTTGAAAAAGCGCAGGTGAAATTTTACCCCATTATGGCGCGTAGAAAAACCACTGATGAAACAGATTTTCTTATGCTACTGGAGGAAATTGATATCAACGACGAATTCTTAGATGAGTTAGGAACAGATGATGAAGAGAGTGTAAGTAGTGAATCAAGTATTCCTTCTGATAGAGAAAATGACATAGAAAATGATGTAGACTTAGGTGAAGATAATGATTCAAATGAAAGCGTTCCTGAAAACACAAACTTATGGCAGGATAGGCTGAGTGCAAACCGAAATCAGTTTTCATTTGTTGGAAATGCGGGTGTAAGTAATGCACTTCAGGGTAATACCAGTCCTAGAAATATTTCTGAGTCATTTATAAATCAAGATATTATAAAGGTTCTTGTTGATGAAACAAATCTTTATGCAGGAAGTTTTATTGAAGAGAAAAGACGAGCTGGAAAGATGAGGATAAAAAGCCGCGACCTTTTATGGCATGAAACTAATAAAGGTGAATTGTTTCCCTTGCTAGGACTTGTCATGCTACAAAGAGTGATACATAAACCAGAATTACTGATGTATCATTCCACAAATCAACTATTAGTGACCCTTATTTTTGGTAAAATAATGTCAAGAGATAGATTGCTTCTGCTCCTAAAATATTTGCATTTTTCTCAGGAAAAGTTGGGAACAGACCCACTCTATAAGATCAGGAATGTGCTAAACATGCTAAACTCTAAATTTAAATAAAACTACACTCCTGAACAAAACATCAGTATTGATGAATCTCTTTTACCTTGGAAAGGAAGGCTAAGATGGAAACGATACATACCTCTCAAAAGAGCGAGATTTGGAATTGAAACCTTTGTTCTTGCTGAAGCCAATTCTGGCTATGTCTGGAATATGGCTGTGTACACAGGAAAGCAGACTAATTATCCTCTAGATATACCTGGTATAAATGAAAATTTGTTGACTAAGCCAACGAAAGTAGTCCTTTACCTTGAAAAGCCTTTATTAGACAGGGGTTACGGTATTGGAATGGATAATTACTACGCCCTACTAGAGTTGTACCATATTCTGGTTTCTCGTAAAACTGATGCTGTTCGGACTTGTAGACCAAACAGAAAACAGCTATCTACAAAACTAAAGTCCATTAAACTTAAGAAGGGCGATTATAAAGCACAATACTGTGGAAAACTCATGCAACTGATGCGAAGAGACAAAAAAATTGTCAATATGCTGAGTACAATTTATGATGACTCAATGGAAAAGGTTAATGTTGCAGGTCAGGAAGTCAGCAAACCTGCTGTTTGTATAAACTACAAAAGAAATCACATGGCAGGTGTTGACTTAATGGATCGGATATTATCTGCAGTAAACAGTGCAAGAAAAGGTGTTAAGAAATATTATAAGAAGATTTTCTTCAGACTAATAGAAATTTGTCTTCAAAATGCTCACTGCATCTACAAAAAGAACGGCGGAAGAAAAAATGTTCTAGACTTCAGACTACAACTGATTGAAGAAATTTTTCTGGAGTATTCAAAAGATATTTTATGGACAAGAAGCAGTTGATTGCCTACATTGGGACCATGTCCAACTCGTCTGACAGGAAGACACTTTCCAGAATTCATAACAAAAGGAGGTGAAGAAACGAGAAAAAATTCAAAGTCGATGCAACTATTGTGCACTCCACAAAAAAAACTAAAAGAAGTATATACCAGTGCAACATCTGCAAGATTCCACTGTGCATAGTACCTTTCTTTTTGGTATACCACACTCAAGAACATCTTCAATAGATAAACAAAACTTTTGAGGGAGGGAGGGAGGTAAACATACATTTAGGTCACAAGTCCTGAACATATATGCATAAATAAGCGAACTTACCATGTCAAGTTTTATTCACTCTATTCTTAAGATTTATAAACGGTTTTTTAAATAAATATGTTTATGCATATATGGATGTGAGTGACTCCTAATCAAGGAAAAGTCATCACATGATTTTTCTTGGTAATATATATATACATATATATATATAAATAAATTACGGCAGAAACTGAGTATAGTCACAAAGATTATGGTGATATTGCGGCACAAACTAAATATAGCTCTGAAAGCAAATGGTGAAATTGCGGCGTCGCTATATATATATTTTAGTCCATTTTGCGGGAATGACTATATATAGACGATTTAAAAAATTGTCGACTTTTATTTTGGGCCTGCCGCAGTGAATGGGTTAAAATATATTGGCATGACAACTACTATACTTTCGAGACAGTTAACCATGCATCTACAAAGCGGAGGGCCTAAGAATCATATGGAGAGTGCCAAGAATATTAACCTAAGGAGATATATGCTTGTTGATAACACCATTATTAAAATAAAAGAGGTCAATAAAGCGAGGCTAAACATTTTAGAAGCCATGTTAATAAATGAATATAAGCCGGCCATAAACAGTCAAGCGACAAGCGGGAATCGCACACTAAAACTATTTTAAACTTCCACTCACATGAGTGGCCCGTACGTATCCTCTAACGTTACGTTTAACCAATGCGGAATAAATCCCCCATAAAATCGTTTTCTTTCACTCAACTAGAAAGAAATCTTTAATTATTTTACGCTCAGCGAGAAGTCACAGCCTGCAAAGTATGAAAGTTTGAGGGCAAGATATTCAAGAAATCCTCAGCGAACTTTGCTTTTCTCCTACTGGGACTACAAGATCATTTTTTGTACGGAGCCACGTATAGCTGACCCATGTCTCACTAAGTCCCCTGCAGTCCCCCCCCCCGGGGGCAGGGAGGGCTGAAGTGAACTGAACTGCCATTCATCTAGTCTTGCCCCAACTAAGTCAGTCCACTTTGATAGACATAATTCGAGACCTAAAGAAGAGCAGGTTTGAGGATTAGCCCACTGTGGAACTCTACGGAAGAAACCACCCAGTTACGAGGCGATGTTGAAAGCTTTCAGGAAGAGTTCGCTCTAATCTCTAAGGGTAGTTTCCGGCCAAGACCACAGGGGGACATACAACCGTCCCTGCGTAAGTTGAAAGCAGCATCGATAACCAAACCCCAGACAAGGCGTAACCCCAGGGTGGTGATAGTTGATTCGATCACCACCCATCATTAAGTCCACCACATTCACCCGCCTGAGGGGCCTCCCAGGGTACACCCATCTTTCATCCCTCCCATCTCGCAGTTCATGTTCGTTGAAGCTCTCTTGCAGTGGGGAGTGGCGGGTTGCCCTCCCTTAAAGGACTCTATAAAAATACTAGAATTCTACAAGAAGGAAAAATTACTGTAAGTAAATAATAAGTAAAATCATCAGAGAAAGGATAAGAAGAAATTCAACCCAGGGGGTCATCCCCCCGAGGGAAAAAAAGAGCCCAACGGAACTTCTCGGATCCAGCTGCGCACCATCAGTGGAGGCAGCGAGCCAAGCCGAGAGAAGGTATACGAAGTGGTCTTCGGGAAACTGAAGATCGCTATTCTCCATCTTCTCGAGGTCCCCACAGGATATTTGGCGATCTGCGAGAAAGAAAAGGATGTGGAGTGTATAACAAAGCAAGAGACAATAGAGACACTGCGTGAAATAGGGCTCCATCCAGCAATCCCGCCGCAAATACATACGCACAGGAGCGTCGTATGTAGGAGATTAGATGCTTGGATTGGGGAACACTCCAAGGAGCAAATAATGGAGGAAATCGCCAGAAACCAACCATGGGCCAAGGTTTTAGAAATTATCGAATTCTGGAACTAAAAAGAAAAACAGAGTACGCACACGTATTCAAAGAATTTTTTGCGGACACATCGATGGCACAAAAGACTAAAGAAAACGGACTCCTGTTATTCAACGCCAAGATCAGCGGAGGGCAGATATAAAGGTGAGAATTTACTCCCATACAATTCTGCCTACCCTGTTACAAGGTGGAGAGCCTCGTGACAAAAGACTGTCCCGAACCACAGGAGATCTGCTTAAGGGGCAGTAAGGCGAGCAGTGAGGCGGGGCACCACTGGAGGATTTGTGGCAGTCCGAGGGAGAGGTGTGCCAACTGTGGTCAATGACACCGCTCCATGGCTACGGCCTGCCCTCTAAAAAAAGAACTGATAAAGAAAAACGTCCAGCAAAAGAAAGAAGAGCAGACCAGAAAACAAAAAAAAAACGTACGCTCAAGCAGGGAAGGCAGTTCCTAAAGAAAAGGAGGCTAAGAAAACTTACTTAACGTTAGAAAATGCAAATTCTACCAAAATCCTGAAATGCATCCTGTATGCACATGTCAGAAATCTTACAAACCCGGGAATCTTTGTAAAGAAGCTCAATCAGATGCTCTCTAAAAATGGATGAGAAAGATGTGGCTCCCAGATAATCCATCATCAGGACGCGTACTCCAATTGCAAATGGTCCCCAAAGAAATGTCAGGTAGAAGCCAGGAGAAAGAGAAGCGGCTGCTAAGGCAGCCCAGACAAATACACAAAGCGTGGAAAGAAAAACTCAATCCTCCGATACCACGGACTCCTCGCACTAAAAGAGCTCTGTATGTGAGGTGAAAACCGAAAAAGGGAAAAGAAAAAATACATAATATGAAAATGGATCCTGACAGAGTAAACCTCAACATCTATGCCACGGAGCAGTTCCTCTTCCCGAAGGAGTGGGACGCGAATAAAATCTTTGTAGAGATAAAAAAAAGAGGTTCTACAAATGGGACTTCGACACTCGATGCGACGAGGAAACGGTTGAGGAGGCACTGTTTAACCAAAACATGGCCTTTCACCGAGAAACATTTGTAGAACTCTTCCCAGCGGAGTACAAAAAGAAAAAGAATGGGAAACGCAAGTCGACAACCCGTAAACACTCAGACATCCACCTAAGCCAGAACAGAGAATGAAAAACCAGAACAACAGGTTAAGGATCTTGACCCTCTTCGTGAATGGATGTGAGGGAAAAGGCATGGCATACGGAAACATATTCCGTGCGCTTAATCCCAACATCATAATATTCATAGAGCATGGTATCGATACGACCTACAAGCAGTTAAAAATACCAGGCTACTACAGAGTGCTCTCGAAAAACATTCTCAGGATAGGTATGGCGGTGCTGCTGTTGCCGTTAGAAGGAATCTCTCGTTCAGATACCATTCGGATATGAACGAGTCCTTCGTGGCGGTCGAGCTGCAGACTCTAGTGGGCACATTATAATCGCGGTGGCATACCAACCACCTCGACGAAGATACCTACCTCTCACAAGCTTCTACACCCTGTTTGGCCACGGCAGAATTGTATTCTTTGGGGTCGACCTCAATTCTAGATGCCGAACGGCTGGCTATGGTAACACGAATGAAAGAGGTAATAACTTGGAAATGATTATGCGAAGGAAAAACATCCAACGTATAGGTCTGGATTTTCCGACCTATATCACTGTTCGGTCAGCAACAAAGCCCATCATAATCATGACAAGTGATGACTTCACCTTCAATTACCGTAGTGAGCCAGGCCCAACAGTCCCCAGTGATCACATAGCGATATTGACTACCATTTCTCTCGATAATCCAGCTTCCAATCCCTCTTCACAAAAGCTACGCTTCGGCCAACTGAGAACGCTACAAGGAAATCATTGCTAGATTTTAACCAGCGGATCTAAACGGAGCAAGGCCAAAGAGGATCGACGAGGAGCTGGAGAAGATAACTACGTATATCATCGAGGCGGATCGCGAGAGTGTACCGATGAAGAGGTACAAAACTCTCCCACAACCCAGATAGACTAAGGAAATGAGAGAGATCACTAGAGTATACACGGAAGTGTAAGAAGAAATGAGGAGAGAATGTACAAATCGGGAAAAAAGCTCGCTGCTACGACGCATGAGTAAAGATCTAAAGCAGGCTATTAACCAGCAACAGACTAATGAAAAAGTAGACAACAAGGTGAGAGCCGATGTGTTCTGGCAACTTGTGAACTAATTAAAAGGTCTTGCAAGTAGAGAAAAGACCCGCATTAAGGAGAGCGATGACTACTTGGAAGACCCGGCGTTTTTGGAAGAGAGATTCCGCACATTCTGGAAAGATGTCTTTGCGATAACACCAGAAGACAATGCAGAATTCGACCAGGAATTTGAGGGCAAACTGACTGAAAATCTTAATCAGATTGTGCATAGCACGCTTCCACATATTTATGTCGATGAAGGGAGGGTTTTGGCAGACCATGGCCGACCATATACACCTGAAGAGGTCATGGCAGGCATAAAAACCTTTATACAAAAGTCACCAGACAGATCATTCAGGGAATCACAAACATCTATAATGCTTCCCTGAATACCGGCTAAAATCATCTTTAGACCTAAAGGGAGTAAGCCCGATCAACTGGTAAACTACAGGCCAATATCCCTCCTGGAGATTATAAGCAAAGTCTAAAAAATGCTTTTTAGCCAACAGGTTACAAGACCAACTGACCGAGCTGGAAGCTCACAGCCCTCAGAAACACAGGTTCCGCAAGCTGAGAGGAGCTACTTAGACGAGGTGATGCGAGATGTACAAAAAGCCTTCGATAAGCTTTAGTAAAGAGGTCTTCAATAAAAGATCTTAGGCCTCCAGCTCAATTTAATCCTGGAAATGGCCCTCTTTGACTACATCATGTACAGATCAGCCTAAATTTCGATCGAAGGCTACAGAGGATCCGAGTTCGAACTTGAGGCTGGTGTTCCACAAGATTGCTGTCTGAGTCCGCTGTTGTACCTTGTGTACACACTGGACTTAGCTGATCCAGTAGGAGAGGACGTGATGTACCTGCGGTTTGCAGACGATATCACACAAATCATTTCCAGCTACTACAAACATGATGGATTTCAAGCAAGGCAGACAGCCATCGAAATCGATAAGATCAGTCGATACCAACGAAAGTGGAAAATTAACACCAACCGCCGAATGTTCCAGATCCTTCCAATAAATCGCCAAAAACGAGTTTATGTCTTAGTGGACAGCGAAGTATACCCATACGGAAATGAAGGCAAGGGCCTAGGTTTGCACTTAACATCAAAAGAATACAAAGTTCACATTAACAGCAAAATCTAAACACCGGCAAAATGAGAATTATCAATTGTTATTCCTCAAACAAAGAAAATTATATATAGCAGTCAAAAAATTTGAAAGGCTTAAATGCCCCGACAGAGGAAAGATAAAAATTATTTATTTAAAAAAAGAGAAAAACTGTATATCTGTGAGAATTATATATATATATATATATATATATATATATATATATATATATATATATATATATATATGGATATGTAAAAAGAAAAAAACAAGAAAAAAAACAACTAAAGCTAAACTAACCAAAAATAACAAATAGTAGGAAGAGAAGAAAAGACACAAGAAAAAAACTGAGAGATGCCCTCTACACCAGAGCAAACTCAAACTCTTTTAATCTTTATATACCTACGATACATTTTTATTACATCAAGTTCAAGTTCTTCCACCTTGTCAGATGTTCACTCCACTCATTACATCGGTAAAGGAGGCAAGAACATATCAAAACGCTCCGAAGATGATCGAATAAGATCGAAAGCTTAGCAATTTAGTTTGGTTTTACCCAAACACATTTATTTAAAAGAGAGATGAATACTGGACAAGGAATCCACCATCTACAAAATGGAATAAAAAAGATAGCTAGAAAAAGAGAAAGTTGCTAAAGGAAATTGATTAAGGCAAAATACAGAATGGTCTTCAACAAAATTTGCATTCAGAAAAGATTGCTAGCCAATTACAATTACCATTCCACTAAAGAGCAAAATAAAATTCTTATTAAAAAGTGAATTTATTTTTCCCTTGATATTGTGTAAAAAGTTCTCCCACAATATTTCATATGATATTTCTCTTCTAAAAAAAATTGATGAGTTAGGCTTCTAATGTCTCACACATTCCGGTAACATATGTAAATTTAAAAATATCATTACCCATTTTGGGGCTAAGCAATTATTAAATAACACTTTTATTCATAGGCACAATTAATGTAAAAGCATAATGCAATCTTAATTTATTTCTGTAATATCAAAACCATATAATTATATATATATATATATATATATATATATATATATATATATATATATATATATATATATATATACATATATATATATATATATATATATATATATATATATATATATATATATATATATATATATATATATATATATGAATATGTACCACGGAGGGAAACTGAATAAAAAGTAGATTGGAGTTAGTACAGTTAGTACATTGAGTTTGAAAATGTCTAATAGACGAAAGTACTAACTCCAATCCGCTTTTTATTCAGTTCCCTTCCGTGGTACATATTCATATTTATAGTTATCACGTGCTAACTTTCGTGATATTTCCCATATATATTTATATATATATATATATATATATATATCCTAGAAGTTTGTTCATACTGAATGATTTTAACGACCATTCCACTTCTCTTTCTTTAAAAAAATGCAATAAGGGAGATTCGGAGTAACATTTTTATGTCTTATCCTTCTTAGTTCCTAACTCTGAAAAAATAAATTTCATATTTTTAAATTCTCATAATTTCCCACATTATATCCCGGATTATATTTGTATAATCTCTACAGCTTTGCTTGGATTAGATTCCACCTTATTCTTTCTTATAATTTGTCTTTTGATTACTCGATTACTTTTTTCGTAGGAGATTTGACTTTTAGTTTATTAATTTACTGAAATATATTATGGCCGATGATCTGATATCACCATAAGTCTGATTGGAATTGAAAACCAAATGCAAACTTGAAAATAGTTATCATGATGAGTGATAAATATGTTATAAATTCGGAAGGAGGTGGATTTGTTTTCGATAATCAAATCGCTTCATTATATCAGCTACTAACATTATTTTATTTTCTTGGTAAGAAATATCTCTTCTTTTTATTGGTTACAAACACCCCCCATTTTTTTATATACTTTACTAACAGCTTTTCTTTATTTAATCGGTTACAGGAGGCTCTTATTTTTGGGGGTGGTTACAAATAGCTATCCTTATTATAGCTTTACAAACAACCCTTAAATATATCAGTCCCCAAAACAGTTATTGTTTAACATATCAGTTTAAAAAAGCTTTTCTTTATTATATTGGTTACAAAAACCCCATTTTACACCATGTGTCATTAGTGATGGAAGCGAAGGTCAACTGATTGAGTCAAAAGTGAGAGATACAAATTTCACGTTTAGAGTTTCGTGCAGAGATGAAGGGAGGTTCCATGGCCATATATTTGCATGTAAGCGATGGCCAAATTATCCTATGGAAAATAATAAACTTTTGTACGGAAATAAAAATTCGAGAGCATCTATTCTGGATATTTTCAAAAAGAACTTTTGTAATAAAGTATTAATGTTTGGGAAATTAAAATATACTCACGATACATAGACCCAAAAGAAAGAGTACAAGAGTTTACTTACCTATTTCTCAACAAATGCCGGTCCACAGGAGTTTGCCAAAGACAACGACGAAGAAGGGACATTTCAAACATCGAACGATTGTTGACAGAAAAAGTGCAGATGGCAGGATGCTCTGAACTGCGATTCATGAATCAGAAGCAACAAAAATTGAAAAATGTAGAAGGCCAAAGCAAGACATTACATATATATGATAAATTAATCGTATTTACTAAAATTCTGTACAGTAACCAAAGCAACCAAACCAAACTACTTTTGAGACTAATAAAAAAAACCTACTGAAGGAGACTGGAAACAAAATGAGTGGGATTTATACAGCTGAAAGTCAAATCTGGCTTAGAAATGATCTGAGGTACACGTTACACTCTCAATAACTATCTCTTCTTCATCACCAAGAAAAAAAGGGCCTTTTTGGATGATTTCTCTAGTTCGGGGCACCCAACATCTAGGTATGAAATTAGTGTCTTGAATTAACGGGAAATCGAGTTAGGATATAAAGGAAATATCATTTAAATTTCTTTTCTCAACCACTCTTACTACTGATATTATCCTAACTCACCTAAAAGTGTATGTAAAGCTAAGGTACCGTTGTGAAAAATAATGGAAATGTTGAGAAAGAAGAAATAATACATTTTAATCTAGGTGATTAAATGAAATTGAAATGAACGAGAAAACAGAGAGAAATATTTGGTGTTTGAATTCCTATTCGTTCAATAAACACTTCACAAAGATTGGAATTATTAGTTAAAGTTCGGAGTTCTTTAATCCAATTTACAATAATGTTTTTTTTACTTAATAGCAATGAGAGACAGGTCTATAGCCGATTACTGCTGACTATTAAAAAATTACACTTTTTTTCTATATAATGAACTAAGAAGCCCACGGGATATTATCAACCGAAGTAATTAGAGCAGAATTTATTTTCAGTTATTTAAAAAAAATTGAAACTAAAAACGCAATTTACCAGGAATTTCTTGAATCTATTTTGAGAGGAATTTATATTTGGAAGAAGGCGCACAGCTCATCTAAGACAAAATGGATGTATCTGTGAGGTAAAAAATTAAGGATGGCTGGCGACACAAACAGGACTTTGGAAACGTCCATCTTCCTGAGATTGAAAAGGCCGAAGAGGCATCTATAATGGGCGAAAGAAAAATTGCATAGGGGCAAAAATGTGAGTGTCTCAAAACTGACATAATTTGAATTCCAGAAACACCTAAAATTATACCAAATATCCATGGAAAGGGATTAGAATTGTTTTTACTAGTTTTGTACTTCCCAAAGCTATAATCTTTCCCTAATATCAAATTTCTCTTCATCAGAACGAAGTTAACATTTTTATCTTTTTAAATAAAGTAAAAAGAACCATTTTACTGTTGTATCTACCACTGTAAATAAATCATCAGTTCTTCGGGTTAAATTTTGTTATACGTGACTTCTTCTAACTTCAAGAGTTTTTGCTTTTTTATTCTGGATGATAATTGCCGGCAGAAGGAGCATCTAGGCGACGCAAATCATGATTATCAGGTTGGCCAAACAAGGCTTACGATAAGGATGAACTAATGTCAGTTTTATATAGAGATTTTAGGCACATTGTAGCTGCAACTTCAATCTTTTTTAAATATCTGAAAAAACTTAAATAGTTTGAAATTTCTTTCTTCTTTACCTATTTTATTTAATTCTTAAACAATATTGGGTAACCACTAAATTGGCTTTTGAAAAGTTAAATAAAATATATTCGAATGAGGAAAATTTCAAATTATATTTAACTAAATTAAATTTTCCAAAATATTCCACTTTGAAATCGAAAGGAAGAGCAAGATTTTCAGTATCATTTTTCCCCCAAAATATCGTTAATTGAAGAACTGGAATCTGACGAAAGATGATGGTGTGTTTCTGGCGAATTTTTAATTAACGAAACTAGAGAGAAGGAAATGAGGAGGGGAAAAATCTGGTCAGCCCTTTGGTCAGAAAAAAGTCGATCGGTCTGATATTAATCATATTAAATCTATCCATCAGCCACATCATGTATGTGGTTGATGGTTGTCAGCCCATCTTTTTGAAACGTTTCATTAGGATATCTTTCATTTTAAAACGCCACTCAAAATGTCTAATCAATCTTTCAGCAGCACTTGACTTTGATTGATCTCTTTAATAATCTTTAAAATAGTGTAGGCTATAAAAGTTGTTCCCACTCATTTCGCACCAAACAATATTATGGAACATTTTCCCTTATCACTCCGTGGTCCTCCCAAAAATGTGCCAACGGCAGATAAACAAAATTAGGCACGAAAACAACGCCCATGCAGCTTGTAGTACTTCTATTTGCCAGCCTCGACGGGTGGCAAATCATTTAGTTGTTGATACTTAATTATATCAAACTCGAATTAAGATTTTGTTTAATATCATTATGAAGATCCTTTCTTGTTTCATATTTTATGCCAATGCAATAGTTACAGTACAGTATATTTTTAATTTTGTGCTATTAAGCGGTTAAAAATAGAAAAATAGAACATGTTTATGAGGTGGGACGATTAGCTCTGTTAATAAACCCCATATTAACAAGGAGATATATCTGATGAAATGTTGAAAAATCAAACTGTAGAGGACGGAAATATGATAAGTGGATTAAAAATGGGAGGAACTTTGTCACACGAATTGCCAAGAGAGGAAACCACTGGGAGCAATGGGGTGCAAGTAAGGCCGCCATTCTTCTCAAACTGAGAATTAGTGACCTTGTGAGGGTTGTACTCCCCCATTTATTATGAATAGCAAGTTGAAGATGCCACAGAAATGACTCTTGTAAATGAAGTAATGTGAAATATATTGCTTAAACGTAAAAGAAAATTTTTATAGAAGAGAGCAATTAGAAAGAAAAGAGAAAAGAAGAAATGAATGAATGAAAGTAAATATAATAAAAACGATGTGGTCATTTTCATAGCTCATTAGTACGGGCAAAAGGGCACATTTATAGAAGCTCTCGCTGGTCTGGAGGATAAAGCATTGGATTTCTGGTGTAGAGGCATGGGTATTTCACAAGCGATGAGCCTGCCGCCGATTGGGCGGGTACGCTGAAATCCCCTCTCGCGAAAGTGTGTAGTGCCTTAAATACTAGGACCGTCCTATAATTCATTCGGGGTCCCATGTTATCGTCTTTCCGATTTTTATGTGCATTTCATTTTCCTTTGAGGGAGCTCGTCCACAAAGCGAGAGACAAATGGCGTTAGCTACAATATACTAAAAGTACAAGTTTAATAACGCCCCTTCAGGGGTTCCTGGTCCGAAGAGATGGCGTTCTTTCAACGCAAAGTTTGATGAACGACGACGATCGGTGCAAAAACTGATTACGCTCCTTTCGTTACTAAATTCCCTGACGTCGTCTTTTTTCGCTCCTAAAATCTTTTTTCGGAAGATTGCGAACTTTGATGGAAGGAAGCAATCTCACTTGATCCAAAGTTAGAAAGGATGTGTGGCTGTGTTTGCGACAAAGATGTTCCTCTTTCACGCGTAGAAAGGATAGCAAAAATAATGAACGCTTCCTTCACTAGTAAAAGATTTACTCCCTTAAGAGGGAAAATGATGAAATTATAATCCACTCGGATGGAAGTACTAAGATATCGTATACTTCATAGATTAGATTTGTTTAAAAGTATGAAAGATAGATAGATGTTCGACACACTCGTATTGAACAGTAAACAAATGATAAAATATTATTTACATTAGTGAATTTGAGGCAGGTGGTTTGGTTTGAGACAGACAGAGGAGATTTTCAAAGAATCTTAACAGGTGGCACGAGAATTGGCGAAATCAAGAAGATGGCATTAATTCCATCTAGTGATAGATCCGATTGGTGGAGGTAAGTTGAAAGGGAATTGAATAAAAGACCTAAAGTAATGTAATGAATAAATTTGCCATGGGCAAAATCTAGAACAGCTCTTCTTGATTGTATTATCGTAAGATAACGTGCGTTTTTTGTATATGGGTACGTATGAATGGTAAAGTGTTCTGTGTAGAAAATGAGGAATCGAATGTCTTGTGTCGAAGAGAGAGGTATGCATAAAAAATACCCTTTAAATAAAGTCTAAGAAAGACCATATTTATTTTGCTTGAGGAAAGTAAACTTTGTTTTTGAGGAAAGGAGACCTTGTTCTGCCAAAACAAAGCAAAATCATAGGTCGTGAGTAATGCTAAAGTTTTTTGATAACATAATAATTATTTATTAAACAAATCCGCTTAAAAAAGGTTCCTCGAAGTATTGGAAAGTAAAGAAACCTCCGTATGGAAGAATTCCCTGAATAACTAAGAATAGGATTAGCGATAAATGAATAAATACATTAGCCCCCTCCTAAAACATTTCCTAGGGAGGGTTAGTTTCTCTTTTTTACCAATCATTGGGTCTTATATTTTTGCACATTTTACTCGTCTCCAATAATAATGGTAATGCATTTGGCCAGTATACACGATCACTACGAACACGTTGGAATGTGAAGGGATGAAATTTGTTCTAGATAAGCCTAGACTTTGTGGTGTTTAGTATGAAGGTGTCGTTTTTTCATTCTCTCTCATTACTTTTTCTTGCAAAGTGACCTGCTTAGAGCTAGTGTTGCCAAACTGATGTTAGTTAACATCAGTTTGGTAACACTAGCTCTATTTGCTTGCAAGAAACCTCCCGACTCTTTTAATTATCATCTTCAAATGAAATATTAATCAAATTTGAATTAATTTGAGCGATTATTAATATTTCATAATCCTCTACATTTCCAATCCAATTTGGTGGAAATACCTGAGGTTCTATCATATAGAATAGAGCAAAATTTAATTAAATGAATCAAATATTCCATAATTACTTTATATGCCGAAATATTTACCGGGAATGAAAATGGGATAATTCTTAGTAAATACTAATTATCTTTTGCTTTTTGTTTAATTAAGAGATTTTTAAATATACTTATTCTATTGATATATTTCTACCATACTTTTCCAAATCGACCGAAGATTTATAAATTGCTAATTTATTGATAAATACTATCTCTATATTTTAGCTTTGCTTCCTTTTATTTATTTCAAGCAGGTTGTTATTATTTTGAAGAATACTCATTAATATTCTCAAATTAGGTCTATCTATTTTTGGATAATAGTTAATTTATACTATTTATAGTCGCCTGCACACGCGGCTCTATGTCGGTCCATCGGTCGGTCATTTTTGAAGGTCCTAAGGCTAATTGATAATACGTTTGCTAATTTTTGTTTCAAAATTATTGAAATAATTTAAGGCCCGCGACTTAGGTCTGTTGACCTTTTTTAGCTCAATTTTTTAGTCATTCTTCTTAAATTATCGATCTGTGTCCTTAAAATTGTGAGGAAAATGGAGGATAGCGCACACTAACAAGGTTATAGATAATTGCTTAGTATTTAGAAAGGAACTTGTATCCTAAATAGAAGAATTAGTGCCATGAAAAGACAAGGAAAAGGTTACGTTGTAGTTCCAAGAAGCTGCAGCTCTCTTTGAGCTCTTGTGCTCTTTTTAACAAATAGGGATGACTAGTCAATAGTTTAAGACTATTTAATCTTTGGAGTGTAAAGAAACACTCTTGCTGAAATTCTGCGAGGGTAGATTGGATTAGATAGATGATGTTCATTAATTTAGGGCACAAGATGTTGACGAAATTAGGGTAATGTTACGATAGATTATATTGGTTTACATTAAGTTGGGTCAGGCAGGGTACAAGGTGAGTTTAGGGTATGTTACGTAAAATGAGGTTCTGTTAAATTAGAAATGTTACCTTAAGTACGAGTACTTGATAATACTTAGGGTTATTCAATATAAAGTGAGATTAGGGAAGATAACATTAGGTTAGGTTATTTAAAATTGATGGATAGCGCAAGCAATATTATATGAACGAATCTATCCAAACATGACTTCATTTTAATTCTTCGCCTTCTTACTTGGTTCAACTCTCATTTTATCCTAGGATAAAATGTTTATGATTTCGAGACATGTATACTCCAAGAACTCAATCTGATGAACAATATCAAAGTCAATCTCAATGTAAAAAACAAAAAATTGTACGAATTATATATTGTATACACATTGAAAATCCATAAGAATTTCCTCTTTGATCGTTTCGACGCAGGGAATTCAAAACTTTTGATCCCACCCCTCGAGGTTAGATTAAGTGCGGTTAGGTTTACTCTCGTAAACACTCATATTACAGTCCCTAATTTCTATAGAGAAAAGCTAATTGGGAAAATAAAACACTTAACGTTCTCTAAAGATGATGAATGCGCTAATGAAACGCCAAGATAAAAACAATAAACTACAAACACAAACAGTATATTTGTTTCTCTCAATTTATAGTTGAAAAAGCTATTTCTCAATTTAGAAAATGAATGCAAAAATATTTATTCTTATCATTTTACTTTCATTTTCTTTTTCCTTTCCTTATTCATTTCTTTTTAAACTTACTTTTAGTATTGTGATTTTACTCTACTACAGTTTTTATTCGTTCCTTTCTACGCACTGATCGTCCCTTCTTTTTCGTGTACGTGAGATCTATATAAATTCCTCTCAGTAAAAGAATTCCTGCAAGGCGAGAGAGAATTTTGTCCTTAAGCCGAACTGCATTGCCTTATTTGAGGTTCCGCTCAGTTACCTGTGAGCGATCAAGGCGGGTGCGTGTGCTGCATTGTCGTCTTGGTTTATAGTAGCTGCGAATGGACGAAATAATTTCGTGTTGCGAAAACTAAACTTGATGAACACATCTTATTTGTACTACTAAAAATTATCAGGTATATATGCAGTGCTCCAGTAAAAATGTGTTTTTTTGGTAATCTTTGCTATTTATTAACCTTTATTCACACCCCTATACTACTAACAATGGAATTAAAAATCTTCGCCTGGACTTTAAAACTACACAAATAATACTGCAAAGAAAGGGGACATTTACTGATTTTGAAAGAAGTATAAAGTGGACATTAGAGTTAAAGACTGTTAAAAGAAAGATTTAGAAAATTTCAAATCAGTGAAATTAATTTCTTAACAAAGCAAAGATTTGAAATAAAAATTCAATATGATGAAAATGGAGAGAAGCATTTATGTAAGAATTGTCCATATTTTATTATGGTTTCAGTCAGGTTCTACAGTTTCTTTTTCTCATCAGACAACCACAAATGGGCTTAAGCAAAGTAAGTGAAATAAAATGGCATAAGTAGATACGTATATATATATATATATATATATATATATATATATATATATATATATATATATATATATATATATATATATATATATATATATATATGCACAATTTAGGAATCTGATTAATTTGCGAACAGAAATAGTTTCTGATTAAGTTAAAACGTAATAAGTAGAAGCACTGGATTTATTTTTATTTTATTTAATCAAACTCGACATCTTTTAGTCCTTTAAAATATATACTTACTTTTATCAAAAAAATACAAAATTAATACAAATAATAACCACTTGAGAATGAATGAGCACTCATTTACATTGAAAATCTAAATTAATTATATGCAATAAAAACAATACTTGGTATTTTTTCTCGAAATTAATTGAATACCATTAAAATTCATTGACGTGTAAGGGAACGTGACTAAATATGGATAATTACTCTGAAACGTTTATGAATATCTTAAGTACTGAGTTGGAAGGATATAAAATAAGGTGCTGGTAATCAGAAATTGCAAAAGGGGAAAAAAACATGATGTAGAAAAAGTTGTTAAAAGCAAAAACAAAAATAATTTCTTGTTCGTCTAAGATGGTACTCATGGGATAATTTAATTGTTGCTCCTACATTTGATGAATGAACACAGAGGCTGGGAATTGGAGGCATATCTAAGGGGTTACAGTTAACCTCTGTTTAATAATTAAATCGAATAATTCAATAAATTGTTTTTAATAACCAAAACTGGTTATTCCAAGAAATCAGTCAACCTAGCCGTGTAAATCGATGATACTTCCCGGGTAATCAATGGAGAGTCCTTCTGATGCCGAGATATGGATCTACTTCACAGAGTTTGATGATGCCGACAGGAAGGGCTAGATGTAGTTCCATTTTACTCATAGTGGAAAGTGTCTTATATTCTATTTTTATGATACAAAATTTCTTCATAAACGAGATTTTGATGTATAAAAATTTGGTAAGAAACGAGGAGTTAAATCAAATTAGGAGCAATAACGGCGCAAGGTAGAAGAAATGTAGAAGAAACAAATAATTCAAATCAGCAATTTCTTCTCTAAATTAAACTTTGATTGTTTGCTTGTTTATCTTTCCATCCGCTGTCTCGTGAATTTAAATTAAATCATTCTTTATCAGCGCAAATGCATGAGATTTAAATATTAGCATGAGAACCGAATCTCTTAGCATTTAGAGGCAGAGTTCAGAACTCTATATGTATACTTTATTTGCAGCTTTAATTAGTCCTTTTCCCATTTTTCATCATTATAGGGGAAAGATATCAAAATTATCATTTGTTAGTTCCAAATCATGAAAATTCTGGATACGTTTAGCTTTCTAAATGAGAGATTATATTTGCCTTGAATTAAGCATTTGAGTTTTAGACTCCAAAGAATATGCCTGTTCCTAGATTATTGCAAATTAGGTAAACGAATTATCAAGAATCTTTGACGAATTAAAGGGGGGATGACGTTCCTTGGCATAATCCATATTGGAGTTAATATTTTTTTCAACAACTGACGAGAAGCAATGATAAGTACGCAGTTCGAAGTCTGATTTAGAACCAAGTGCAGGAAATGGGTTGGGAAACAATCCTCTTTACCAGTACGTTACTACGTAATGACTTAGATGTTTTTAATGCAAAATGAAAGAAAGGAATCTATCTCTAGGTTTTCAGCAGTTATCAGACAACTCAAAGAATAGAGACTAGAAATAAACTTAAACATAAAAAGAAACCAAAATAAAGGAATGAAGTGGGTAAAAATAGTAAATATTTTGAGTACAAGGAATATTGGATATAAAAGGTTTCTTCTGTATTGCATTTTAGTGACTTTCATTATCTTTTTCCTTATTACCTCGTCTTCTGGTGTTTTGATCTATGTTTCCATGTGAAGATTTAAATTTTTCTCTGTCCTCCCAGCCGCCTTCTCATCTCTTTGTAAGTTTTTAATTTCTCCCTCCCTCACAGTTATGGTCTTAGACTTGTTTCTTTCTTTAGTGCCCTCTATTTAACAAATTTAAAATTACTTTTTTATTTAATATAAGCGAAAAGGTGTTTGAAAAAAGAGGTTGAAGTAACTTTTGCTTTGGAAGGTAAAAATCGTCAACTTTCTAAAGGAATCCATTCGTAATTTCTAGAATGTCAAGGAGCAGTAAAACGAACCCTTTTCTACTCCCATCATATTAAACAAGCAAAATATTATCAACTCAACCATTTGCATACCTTTTTAACAAAAGAGTGCATAATTTAAATAAGTAGATTGCGTTTCAATTTTAAGTAACATACTTTATTAATATATTTCTGAGATTTTATATGAGAAATTATTACAGGTTATAAGGACGGGAAGACAACATTATTGACATAATGAGCATGAAATTTAGTCTTATTTTTATCATTTTATCAAAATTCTATGGAAAATTCTTAGATATATTCTGAGCATTGATAAATTCTGTAACTTTTTTATATAACTTTACCTATAAAGCCATCAAACTTGCGCATCTCGAGATATAAGAACATACTAGTTAAGCCGATAATGCCAATTAATTTTAAGCTATTGTATTCCTCTATAAAGATAGCTACAAGACTTCTTAACGTATTTTACTAGGAGAATTAGACTCTGGTTGTTAAGATAATCTTTTATAACAGTCAAACATTACAATTTCTATGCCAACTGAGGTAAAACATATCAGCTTCTTGTCCCACGAAACAACCTGTATCTCCCTATCAGTGTTTATGGCCGCACTAACGTTAATCTTAAAAAAATATTAGGTTTATTATGTTGTAATAGGTTCTGCTCCAATAGAAACAAATACTATTCCAGAATGGTACAAAATTACTAGATGACCTTTTACATGAATATTCATAAGGAGGCTGAGAAACTGACACATCCTTGTCATTAATTTATTTCAAATCAAACACAATACGTTATTTTCTGCAAAAAGTAGTTTGTATTAAAGAATAAAATGAGTGTTCTCTAGCCATAAAATATTCCTAAGGTTGGCTAATGTGACAATTATTATGGTATATTTATTGAAAGGCGTACAAGTAGTTTTACATTAAATAAAGAAATTTATACAATGCAAAAATATATAGTTAAAGTGTTGAAAAAAATTAAAATATAGCAGAGGAGGGAAAGGATTTAGTCGAAGGCAAAGATACATAAAGAGGTTTCTCCTGGAGAAATAAACGCAGGAGCTCAGCTTTTTGTTACTTTACAGTTTTAAATTGTACCCACTAATAGGGTTTTAATATTTACACTAATTCTACCCACTAACATGGTTTTAATATTTACACTAGTTTGGGGGCTTTCGTTTATGATTTACTTATTTACACTTTTATTATTATTTTATTACTTACTATTATTGTTTCATACATAACCATTTGGATTCAATATACTAGTTTTATTTAATTTTATTTAATGATATGCACTTCTATATTATGTAGTTACACAGTACATATTATGATTTTATGAACTACTCAATTATAACTTCCAATTCACTTTATTTTTACACTGTCTGATAATCTTAATTTTATAATTTCTTATTTACACTATCCGTTATACCTTCACTTGTTTAACTCGTTTCAACACTTGGATATTTTATTTTATAATCGTTTGATTATTAATTGTCACATTTATTTATTTGCTTATTTAACTATTTACACTTTCAACTTTTTTCTCTATATTTATTTATTTATCGCACTATTCACTTTTAGTCACTTTTTACATTTTAGTTAATTGATTAGGTCATCATGGCGCAATTGATGTTTTTGTACGTTGTCGAGTTCACTGTGTGACGACTGGACTCCGGGATGTACAAAGTGCCGCTGAATAGGATGTTCAATGGTTCAACGGTTTCTTAAGTAATAAATAAAAAAAGGGGTAATTACATACATTATATGAAGTTAAAATGATAGAAAATAGTGGTGAAAATAGATTTAGCAGAGGAGGTAAAAGCACTGAGTAGGAGTAGGAAATGATAGCTTCCCGGAGACATGGAAATCGTTATCAATTTACTTTTGGAAGTTAAATTTAAATACTATACAAAGATTAAGGGTAATATACAATACATTCTTAAGATTACTGTTGTTATATATTTGTTATTGTTTATTTAATTTTATTTTATTTTATTACACTTTATATTTACAATTCAAATATTATAGAGAGGTTAAGGATAATTTACTATATAATCTTAAAATTACTGCTATTGTACACTTATTTAATTCGTTAGATTATTATATTTCACTACACTTTATATTTACGTTAGTTTTTAATGCTTATTAATTCTGTTTTGGTAATTTTTTAATATAGTTTTACATTAATTCGATTAAAATTTGATTTATTATTATTGTATAATTTTTTTATTTTTGCTTATTTATTTACTATATAATTTATTCTCACTAAATTAGTTTAGTAACACTTTAATTCTTCGTTACTTCATGTTAAGAGTAGATTTTCTGTTACTGTCTATAATTTTCTGTTTATTCACTTTTGCTTAATTTGTATTTATTTCATTTATTTTACTATTTTCACTATATAACTTTTCATTGAATTAGATTTATTTCACTAATTTGATTAGTTCATTCACTCACAGTTATTATTCACTTTGATTGCACTTTTTTCGGTATTCACTATTTGATTTGTGATGTTTTTTGACCACTCTTTATGGCTTTAAATGTTGTCATATTTACATTGTGTACATCTCTTGGTTTGATATACACTAAGGATTTTAAGAGTAGGGCCGACACTTCTTTCCTGGAGTATGGTCACTCGTACGTCCATTTGTACTCACCCGCAGCTAGGCCAATGATGAGTAGTTCCAGGTCGTCTTTGGAGGCCGGGGACAGGGGAGGAGCCAAAGACACGTAGACCCACGTCTTTCCCGTCGAAAAAGAGACCTCTTTCGAGGATTTCCTTTTTCTCGGTGAGGGGGAACCCTTGATGCCTTTCGTCCTCCTCTTCTTCCTCGTCCGAAGTATATTGTGGCTTCTGCGGTGTTTTCTCTGGTGTCTTCTTATTTTTCTTCTTTTTCTTCTTTGGGCCTTTTTTCTCTTCTTTCCTTTTCCAAATGCGTTTGTATTTTCCCTTCTTCTTCTTTTCCAGTTTTCTTTGCTCCATTACTTGAGGGGGCCTTTTTTTCTTCTTCGATGAACTCAAGATTAAAAAGGCCCGCCGATTCTGGGTTTTCGGGAACCAAAATCTTTTTGTGGCAACCATTCTTTTCAAGAAGAAGGTTGAGGTGGGATGAGAAGGTACCGAGGTTTGTAAGGTTTGCCAGGTGGGCAACCATGACCATGGCCATGATTTCTTGCCCTTCCTTAGGCATGACCAACTTCGTTGTGTTGGTTCGTTTCGGAGTGGTAGTCCTTGCTGCCGTATCCGCGTACGTGGATTTTTCCTCTCTTCTTTTTCTTCCCTCATCCTATCTCTTTTTTTCGGATGGCCTCTTTACGGATCAGGCACCTCATGGCCAGGGCCCTGTGGTCACCCCCACAATTTACACATTTTTGCACCCTTTTCCTGCACTCTTTCCAACCATGTCCAGTTTTGGCGCAGTTGGAGCATGCATGGTCGGCAACTGTGCAATCTTTTGTGGCGTGTTTTTTGACTGCATAGCCTTTGAAGCAGCAGTGGATTTGAATGTATTCTTCTTTTACGATTTGCTCAGGGCTGACCTTCGGGTAGAAGCAAAGCAGCCCGTCGTTTTTGGCTCGGTTTGCCATATCGATGGTAGTGAATACTATCTTAACCACGCTGTTTCCTTTACCGAATTTGTTCACTGCTGTGATGCAGGCCCACTCTTGTTTCGCTTTGATTTCTTTTTTAATATCTTCACAGGAATTATCTGTGAAGATTGGGTCCAGTTTCGTTAGAATGATGGTTCGTTGGGCAAGGATTTCCTGCGGTACACTTGCTTCAAGCCCAATTTTCTTGAGATGAGCTTGAACCTCGTCGGAGACCAGCCTCTCGACGTCATCCATTGTGCTGCAAATGGTTGCATAACCATTGGGAGTGTCGAGGAGTCTGATCAGCACGACGTGGATCTATTTATAAATGGTTTGTATCACCTCCATTTTTTCCGGTTTTGGTGCCCCCTCCCTATGGTACGGAGGGGGGATCCTTTTGCAGTCCTGAGGGGCTGCCCCCATGTTGGGGCCCCTCTACTAGTAGCTGTTCTTGAAAGAGGGTGGGTACGTAAAGTTTTGCACGAATAAAAATTTAACCCTTATTGCGGACCGCCTTTATATGCGTCCGCCTTTTCACTCGATTTTACACAAAAAGTTTACACTGCCTTTGTGGCCAATTGCTTACGCGGAACTTTACCTCCGGTAGACTTGCGAGCTGTCTGCTTAGTGCTTAGTACGAGCCATGACGACTGATTTGATTATATACTCATTTTCCATGGTTTAAGCCCCATCTTTCGCTTGACCCACACCATAGTTCCCGCTTGCTGAACTTTACATTTGATTTCCAAAATCTTAAGGAGCCACCTAATTTTTGTCATTGGTGAAATATTTAGTAAACTCTTATTAAGAAAGGTTAATTTACTTGTACAAATACTTCTTTCATAAACTTACGATTCTTATGCTCTTCTCTCTCTCTTAGTAAATCAAGCAGCTTCATGCCCCTTACTAGTAATGGTGAATTTACTACTAATGTATACCTTTGGCCAGGAATAACCTTCCTTGTGTATTCGATCCAAATCCTTTCTTTTATCCTTCAAGCCTAATCCACAAACATACTAATCCACTTTATTTCCTTCCATTCATCTCTCCTTCGCTCATGGTGGATTATTTGGAGCTAGTAAGCAATCAGCCCTTATTTTATTGCACTCAGGAAACCCTAATTTTTCTCAAATTTCTTTTAAAATTTGATACTACAAAAATCGCAAAAGCAGACCTTTACAAACAATGCGAGGCATAAATATCACTGATTTCTATCAATAATAGAATCTTTAGTTTGCTTTAATTTGAATTAAATCTCTGATTCTCCCCGATACGAAGCAACAAAAAAATTTTAAGTCATAAAACAAACAGGTCATTGTTCCAAAATTTGCATAGCACTTGCGTTGGAAGCGTCAGAAATTGTATAGAAATAAATATATATTCTTAAAAAGTTTTTATTGTTTACTAATAAATTTTATTATATATAAATTTATGGCGTTTTTCTTTTATACATTTTTATGGAGCCAGACTTTTGGGACAATGTATATATGGTTTAAATTATATAATTATACTTTAAAAAGAAAGACTAATAAGCTGCGCAACAAATTTTCATGACATCGAAGCAAAAATAGCAACTTCATAACTTCATGGTGAAGCAAGAAAGTTCTTTTTCCTAAATTCCATAATTGCATTCATCAACCTAAGAGAATTCCTTTTTAATTTTTTCGCTACCGACTCTCTAATTTCCATTAATCGACACTTTAGGAAAATGTAGTTATAAAAAAGGTATTTCCCTTTCTGCCTGCAATTCCGCTAATGCTATCGTAGTTCTATACTTATGATTTTCAGCTAGAACCGATGAAGCTTCCCCCAAAGGAAGATATCAAATTGGGTAGCCAAGAAACAATTGAGAAAATTCAACATCTGTATTTCTTAAAGTTTTGTATTCCATTAAATCATCATTTGTGCATTAAAAATAATTTAAAATTAAGCAAGGAATTTCAAATCTTCTCGAAGTTAAAAGAATCTAAATTCCTTGCAAATACTATCAGGTTGAGTAAAGTTGTATTAAGATTATTGTCACAACTTTACATACTTGCAAAAAAGGTGAACTTTGTAGTTGACCAAAACTGAACATTTAACTTATAGATATAATACAGAAATAATTTTGCTTAAGATAGTAAAACTAAATTTTATGAGAAAATTTCAAGACGAATTGAAGAATTAGCACTTTTGGGATACTACATTGTTCTTGATGCTGAGAGGAAGAAAGAAAATTCCTTGAAGGTGTATATGAAAGTTCAGCAACATGTTGAAGAAATCTCTTTTCTTATGTTCAAATGCTAATAATGGTTTGAATAGTTTTATTTGTTGTGCATTGAAATATGAAGGAAAAAGACTGGATATAACAATCAGTTAGATATTAAGGAAAGTTTATAATATCCTAAACGTTAATTTTCTAGAAGACTAATTAAAGAAACATTTAGATAATCAAATAAACACGAGTGATGTTTATCGTAAAAAAATTAACGGCGCTGGATATGAAAACTAGATTACGTTTCTTATTCAGAAATCCTATAATAATATTTATGTGGTTAGATTTCTAATTGCTTGATTTTATTTACCATGAAATAGGCATTCGAGTCTTCAATCTCTGAAGTTTTCGCCTATTTCTGTGATTTGGGCCGTTAGGAAAACAACTGAGCCAGAATAGTGGGAAGGCTTAACACTATAATGGCATTCATTGGCGTGAGGCAAACTTTAGCGCTTCATCCAAAAGACGTGGCGAAGAGCGGGGAAATGCATGAACGCTGCATCCATAATGAAATTTTGAGTCTGATTTGAATCCTAGGAAAGGAAGAGGCGTTTTCGAATATGAATATTGTTGAATTGTCTTTAAGGAGTTAAGAGAGAAGGAGTTGTGAAGATTTCCTCTGCTACGTATTCTTAAATATTACAAAAACTACTTCATAATTTACATCTAACGCGCTAAAATAAACTGGAACTTTGTGATGTCAAATAAAATGATTAGTTAAACAATAGCTTTAATTAACCTTATCAAACCGTTTGAAGCGTAATCAACCAAGCCGGCTAAAATATGACTCGAGAAAACGACACTTAATTTACAAGCTGGGAACTGAAATTCAGTCCAATTTGACTTACCTCCGTTTGAGTTCAATCTCAATATATTGTCTATTTTCTGGAAAACTCAATGATTAGGCAGCTTATGATTTTCTTTAATTTGTCTTATTCCTTACATCTTAACCGTGATTGAGCCGAAGCATCTGGAAAAATCATAACTTGCAAATGATAAAGGTTGTTATAATACTGGAAACCTTTCATCCATTGTGTGATAGTGATGTTACGTTCCGAATCAAAAGAAAACGAGAACATTTTAAGCGGCCGCTCTCATTTTATTTTTTTACCCAACGCAAAATCTTCATATGTCTGTATCCATTAGAATTTGTGGTAATAAAAATTGGAAATACAACCATTCAAAGCACTTATTGTGTCATAATAGATCTCTAGGGTGAGGCTTGGTTGTCTGGCTAGGCTGAATTATTTTAATTAACCACGAGAACCATTACATGTGTAATTCCCCTTTCTGTTAATAAGCGTTCACGCATTCTTACAAAATTTCGAGAAATTAGAGACTGATTCAAATCACTAAAACTATAAATATATTAACCCGAATCCTCCCAGATTAATTTTAAAAAAAATTCTAATTTCACTAAATTTTACACGGTATAACATGCGAGTTGGTATCACTTACTATATCAAGTATAAATTATTTAACTTTAATCGTGTGCGAGATATGACACGTTAACTTATGATCACACTATGAGGGTATGCATACAAAAATGAACGGAGTATATATTTGGCAGAAACCACCGTTCCTTACAACTAATTTGTATACATGAAAACATCATTTAACTCTTAAAATTACAGCATCAATATTTCTGCTCCTCAATTAAACTGATAGCATGAAAATAATTTAAGATTGTGCTATAAATTAATACAAAATAAGTATATTTATGAAACAAGTTGTATAATTTTCGATAAAACAAAAATAATCCTTGTTGCATACGTATCATCAATTGTGTTAGTAAGTGGTCTGATTCCTCAAATCGTCCCCATCACTCAAATATGCTACTTTACTTGAAGTACTACTATACCCAGACACTAACACAATACTCAAGAAAACATCCAGCTCGTCTAAACTAAGATTTAAGCTCGGTAGATTCTTTTGAGAAGCAGACAGATTTGTTTGGATCACAATGTGATTACACACTTCATCATCAAAGAATAGTTAAAAAAAATTACTATGAGTAAAATCCCTATATTTTAACAGATTGACTCAAGAAATACTGGAGAAAGTACATTTACTTTTGACGGCATCCAATTGAAGGAATGAACTACTTTTGATAGGTGATTCGGGGTCATCTGAATCGGGTGAAAGCTGATTACCTTTCTTTCGACAAAGTTTAGCTGGCGCAAGTAACTGATTATCACTTAGCGCTGATAGTATGTTGGTAGCTTCATCTCCGATCCGCTGAATCTTCATCTATTATGTAGATCTTGAGGTTGTGGAGTTTCTATATAAATATCATCGTCACCGGTCTCATCCCAAAGATCCAACAATTCATTCAGCGTCAGCTTTCTGTGAAAGGATGAAAAGTGTATCCATATATTACTGGTGTGCCCATATGGTAACACGGGAAAATTATGTTATAAACATAAAACTAAATATTGCATTATCTTCTCAAAATAATATTTAATTACTATTTCTTTGATGTGCATATTCCAAAATAGTAAAACAATATTGTAATATGGAAAAAAAATTATCTATTTTTTCCGGACATTTTATTTTTTTTTTACTTTCGGAAAAAAATCTTGTGTTGGCGATATGAGAACAAGTCAGTAACTGCGCAGTCAGGCGGACTTCATTTACCTACCATTACATATACTTGTTCAAACACATTTAAAATATATGCGTATTTATAATATTTGAGGGTCCCGTGACCATATGGTAACACAGGTAGAAATCAGTTTAAGGGAATCATTGTACATTGTTTTTATTATACGAGTTGAAAATATATATGACAGTGTGGATCTAAGGTGATAAAATCTGTAAATGTGAGTGCGGATTATACTGTTGAAATGTATGTATCTGATGCTGCTCTATATCACAAAAAGTGTACCTAAGTGAGCATCAATATATTATGATGAAATGTACCTATATGAAAGAGCTATAATAGTAAAAACACGTAAATCTTTTAACATTTGGTTATAAAGTCCTGATATGCAAAGAGTAGTTATGGTCATAAAAAAATGCATGCCAGTGTAGGTCTTTGGGAAAAGGAGTAAATATGCGAGTATGTATACATATTCTTTCTTATTCTCCCTAGGTTTTTTTCCGTTTCTTTTCATGTACATTTAGGCAAATCTTGTTTCACATGTGTCTACATAGTCACACTTGCGATTTGTTGGCACGCACGAATGTTGAATGTGATGCGATCGGGAATGATAAAGATTCAAAATATTTCATTGTTTGACTTTTGTGCCCCAATAATTCTTTTACCTTTGATAGCTGCTTGTTAGTGGCTAAATAGAACGAGACTTATTCATTTAAACATTTTGAACCAGTTAAACGAATATTTTAGTGCTCGTAATACGCAGATTTGCATTAAGGAGAAAGTGTGTTGTTTATAATTTTATTCGTGATTGTCAGAGAAAGAGAGAGAGAGAGAGATAGTTAGGACGGAAAGAACCCGCGATTGGCTTCTCTTGAGGTAACTTCCATTTGATAACACGCACTATAGCGAGCCTAATTGTAACAAAGAGAGGTTCCGCGAGATGGCATGAAGGTCTAAATTCACTACCGGTGCCGCAAAAAGATAAAGTAAAATCTACTTCCATTACCTCGCTGGGCGAATTTTTCGTACGCTGTAGCATTGCCTTACTACCTTTCGAAGAGCGTTTACACTGAGGCGTGCTTAAAGAAAGAGAGACTTTTGAGCCTTCGCCACCTAAGAACGCGACTGTCCTGGGTATCTTTAGGAGCCTAGTTTGATCTGCAAAGATTTTCTCCTAATCTTTTCGCTGCGAAAGAAGAAAAATGATGGGCTAAAAACCCTCATTGCTCCCGTCCATTGACCAGCGTGGAAACCTGCTCGGATGACTGCCCTTCATTAATTTCGTCTTAACTATGTCGGCCACTTGGACTGGCATAATTAAGGGCTTGCGTGGAAACTGGTTTGAGGCCTATCCCACAGCAGAAGCACAAGTCAGAAATTTTCTCGAATTTGGGGCAAACCTGCGAGTCCCGGACGGAGGAGAAATCCTCATCGCCCGGGGGACCCGGCCAGAATCATAGAGGGAGTTACACCCGTCTCTATGTAGTTGGATGCAGTTTTGGCGTACGTACCCGTGAGGGGGTGGCACAAACTTAGCGGTCGTTGATTCGGCCACTATGCATTAAGTCCACCAAGCTCAACCCTCTGAGGTCCCCACTCGAGAACCATCCCCCATCCATCATCACCCATCATCCCGGCACCATCCGAGCAAGGAAACAACAGGAAACTGGACGGGAGCACTCTTCTCACGTCAGAGTCCAAATCAACCCTTGACTTTACCTCCTTTACCACTTGTCACTTTTTTCACATATACAACATTTAACATATATTTTTACACAAAGTAAGAAGAAACTCAAGAAAGAAGAGAGAAGACGTCGGCGACGATGGAGGCCCTCCCTAAGAGGGTCCCCCTACGGACCTTACCCGGAAAAAATACCCCAGAAAAAAAGACCGTGTGCGAATCCTTATTTGCAAATTTAAGGATCGCCCTTATCGAATTAATTGACATTCCCAACGGTTTCATCGCCATGTGCGGTGAAACCAAGGATATAGACCGGCTCCTATCCGATGAAGGGGCCGAAGTTCTAAAACAACTGGACTTGGAGGCAAAAACCCCGCCAGCGATCTCAGCAAATAGAAGCATTATTTGACGTAAAGTAGAGAGCTGGGTTGGCAAAAACTCCCCCGCAGAACTAAAAATGAAAATTGAAAAGAACCACAATTGGGCGAAGATAAGGGAGGTGATCAAGTTCAGAGATCACACCCACGTCTTTAAGGTAACATTCAATACAACCGAAATGGCCCACAAGGCGGCGACGGAGGGACTCCTCATTTTTAACATGAGGATCCCAGGCAGCAACATTGAGCACGAGAAATATCATAGTATTCAGATTTGCTTCGTGTGCTATTCTTTGGAACAGCACACCACTGCCAACTGCCCGAAAAAAAGACAAATCTGGTGCAGCGAATGCGCCACACAGGGTCATAGATATGACTCCTGTAAAAGCACAACTAAATTATGCATGAATTGCAATGGGCCCCATCGAACGATGGCCTTGAACTGCCCCAAGAGAAAAGAGATCATAAAAAAGATGGAAGAAGAAGAAAAGAAAAAGAAGACTTTTACATACGCGAGCACGGTGAAAAAAAGGTAAAGGGATGACATCAACTCCCTCGCCGATGGTTTTCTCCAATGATTTGAGTGCAAAAATACTAATTTGCATCACTCATGCGAACGTGGCTAACGCGGTAAAACCTGGGTGCTATAACCAGGTTTTAAACGCACTTCTAGCAGCCAACAATTTGCCATCCGTCATCGTGCCTGATGACCCTGAGTGCTCTAGGGCATTCAAGGAAAGCATAATAGGAAACTGCAACAAAGAAAAAACCACCGGACTTAATGAAGTCATGGAGTCTCACTCATCGGAGGAATCCAAAGAAGAGGACGAAACAAACGACAAGGAAGAAGAAGCAGAAACAACATCTTTGGATAGTGACGAGGGCCCATGCACTCGCACTAGAGCGACGAAGAGTCGATCAAAGCTTCCTAGTCCTCCCCCGAAGAATGAAAAGCCTGGGCACCCCAGACCCGCCCCACAGGCCCCCAGGAGTAAGAAAACAAAGAAGAAACACAGGTAACTCATCTTACCATTGTTCGGAACTCACTAAGAATCATGGAAATAAACACCAATGGCTGGACAACCAAAAGAACTCTCTACGGAAACGTGGTCAGGGAAATAGATGCAGATGTCATCTTGATTTCTAAACATGGGATTGACACTTGTAGTTCTGAAATGAAGATCTGGAACTACGACGTGTTAGTCACGAATTACTCTCAAGAGCGGTACGACGGTGCCGCCATCGCCATCAAAAGAAGGATCAAGTATAAACCCATAAGAAACTTGGAAGAATCCTATCTTGCAATAGAGGTCGAACTCGATATAGGAAAGCTGGTCATCGCCACCGGGTACCAGCCGCCGAGACGAGAATATTTACCTATCCATTCTCTCTCTGGCCTATTTGGCAGAAGGACCCCCACCATATTAATGGGGGACCTTAATTCCAGATGTCGGGAGTCTGGGTACAGGACCTTCAACGGAATCGGAAGGTGCCTGGAGACTATGATGGACCGAAACATGGTCCATAGAATAGGCCCGGACTTCCCGACCTATACTCGAGGAAGAAGTGCCACAAAACCAGACATTTGTCTGGCTAATCGTCAGCTGCCGTTCAATTACTACATGGAACCGGTCCAGGTATACGTAGTGATCATATAGGGATCCTACTTACCATCAATAGGAACCCTATACAAGTCCCAGCTCCAGTCAGAAAAGACTACAGGAGAGCAGACTGGGCACGGTACGCTGATCTCCTCGAGGCCTATCGCCCACCAGATCTGGGCGAGGCAATTCTTGAGGAGATAGACGAGGCACTCGACGCCCTTAACGAACATCTAATTATTACAGATAGGGCTTGCATCCCCAAAACCCAGTATAAAACCATCTCCTCATACAGGTGGACTGGGTATATGAAAGAGCTTTATAGAGAATTGAGAGTTATGTACGAGTTAAACATAACAAATGCAACGTTTAACTCGCTACAACGAAGTAGAGAGATCAAGAAAGAGCTCAACCAGTTGATCCTCGAACAACAACAGAGACCATGGGACGATGCGATCGAGAGCCTCGATCAATATGCATCTCCCAAGGACTTTTGGAAGAAAGTCAAAAGTCTCAGAGGATCATCTGGAAAAAAGAAGAAAATGGAAATCCAAAAAGAAGATGGATCCATTGAAACTGCAGAAAATATCATCGAAGTGATATTCCGGCGTTATTGGGAAAAAATCTTCAGCATATCGGAAGATGAAAACGAAGATTTTGATATAGAGTTCGAAAACAACATCGTAGACGAGCTTAACACGGAAATACATCGAACGCATCCTCATCACCAGGTGGATAGACTGCATGACGGAGACGCCGAGATCACCGAAGAAGAGATCCTTGGCGCACTCCGCTCATTCCGACAGAAAGCCCCAGGCCAATCGGGGCTTACGAAGCTTAACTTCGAAAAGGCACCAGCCAACATCATCGAAGGAATGAGACTAATTTTTAACGCATGTCTGAATACAGGGTACTTTCCAGATGCTTACAAGACGGCAAAAATGATCTTCCTTCCCAAGCACGGAAAGGACCCTACGTTGAGAGAGAGCTACCGCCCAATTTCACTCCTGGAATTTGGCGGGAAACTCTTTGAGAAGATCCTTAACGATAAGACTGGTGTCTCACCTGGAAGAAAACTCCCTCTACAACCCTTGCCAATTCGGGTTTAGAAAGAAGCAGGGTACGGAAATGGCAATTAATGTCTTAACGGAAAAGCTTTCCCGAGCGAAACGGGACAGGAGCTATGTGGATATCGTTTGTCGGGATGTGTCAAAGGCGTTGGATAAGGTGTGGCAGCGGGGCATGCAGTATAAGATCTTACGGCTGGGTCTAAGTGAAAATTTAGAAAGAACTCTCTGTGACTATGTCATGGAGAGAGCGGCGTATGTCAGTCTAGGGTGCACGGACGGACCAAAGTTTCCGCTCACTGCAGGGGGGATGTCTGTCCCCCACCCTTTACTCGATATACACCGCAGACGTCCCAGCCCCTGTGTACCCCAATTCCCTCAATATTCAATACGCCGATGATTTCAGCCAGATAATCGTATCCCCATGGAGGAATGCGCCGTGGCAAGCTCGCATGACAGCGATGGAAATCGCGAACCTTAACAACTACGAGGCTCAGTGGAAGATAAGAACAAACCAAGAGAAATTCAAGGTGGTCCCCATCGGACGCACCTTAAGGGCAGACGTGCGTGTGGGGGATATGCGATACCCCTACACCAACGAATGCAATGTACTCGGTATGAAAATGACCTCTACCGGGTACAAAAAGCACGTCGAAGAAAGAATTTCTCGAGCCTCGGCCGCTGTCAGAACTCTATATAGTTTCAGAAATCTACGTGAAAGCAACAAGAAGAAGATCTACAATGCCCTTGTAAGATCTACGTTGCTTTACCCCGCCTCCACCCTCTCATGTGTCTCAAAAACACAAAAGAGGCGTCTTCATGTAGTGCAAAATAAATGCATGTACCTAATAACGGGTACACGCAGGCATGAAAGAAGACGGCAAGAAGACCTGCACAGAGAGGCGGGGATAATTCCCATTAACAAAGTCATTGAAGAACGGACCCGGAAAATGCAGGATCTGGTTAATCGTGAACTGAGTGATGAAATCACCCAGATGATTAACCAGAACAGAAGAGCTGATTGTCGCCTCAGATTCCCCAGCTCCGCCAACCGAGTGGCTGGCAGAGACGAAGTGCCATTCTATGCGTAAAATGAGATAAAGAAACCTGGGGAAATAAGATCAAAATTAAGTACAATGAATAAACTCGAAAAATTACTACGACAAATTACCGAAAAAGACTACCCTACCAAGACAAGAAAAACCCCTCGATTACGACAAGAACTTCAATAGAAGAAAACACCCAAAGAAGAAAGAAGAAACAATAATACTATTAAAACACACACACAATAAAACAAAACAATAAGCACGCACTTAAATATATTTAAAACATATACAAAGTAAGCAATGCACAACATAAACCATAAAAAACTAAAGTTGCTAAGACAAAGGGCTTGAACGCCATAATAATTATAATTTTATAATTATTACCAAAACCGAATACAACAACAATGAATTCACGCATCCAAGAAAAAAATTTAAAGTGATAAGTCTGATCACCAGACCCTAGGCATCTCTTTGCACCTCTACCACACTTCTTTCTCTCTTCTCCACTTGTCAATTTTCTCTAACTCTCTACACACCCTATCGTCTCCCCTCACATGCACCCCCACTTAAACAAAGTCAAAGTCAACTTCCATCACCTCGATAGCATTCTCTTCCGGCGACTCTGCATAAATAGTAAAGCATTGACGTAGACCTTGCACCTTGAACGCAAAAAATGGTGAGATTTAGGGAGAGGTAGAGAGAAAGATAGTAAAAGAGGAAAGTGGTTAAATAGAGTGAGTTTAAAGAATAGAGGATGTGTGGGATACAATAAATAGGTCCTTGGTGAAAGGGTACCTCTGTTTGTTTTTGTTTTTATTTAATAACTATAAAATTTATAGTTTATTCAATTAAATTAATCTTGTTAATTTAATTTTTAATTTTTTTAGATTTTAATGATCTTTTTGGTATTGAAGCCTTTATTTGAGGCGGGGTTTTCGAAAAAGTTTAGTTTTGGTTACATTTGAATTTTTGCAAAGTTTGAATTTCTACTAAAGAAACTTGAGCATTATTCTAGTCGTTTTTTGTGTTTTGTCTATTTTGTCATGTGTATTTTGGAGTCACGTCGCCGTCAGGCTGTATCTTACTGCTTTTAAATGGTCTTATTTGTCGGTCGACCTCGATGTTTAGGTGTGTACAAAAGAACTCATGGATCAAGTGGGTGCCAATGGTTTGCCAGATCCTCTTAGCTCTCTCGTGGAGGGCCACGTTGATCGAGGATAATCCAACCGAGTCGTGGAGCTGCTTCTGTCGTTTGTAATGAGAAGCACAGCTTTATTCTGGATAATTTGTAGTTTCGCAATGTGGGTCTTGGCGCTCGCGTTCAGCGGCACCGGGGGGGGGGGTACAGGAGTCTTGAACGAATGCACGCATTGAATATCTTGAGTTTATTTGAGAGATTTAGGTCACGGAACCTATAAAATTTCCTCAAATCTCTCTTGCTATTAGCGACTGTTTGCTCGATATGACACTTGTAGACCTGTGTTGTTTTGAGCTACAGAACCGTCCCTTCCAGGCAATAGGAGACTCGCTCCCCTTTTACACATATATCATTGAAGGTCTTGCGAAAAATGATAATTATTTTGAATTTTGGGAATTAGTTGATATCTTCATCTCCTCTCGAAAGAGTTGATGTTAGATATCTCTCTAGCCGTATTTCTCGCCATAAATTCCCTGTGAACATAAGTGGCGGTACAAATTTGCGATATATTGTCAGCGAACTGTACGTATATCGTACCCTCGGAGAGAGGTTGTTGTAGGTCGCGTGTATAAACGTTGTATAAAAAGGGACTGAGACAGCCCCCTTGTGGGACCCCTGCTTCGAGCTCGAATTCGGCGCCTTTATGTTCTCTGATATGAATGCATACTCTCCTCTCCATTATTTAGTTACATAGAATCCTCTCAACAATGGGGTTGAGGCCTACTTAAAGGATTTTAAATTGTAGTCCTCTCTTTCAAACCATATTAAAAGCTTTATTAACATCGCGGAGCACCAGGTCGGTATGCCTTTTGTCTGCCTTGATTTTAGCAAGCTTTTTGGTGACAACGGCTAGTGCTGTGTCAGTCCCTCTTGTCCTTCTGAAGCCGTGTTGCTGCTCCTTATGCAAGTTGGCTTCGTCGAAAAAAGAGTTAACTCTATTAGTCAATATCTCCTCGAAGACTTTGCCAGCAATTTCTAGGAGAGTTATCGGTCGAAAGCTGGCATGGCAGACCAGGGACTTCCCCGGTTTCGGGATGAAAAACATTTTGGCCACTTTCCACTGATCGGAGAAATAACCCGTGTTCAGAGCAGCGTTAATGATGTTGAAAAGGCCACTCCAAACGTTAGGCGGGTCCTTGATGAAATTTTTGCGTCTGCACCGTAGTAACCGGTGCTCTTTGACGAAAGGATTTTAAAGGAACGAAGAGTTCTAGGGCATTATTTTACTGCCATAGCCCTCCATAACTCTTTTATGTGACACACAGTGGTGAGGAGAGGTTTTGTGTATTTGTGTGTTTAGCTGTTGGATTACGTCAGTTTTGAATTCGAGGTCGCAGTTGTCATTTTCTTCTGGAGTAATTTTGAAGATTGAAGACCAGAAAATCCTAAACATTTCCTCAATCTCTTCAGTGTCATTACCTTTTTTGCCGTCGTGAATGATTGTCACTTTGTTTATGGAGGTTTTTCTTTAAGACGTTTAACCGTTTGCCAGAATGTGTCTGACCTCTGTCTATGTCGAGTCTTTCTATTAGTCCGTCCCATAGTAGTGTTTGTTGGTCCGTAATTAGTGTCTGGAGTTCGTCTTTAATTTGTCTCAGTCTTCTGTGGGCATTGTGGTTGGGGCCTATCAGCGTGACTACATTGGACAGGATCCTATATTCTTGGGCCAAGGCTCTCATCGGAGGGCTCCAGGGGGGAGCTGGAAGGCTTTTATAATTAATATAGAGAATGCTATTTTTATCTGCTTTTATTAGAAAGTCAGTGATTTTATCCAGCTTCTTATCTATTTCTTTTAAATTAGCATCAAATAAAGGGTCGGAGATATAATTTAGAAGGTGAATAATTTTATAGCTTTTCCAGTTCACTTGCTTATAGCTTTTGCGTTCTGGGATTTCAATTTGAATGGTATTTACTTCAACTGTAATTCTTATAGCCTGGTGGTCGCTCGGAATGATGGGGCCCGGTTCAATGTAGTAGTTGTAAGGAAGCCTGATGCTTTATAGGACGATATCAGGTTTTGTTGCTGATCTTTCCGTTATGTACGTCAGAAATTCTGGTTTGATCCTTGTCATGTATTGTCTGTCAAGTAGTACTTCGATGTTTCTGCCTGCATTGTTGTAAGAGGTATATCCTGCTGCAGCACATCTTGCATTAGGATTCATCTAAGTCCTCCAGTGTCCTGTATTTTAGTCCTTTTTTCACGGCTATTGCGCAGCCATTATACCGTTTCTGGCTATGATTCTTGCTAATGTGGTTGTATTGAAATAATTTTACTGTTCTTGCGCCGTCAGTCCGTGTCCAGAAATGAGTATTATGTCAGGGTCACTCTGCCAAATAATATTGCCAGAGATGGAACCTTTTCCGTTCCATCCATCGACATTTATATGTATAATTGTAAGTCTGCCTGTCATTTTGTGTAATGTTGGTTCTCTAGTGTGTCGGATTAAAGTAGACGCTTATTCGTGATCGACTTTAGCTCCATGAGGTGTACTGGGCTGGATGCAATCCCAGCAGTTTCTTTTTTTTCTGTATTCCGTGTCCGTGATTGTATGGAAGCAGTCCGTGGTCAGGTTAATCATGTTTTGAGAGAGATCATCCTCAACCTGCCACTGTTGGACCTCATCTGAGCATTCCCACTTGTATCTTCCGGTCCTAAGACCTTCAGCTACTTCGCGGAAATCGATTTCGGTTGGGAAAGGAGCCGATTTGGGGGCATATAATTTGAGGTTGAAACCTCTCGCGTGATATTTTAGCTGGTGTTCTTTCTCTCACGATGAGGAGTAGGTTCACCTTGGGCAGCGGGTTTTAGAGGTTTTTCTCGATCGTGGAGACCTGGTCTCCTTGGGTCGCACTGCTTCCTGTTTTGGTGTGTTATTTTTGCGTGTTGTTTGTATCGATGGTGTCTTTTCTGGGTGATAGTGGTGCCTGTTTTGCTGTTTATGTTACCTTAGGTTTGTTTAGACGGGTTCGCGTTTGATGGATGTGTTTTGTGGCGTGGGCACTTTTTGTCACGTTTCTTGGCACTGAGAGGCTACGCTTATTCTCATAACCTCCTCTGAAGGTGGGTTGTCCGGAAACCACATCTCTTGCAGACTATTTTTTACGAGTATGCGATTCACCTCCCGTGGCAAAGGTACCTGGGCGAGTGATGTTGGCAATGTGTGCATAGTATATGCAGTACATTATTTTGGTTGAGTGTTCTTTTTTAAGGTATAGGAATGTCATGTAGTTATTTGTCTCGGCAATGGCGGCTTTGGCTACTTTTGCATATTTGAATTGGCCTTCTTCTACTCTGTGTCTTGTTTTAATTGGGTTTGTTTTCGAATTTCTTGTTTTTTAATCCACATGCCATATACATAGTCCAGTGTAGGCCTTCACAGTTTAAGCATTTGGCGAAGTTACTTTAGAGTCGCGCCCGGTACAGATAGAGCATAGCGTAAGGTCTTTTTATGGATTTTTATGGATAGTTGGCAGTGGTGTGTTTGCCATACATATAGCACCGAAAGCACATTTGTAAGTCGACTAACTCCTCACGTTCCATCTGCTCTGAGCAGACTCTTACGTTGAAGAGAAGCAAACCATTTTCTTTATCTTTTTGAGCCATAGCCGTTTTCGCGAATACAACCTTGAACATGTGAGTGTAATGCTTGAATTTGATAACTTCAGCTACCCTTGCCTATTGGTGGTTGCGGTTAATTTCGTTTTTAATCTCATCTGCCAAGAGGCTTCCAACTCAGGAGGCGAGGCGTCTGCAGATGAAGCTACGGTGGGTTCTAATTTGTGGTGATGTGGTCGATTTCCATTAATACTCTTCAGGCATTCAGGCTTCACAGTCGGACTCCCTCGCGCAAATGGCTAAGTAACCATTTTGATGTCGATAAGCCTAACCAGTGCAATGTTTAATGTCCGTAAACCTTTTCAAATACCTTTCCTCTGTCTGGTTTTTTGCCCTCCGAGAGGACCCGGAGAGTGATGCGGAAAGGCTCCCTCATTTCTCCTGCACCTTATCGTAAGATAGGGGATGATATTATGATATGAGTATGTATATATATATATATATGCACTGAGAGAAGAGGGGGGAAGAGAACTAGGGCCCAAGGTCTAAGTAATTTTATAGAACTCTTCCTTAATCTTTCTTCTTTCGGGCTTGCAGATGTACCAAATGAGGCTCCGGTCCTTTTATCTAACGAAGGAGGGAAGATTTCGCCCTTTACTTTCCTAGATCAATTACCTGTGGTCGACTTTTCAAACGTATCGTGCTTTTCCACTTTAATCAGTTTTTATTATCACTACTCGAAGCGAGTCACACAATTTCACTTTCATAGCAGTTGTTTGCCAAAATTTCTAAAAATTTGGCACTAGCTAAGGCAACCAAAGCAGTCAAAGCATTGACCTGAGTAAATTAGTATTGTGCTAAGAGGAGACGTCGCATAAGATAAGGCCTATAGGCTCTGATTGCTGGTCAAGTGTAGGCGGGAATTAAGTTGTGATAATTGTTAAATATTAACTAAAATATTCATTGCCATCGGAATAATTATGTACTTAATTAAGACCCGGCCATAATTAATGTAATACGACCCAGTATACTGATCGCTTACATTACGCTTACGAGTGTCTATTTTGTCTCTCCTTATAGCTTTTTCTATCGACCTTCCCATACCCCAAGAGCCCGAAGGCAAGGAAAAATAAAGAAACAAACGAGAAAAGATCTCTCGTGCCCAGCTTCCTCCCGGACAAATACTCCCTAGAACCTTACATTTGAGGCTTACTGTGTTTACTGGAATACAGGTTGTATTTTCCGTCATAACTTTGAACGTGCAGTCTAATAATCGGCCTTAAGTGCAAACCCAACCCTTGCTGCTGGAAAGTACTCGAGCTCAGTGCTCCTACCTCTCGTGCTCTTCTCGATCAGCCGAATCTTTGGGTGGCACATCCACCCGGAATTAGAATGCCCTTTTGTCAGTCGAGTGCGGCCGATTGTGTATACTTTGATTTATCTTTCATGTCCACTATCTTATTTTTTATTTGTCTTTCATGTTCATTATTTTACTTTTGATTTATCTTTCATGTCCATTATTTTATTTTTGTTTTTATAGTAGTGAAGATTATTTTGTTTCTCAAAGTTTGAGATACGGAACCCTCTAGGTAGTTAAATTAATTCTACCATGTATAACTAGTCACTATTAGAAATTTATTGAAAGCTAAATTTCAATTGCATTATTCGAGGAAAGGCTCAACTTCAGAGTTGCCCTGCGTGCTATCCGCCAAACGTTCCGAGACACGGAAAGCAAACGGATGTCAGAAGATCTAACCTAATCTACGACAGTGATTTTTCTCAGATTCAAGATTCCGCTTTAAAAGATGTTCTTAAACAAAAACCAATGAGGAAATTTCTGGTTAAGTAATGATAAAAAAACTTGGAGGGAAAGCAAAATATTTACTGGAAGCCGATCCAAAATACGGGCCAAAGAATAGTTGAAAAATAATGGTCAAGCCCGGGAGAAAAAATTTTAGCGCACAAAGATCACAGTAGCAAAAATAGCGCAACTTGGTGCATAGATTTTATTCCATTTGGCGTGGTTCATCTGTCTTTTATAAATAAGGACACATCTTTTTGAATGTCAGGCGCAGTGGTGATCAATAATTCACGCTTCTTTATTGTCGTTCTTCAAGCTAGTGATTTCACTTACATATTTAGGCGTTTTCAATTGGGAATCGACGCAAGAGAGTATGGATTCATATTAGTAGAGAA